>JAKOOJ010000001.1:237610940-238810940 GCA_022577455.1 Arizona elegans | reverse complement strand
CTCGCCCCGCCCCCACTATTTATTGGCAAGGGGCAGGGCGAGCCAGCAATTTATCAAACGGTTCGGCCGAACTGCCTATAACCGGCAGAATCCCACCACTGGTTTAAAGTTTGTGCAGTCCATATGAGAGGCTATATAAATTACATAAAAAATTAAACTTCCTGATTTTTGACTGATATATGATGTTGCTATAAACACTTATGTACGATGTTTATAGCATGTACTCTGGGTAGCATCATGGACCTATTATAAGGTTGATCAGAGGATCTCAATTCCATATAAAGGTCTCTTTTCGATTAAAATTACCCCTCCTTACCCCACAGTTGGGACTAACTCCCTCCATAATTCAGACGAGAGAGGGGAGGGAGGGAGGGTGGAGTTCATAACTTATATAAAACTTCACTTGTGCATAACGACAGTGTAAATTTAATTCTACACGTACACATAGGAGATGGCAGACATTATGGATCTTATCAAGGTTTGAAAGCTAAAAAGGAATAAGTCTGGTTTCCTCCAGGGAAAATCAGGAACATGTACCAGATTGGAAGATTAAATTTTCTTCCTAGAAAAGACAATGGAAGTCCGTTATGTCATGTTTCTGACACTGACTGCTCTCACAGACTTACTAGGACTCAAGCTTGCCTGATGGGAGTCTTTACCTTTTTATACTCAGGACTATTGTTTCAAATTTGAGGCAGGGGAAAATAGGCAAGAGGCAAAGATTATTCCAGAGCCTGTTTCAAAATGTTGTAGTCTTCAAACAAATCCTTGAAGTACACATAAGGGAAAGCAAATCTTCTCCATGTTCCTTTTTCAACTACATCCTAAATAAGTACAGCAGTATTTTTCTGCAATCTCTTTTCTGAAGCCGAGCAATTTTGTGTGCTTAGTACACAGGTAAGAAACTGGTGGGCTCAACACAAATAATGCTTTTTTTAAGGAATAAAAAAACAACACCAGGCAGACTGCTCCTGCTTCTCGCCCTTTAATGGCTCACCACTAGCAAGGGGGAAATAAATAAGAGCTATAAAAACGCAGGAGCAGCCTGCAATTGTCTCTTCTGATGACAGTGAGGTTGCCTGGTCTATTTATTGCAGCACAATATGGACCTCCTTTCCCCCCTGGTGTTCCAGAGTTGGCATAAGAGCTCTTTTAGATTATTGCTTAAATAGTTTATCCTCTTTCTCATTCAGTTTTAGAATTCTGAATCATTTCCATGATTGAAAGCAAGTCATCTCTACTCATTTATTTATTTATTTATTTACACAAACAAATACCCTCTGGTATTATCGTGTTTTAAACCCGTTAAGTTTTCAGCATAGCTTGGGTTTGAAAGAATGAGGGTCATTTTCCATAATTTCTTTGGGCCTGAAAGACGTTTACTGCCATGCTGAAACCTGAATCATACCGTCTGCCTTCTGCTCTTGCCTGGATTCTTGACTCCCACTCATATATCCAGTATCCCTGTAAGGTTCTTATAAGAACAAGGATAAATACAGCAGTGTCCCAAAAATCTATGATACATTATCAACTGCTCAGTGTACATGTATAAATTCACATATAGAATTTATGTTGTATAATATATGTGGGTATATGCATAATATTTATTTATTTATTTAAGTATATACAGACCATCAACGCAGGAGGGATGCAGTGGCTCAGTGTCTAAGACGCTGAGCTTGTTGATCAAAAGGCAGTTCAGAGGTTCGAAACCCTAGTGCAGCGTAATGGGATGAGCTCCCGTTAATTGTCCCAGCTTCTGCCAACATAGCAGTTCGAAAGCACGTAAAAAATGCAAGTAGAAAAATAGGGACCACCTTTGGTGGGAAGGTAATAGCGTTCCATGCGCCTTTGGCATTTAGTCATGCCGGCCACATGACCATGGAGACAGCGTTGGCTCTTCGGCTTGGAAACGGAGATGAGCACCGCCTCCTAGAATTGGGAATGACTAGCACATATGTGCAAGGGGAACCTTTACCTTTACCTTAGACCAGGGGTGGGCAAATGTGGCCCTTTTACAACCTGTAAAAGCTGTCTCAGGAATTCTGGGAGTTGAAGTCGACAGGTTGTAAAAGGGCCACATTTGCCCACCCCTGGTCTAAGGCAAGCTGTCTCAGGAATTCTGGGAGTTGAAGTCCACAGGTTGTAAAAGGGCCACATTTACCCACCCCTGCCTTAGACCATCAACGAGAGTACCATCAGGAAAGCATTAAGGCAAAATTTCATCTCATCTCACTAAGCCAGGCAGACTTGATATCATCAGCACCCATGCAACCCATGGACCAATATAATTTTTAAAGCCTTGATAAAGTCTGGAAAGTTGAGAGCGCTGATGTGTGGGTCCTGGAGTGGTGATGAAAAGTTGAGGACACTTTTGCCTTTAAAAATTGGACAGAATGCAACGTGCACCTTGTTTTCTGAAGCTTTCAATTCACCGGTTTGTTTGTTTTTTCCCAATCACTCACAAATTCATTGGGGAAAAAAACACTGCAAAACAAGCAACGCAAAATGCTACATAATTGTTCACATATTTGCATATTTTTGTGAGTGCTTTTTAAATCATTGTATTCAAGTTTATTATAGTATAAAATGCAAACAGAAACAAGGATCATAAGGAAACAGGGAAAAGTGAAGCCGGGGAGAGAGGTGCAAGGTAAAAAAAAAAAAAAGCATTGACTTCCAACTTTTTTTGGTGCAATAGAATACAAACTACAGTTATAACCTCACCTTTTGTTTTACATATTTAGTAAATATTAGCCATTCTCTAACAACAAAATCAATCCAATCGTCAAACCTAAAATCAAAGTTTCAAGGATAAAAGCCAGAAGCAGTTTCTAACCGGATTAGTTATTTAATTAAAGCAGTTAGTTTTGCTATCTCTGCCAACTCCATCACTTTTCCTATCCATTCTTCCATTTTGGGAATTAACTTGTCTTTCTATCTTTGTGCTTATAGGATTCTAGCCACAGTCAACATATACAGTATAATAACAAAGTTCCCAATTCTTTTATCCAATAGGCCTAAAAGTAAAAATTTCTGAAATAGTTTTACCCTTAATTTTACATGATCAGTATTTTATTTATTTATTTATTTTATTTGTTTCCATTTCTATACCGCCTTCTCCAAATAGGACTCAGGGCGGTGAACAGCCAAAGTAAAAAACAGAGCATACAAAATTTAAAAAACAGTTTAAAATAATTAAATATTTCAGCCGTAAATTAAAACAACCCAATTTAAAATCAATTTAAAATTTAACTCAAGCCAGCCCAGCTAATTGAAATAAATAGGTTTTCAGGGCCCAATGAAAAATCCGGAGGTCTGTTATTGTACGTAACTCTGGGGGGAGGTTGTTCCAGAGGGTGGGCACCGCCACAGAGAAGGCTCTCCCCCTGGGGGTCGCCAGCCGACATTGTCTGGTGGACGGCACCCTGAGGATGCCCACTCTGTGCAAGCGTACTGGCCGGTGGGAGGCTATTGGTGGCAGAAGGCGGTCTTGTAAGTACCCTTGCCCTAAGCCATGGAGCGCTTTAAAGGTGGTCACCAACACCTTGAAGCGCACCCGGAAGACCACCGGGAGCCAGTGCAGCTCGCGCAGGAGAGGTGTCACATGGGAGCGCCTCATCGCCCCCATAATCCCCCGTGCGGCCGTGTTCTGGACCAGCTGGAGCCTCCAGGTGCACCCCAGGGGGAGCCCCATGTAGAAAGCGTTGCAGTAGTCCAGGTGGGAAGTGACGAGTGCCTGAGTGACTGTGCGTAGAGAGTCTCGATCTAGAAAGGGGCACAACTGGCGTATCAGGCGAACCTGATTTTGCATTGTTGAGTTATGTTCACTGTTAGTTTTGATGGTATTAGTTTGTAGGACTAGTTCTTAAACTACCATAATTGTTACCTTGGCTTTTTAAAGTGTTCTAAATTGCATTAATGCTGTTGTTGTTGTTGTTGTTGCATATTTTTCTCCTGTAATAATTTATACTTTAGAAATTACAGTGATTTATTCCAGATAGTCTGGATTCAATTCTATGAAGTTTTATTGCTTTCCTCGGAAATCTGCTACCTCTTCCACCAGCCTCTGTTGCAGCCTCTCAAATGCCAATTAATAAACAGAACTCAACTGATTCTTTTTTTGGAAGCAGCCACAGTTTTCAGATATTCGTAGATTTGGCCTGCATAATGGTTTCAAAATGAAGAAGGACATGCAAGTATGGCTTTAAGACAGAAAGGAAGAGGAAGAAAAAGAAGAAGAATAAATCAAATATGGATATGGATTTATTATTTTTGTTACCATGGATAAGAATTATTTATTTTTGTGGTACTGCTGTCTTTGCATTAATCAAAAGGTGATGAAAACGTGCATGACTAAAAAGTAAAATGAACTCTTCCATTAGACTTTTTTTTTCTAATCCAGATCTGTTCCTATTGTGTTCGTGTTTATTACCTTTCCAAATAATTAGTTGCTTCTTTACTAGCTATCATTCTATTAGCAGCCAGTAATATCTCTGAAAGTTTGGCGAAGTTGTTTTTTTTTAAATCTATAAAATACATTGGGGCAGAGAACTGTGCTGTACATGAACTAAATCATGTTCTTTTTAAAAATGATGCTGAAATATAAAACAGAGAAAGACAACTTTATCAGAATTTCTTAAAGCAATATTGCAACATGCATTAAATCAAATCTTAGTGGCATCTAATGTCTCGCATAGGTGGATAGAAATATAAACTAATCTAATCTAATCTTCTAATCTAAAATAAATTGACTCCTAAATTCAGAAATGTGGCATATAGAAATGGGACATGCTACGGGAAAACAGCAATGCCCAGGGTGTAAGAGGCAACCAGCTTCAGGATATTTATTGCAGCGTAAATAGACACATTGTCTGCTGGAACATCAGGATCACTGAAAGCTTCCCCAAGTGATTGAAGTGATAATATAAGGCTGTTGTACGGATGCTCGTGACAGGTTACACAATGAGACATAATGAAAATAAGCAAGAAAGTGCTTTTTCTTTTTCTTTGAAGAGGTTCCCTGGAAAGGAGGGGGCCACAGTTCCTCATGATGAGCGCTTGTGCTTCAGATTTTATAATTGTGCCATAGATTTATGATGAGGGATTTTTGCAGGAAACAAATGCTGGGATAAGAGAGAAGATTACAGTCTGGAACAGAGTATGAAAAGATAGAGAAGCTCGGTAACTGGGCACAGTCTGTGGCACTGGGAAAGCCTCTCATTTTGTTCTGCCATTCATTTCTAACTTATTTATTTGTTCTGTCTCACAATAAAATCAAGTAGAAGGCTCTCACATTTTCTCCAAGATGCAGTCAACACTATGAAATCATTTTGTAAAAAATAAACGAATAGGAACAAAGTTAAAAGGAAAAGAATAAACCAGTGCCTAGTCTGATAAATAGTCCTTGATATCCAGAGCCACATCTGAAGACCTGGATCTGGAGTCCAATGGCAGTGAAATCTATACAATGATATTGAACTGATTTTATAGATTTGCCTTTGTAAAATGCATTAATGCTATTTTGTAAAATGCATTAATGCTATTTTGTAAAATGCAGCTGTTATTCCGATGATGTTTCTCTCAGGTAGGAAATTACCGAAAGGAGTAATCCTTTGAGAAGTAGTTATACTAAATTTTCACTGGCTTGTCTTTATAAGCAAGGAGGGATGGGGGGGGGAGATAAGTAAATGAAAATGCTACCAAGCAAAAAAATGATCGGACTTCATCTGAAAAAATTAATTCATTCTGTAAAGAGTAAAAACTCTCCAGGTGCTGTGGTTCTGAAAAGTGAAGGCAGACAAACCACTTGGGAAAAATAAATTTTCACTTTCAACTTTTGTTCTTCCTAATTCATGGAGTAAGAGTCATGAGATGTGTCTTTTAAAGAACTGGGGAAAATGCAATGCAAGTCATAAGCAGAGCCACAGGGAGACTTTTTTTTTTTAATAACCCCGAACAGACATAACTTTTATTTCGGTCTATCACCAGGCCGCATGCCATAACTTAACTCAAGGTAAATCATTCTCCTTTGTATTACCTTTTAATTTGATAAATCTATATATTTATGTATTACAGTTGGATACTGCCTATATAATAAAGGAATCAAAATAAAGTATTGAGAAGGAATTTGAACCTGAGTTTTCCTGGTCCTGTTGCAATACTATTCTCCTTTCCATTTGCTGTGTTGTGTATTTGTGGCCATCCTTGATGACTAAGTGGAAAGTTTAATGGATGCAACATGGGATAGTCCATGACAGAGGTAAGGGCTGCTTAAGTGGTAAATATATATTTGTCAGCCAGAAATAAGCATTTGTTGAGAATTTATTATTGCTATCTACTGTATACACAAGAATCTAGTCAACTACGCCACTCAAGAGCCTGAGTGGCATAGGAGGCTAATGCCTCCTACTAAGGCAGCATTTAACATCCAGCTGCCTGCAATTACTGTGAGTTCAATTCTCACCAGGCTCAAGGTCGACTCAGCCTTCCATCCTTTCCCAGGGGGGTAAAATGAGGGCCCGGTTTGTGGGGGCAATAAGCTGACTTTGTATAAAATATACAAAAGTATGAAGGCTATTGCTTAACGCATTGTAAGCAGCCCTGAGTCTCCAGAGAAGGGCGGCATATAAAAATAAATAAATTTTTTAAAAAACTAATGGTCAGTGCTAAATTGGTGCCAAATAAGGGTCAACAGAATTCACAGGGGCTGGATTTAGAGCTCTTGTGCAATGCAATTGCACAAAATGTCAGAATGCACAGAGTGACTATTTTGAGACAACCCAGGAGCAAAATACAGTAAACAGAGGTTTGTTTTTCAAATAGTGATTTATCTACAAGGAAAATATACATACAGGGACTAGGCAAAGTCATGCAATCAATCATCAACTACAGCACAGAAGCACACATGGAGAGAGAGAATGCCCTGACAGGGCCTCTCTTCAGGGGTGGTATTCACTTACCTTCACTACCGATTTGCAAATGTGAACGCGCACAGGGCCTTCCGCACATGGGCAAAGTCAAAAACAAGACATGATGACATCTAGATGGGTGAGCAGAGCCTCCCTCAGCTGCCGCTACCAATTCGCTTGAACCGGATAGAACTGGCTGAATACCACCACTGCCTCTCTTATATATACAGCCTCTTAAAGTGATAAGTTAAATAACCCTGCTGATTCATTCACATTACATCATCATTTCAGTATTACAGCATTACAGCAGCTGGTCAACTCTTAAAGCATTTCCCTGACATCTTTAACTCCACTTTCCAGGTCAGCATGCTGTTCTCCTACAATATTGTGGGCCCTGTATTGGTTACTGGTGGAACCTATCCAGCTATATGAAATTTTGGGTCTAGTGGTTAAGGTACCAGGCTGGAAAGAAGGAGCATGTGAGTTCAAATTCAAGTCCCACCTTAGCCATGAAAGCCAGTTGGGTGACCTTGGGCCAGTCACATTCTCTCAGCCCAAGTCACTTCACAGGGTTGTTGTTGTATGGGGAAAAGAGGATGAGGAAAGTGTATTGGATATGACTTACTTATAAAAATAATAAAGATGATATACAAACAAATAAAATAATCTCCTGCAGAAGGAATCAACACACCCCACTGTTCAACTCAAGACCAAATGTGTTCCCTCCTCAGCAGATTAAGATAATAGGGTAAAAAGACAATAATCTCAGCTGCAGACTCATCTCTCTGGAATACCTTAAATCCCACAGAGTCCCATGCTTTTATTTCATTTATTTATTTAATAAATAGTTTGTCTACTCGTATGATTTGCACATGACTTTTGTAGTCCTTCAAAGACCTATTCTTATGCTGATATCTTTGTTATTTTTTACATGTCGGTTAAATTCTTGGGAATTGGAGGAGTTATAAATATTAGTTAATAAGTAACATGGTATCACCTTGCCTTTAAAAAAAGCTTTCCTAATTTTGGCACTCTGTTCATAGGCAGTAAAATGGGGAATCATTTGCCTCTTTTGGAAGGGAGGGTAAGCTATCTCCTTCTAGCTCACAAGAAATATTGTATAACAACAGCCAAAAATTGTAGAAGTGTAAAATTGCTTTAAGCTAACATATATTAACAACAGTGCCAATAAAACTAAGGTGGGCTGGCAAGGATTCAATTCATTCCCTATCTTCTTCATTTTTAACTTCCATGTGTGTATTTATCACCTTGTGTGCATTGTTCCTTAATATAAATATGCCCTATAAATTAGTTCTGTGTGCCATATTCTACATATATCTATATCTTTTCTTAATACAGGCATCCCTATTCACGAAACTGTCTCATATATTTCAGCCATCCTATTCTCTAGCATCAGAGACGGTAAAAATACATTAGCAACATTTTATTGGCTCCATTCCACTAGTAGTTAGCCCATGCACTCTCTTTTTGTGTGGGTGTGGGGAAAAAACCTATTTATCTACTCGTACAGACACAGTAAGACACAGACTGGTAGCTGCACAAAAGACTGTCTCTTTGAAGAGGAAAGATTTGATCAGGATGGCATAATGGAAAGGTTTTTCTTTTCCCTACAGGCCAGTAGAATGCGGTCTCATGTTTCCCCCATAGATGGAGATGGAAATGGCATTTCCGAATAACTGCAGTGCTTTGGGGGCTGGTTCCCCAAGGAAAGATTGCTGTCAAAAGCTTTCAGGAGGCCCTGAGAAAACAAGCAGTCAACTTTAGCAGTGCTTCCGAATTGCAAGTGCTTCTCCCCATTTTTGCTGGAGAACTTGCTTACTCAAAGTCATGGAGGTAATTTGTGGGGAGAAGAAGCAAATTTCTGCCCAAGTACACACGCATCACTTCCTGAAATGGGGACAACTCGTGTCAGATGTTCCTGTAGATTTGCAGTTGTAGCTACTAAGCTTCTGCACGTGGCCATATGGCTTGCTGTTAACAGCAAAGCAACTAAGAAACTGCTTTATACTAAATCAAAACAATTGAACCCGAGTGTTAGGCTATTGAGTGTTCCTGGTCAATAGCTGTCCCTGCTCTGCTTGAATACATGCAATGAATACATGCAATCAACAGTCAAATAATTGATTCACTATCAGACTGCTCTTATTCGGTCGCAGTGGCACAGTTGTTAGAGTGCAGTACTGCAGGCTACTTCAGCTGATCACCAGCAGTTTGGCAGATCGAATCTCACCAGACTCAAGGTTGACTCAGCCTTCCATCCTTTCAAAGTGGGTAAAATGAAGAACCAGAATGTTGGAGTGATATGCTGACTCTGTAAACTGCTTAGAGAGGGCTATAAAGCACTATGAAGCAGTATATAAGTCTAAGTGCTATTGCTATTGCTATTCTTAGGACATAAATGCTCTTGTGGAAGAATAAAGCCAGACACTCAAAACTTTCTTAAGCAGATATCACATCAAGAAGCTTTTTTTTCCCCCAGAAAATAAATGATTGTGAGGCCAGGCTGGTGCACCTATGGTCAAATAACAGTTTTTAACCAAGGTGAACTTACTCTTAAGTCCAAAGAAATGTCGGAGTCAGAAGAATGTGTCCATCACTGGTTTACATATTTACAACTGAAAGAAAAGTTTAAATGAAATAAGTTATGGGTTTGATTTTGTAAAAAATGAATTTGAAATTGTACTGTGGTAATGATGAACATTTTATTGCCAAGGTTTATAAATTGTTATTGAAATTGAATTGGGAGAATGAATATGTGAAGCATTGCATGATTCAAAGTCTCAAAAGTCATCCATTCCATACTGAGTCTTTATCCACTAAAAGGTAAATTGGCAATATTGCATTTTAGTATATTTTCTAACCTTCACCAAGGATTCACATGTTCATTAATACTCTAAATCTTTTCTTTTCTTCCTTCCTTCTTTCTTTCTCTTTTTTATTTCCTTCTTTCTTCTTCCTTCCTTCCTACTTTCTTTCTTTCTTTCTTTCTTTCTTTCTCTTTCTTTCTTTCTTTCTTTCTTTCTCTCTCTTTCTCCCTTCCCTTCCCTTCCTCTTTTCCTCCTTTCTTATGGCCCCTCTGTTTTGGCTTCATAAATTTCTTGCAAATAAAGATGGCTGGTGCTTTGTTGTGTAGCATGTTAGCTTCCATCATAATGATAAGATTCTTTAAAACAATTAAAGTCAAGTGGGGCTGAAAATCTAGTGGCCATTGATTGAGATATCTTTCAGTAGAGAAGGCCTTATAACTACTATGTTATACTCATCTGAGTACACTTCACACTATTAAGCACTGATTCAGCAGAAATTTCTCATACATTTCAAATAGCCTAAGATGGACATAATCAAGCTACTGTTGCAAAATTATTTTTGAGGAAAAGTGACACCAAATACAAGCTAGAGCTAGTACCTTAAATGATCCCGTACAAAGGAGCAGTCAGTGTTATATAATTGTATCCTCTTCATGTACCAGAATGTATCGGCTATTCAAGGGCATGCATAAATTCCTTGCCCAAGTGTAGCATTTTGAGCTCCTGCTTTGATTTTATACAGAGTCGACTTAGAAATGCATTCATCACCACCTTGTTGGCTATCTGCTTGTAAGATGCTGGAGCATCCAGCTCATAATATATTATAGCGTGCCATTGCTAAAACGAGACAAACCAACTCATTTATTGTTGTTTTTCCTGCACAACCATATTTTTAGATGTAGAATTCTAAAATGAGACATGCCATTCTTTTTTGTCTTGATCCTGCAATATATATGTTATGAATAAGCCCATTTCTTTTTGTGGAAAGTCATAATAAGAAAATAATTTTACTAAAGAAAATAGGATTCAATAAGAGTGAAGAAAGGCCAATTTCATTCTCTGCAAATGAATCCCCCAATTGGTCTCCAATTATTTTTAAGCCATTAGAAAAGATTGCAGAAAAGCTTTGCCATCAAATACAAGCTTTATTTGAGCAATTGTCCAGTATGCCTACATCTCTGAAATAGAATTTTATTTTTATTGAATTCTGAAGGTTTTCCTACACCACAGTTCTGCAAATTGCCTACATTAGACACCAGCCAGGCACTTATTACAGAGAGAGAGAGAGGGAGAGAGAGAGAGAGATGGTAGATAGATGGTAGATAGATAGATAGATGGATGGATAGATAGATAGATAGATAGATAGATAGATAGATAGATAGATAGATACCATCTTTTCCGGCGTATAAGACGACTGGGCGTATAAGACGACCTCCGACTTTTCCTGTTAAAATATAGGGTTTGGGCTATACTCACCGTATAAGACTGCCCCTCTTCCAACGCACACCAAATAAAAATTAAAAAACATCAATTGGCTCACCCACAATGTAAAAGCAGCTGTGCTAGACCCAAAATGGCCCCTGCAACAAGCAGGAACCTCACACAGCCACAGAAAGCCCAAAAAAATCAACTTTCACACTTTACACACACAAAATTCCACATACAGCTTTGTGAGATTTTGTGTGTTTGTGTAGTTAGAGTGAAACACTACAGAAACACACTAAATCTCAGAAAGCTGCACAAATATTATTTTATTTTTATTTTTATATGAAAACTAAATTTAAAACTTCCTAAACTTTAAATGGCTAGGTCTAAAAAAGAACAACTAAAAAAAAAACCCAATTAACTATTTGTTTTAAAGCTCCCAAAGGGGGAAAAAACTTACCCAATAGAACAGGGGTCTCCAACCTTGGCAATTTTAAGACTTGTAGACTTCAACTCCCAGAATTCCTCAGCCAGCTTTGTTTTGCTGGCTGAGGAATTCTGGAAGTTGAAGTCCACAACTCCTGCCTGCATGATTGCAGGCAGGGAGTGGCTTGCTGATGGAATGGATTCAGGCAAGTGAAGCAAGGCAAGCATTGCGATTAGCAGCTAAGGTAAGCAAGCTGGAGGGGGAAAACTTTTTTCCTTTTACAGGGCTCTGGGCTCTGGCGATCCCAGCTGCGTTGCCTGATTGGCAGGCAACTCAGCTGGGATCGTCAGAGCTTGCAGAGCCATGTAAAAGGAAAAAAGTTTTTTCCTTTAACATGGCTCTGACATCCCACCTGAGTTGCCTGATTAGCAGGCAAAGCTGGGATCGTCAGAGCTTGGATCGCCAGAGCCATTTAAGGCTTGTCAGAGTCTTTTGGGCTGGTCTGCCTGGTTACAGGAGAACGACACCCGGCGTATAAGACCACCCCCGACTTTTGAGAAGATTTTCATGTGTTAAAAAGTCGTCTTATACGCCGGAAAATACGGTAGATAGAGACAGATAGATAGGTAGGTAGAGATAGACAGATAGACATAGATAGATAGATAGATAGATAGATAGATAGATAGATAGATAGAGACACATAGATAAGTAGAGATAGACAGATAGAGATAGATAGATAGATGAGAGAGAGAGAGAGATAGGTAGGTAGAGATAGACAAATAGACAGAGATAGATAGGTAGATAGAGGCACAGACAGATAGGTAGGTAGAGATAGACAGATAGAGATAGATAGATAGATGATAGATAGATAGATAGATAGATAGATAGACAGACAGACAGACAGATATAGACAGATAGGTAGGTAGAGATAGATAGACAGATAGATAGATAGATAGATAGATAGATAGATAGATAGATAGATGGACAGATATAGCTAGGTAGATAGATAGATAGATAGATAGATAGATAGATAGATAGATAGATAGATAATTAGAGAGAGAACGATGATACATAGAGAAAGAGAGAGAGAGAGAGAGGGAGAGAT
The DNA here is from genome assembly GCA_022577455.1 of Arizona elegans. Classification (NCBI taxonomy): domain Eukaryota; kingdom Metazoa; phylum Chordata; class Lepidosauria; order Squamata; family Colubridae; genus Arizona; species Arizona elegans. The sequence continues at coordinate 238,798,244 of JAKOOJ010000001.1, read as the reverse complement.
GACAAATAGAGTTTTAGAACTTTACAAATCCAGGTGACTTTATTTCTTGGTGGCTGCAGGAAAGGTCAGGGTTAGCTCTCTGCATGAATCTCCAGAATCAGAGGAGGAAAGGCAAAGGCTCAGTATATTTCATCAGTTCTAGTTTCTTAAGTATCAATGTCAAGCTGTTCAGTTCCATAGTTGTTCTGAGAAAAGAAAGGCAGAAGAAATGTACCCTACTGAGAGTTGTTCAGAGAACAAGGATGAACCTGGAAGATGCCATCTACTTCAAAAATCTGGGGAAATGTTTTGGTCCCAGGATAAATATCAAGCATAATTATTGTCATTTTACATTCTGTAAGTTCTCTCATTTATGTTGCTGCTACCATTTAAGAAAGAATTCTCAGAAGATTTGGAGAAAGAGATACATTCTAAAACTTATTCTTGAAGGGAAAGCTAGATGTATATCTGTGTATTAAAGGAAAACCATTGGAGGAAAGTATGGAAGCCTGGAAGAAAGGGTAACTGAATTGGGTAGCTGGAATCTCAGACAAAGAGCAAACCTCCACACAATACTTTGTTGCAGGGGTGAAATCTAATTTTTTTTGCTACCGGTTCTGTGGGCGGGGCTTAATTAGTGGGCGGGGCTTGGTGGTAAGGTGACTGGGGGGCGTGGCCAAGTCAATGTCACTTCTTTGCCCTTTTTTAACCTACAAAACACAACACAACACAACTGGCTCACCCACAATGTAAAAGCAGCTGTGCTAGATCCAAAATCTAGCACAGGAGCCTGGATAGCTCAACAGCTATCCAAAAGGAGCCTGGATAGCTCAACAGACTAAAAGCCTGTTATTAACATTCAGCTATCTGCAATTATTGCATGTTCGAATCTCCCCAGGCTCAAGGTTGACTCAGCCTTCCATCCTTTCTAAGGTAGGTAAATTGAGGACCCAGTTTGTGGGGGCAATAAGCTGACTTTGTATAAAATATACAGAAGTATGAAGGCTATTGCTTAATGCATTGTAAGCCGCCCTGAGTCTCCGGAGAAGGGCGGCATATAAATCTAATTTTAAAAAAAATGGCCCCGCAACAAGCAGGAACCTCACACAGCCTCAAAAAGCCCCAAAAAACCAACCTTCACACTTTATACACACACAACACAACTGGCTCACCCACAATGTAAAAGCGGCTGTGCTAGACCCAAAATGGCCCCTGCAACAAGCAGGAACCTCACACAGCCACAAAAAGCCCAGAAAAACCAAGTTTCACACTTTACACACACAAAATTCCACATACAGCTTTGTGAGATTTTGTGTGTTTGTGTAGTTAGAATGAAACGCTACAGAAACTCACTAAATCTCAGAAAGCTGAACAAATATTATTTTATTTTATTTTATTTTTATATAAAAGCAGCTAAATTTAAAACTTCCTAAACTTTAAATGGCTAGATCTAAAAAATGAACAACTAAAAAAAAACCCAATTAACTATTTTTTTAAAAGCTCCCAAAGGGAAAAAAATTTACCCAATAGAACAGGGGTCTCCAACCTTGGCAACTTTAAGACTTGTGGACTTCAACTCCCAGAATTCCTCAGCCAGCTTTGCTGGGAGTTGAAGTCCACAAGTCTTAAAGTTGCAGATAGAGCTGCTCACCGATGAGCTTGATTGCAGGCAGGGAGATTCAGTTGCTTGCTGATGCAATCGATTACAGGTATTACAGCATTGTGACCATCAGCTAAGGTAAGCAAGCTGGAGGCTGGGAGTGGGGAGGGGGAGAAAAAAAGAAACTTTTTTTCTTTTACATGGCTCTGGCAATCCAAGCTGAGTTGCCTGATTAGCAGGCAACTCAGCTGGGATCGTCAGAGCTTTCCTCTTAAAAGGAAAAAAAGGCTCTGATGATCGCGCAGCTCAGCTGGGCATGGGGGGCAGGGGCAGGGATTTTTGCTACCGGTTCTCTGAACTGCCCGCCACCATTGCTACCTACTCATCTGAGCCAATCAGAACCGGGAACATTTCACTCCTGCTTTGTTGTGATTCCCACTTGCTCCCAGATATTATCATTTACATAACCCAAAAGACATCACTCACAGGGAAATAGTGTCCAAAAACTCAGAAGACATCTGTGACCAGGAGATACAGTATTTTAAAAATGCTGTTCAGTCAGGACTAACATGGTTCAGGTAGCTGGCTATGGAGAGGAGTTTGTAATATATAGGCAGCATAGTATAGTGCCTGTTGTTATTGTATGATCTGCTTGAGACAAATATGCAATCAGTAAGGTTTAGATGAAAAGGAATCCATATTGAAAAGTATGGCTTGACTCCATTTCAACAAGGAAAGGCCAGCTTTGAACAACATACAGATTATAACATAACCTGTTTCTCCTCTTATCGTCCAATTAGTTTATAACTTGTTTCTAATTTTTTAAAAAAGAAGGTGGTGCAATGGGCAGATGGAGAGAGAGAGATCACCGTGCTTGCTTTGTGGTTGCTTTGAAGAGTTGTAAACAGGTGCTATGTTTGTATTCTTATTCACTTCAAATAATCTTTTTGGAACCTGGAGCAGGGGTGGGTTCTACTTACCTTTATTACCAGTTCGCATCGTGCCACACACGTGCGCTCGCTTTGCTCACATGCACGCACACTTCTGCGCATGCGTAGATCGTCTATGATGATGTCCAAGTCAGTGGCCAGAGCCTCCTGCTGGTTTTACTACCGGTTCTTGCGAACCAGTCTGAACCAGGGGCAACAGTGACAAACCATTTAGGGAGAACTTAGGAAAAAGATTACATTCCTGAGAAAGAGAAAGCATGAGGGGGAAAAAAGCTCAAAATAACCCAGCCTTGATTTTGTTTGGTATAAAATGAGCACAGAGAATCTTGAACAGGCTTTCAAGTTTCTGGTTTTTTTGTATAATACTACAATTTTAATAAATTCTGGAAGCCCTGCCTTGTTTGTTTCATGAACTTGGCTACCTGTTCAGGAAAAATGGTAGAGTGTCTATTTACTGAGCTAATTTCCTCAAGGCCAAGATAACATGCCATACCAATATTGATACACTTATAGTCTAAGGTGTACATTTATAGATCTAGGATTAAGATTTTAGCATATGGGAAATAACTATTGACATTCCCATTGATAAATTTCAAAACTATATAATTATTTTTCATAAAATTTGAGCCTTGGTGGTACAGGGGTTTAAGGCACCCTGTTATTAAGCTGGTTATTAAGACCAGCTGCCTGCAATTACTGCAGGGTTCAAATCTCGCCAAGGCTCAAGGTTGACTCAGCCTTCCATCCTTTCTAAGGTAGGTGAAATGAGGACCCAGTTGTGGGGGCAATAAGCTGACTTTGTATAAATATACAAAAGGATGAAGGCTATTGCTGAGCACATTGTAAGCCGCCCTGAGTCTTCGGAGAAGGGCGGCATATAAATCAAATTAAAAAAAAAATTATACTTAATGCCCTTAATGTTCCTCCAGCAAACTCTAACTATACGGTGAAGGGAAGAATTATAGAAATCTTGTTTTTTCTATTTTTATTCTGCTGGCTGTTTTAGAGGTTGTTTTGTGTTTTCTTTTTGTTTTTTTTTACTTTTGAATGTCATTTAATCTCTAATTTCTTGTAATAAATTATATTGTATTGCCCCTCTGTCTTTCCATGTAATACTGGCTTATACAGCTAGATGTTGCTCCTGGGACAGCATTAATATTCTTTTTGTCCTTTCTATGGAATGATTTTAATAAATATCTCCAAATAACTGGAACATTCAGAGTGATGGCGGATAAAATATTGTTTTAAATTAGTTTCAGCCTGGGCTGGCCTCCTGGGACCTCAGTCTGCTGCTCTGCATGACTATTGCAAGAGAACATAGCAAGAGGCAACCGACTGGCCTGAAAAGAAGTTACAGAATAGATTTGAGGTTCAGAAGAAGCAAGATATCTATGGAGATTCTCAGTTATCCAGGTCATGGTTGTCACAAAGGTGCTTTTTCAAGAGGCAATTGGATACGATGTCATCCATCTCCAGTCTACAACAGAGTCCTTTCAACAGTTCCAACAAGGCTCCACATCCATTTGCACCACTCAGATCACCCTGATGACCCAGATAAACCTCCAAGTGGCCTTAATGACTCGCTAAAAGAATGCAAATGACCAACTGTCTATAAGGAGTATAAATCCCGTCAGAGCTGAAGAAGCTTCTTGGATGAGAAGTGAAATGTCTTCAAAGAAAAACCAGTTGCCTCTTGAAAAAGCACCTTTGTGAGAAGAAGCAAGAGTGATCCTGCAATAGAACATTGATACATTTCTTCACATTAGCCTGCATGAAGCAATTGACAGGACTTCATAGGCAATGGAACTTGTCGGAAAACCCATTCTTTGAACTGGTATAGCTGTTTAGGAAAGGTTGCCACCCTTTCCAGTACATACTGGCTTTTGCTACTGGTATGACAATCAGGCTGAAGAATACTATTTGAGTTTAGTCTGATTATTAGATATGTCTAAGATAAAGTTGGAAGTCAGAGGACTTTGTGACTGGAGGTGGGAAGTTACTTAAGCATGAAATTCGACATCTGGAGGACCTGAGCTAGTAAGAATGAAGGTTGGTTTGAACAGCTTTTCAGAGCTGACATTCATAATCAAAAGATAAACCTGCTTTTCATAACTTTTTGTCCTAAACTATGGTAGTCTACAAAAGCCCTGAGAGAAAATAAGAGAAATTCTCAGCACTTTCAATTCTTCACAGTAATGTTTCCTGGATTTGTATTTTTGATTATCAGATAATCAATATTAAATTTGTTTATGTGTTGAAGCCCATTCAAAAAGACTTGCCCTCAGTCTGAATGCATGTCCATTTTCAAAGTCTTGCAATTATCCAATACTGCTGAAAAAAGAGTATGAGTAGATATCCCCATTAACACATACACACACATATACACACCTTAAAAAAAAGCTTTTACACTGATGGTGGCCAAAAAATTCCCATCTGTCACTAATTTATTCAGAAAGGAAAAATGTTAATCTGGAAGATGTATAAAGTGACTCAGAAACAAATATCTTAAATGAGTATTTTGAATTGAAAAATCCATTACCAAAATCATTGTTCCAAATAAATGTTATTTTAATATGATATCCAAAAATAATGCTACCCACATTGTAAATCATCCTTTGTCTGACAGTTATGTCTGCCAAATAACAGGTTAATGCTAGCACATCAAATATACAAGCAGCTGAAATCTCAGATCAGTAAATATGACCTAGAGTTTATACAAATAACTTCCTTGCCCAGACTCAATGAAGTCCCACCTACCCTTGCTGAGCTCATGTTGTCACAACAGATCCTCCACTCTTGCAGTGGCCATAGTCCAGCCTGACCACTAGACAGCCCTGCTACCAAACTAGGTTAGAATTTCTGAAGTTGGTTTAAGACACAGCTTGGAGCAGTATAGGAAACATGCAATTTAGGCTGCCATGTGGACTTGATTTTATTGGCTTCCACAAAGTCTAATCCATGAGTTCTAATGATTAGGCTTTTCTTCTCAGGCTGATTCTTATTGCTAGTCCACAAAGGATGAAAGCCATATCTCTAAAATATCTTTTCAGGAACCTCTAAGTTGCATCCTGAAATCCCAGCATTTGCAAATCCATGTATAGTTTGAGTGAATTGAACGTTGCATGAAATCCTCAATCAAACATTTTCAAAAATTACCGCACTGAAGGAAGTAGGTTTCAATCAATACTCAGAACAAGCCATGCAAGACATGTGATTATGAAATGCTTCTTTCATTTGCTTAATTGGTTCTGATTGTAACACTTTAGTTCTTCCAGATGCCAGTCTCAGGTGTGACAAGAAGGAAACTGTTTCCGGAAATAGCAACATAGTGAGAATATAGTATGTCAACCCATGGGTGGGAAACAGAGCTGCTTTCTCTTGCAGTGCTCAGAACAGAAAAGAGTGCTGTCAAGAAGTACCAAACATGAAGAAAAAAAAATTAGCAACTCCATCTTTGAGTTAATGGAGAGACCAGAATGCACCACAGAGATAATTACTTTTCAAGAGAGCATAACAGGAACCTAAAAAGCTAGAGTTGTGAAAGGAAGAGGGAAAGTTTGACATTCAATATTCTGAATTAATTCTTTTTATGGTTTCAAGAATTGTCAGTAGGGTTCTAAAGACCAGGAGCCACTTACCAAAGACACAAAGGGATCCTTGTATAGTAAAAAGGGACAGCATTGAACATATTAGTATAGGAGTGAGCGAGTTTTTTAAAAATTCATTTTTTAAAAAAAAATCAATTTAAAATTCATTTTTAAAAAAATAATACCTGAAATCTTACAAGATTATCAAATTTTTCAAGATTTAGATAATCTTAACCCAAGATCTTGGGAAAAATGAGAGTTCTTTCCCAAATTTCACAAGATTTCAAATGATTGCCTTCAAGTCTCACTGATTTGGAGATCACAAGATTCCGACCATTTTTCATTTTTTTTAATGATGATGATGATGATGATGATGATGATGATCACGATGATGATTTCATGATAAAGATTATGGTTCCAAATCTCAACAGATTTGCAATTATAACTATTACACTTCTGATTCTTATAACTATTACACTTCTGATTCTGCTATATTAGAAATCCGACATATCAGTTGTCTCTGCCACCCTACCCACCATTTTTTTTCTTAACCTCCAAAATTAATTTTAATGTTCTAGCATTACATATCTCAAGCACTCCTAGTCATAGAGTTAAGAAATAAAAACCTGCAATAAAACATCTGTGGTCAATTATCACACACAGAGGAAGTGATGGACTGTAACCGTTGTCATTTCCTCACTCCCCACACTCTCATATTATGTTGCTTCCCCCACTTCCTTTCCTCTGATGAGCATTACTCATCTGTCCTCTAGTAATCCAGTATAGCATGGGTGAGGAAATGTGACTGAACAGAATGAATATGCATAGTATGGCCATGAGAACTTTGAAGGGATGCTTTGCTTTGGTAATGCTGCACCTCTTTGAAGTGCAGTGTGATGCAATAGCAACGACTGCTTTTCCACTTTGCCCTTTCCACAGGACAAGAAACAATGGATGGAAACTAGTCAAGGAGAGAAGCAACCTGGAATTAAGGGGAAACTTCCTAACTGTGAGAACAATTAACCAGTGGAACAGTTTGCCTTCAGAAATTGTGGGTGCTCCATCACTGGAGGATTTTAAGAAGAGATTGGAGAGCCAGTTGTCTGCACTGGTATAGGGCAGGAGTGTCAAACACGAAGCCCATGGGCTGGATGCGGGCTGAGGGGTACTTAGATCTGGCCCATGGGGCCACCCTGGAAACAGCAAAGGACTGGCCCACGGTGCCTCTGCCAGTGAAAACATTTTTTGCACGTTCCCCACCCCCAGCTCTGTTTTTGCTGGCAGAGTGCTGCAGGAGGCCGTCACAGCTGAAAACAGAGCTCAGGTGGGGTGTGCACAGTGAGCTCCATTTTCGCTGGCAGAGTGCTAGCAAATCAAACTACTAGCAAAAGTGGATCCCCCACTTTTTTATTTTTATTTTTGTTTCTCATAAACATTTAAATGTACAGTCATTTATCCACCATTTTTCACTCATCTTATCTTTTAACTCTCATTTTTAATTTTTAATTGTTCGGGGCTGCTCTTTTACCATTTATCCTTTTTTATTTTACCACAACCTTTTCTTCTTCTCCTCCCATTCTCTTCCTTCCTCTATCTCTTCCTACCTTCTTCATTCTTCCTCTCCTTCTCTTTCCTACTTCCCCTTCCCTTCCCCCACTCCTCTCTTCTTCCCCCCCTTCTTAATCTTCTCTCCTACTCCTCTTTCCCCTCCCTTTTCTGCCTTTCCTTTTCCCTTTCTTCTCCCTCTCCCTCTCCTCTCTTCTCCCTTTCTCTCTCTCTCTACTCCTTCCCCTCTCTCTTGTTGTTTCCCTTTTCAGTTCAAAACCCTCTTTCATAATGACAGTTGCAGAATGACTGACTAGAGATGATGGGAGCTGAATATTTCTGAATTTAAGTCCGAAGCTGAGTTATATAGTCAGAAAACACTAGCAAATAATGAGTAATTCCCAAATCGCACAATAGGTTTATATGCCATATTTGACAAATACCTCTGCATCATTAACAAATGAGTATGTTCACTAATGCTTTGCTACATATTACGAGCCAAGAGTATCAACTAAATGGTGTGTTGCATGCCCAGTCAGCCTTCTGCTAAATAATTTACTTTTTGGTTACCCATGCTGTGAGCATTTTGCTTCTCATGTTTCTTGCCCACAGGCAGAGCCTTTTAATAATTTTCATTCCCCTCTCCGGATTGCACATGTAACACTATTTTCCCGCATCTTCCCAGAAGCGTAATTTGCTATTCCTTAAATTTAAGGGTGACAGGAATTGTGATCCCCGGATGCCTGTTATGTTTTTTTTTCTTTCCCATTAACAGTTCATAAGCAGAAAGAACATTTTCCACAGCTTTCTTGTTATAGCTCCAAAGGAACCCATTTTTTTTTCAGAAGCTACCAAAATATTGCCATGTGTAATCTCCTCATACACCACAGGGGTCCATTCATCATTCTTTGGACCTGAGCAATAGGCAATGTACCCATCTGCGTGAATATAGGTCTGATTAATGTGCTGCTAAGCATTCTGGTAATGTATAGGTGTAAAATTAACAAACTGAAACATCAACTAATTAGGCTGTGTGTGTGCGCCCACACGTGTGTGCACTTGTGTGCACTTATCAATAAGGAGCAATTAATGAAATCAAGTTAAAAGAATCACCTTTATGAGGCTGAGATGAAACAATCAGGTAGGACTTCACCTCTTGTTCCCATTCACAATGGCAGCTTCCAGAGAAGATTACAACCAGATGTTACGTCTGTCCCCGCTGATGTGGAAATTATGATGAGCAGCAAGAGCCGTGATGCAAGAATAATTTAAAAATAATTAACAAGAATGATTTGCACAGGGCCATGGGATAAAGGCTTTATTTTCATTAGCTGCAGTAAGTGATGAGATTAGTAAAAGCATTGCCCATTTGGAGACTTTAAAAAAGCGGGGGGACATGGAGAAGAGACAGGAGATGCTGGGTTTAATGAATACTGTCTGAACTTTATTCAGTTTTGATCATAGGATCAAACAGTTTAAAACAAATAAGTTGTTCTGAATCTCACTATTTTGATAGCTGAAAATGCAAAGGATCTGCCATCTCTAATAATAAAAAATTAAGAAGCAAAGAGGGGGGGGGAAATTGGACTAAAATTAAATATAAAGAAATCCAAACAAATGACAACAGGCAGAACAACGAGCTTAGTGTGGGCAATGAAGATATCAAAATGGAGGATAGCTTGTGCAGTTTAGGTTCAGTTATCAATAGTAAGGGAACCAGTCATCAAGAAATATGACCCAGACTAGCATTTGGTAAAGCAGCCATGAAGGTAAGAGATATTCAAATGCTGTGATTATAGTTACAAAGATCAGAATTATGCAAGCCCTTTAAAGCTCTTCATGACATGGGGACAGGTTATTTGAAGGACCATCAACCATCCCATCATGTCCAGCAGAAGAGGTATGCTGTGGGTCCCAACTGCTAAAGATCATCCATCCAGTTGGCTGAGTGAGTTTGGTTTGGGGGCCTGCTGGTTCTTGGACTAGGTCATCTTTGGTGTTGGATGAGGTTGCTGTGCCCCAAAGAGGCCTCGTGCACAATCTGGGGCTCCTCCTTGATTCACTAGATTCACTTCTGCTTGAAGAGCAAATGGCAGTCGTGTTTAAGAGGGGCTTTGCATAGCTTTGTTTTGTACACCAGTGGTGACCACTCCTGGATTGGAGGGGTGTACTCACAGTCATTCATTCCCTAGTCACTTTCTGACTGGATTACTGTAGGGTTCTCTAGATGGAGCTGTCCTTGGAGGGTAAAATGTAGCTGGTGCAGTAAGCATATGTGCACTCTAGAACAGCACATATTACACCTCTGCTCTGCGACCTGCATGTGCTGCTAGTTTGCTTTGGGTCCAATTCAAGGTGTAGGTTTTGACCTTAAAAGCCCTTTATGGCATGGGGTCAGATTATTTGAGTGACTACCTCTCTCTGATTACATCTGCCTGACTCATCAGATCTGAAGAATGCTTTGGATTCCATCTGTTAAAAGAACTATACTTGGTGGGCCCAATAAGGTCTTTGTTGTGGTGCCCATATTTGTGGAACATTCTCCCCCTTCCTAGAAGTGAGGTCAGTTCTATCCTACTTACCGTATTTTTCAGGAGTCCCTCAAGACCTGGCTTTTTCATCACGCCTGAGGGATCCCAGGATACCCGTGGGATCTTGAAGTAGCTGTCTTACTAATCTAATTTTGTCTGTTTTATGCTTTTCAAACTTCAGTGATGATTTTTGGATGCATTTATTAATTTATATCTTTGTTGTACAACATTCAGAGTTGCTTCTTATGAGATGGGCAGCCATACAAACGTGATTTATAAATAAATAAATTGTCACCTACACCTGGTGGAAACCAGGGGATAAGGGTCTTTCTGTCATAGCATCCACCTTGTGAACATCATTCCCCCCTCTCCTGTCAAGGTAAGACTAGCCCCATACCAGATGTTCCTTCTGAAAGTCCCTCATAACTTTTCTGTGTCAACAGGTTTGTAACTCTCAAGGGAATGGTAACTTAAAGAGGGAGCTACATTGTTGGTAACATCTAATGAGTTATCCTAGCTTTTTCATAATAATATTAATGTTTTAATTGTATGATTGTCATTTTATTGTCATTTTACAGTTTCTTATTCTATGCCACCCAGAGTCACATTTTATGAGATGGCGGATAGATGGAGGGAGGGAGGGAGGGAGAGGGAGAGGGAAAGAGGAAGGGGGGAAGAGAGAGAGAAAGAATTTCCCTGTGACACTGTATGAAAGTAGATGTTGGTCTTTGAAGAAGCAGAATAGGAAAGGTTATTGATGCTTTTGAACATGAGCTGGAGAACACTTTTGAGACTACCTTAGACAGCCAAGAAAACAAATGACTCACCAAACAATCCAATCCAGTGTTCTAGCTTGAGCCACGCTGACCAAATTCAAATTATCCTGCTTTAGATACATCATGTGCAGAGCTAATTCTGATAGAAGCTCTGATGCTGGAAAAAGTAGCACAAAAGAAGAAACAGATAACCAGCAGTAAGTTGAATGGACTCTGATACAGTGGTGATGAAAGACCTTAAAAAAAAATAGGGTCAGATCATCATGGAGAAAATCTATTTATGTGATCATTAGGAGTTGAAAATGACTTGATGACACATAATCAATTCAACAATTGATGGAAGAGTAGAATCAACTATGTTGTGATTGGTCAATGGCCGCTACTAAAATGATTTTTTTAACATAATGGCTATCATTGTTTCATTTTGGGAAGAGCAAAATATGTAATATGCTATCCAGGTAAATCCAACAACTAATCAGTTTTACTAGGCTTAGATATAAGGGGTTCTGTTTAATGGGTTATTAATACAGCAGATCAGTGGGGAAATCTGAACGGGTTTACTACTGGTTCGCTGGCTGCATGCGTGCATGCGCACTGCACACCACACCAAATGCCAGGGGCGCAGTGCATGCCAAAAGGACGCATGGGTAAGTAGAACAGCGCACGGGTGGTGGTGGTGGATCAGCTGTAGCAGGCAATCTTTTTTTTACTTTTAAAAGCATTTTTTTACAACCTATTTGGTTGTAGCCTGAATAGGTTTTACAACCTATTCAGGCAGCTCAGCTGGGATCGTCAGAGCCTTTTCTTAACTTTTGAAAAGCATTTTTTTTACAACCTATTTGTCTGAATAGATTATAAAAAACATGCTTTTAAAAGTTAAAAAAAAAGGCTCTGATGATCGCATGGCTTAGCTGGGATCATCAGAGCCTCTTTTTTTTACCTTTTTTTTAAAAGAAGCGGCAAGCGGGTGACTGGGCGATTGGGTGGGCATGGCTGGGGGGGACAGGGATTTTTGCTACCAGTTCTCTGAACCACCTGCCGCCATCACTACCAGATCAGCCAATCCGGTCCAAACCGGGAGCATTTCACCCCTGCCGTAGATGCATTCCAGTGACAATGCAATACTGGGATGTTATTGAGAACTTCAGGGACAACAATTCCACGTTCTTCTCTGTGGTTGTTTTAGCAGTAAAATAAAAAGAGGACAAGAGCATATGCAGCAACAGAAGCCTATTCTGCCTCATTCTGTTTTGCCTTCTGAGACAGGGGGAAAAATTACAGCAGGTTCATAAGTGATCCAGGCATTAAAGTCTTCCTTTCAGACAGCTGAGACTTCTTGGCTCTCATTATCTTCTAATTGGACAGGACAGCAGGCTACCCTTATCTGTCATCTGTCTTCAGGTGGATAAGACTCATGAGCAGAATATGCTTATATGCTGCACGGCTTTCCTGTGGTGAAGTCAGGCACGTGGATACTCCTCCAGAGAAACTCTGGTGCAGTGCTTCCTCTGGCAGCCATCCCAAAAAAACAAGGAGTTAGCCAGGTTTTCCACTCCAAGTTTACAGTTTTTACTTCTTACCCCTACAACATTGGTGGGTTTCAAAAACTTTTACTACCGGTTCTGTGGGTGTGGTTTGGTGGGTGTGGCATGGCTTGGTGGGCGTGGCAGAGGAAGGATACTGTAAAATCTCCATTTCCACCCCACTCCAAGGGAAGAATACTGTATATTCTCCATTGTGGGGTGGAGACGGCAGCCAGAAATGGGTTCAGCTCGTGCAATCAGATGAAGGACTGAGCCTGTCAAAGCTAAATCCCCACCCCCCGTTGCTAGGGGCTCCCAGCTTTGCTCAGTCCTTCAGACTGGACTGCAGTGTGGAATTTCTCTCTGTAGTTTTTTACCCTTTCTTAATTCATTTGGATTCCTTTGGCTTTAAAAATTGGACTGTGATACTGACTATTCTTCTGCTTGCTGGACGCCTGCTTATTTGAACAGTGAGGTAAATTTGCCTCCTTGCCTGTTTCCTCCCCCCTGGACTGTTGACGATCATCCTTCCACTGGTCAGTAAGTGGGGATTGTGGAGCCTCGTGCTCCCATGGGGGAGGTTGCAATTTCGCCACTTGCTTTGTCATCTATCTGTCCTAATTCTACTGAGCTAGCCTCATTACTGCTGTGGAGTTGCTACGCTCCCTAACGCTGGTCGGACCGCCATTTTGAGAGCCACCCTTGCTGAGGGAAAATTTCTTGCAGTTTGAATTGCCGCTTGTTGGCTTTTGCAGCCTCAACTGATTGTCGGACCAGCTTTAATTAGCAGATCCCTGGCCTATTTCACTCGCCCTTACCAGCTAGAGCAGCGTTTTCACCCCTCTGTCGCTTGGTCGGCTTTTGGGCTGTCCTGTGGAGCTTCACGCTCCCGTTGCTGCTAGGGCGCGTCCACCATTTTAATTCACCGCGCAAGTTGTGGTTTCTGGTGAGGCGTTTTTCTGCTGCAGTCCCCAGACTCTGAACGTGCCGCTGGTCCCTGTAGAGGCTTGGCCAGGTTTTTTGCCTCCAGGGCTTTTATATCACTACTGCGCCCTCTATATCCTTAACGCTGAGACACTGAGGTGTCCTGCTTAGAGACCATTTGTTTTTTCTGTGGCTGGCGGCCATTTTATTGAGGCATAGCTGAGGGCAGTTCGGGAGCGGCCATTTTGTACTCCCAAGGGCTCTCTTTAATCGAGACCCTCCCTTCTTTCTGCCCAACATACCTAAGGCAGTGGCTAAGAGCAAGCATGGGCGCAAGGCCGCAGTGCAACAACAATCCCTAGACATCCATAGAGATTTGGGGACCAAATCCCTTTCTGAGGCTGACAACCTGACTGTTTCCAAGTCCAAAAAGGCCTGTTCACATGAAAAGGGCTCTTCTTCCATCCCGTCGCGTACTGAACGGCGCAGGGATAAAGTTCTGAAGCAGTCGGGTAATAACACCAGCAGCCTTCATTCACCAGCACCAGTGCCTCACTCTCTACTCCCTGAAGCAAGGCCTCATCAGTCTCCTCCTACATCGGATCAAGTCTCATTTCAAGATTGCCCTTTGGACATTCATAGTGCGGACTTGTGGGGCTCAGGCCCAGTGGCTTCCTCTCTGGCACCTGTTCCTTCATCCCAGGCTCCACCGGCTCAGTCTCCTCCTGTCTCAATTTCTGCTCCGGTTTGTACTTCTACGGAAGTCGGACCGGTTACTGACCATATACAGACTGTTCTTCATGCTGAGGACATTCAAAAGATGATTGCAGCAGCTGTGCAACAGTCTTTGGCTGCACATAAATCTTCCAGATCCAAACATTCTGCGGTTTTGTCGGTAGCATCATACTCCTCCATCTCCTCGGCCAAGGAAGAGGAGGACGAGCTGTTGTCTATAGTGGAATCTCACTCTCCTGCTCCATCCTGTGTGAGCCGATCTTCAGCCTTTGGTGATGCTGATCTCCAAGAACCAGAGTTATCCGAAGACGAGGGTCTCCCTCTGGATCAACCTCCCTTTACGGGCCTTTTTCCGCAGGCTCTGTATAAGTCTCTCCTGTTTAAAGTCGTGAATATGGCTCAACTTGGGACTTCCACTCAACCAACTCCGCCTATGTCTGAGGGCATGCTAAATCCCTTATTTACAGAACCACCTAAACCTGTAACGGCTGTGCCTACTCCCCCTCTCTTTATGGACGTTATATGGAGGCAATGGTCCTCTCCTGCTACTGCTCCCGTACCATCCACCACATTTAGGAAGAACTTCTCCGTTTCATCCGAATTGGCCTCCCTGCTTCAGATTCCAACAGTGGATGCCCCTGTCACGGCATTGCTTTCTCATTCTACAGTTCCAGGTGATCCTGAAGAAAACCTTTGCCACGAAGAACGTTGCTCCAACCAAGTTCTCCAACAGGCTCATATTGAGCTGCCTGGGCCATTCGATCAGCTACGATGGCCTCCTTTTTTAACCGATCGACCCTTCTCTGGCTTCGTCAGATCCAAGACAAGCTATCCACCAAGGACAACAAATTCAGGCAAGACATCAACAAAATTGTGGCGGCAGTACACGTCTTGGTTGATGCGATGTTGAATGCAGCTCGCTTCGCTTCCAAATTGTTAGCTTCTGCTGTGGCAGCCCGTCGCCTGGTTTGGCTGCGTCATTGGCCAGCTGACGTCCAGCATAAATGGTGGTTGGCCTCTGTTCCTTTTCTGGGGGAGAAGTTGTTTGGGGATCCATTGGAGGCCTTCCTAATAGAAACCAAGGACAAGAGAAAAGTATTACCCACGGCCTACCATAGGGAGGAGTCCAGAAACTCACCTTATTCCTCTCGTGCCCAATTTCGTCCTTCAGACGGGGGTTCAGGATCCTCTTATGG
The DNA here is from genome assembly GCA_022577455.1 of Arizona elegans. Classification (NCBI taxonomy): domain Eukaryota; kingdom Metazoa; phylum Chordata; class Lepidosauria; order Squamata; family Colubridae; genus Arizona; species Arizona elegans. Next base: position 238,782,898 of record JAKOOJ010000001.1, on the reverse strand, counting down.
TACAAATAATTTTGTTCCCAGGCAGAGGGGTTTCAGGATAGACCTGGGAGGGGCAGATCCTTTATGACTAGATGGCCCTTTCGAGGGGGAGGGGGTCGTTCCATCCGTCGCCGTTGTTAATAGTGCTTCCAATCCTCCTGTGGGTGGCAGATTGGGCCTCTTTGCTGCTCTTTGGGATCGCACTACATCCAATTGCTGGGTCTGGGCTTCCATTCAATCTGGACTGGCCATCGAATTTGTTTCCACCCCTCCTTCTGTTTTTCTCCGCTGTCCCCGGTCGGGTAGCCCCGAGTGTAGATCCCTTATGGATTCAGCTATAAATCACCTCCTCTCCATCAGGGCCATCCAACCTGTGCCCCAGAATCAATTGGGTCAGGGGTTCTACTCTCGGTTTTTCCTGGTACCTAAGTCTTCAGGTGGGTGGAGACCTATTCTGGACCTTAAACATTTGAACCATTTTGTAGTCTATAGAAGGTTCAAAATGCAATCTTTATGTTCTATCTTAGACGGCGTTCGGAAGGGCGACCTCCTCTGTTCAATTGATTTAACTGAAGCATACCTTCATGTACCCATTCGACCTTCCCATAGAAAATTCTTACGCTTCTACTACGCAGGGAATCATTTTCAGTATAGGGCTTTGTCCTTTGGTCTTTCCTCAGCTCCCCGTAGTTTCACCAAGATATTGGCGGCTTTAGCCACTTCCCTTAGGCTTAGGTCAATTCGTCTCCAGTGTTATCTGGATGACATCCTTATCATGTCCACTTCTACTCCTCAGGCCTATTCAGACCTTCATCTCACCATTCAGACCCTGGCTGCCCATGGTTTTTCCATTAACGTGGAAAAAAGCCATCTCATTCCCTCTACTAGAATTACACACCTGGGGGCGATCATTGATTCTGTCGAGGGCAAGGTCTATTTATCCGGGGAATGCCAGGAGGGGCTGAGTACTCTAGCGGCTCAGGTTAGTCAGGAAAAACGTGCTTCCCCTTTGCTTCTATCTAAATTGTTCGGGAAGATGGTTTGGGCCATTGATATTGTTCCCTGGGCCAGATTGCACCTGAGAGACCTTCAGTGGTTTCTTTTGCCTTTGCAGAAGGCGGGGAGAGGCACCTCGTCAACCAGAATTTCCATTCCCAGGGAGGTGTTGGCGTCCCTTCGATGGTGGCACTCCGAGGCCATTACCAAGGGCTGTTTTTTCCTGGACCGTCGCTGGGTTGTTGTCACCACCGATACCAGCATGGTCGGCTGGGGCGCTCACTGCAGAACACAGGTGGCTCAGGGCACATGGTCGGCCACTGAAGCCTCCCACAGTATAAACTGGCTAGAACTACGAGCTGCTGTTCTCGCTCTCCGGGCTTTTCGTCATCTGGTGCCGGAACACATGTGTTGGTTCTCACCGACAACATTTCAACAAAAGCCCACATAAATCGCCAGGAGGGCACCAGGTCCCAGATGCTGATGTTGGAAGCCAGACGACTTTGTCTTTGGTTGGAACGCCACTTGATCTCCCTGAAGGCGGAACACATTTTGGGGGAGGCGAACGTACGAGCGGATTGGCTCAGTCACCAGTCGATAGACCATTCCGAGTGGCATCTGAATCCCTGTATCTTCCAGAAGTTGACGAGTCACTTCGGCAATCCTATTGTGGACCTATTCGCTTCACCTCAGAATACACAGCTCCCCAGATTTTTCTCCTGTTTCCGGACACCTCAGGCAGAGGCAGTGGATGCTCTGCGCTCCCTGTGGCCTCCGGGTCTGCTTTTCGCATTCCCGCCAATTCTCCTCCTTCTGAGGGTCCTCCGAAAGATTGTTCTGGAATGGGCAGAGATCATTCTCATCACCCCTCATTGGCCACGGAGGTCATGGTTCGCTGACCTCATGCACTTATCAGTGGCTCCTCCTTGGACACTTCCATGCCCCTCCGATTGCCTCAGTCAAGGACAGATTCTGCATCCGGACCCACTGTGGCTGAGACTGACCACTTGGAGATTGAGCGGTGCGATCTTCAATGAGACAACATCCCTCCTTCAATAATCCGAACTATCCAGGCTTCTCGCCGTCCCTCCACAAATCGAATATATTCATCAACGTGGCGGGCATTTTGTACTTGGTGCTCCTCCCAGGACATCTCACCGCTGGAGGCTTCAGTGATACAAGTCCTGAGATTTCTTCAGGCAGGCTTGGACAAGGGGCTCTCGCCCAACACCTTATGGAGGCAGGTGGCAGTGATTTTGTCTGTTTTGACTTCCAACTCTCTCCAGCTTTTGTCTCACCAGCCTCTTATACGACGTTTCCTACGGGGAGTCACCAACTTGTCTCCCCCGGTTCTTCATAGATATCCCACTTGGGACCTTTCACTTGTGTTGAACTATCTTACTGAGCCACCATATGAACCGTTGCGGACGGTCAGTCTATGTCTTTTGTCATACAAAGTAGCTTTCCTGGTGGCTATAACGTCTGCTCAACGTATTTCGGAGATCGCTGCACTTTCTATGAGGGACGATTTGTGTGTCTTTCATGTGGACCGGGTTGTCCTTCGACTCGACTCCACCTTTGTGCCTAAGATTAACTCTCCTTTTCACCGTTTACAGGAACTGGTTCTCCCAGACTTCTGCCCTCACCTGTCTCATCTGTTAGAACGTCGATGGCACATGCTGGATGTCCGGAGGGCTCTTCGGATCTACTTGACAAGGACTGCGGACATTCGTCGGTCTGAGTCATTATTTGTGTCCTTTCTCCCTGCTTCGCTAGGTGCCAAGGTGTCGTCGTCGACAGTTGGCTATTGGATCCGGTGCATGATCGCTACAGTGTACGAACTTCGTTCCTTACCGCCTCCTGCCACGGTAACGGCACACTCGACGAGAAGTGTTTCAACCTCAGCAGCCTGGTCCACGCAGGCTTCACTACTCGAAATCTGCAGAGCTGCTACCTGGACCTCTCCTTCCCCCTTTATTCATCATTATAAGATAGACAAATTTGCTTCTGCAGAGGCTGCCTTCGGGCGGAGAGTTCTCCAAGGAGTTCGAGGGGATGGGGAGTTGCTTGCCCAGACTGTTCCCTCCCTAGACTTGGGACGCTGATCTTGGGTATGTCCCACTTCTGGCTGCTGTCTCCACTCCACAATGGAGAAGGGGCGTTGGTCCTACCTGAAATGCACCTTCTCGTTGGGTAGAGACAGCAGCCAGTCCCACCCTGTCAGTCTGGACATTAATGTGTTTATTCTCCTGTTTTTTTATTCTACACGTCTAGCCTGTCTTCATCCTTCACAAAGCTGGGAACCCCTAGCAACGGGGGCGGGATTTAGCTTTGACAGGCTCAGTCCTTCATCTGATTGCACGAGCTGAACCCACTTCTGGCTGCTGTCTCCACCCAACGAGAAGGTGCGTGTCAGGTAGGACCAACACCCCATTTCCATTCCCACCTCACTCCAGGGGAAGGATACTGTAAAATCTCCATTCCCACCCCACTCCAGGGGAAGGATACTATAAAATCTCCATTCCCACCCCACTCCAGGGGAAGGATACTGTAAAATCTCCATTCCCACCCCAATCAGGGAAGGTTACTGCAAAATCCCCATTTCCTCCTGGTCACCTGGGACTCGGGAGGCAGGGAATAGATGGGGACGGGGCCAGTTAGAGGTGGTATTTACAGGTTCTCCAAACTACTCAAAATTTCCGCTACTGGTTCTCCAGAACTGGTCAGAATCTGTTGAAACCCACTTCTGCCCTACAAGGCTTCATGTTTATATAAGTAAACATTATATATGATTATGTATGCAATATGTTGGTGATAGGTGATGTAGGTAGGTAGATAGGGAGAGATAGACAGACAGATAGAGACAGATTATAGAGTTGCACAGATACTCAAAGAAGGACACTTAATGGGAAAATTACTCCTTAAAAGCAGAATTATTCCTTTCCACAGGCCAGAAACTTATTTTTCCAAGGTGATGCATCTCACTAGGCAGAAGATGGACAGTCTGCAAGTGTCTACCAGAAACATCTACCGGTAGAAGTATTTACTTTATTGGTAGCTAAAGCAATGGCAAATTCCCTAGCCCTGATCTTGCACAAAGAGTTACTCTATTCTTCTGTATACGTAGATATACAGATATTCCTCTGTTTCAAATGCCAAATGTGTGGTATGTGTTTCCTTCTGTAAATAGAAACTAAGAGCAAATCAATATTGCAGAGAGAGAGAGAGAGAGATGCTAATACTTCAAACTAGCTAAAGAGTTTATTGATTTGATTTGATTGGCTATCCATCACAGTGAGAGACTTTTGGCAGTTAACAACCTTAAAATAAATTAAAAGCAAATTCTCATCAGAGATACAAATTTTAAGCACAACATCTGAGGAAATATTATTATTAATGGTTGTTAATAGAACCAAGGGATAGGACTCCTTTGTTACTATCTTATTCTACTACATCAAAAGGAGTCAGAAGTTAATGTTTTTCTTCTTTTCCCCCTTACCTTACTTTTTTTTTCTCTTCCCCTTTTCCCCCCTTATTTTCATTTTCCTTTGTACTGCTATATTTTATATTTTGATAAACTAATAAAATATTTGAACCTGGACTTTCTTGGGTAGAATTACTCTTTCAGGTAATTATGCTAGATGGAGCCCCATCAAGACCAGGGTCCAATGCTGAGCAAATCTGAGTGGCTTTATCCATCATATATGTTCAGCATATTTCCTCACAACAACTTGGTAAGTGAAATCCAGAATTACTCGTGTAGATCCAAGTCACCCAAAACAAGGCTGGTAGATACCTATCTGTGGATGAAAGGGCAGAGAAATAATGTTTCTCCACCTTTGCTGCCATGTGATAGGCTCCAACAATGCCTTTAGCCTGTGAGTCTGTTTTTAGTTTGTTTACCAGCAGCCCACTAGGTCTCTCTTTACCTTCTTCACCTCATTCAGCTACTCCATAAACCATGGGGAGTTTTGGAATCCATGGGTACAGAAATGTCACTCGGGCAACATTTGATCCAAAGCCCCATGCTGCCCTCCCACTCCAAGTGGCCACTGAGGCTTCAGTTAGAACATGCTGCAGATTTTCTGGAACAATCCCAAGCTGTCTCTGGAACCTAACTGGGTCCATCAGTCACCTGGGGTGGGCTGATCAAATAGGTCCAGCCTCCCTATGGTGGGTGGGTGATGCCAGAGATCTGGAGATGACAGAGAACTGGAGAGTCACCAGGGAGTTATCTGACCATGATAGGAGAAAAACGAATATCTCCCCAAATTCAGAATATTGTCTCAGTTCTCTCTCTCTCTCTCTCTCTCCCCCTCCCTCCCTCCCCCCTTCTCTCTCTCTCTCTCTCTCTCTCTCTCTCTCTCTCTCTTTGCTACTGCTCCATCAGAAAAACCCTGTCAGGAGTATGACCATTATTACATGTTAGGCCCTGGATGACCTAGGACAGGCTCATGGCTGTCATGATGGCCATGAATTCCCAAGCTACCCAGACCAGGGAAGGAAGGCAAGTTGAAGTTCCTCAAGGCCGTAAGCCTAGGGAACTCCACCATTAACCCAGTGAAGGAGTGAAGGAGTTAGGCAAGGAGGTTGCTAGGCAGCAGAAAGGCTGGTAGAGTAGCAACAGTTCCAAGTGATCCCTAGAGCCAAATGTGATAAATTCTTCATTTAACCAATTTGCAATGAATTTTTTAATGCAAACTCTTTTTTAAAAAAATGTAATTGTGAATCTGTACATACATCACTCCTTTATTGTTAACTAAAGCCATGAATTCTCCACAAGATTTATGTTAAGGATCTGGAGCATTCCTTGGCTAAATTTGAATATTCTTGAGTTGAATGTAAGCAGACAGACGTCCCATGCCTTGCCTACCTAGCAGAAGGTGACTATAACATGACCTGCAGGAACAGTGATGTTTATGCAATGTCATGTGAAACTTCTTTACAGCCTGTCTCGTTTCTCTTCTTTTTTGCATGAACTTATTTCATGCATGAACAATTGAGCCTGAAATTCCAGGACAAAACAGGCGAAAGTTTTCTGAGCTTGCATCTATTTCTGTCATTTTGAACCATTGCTGCAGTCTAGTGATAGTCGGCTTCTGACAGATGCACCACATTACCTCATCCACAAACAACAACTGTTGCTTCATTCCCAGAGAGAGACAATCTGCCCCATAAAGGGACACAGGCAAAAACTTGATTCCACCACTGAAATAAATTGAGCATTTCAACTGCAAAAAAAAAGAAAAAACAAAAAACAGAGAGAGAGAGATCTATTTGCTTCTGAGGAATACACAAATCTTTGTGGCTGCAATCAGAGTATCTTACACATGAGTAAATTGTGTTGTTTAATGGGGCTTGCTGAGCAGCAAGTGAATATATTATTGTGCCTCAGAATCTCAAATTTGGGAGTTTTCCTTCAGGTTTTTGCTCATAATGGTGAGCTAATATTGGTTTCACTCAACAACAACAAAAAGGGCTGATACCTACTTGTAGCTCTGCCTAAAATTCTGCTTATTTCCATAGCATTTTGATCCCCAGAGAACTGACCTGTTGAGAATTATGCCAGGCTTCTGTTTATCTGCTTTTTCCTTTTGGCAGCTGTGCTGGTAATAACTGTCTACTTTTATTAATATTGTTTTTATCTTGTGTTCTAACAGCTGCACCACCCAGGTGAAATGAAAGGCATTTATTTTTGTCTCTAACACTTCTATGAGAAGTGGGGAGGGAGGGGAGAATCAATGTGCTGGACTCATTTGCTGAATAACTTTTCTGTCTCTGGGAAAAATGACCCTCAAGGGCCAGCCTTCTCACCTGGCATGTGCAAAAGCTAATTACTAACTACTCTCCGTCTGATGTGGAATCGAGAGGCTGAGAGTGTGGTGGCCTGTAAATACTCAGCTGCAATGCGACCAGCAGAGATGCTTCCGATTATGGATCAGCTTCTCTGGACAAGAATATTCCTTCTACAAAACAGATCTATGTTTTCATAAAAAGTGACAGAAATGGCCCATAGTGGGTTGACTGAGAGGGCGATAGTGAGGCATGGTTTCTGTGTCAACAAACTGTCTCTCTTTTTCCCCTATTTAGTAGCACACCATTCCAGCACAAATCTTTTTCTATGTCAGAACTGGAATTCAGTCAGACCATCAAAGTAAATAAAACATTCCAGTTTGCTTTTTAGGGCTTGGAAATAGACACGTACCATACGGATGGGACAGTGATTCTTTCATACGCTGAAACTGGCTTATTTAGAACTTTTAGAAGAGTTGCAATATTATGCCAGGAGAAAAAAAGTATTTAATTGTTGATTGAAAAACCAAAATTCTGAACTTCTGAAGTTATTATATAGTTAATAGAGTAACCCAAATTTTCTGCAATAAATAGAAACTCTGCTGCTCTCCTTAGGCCCCAGCTGAGCAACCTGATGTCCCAGGATTGAACATGACCCCAGAAGCCCTTTTTGCAAACCCTGCAGCTGCTAGTCTTTTTGGAGGCATCTGGAACAAACCACAATGATGTCAAATAATGATGTGTATGGTGACATCATCATGCACATTCCATTATGTACTTCTCTCTTGAAATTTAATGCAAATGCATAAGTCGAGGAGGAATATTTATTTATTTATTTATTTATTTATTTATTTATTTATTTATTTATTTATTAAATTTATATCCCGCCCTTCTCCCCGAAGGGACTCAGGGCGGTGAACAGCCGAGGATTAAAATGACATGCAATATAAAAGTTAAAATAATTAAAAATAAATTAAATTAAATTAATTAATTAATTAATTAAATTAAACGGCCGCCCCAATTTAAAACCCCTAGCAATACAATTAAAAACCCCTAAAATCTATTCAGGCCAGGCTGGCTTGCTGAAATAAAAACGTCTTCAGGGCCTTACAGAAAGTGCGGAGATCCGGAATCAGCCGTATTCCGGGAGGTAGCTCGTTCCAGAGGGGGGGTGCTCCCACAGAGAAGGCCCTCCCCCTGGGGGCCGCCAGCCGACATTGCTTGACCGACGGCACCCTGAGGAGGCCCTCTCTGTGAGAGCGTATTGGCCGGTGGGAGGTTATCGGTAGCAGCAGGCGGTCTCGTAAATACCCTGGCCCTAAGCCATGGAGCCATGGAAAACAGGGAGAGAATAGACAACATGAGGAAGAGTGAAAATATTTGGTCTGGTGGTTAAGGCACTAGGGTAGAAACCAGGAGACTATGCGTTCTATTCCAGCCAAACTAGGGGACTTTGGGCTAGTCCCCCCAGCCTCTTCTCTCTCAGCCCAACCCACTTCACAGGATTGTTGTTGTGGGGAAATAGGAGGAGAAAGGAATATTAGATATGTTCGCCACCTTGAGTTGTTTATAAAAAATAATAAAGATGGGATTAGAAAAACTTTAAAAATAGAATTGAGGACCTGGAATAGAACATGGCAGACTGGCCAGAGCCCCACCTTAAATTATTACAATGGCCAACCTCAGGACCATAGCTGGCACAAAATACAAAACTCAGGTGAGTACATTTCCAAGAGCCCCTACCCTAGATAGTACACAGCAGGTTTTATCTTATATTAGAAGAGCCTTGTTACAGGCCAACTTGGCATTGAGCAGCAATAACCTGAACCGAGGATCACCAAAGATCCAAAGATCAGAGTATGCCCTACCTAAGAGCACCTCATCCTCTGTACTGGGATAGGTGGATCAACTTAAAGGGTATCTGTGAGGATTTTTAAAGTCGTGTGCCTGATAAATTTCCTTGGATTCAGTTTAAGCTGGATTCCCATTGTGTGGGTCCTGTTGAGTTGGAATGGTATTGCATGGTTATCTGAGCAGACTTATCATTTGGTCCTGAGGAAGTGGATAGGTCCTCAGAGCTGGTCAGTCAAAGCTTCTTCATAGGTAAATATGGTTGGCCCAGGTGATGGTGAATTCATCCTTGAGTGAGGGTATACTTTTGCATGGGTTTAACAATGTAGCAATCCATCCCCTCCTCAAGAAGCAGTCTCTAGATCTGACAAAGTTGTAGAACTTTGAATCCATTTTTGTGGGGGAAGATTGGAAAGAAGATTGTAAGCTCGCAGCTTCCTCCTGAAGAAAGAATAGCAATAACAATAGCACTTAGACTTATATACCACTTTGCAGTGCTTTTCAACCCTCTTGTTCTGACCTAGGCTTCCTTAGAAAGTATAAAGCACAATCTTAGTCCTGGCAAAACCTCTTTTATTTACATGGTTGTGAATTATTGTCATTCACAGTCTGCAAGGCTTCACAAACAGTCTTTCAGGGGAATGTTTATAAACACCCACCTTATCTCCCTTGGAATGCTGTGAGAGAACTAATTGCCAAATGCAGGGCAAGGCCAAACTTGGCACAGAGACAAACAGAACTTTTCAAAGCTTGGACCAACCAGATGAACTAATTGCTTCCTGCAAAAGCTCACATCCCGTTCACTCTTCTTTTATATTTTATGGAAGAGGCCAATCATCTCCAAGCCTTACTCCCAAGTCGACCTGGTTTTCTTAATTGTTCTTGCTTTCTGGCAGCTCTGTGCATGCGCACACTGGGGAAAGGCTCCCTTTGTTCTTCTGCCTCACTGATGTCAGACTCTGGAGGCTCCGGAGGCTCTCGTGGCAGCACATAACTATCAGATGGTCTTGGCCCCCTCTCTGCCTCTGATGCAGAGCCCTGGTCCTAGCTTTCCCCAGCCCCCAGGACTGGCCCAAGTTCCTCCCCAACCTCCTCAACACCTCTCTAAGGAGTTTACAGAGGCAGCATATTGCCCCCAACAATCTGGGTCCTCTTTTTCCTGACCTGGGAAAGATAGAAGGCTGAGTCAACCTTGAGCCACTCAGAATTAAACTCCTGGAATGAGCACTGAGTTAGCCCTGCAGTACTGCATTCTAACCACTGTGCCACCATGGCTCTTTATTAGACTTCTTTCAGTCAGTTTTTAGGCCTGGGCACCAAAATGTCATGTATGGCTACACCATCAATCAAGATAACCTTTTGAACCAGCTTGGTGGAATGGGAGTGGGAGATACAGTATTCTGGTGTTTTTCTTCACACAGGACTGTTACTTTGTGGATATACTATACTATACTAAAATATTATATACTATATCAAAGCTACTAAACTGAGACCATTAGATGACAGCAAAGAGAGTTTTATTTGTCTCTTTGTTGCACTCTAGTGGTTATCCAGCATTTTACAGCATGGGTAGGGAATGTCTACATAAAATGAAGGCAAGACCATCCACATAGGGCCTCTTGAGCACCGGAAAGAAAATCAGGGTATAAATCTAATGATACAATTAATAAATAAGCATGAAGGCATTTGGATGAGTGTGCTTAGCACATTTATTTTAGTAATTCCAATTGCCTGACCATTACTGTCACAATGATCTTAAAGCGGGCCACTCATGTGATCGACAGGATTTTACCACTTACTTTTTGCAGTGGTTCTGAAGCAAATCACTGCGGTTGTTAAGCAAACCCATTCTTCACTGTAGAGAATGTTTGTCAAAAACTGGAAGTAAATGTCAGGTGTTGTGGCGAGAGGTGCAAAAAGACATGGAGACTTGGAAAAAACTGCAGCTGTCTTTACTTGGAAGAATAGCAGCAGTTAAGATGAACATTTTGCCAAGATTTCTTTTTTTGTTTCAAATGATTCCGGTGCTTAAAAATGATAAACAACTAAAAGTATGGCAAACTGGAGTGAACAAGTTTGTCTGGAACGAGAAAAAACCAAGAGTAAAATTGAAAATTATGCAAGATGCTCCAGAAAGGGGAGGTCTTAAACTTCCAAACCTACAGTTATATTATGATGCAGCAGCTCTGACTTTAACAAGTGATTGGTTTGGAGGAAAAAAGACTGGAATACTAAACGCAGAAAGTTTTGATTTGGAATTTGGATGGCATGCTTATTTATTTTATGATAGCAAAGTGGATAAAGTATTTAAAAGCCATATACTTAGAGACTCTTTGCTGAGAGTTTGGAAGAAGCACCGACTCAAATGGGATTATAAAATACCGCTATGGCTGGATCTTGGTCATATTTTGTGGAATACAAATATAATGTCACTCGGGGGGTTTTTATACAAAGAGGTTCTTTTTACAGATGCGGGCAGATGGCAGCTGAAGACATTACAGACACTGTTGGCTGAAGGGATTAATTTAACTTGGTTACAATACAATCAATTGCAATTGAGATGGAAAGAGGACCAAAGAACTGGTATTATGGTGCATGAGGAAGAATTGGTTAGACATATAAAAGAGAAAGGTCCAATGCATATTAAAAGGCTTTATAATGTTTTGTTAGAAAGGGATTTGGAAACTGAATTAGTTAAAGATTGTATGATTAAGTGGGCACAAAATTTTGAAGAACCAGTGATGTTGGAAACATGGGAAAAAATTTGGGTTCAGAATGTTAAATTTACACAGTTGCAGAATTTGAGGGAAAATTTTTACAAAATGTTTTATAGATGGCATTTAGATCCTAAGAAATTGTCGTGTATGTACCCTAATGTTCAGCCAAAATGTTGGAGGTGTGATTGTTTAGATGCTACATATTATCATATTTGGTGGACTTGTAAGAAAGTTAAGGCTTTTTGGATAAAAATTTGGTGGGTCATGCAGAATGTTTTAAAGAAAAAAATCCAATTTTCTCCACAATTGCTTTTATTGGGTATAGTTGAGGGTTTTACAGTGGATGAAATAAAGTTGATTTTGTATATGATTACAGCAGCGAGATTGTTGATAGGTAAATATTGGAAAAATGAAGCTCTGCCCACCGTAGAAGAATGGATTTTGAAGATGGCCAGCTTTGCGGAGATGGCGAAGATTTCAGCATACTTAAAAGATCGCTCACAAGAGACTTATGAATGTGGATGGAAAAAGTGGATAGATTATGTGCAGAACAAATACCAAACCAAGAAGTATCAAATAGCTTTTCATTGATAGTATTATATTATATTAAGATAGAAATAGTCGAACAATGTGAAGATGAAAAATGACATGGGGGTTGGGGGGTTCAAGGTTTTTGTATAGGGGATAATGATATTCTATGGAAGTCCGGGGGGGAGGGGAGGGTCAGGGGGGTTTGGGAGGGGGGATTGGGGAGTTTGGGGAGGGTTAGGGGGGTGAAAACGGGGTGAAAATGTAATTGTAAAACTTTTATAATAAAAACTGGAAGTAAATGTCCATTTTGGCACAAACATCATAAACCATGATGACATGACCACAGGACACTGCAAATGACTGTAAATGTGGGCTGCACCCAAAATATAATTATCATACTGTCAAAGGGGGGGTTGGGCGGGCAGCTGTCAGAACTTCAGAACAAGGTTGAATGTATCTTTTGGGTGAATTGATCATAAGTCAAGGACTAACCTTTATAGCTGACCAATATTCATGTTTTTTCCAGTTATTGTAGTACATTAGATTTACTGGTTTATTTTCAACTTCCTACTAGTATATGTTAACAAAAAATATCTACAGTGTGTTGACAGTAAGACAGCAGCTGTAGACAAGAAGTACAGAAAGCTTAGATTGTGAGCTCTGGCCTTCTTCCTATATTTTTTCCAATTTCGAGTATATTAGATACTTTCAGAAATAATACATGGCAAGGCTTCAATTGAAAGCGAACATTAACAATACCAGATTTTCAAGCATGAGAGCCCTTTGACACCTTCCTCGTCTTTTCTGCACAAGTAACCTTATCTTGTTCGTCCTGATTCCAAAAGGTGGAGTAGCAGCTGCTAATGTGTCTGTTCCTTCCTCAGCAAAGCAAAGCTTTTATTTTCAGAGCAAATTTGACACTTTGGGACCTTGGCTATTTCTGAGTATGAATGGGAAACATCAATGAATTTTGATCATTCTGAAGCATAACATGAAGATTTCTCCTGTGGGTATAGTTTCCCTGAAATAAACAGAGGAATCAGACGCCATTCTTTTACAAGCTGGGATGCTAATCATTTTATTTATTAATATATATCATGTGCACATTTTGCAGGGTGGCAAATTTATGGGATAAATTCTGCTGATGTTAATTGCTTTGGCACATTGTCTGTGTGGACACATCCTTGCAAGAGCATGTTTGTCTAGAAAAATGGCCACTTGCTTAGAATGGGATGTGGAATGACCCTATGAGAACCTTGATACATCCAACTCAATACTCAGTCCTACTATTCTGCAGTCCTGAATGTAATGGGATTGATGCAGCCAAGCATATACAAGCATCAGTTAAAAAGGTAAAGGTTCCCCTCGCACATATGTACTAGTCGTTCCCGACTCTAGGGGGCAGTGCTCATCTCCGTTTCTAAGCCGAAGAGTCAGTGCTGTCTGAAGACGTCTCTGTGGTCATGTGGCCGGCATGACTAAACACCAAAGGAGCACGGAACGCTGTTACCTTCCCACCAAAGGTGGTACCTATTTTTCTACTTGCGTTTTAATGTGCTTTCGAACTGCTAGGTTGGCAGAAGCTGAGACAAGTAACAGGAGCTCACTCCATTACACAGTGCTAAGGATTTGAACTGCCGAACTGCCGACCTTTCTGATCGACAAGCTCAGCGTCTTAGCCACTGAGCCACCACATCCCTTGAGAAGCATCAGTAAGATCCAAAAGACACAGGGAAATGTTTTAGTGTTTTAGAAAACCAAACACAGCACTTACAGAAAAGGGGGTGCTTCTGTGTGGAGGGGACTGTGAATAATAAAGTCATAGGAGAGTCATTCATTAGTATTTTTCTAGACTGGTAATCAACCATAAAAGACTTGCCTTCTCTGAATATCTGGAATGTGTGCTGACTACAATTAAAATTCACCAAGGTTTGCCATATGCGCAAACCAGTACATCCACAAACAGAAAATATGTAACGATGCCCAGCCATGGAATGTGAGAAGGATGTTTTTGAATCTGATTGAGTACTATGATCACTGCATTTCTGATACAAAAATTCTAGCAATGCAAAAATCACGTAGGCTGTTGTGCGTGTGTGTGTCTGAGAGAGGGCGAGAAAGCATTCACGGAAATGTATAATTAGTAGCTGGGATTCAAAGAAATTGACATTCTAAGACTGCCGAGTCCCAGCTCCCCCGTTCATTTAACTCTTTCCAAAAGGTTGGACCACCTCTGCTTACTTAAGAATAACTCTGCACCGGGTGACCCCTATCTGAGACTCCATCAATACCAAGTGGAGAAAGCCCCCTGCCGCAGCAGTGAAATCAGCTTCACATTTCTCTTAACACGTTTTGCTGGTTACAAGCAATCTGCCTGGCTGCATTTTGAAAATTAGATCATGATTTCACAGGCACTTGATTAACATGATAATCCAGGAGGAGCGCGAGTGAGAAGAAAGCCGAAAAGTGAAAGAGACTGCGGCTGAAAAGAGAAAATACTTCCCTCCAGCAACAACATCTGTGCATGGAGTTGTTGATTTTTTTTTTTTCTTTTCCCCTCTGAGGGAGGAATTAGAAAGTTTTTGGATAGCCTTCATTTTGACACAGTTCTAAAAGGGGGCAGATGAGCCACTCCTTTTTTTCATTTCCAGTCGCTTGCAGAAGGAAGTAAAAGCTCGTGTATTGGGGTTTATTTATTAAATTTATATGCTGCCCATCTCACTGTTGAATGACTCTGGGCAACTTATAACATCATAAAAAAAATGTAAATACATTAAAATGTTAAGAACATTAAACAGTTGTTTTAGTAGACAAAAATGTCCCAGTTCTGTATTGCCTATCTCCATACTATCTCAGCTCTTTATTTTCATGTTTCCATTTCTTTTCTAGTTTTATGAGGGGTTTGTGTGTGTGTGTGTGAGAGAGAGAGAGAGAGAGAGTCTTGGTGGTGCAGAGGACTAAGTGCTGTTAAGTGCTAGCACTTAGCTGCCAGCTGCCTGCAATTAGTGCGAGTTCAAATCTCACCAGGCTCAAGGTTGACTCAGCCTTCCATCCTTTCGAGGTAGGTAAATTGAGGACCTGGATTGTGGGGGCAATAAGCCAGCTTTGTATAGAACAACACCGCTTAGGAGGGCCCGAAAGCCCTAATAAGCAGGTATATACATAAAAGTATGCAGGCTATTGCTATAACACATTATAAGCCGCCCTGAGTCTACAGAGAAGGGCGGCATATAAATTGGATTAATAAATAAAATAAAGAGTGACTTGCAGTATAGCAGCTTTTAAGTTCATCTTCCCTGTCTCCTCTTCCCACTTTTCAAAGTCCTCTTTTTCTGGAATTGATGGGTAGAATTCAGTTGGGGCTATTGAATATAAGTGGCTTGCCCACCCACTTACCCACCCACCCACTTCTCTGCAGACAGAGTTCTTCCCGCCATCTTTTAGTTCTGCCTCAGGGTGTCCTGTCCATTGGCTGACTGCTCCAAGACTTATAGGTCCTTTCATCCTGGGACTAGCATTGAGTTGGCTTCTTTCCTTCCTTCCTTCCTTCCTTCCTTCCTTCCTTCCTTCCTTCCTTCCTTCCTTCCTTCCTTCTACCATCCATCTTAAATACATAACTCTGGATAGCAAACAATACCCACAAAAACAATATAAAAATCCATTACCAGTTAAAATCACTCTGTGAGTGAAATGGGCAGTTTCTAAATTTGATATATAAATAAACAAAATAATATAATACAAGGATAAAATTGATAAATAGCTCAGGCTCTGCATAACAATTCTATAACATGTTGATTTGGAAGCTTTTATTTCATCTTTCCCCGCAGTCATCACGGCCCACTTCTTTGTTGCTGCACCCACATGTACATTGGGTTTCGTGCCATTGGACGCTCTCTTGAAGAAGAAGCTGGGGTTATTGTCATCTCGGGCAGCAATGAATATCCGGAGAGAAGGAAAAACCCCACTTCATTCCAAGCTCTGAGTTCAGCTTTCTACATCATCCCAGCCTGAAGGTTGCAAAATCATAGGGTTGAAAGCTGCACCTCCATAAGGATCAGAGGATCTGGTCTATGCAAAACTACTGCCGGTTCTCAAACCACAGAAACATCCTGTTTAGGGACCTCTTGCTGCCAACTCTTGGTGCAAATGCTACAGATGGCATGCCTATAAACACAGCCCATGCTTTCAGCTGCCTCCATGGCCACCTAATATGAAAAGGTCCTCAAGGGCAAAGTACCATCTGCAGGAAAACTTTCCCCTTAATCCCAATTGAACTGCAGTAAACCAACAGCTGAAGAGTAGTTTGAAATTTTATTGATCTGCGATCACAGGATACTCCCTTAGTGCAGAAGAGAAAAGTTAGCAAAATTTGACAAAGGCAGCTTGTTTCATCTTCTCGTGTGCCCTGTGTTCCTTACCAGTGGTGAAATCCTCCATGGTTTGCCACCGGTTCGCTGCCCGCACATGCGTAGTGTGCGCCAAATGCAAGCTACATGCATGTATGTGCAGTGCACATCAAATGCATGCTGCACGCATGCGCAGTGTGTGCCAAATGCAAGCTACATGCATGTATGTGCAGTGCACATCAAATGCATGCTGCACGCATGCGCAGTGTGTGCCAAACTCATGCTGCACGTGGAAAAAGGAGGCTTGACAAGGTAAGTAGAACAGCGAGGAGGGGAACAGGATTTCCTGCTTTCTAGCGAATACAAACCATGCGGAACAGCTGATCATCAGAAATACTGGTTCGGACGAACCGGTGGGGTTTTTTTACTACCAGTTCACCCGAACCGGTGCAAACCGGTAGCATTTCACCCCTGCTCCTTACTGCTTATTCACTTCCCTGCCAGCATTTTGCTTCCTGCATCTTATAAACTATTACAATTGCTTCTAGCTTGCTCTGTTGCTCATCCTAAAATGTGGCTTTAGATACATTTGCTAATGCTTGGTGATTTTGGAGTCCTGAGCACCATTATCTTCCTTTGAAATTTAACTGAAATATTGGAAACTGGGAAGGCTGAAAACCAATAGGAGGGATAAAAATAAAGGAGAATTGCCTTGCTTCCTCATTTCCTTTTTAAAAGAAAGTATTATTGACTTTTATCATATTGGATGAGAAGAAACAAAACAAAACAAAAAAAAGCTATATGTAAAATGGTGCAGCAGAAACAACATGCAAGTTTAAACAGCAGCACAGATAATTCCATGGAGATAATTAAAATCCCAGCTCAGAGTATCAGAAAGATTTAAGTTTTACATGCATAAGTGCACCAGCGTGCCTACCATCCCTGTCCTAATATTCCTTTTTACTTACTCTTTTCATGTATTCAAATTATGTTTATACTTTTACCTGTTATCTTATATATGCTTGACAAATAAACTTATGATTATGATAGTAAGTCTGTTAAAAATAATTAAGATATAGATAATTTCTTAACATGTGAAAAGAATCAGCATTATTTTTCTGTGAAGGAATCTATTTGGTAAGATTGTTGCATTAACGTGGCAAATTATATGAAAATGTTCCTTTATTTTATCCTCACAAAAACAGCCCTGTGAAACTGATTATACTGAGTGAGCAACTGGCCAAAAGTTACTTGGTGAGATTTACTATCAAGTGGAGACTTGAATGTGGCTTTTCCCACTCCAGACTGGCACCATTCTTAATCTTACTTGTATCTATTGTTTTTCCTCTCTTATATGTGAGCTGCTATTACTGAGATTACACAAGCTTTGAAAATGATTGAGAAGAAATACTTTAAACCTCAAGAGAAGCACACACATTTTTTTTCCAGGCTCACATGGAAATCTAGAAAAAATATATATAAACTGCTTTAATGAATAGCAGAAAAATTGTGTTTGTTTGAAGTCCAAAGCATTTCTTCCTAACTGTTTTGGAAATGTACAGAACTAATAATTACATAACAATAGGTTTTAATGGCACTCAGCTCTTTGTTCCTATACAAACTATATTAGGACTATTTATTTTTATACCACTATGTATTGTCAACTATTACATTTATGTAATAATGTTCCCTGAAATAATCTAGTATAATTTATATTTAAATGAAATAGTTGGAGTATCATGGAAAGTCTTTATGGATCTCAAGAGGCTCTGAAAGTAATTGTCTCTTCATTAAACCCAGAGAAATGTTTTGTTTGCAAATGTTACTTCTGGGGCTATTCAAGGGGTTAAGATCCCTTCCTTCAATAATTGCTACTCCAGGGAAAAATCTCTCCTCCAATACATCCATGGATTGAATGAACAGTGGCAAAAGTTAAGATGAAAAGTTAAATACTGGTGTTCCCAGATTACCTGAGATTAATTTGTGAGAGAAAAAAGCTATGTCCTTTAGTCCAGGAAAAAAGGAAGAGGGGTGATTCTATTCCATGTAACCCAACAACCAAATATTAGCTAGGATTTTGACTCTCTGTAATAGGAAACTATTACAGAATTAATTACAATATATTAATTGTAATTAGGGATGTGGTGGCTCAGTGGCTAAGACACTGAGCTTGTCCATCAGAAGGTCGGCAGTTCAGCAGTTCGAATCCCTATGGCCACATAACGGGATGAGCGCCCATTACTTGTCCCAGCTTCTGCCAACCTAGCAGTTTGAAAGCACGTAAAAAATGCAAGTAGAAAAATAGGGACCATCTTTGGTGGGAAGGTAACAGTGTTTCATGTGCCTTTGGCATTGAGTCATGCCGGCCACATGACCACGGAGATGTCTTCGGACAGCGCTGGCTCTTCGGCTTTGAAACGGAGATGAGCACTGCCCCCTAGAGTCAGGAGCGACTAGCACATATGTACAAGGGGAACCTTTACCTTTACTAATAGGAAGCTACCTTACTGATTACAACAGAAGGTTTTCGCCACCTTTATTAAAATGGTACTAGGAACCTCTTCTGAACAGAGGCAACATCTAGCTGAACTTTAGTTGATCTTTGGTAGATGTATTTTAAAAATTCCATTGACGTATTCTTTTGGCTATGTTCTAATTTAATTTTTCATCTGGAAGAGAAACTGAAGAAAGGAAGCTGTTATACCTTAGAGGTTAAAATAATGATTATACCTGACAAGAAAATAATTTGTTGCAAGTACCTTTAGTCTTGTGCAAATTTATTAATGAGCTTCATTTTTCCTTCCTGACACTTCCCTGTAAAGGATATGAATGTATTCCTGTAATTTAAGTAGGTTCTCATTCCTCTGATATGCACTATGGAATGTGCCTCTTTTAATCTGAACGCTGGAAAAATACACATTAATAAAAAGTTAGCACTAGTGGCTCTACTGGAAAGCAAGAACTATTGCTTCATTTAGAATAATTTTAACCTCTGTATATTGAAGAATAGTTGAACTAAAATTTAGGGCTGACACATTTTTTTAAAAAAAAATTGTTGTTAATATTTGCAATTGCCTTCTCTTTGTGCATTTGTGTGTGTGTGTGTCTTCTACTTTTCTTGGCCAGGTTTTTCAGAAGTGGTTTGCCATTGCCTATTTCCTAGGGCTGAGAGAGAATGACTGGCCCAAGGTCATCCACCTGATCTAAGGCAGGACTAGAATTCAAAATCTCCTGCTTTCTAGGCCAGGGGTGTCAAACTGGTGGCCCACGGGCTGGATGCATCACGCACAGGCCACGCCCACCCCAGCTCCGTGAAGGGAAAAAATATCATGATACGTCATGTGACAGTAACATGATGCTGCAGGTTTGACACTCATGTTCTAGGCTATTGCCTTAACCTCAACACTGCTCTTCTTGTGCAGAATAGAACTGTAGTATTTTTAAACACTGTGGTTCTTGTGAAAGCTATTTTTTTAAAAAACAATTATGAGAGAGGACTTCCTCTTCTTTTTCTTAAAGTAGTAGTGCTGTAACTGAAAAAGATCAGGCTTAGAACCTAACGCTGCTACAAGAGCTGCTTAACCCTTCTTGCTTTAGACCTTGGTTTCAGGACCACCAGCACCTTACAGCTCAAAAGCAAACAAGGAAGCCAGAATAAATATACATAATGGATGGCCTAGTTCCCCTGCATAATGGGGGCACTCGGCCAGCAATTCCAGGCTCTCTCCGATCTTCATATGCTTGCCTCTTTACAAAAAAAATCTATCTTTTTTTGCCATTTTAGACAGCATCTGGATGTACATTTGGATGTACATTTCCAGTCTTGTACAAAATTCTGCTCCCATGGAACAAATGTGAATGTAAACTTTGCTGTTCAATACAAAAGAGGAAGAGCCATCAACTTTGGCTCTGCATCTATTGTGTGCAGAGGTGGTATTCAGCCGGTTTGGACCGGTTCACCTGAACCGATAGTGGAAATCGCAAGTGGGCCCACTCCCACCCACCTGCCCCGACTCTATGCCATCCTATTTAGGCATGTTTTAGAGGCCAGGTGCATGCGTGGAAGGCAGGCACATGCTCAAGAAGTGAGCGTGCATGCATGCAATGAACCAGTAGTAACATAATGTAAAACCCTCTGCTGATTATGTGCATTAAAATAGCCTGTTCTGATTGGGTTATGCACAGACTTCTGAGTTGATTCTAGTTCAGATTGCAATACAAAATACCAGTCTCTCGTGAAAAAGATTAAGGGAATTTTAATACCTGTACTGATAATTTTCTATTCTTGTAATCTTTCTTTTGCCTGGGGTATAGTGTTTTTCTGTATGTCTATCCTATATGTTTGACTGCCAAACTGAACAATTTGTACATTGTTTTGTGTGCTAAGTAACTTTTTGAATGCAGACTCCTGGGCCTTCTTTTATTCTACCCAAAGGGAAAGGGAGGGAGGGAATGAATGTAGGAAGAAGATGTTGATTTAAGACAGGTGTTTTGAAGAACAGATGAAACAAACTTTGGCTTAAGTCAAAACTCTTAAGTATATTGGCTTTAGCGCTGCAGTACTTGGATGAAGCTGCATGAGCCAGGCATAACCATTCTCATATTGATGCAGGAATAAAAATAAACATACCATTGGAGCTTTACATCCTTAGCAGAATAAATTGAACTGGTCATCTCTCAGAAGTTCTAAGCCCACAGGCGTTTGCAGAAGCACAAGGACAGACAAATAATGAAACAAACATGCTTTTTGAGTTCGTGACACGGACTCTGATATTTATATGTTTAAGTGTGCCATTGTAATGCAAGTATGAAAGGGTGAAGTTTTCTCATGTTGGTATCATATTGGGAAGCAAATACATATACTTGAAAATACAGTAGAAAATTTTCTGCAAAAGGATTGAAATATTTTGAAAAAAATGCAAGGTGAATTTCATAACCAGCCATATAAACTAGGCCCATGACTTCTCAGGAACTGAAATAAATACATGCTCTGAGTAATTGGATCCAGCCAATATTTTGACTGCTGTATTCTGCATTAATTGAAGTTTCCAGGTCTCACTGCATCATAACAACCATCTCTTATGATGCCCGTTGTAAAAGTCTAGCGTCGCTAACAATATGTGCCATCACAGAAATAGTACACCAGCACTAAGCTATGAAGACGGGGGTACCATTTTTCTAGTTATCCATTTATTAATTAAAATCTTTAAATATGACAAACTCCATAAGGGCTCCCAGTGGATTACCATAACTAAAATAAAATTAATTAAAACTATGTTTAATAATTAAACACTACCAAACACCCTTTCCTGACAAACATTGTTGATTATTCATTAGATGCACATTTTTGTATTATATTGATAGCAATTTTTCTGTTTCCTACATACTAGAAACAATACAGTAGAGAAACCATCTTAGAACAATGCACAAATATCACAACCACCCGAGCTATTGGTATATATCCTATATCACCTAATGTTTACTGCCTTCAAGTCTTTCCAATTATTTCTGTTTGCCTCCTTGTGGACCTCCAGAAACATTCCCCGAAAGGCTCACAGCTACAGGGCTGAGTGTAAACCCAAAATAATTTGCTGCTATTATAAAAATTGTATTAACTTTCCTCACAGTGTAGAGGCCCCTCTTCTCCTCAGAGGTACTTGTCGGCTTCAACTACCCTTAAGCAGAATTCAAGGGCAACTCAGATAATCTCTAGAGGTCTAAATCAGGTGATTCTGTAAAATAAAATCTCATTTTCAAAAAAAAAAGTAATTTCTGAGAAACGTGATAAATATGAACCTGGAAGAGGAGAATTTCTTCTGTTTCAAAATCACTGCTACATCACAAGCAATTTTGGACAAAATCATGGTCCCCATATCCCTAAAAAAAAAAAAAAAGGCCATCAATTTCCTAACAGAACATCTGGGTTATTTTAGAACCATCTGAATGGTTAACGAATTGGTTATAGAAAATGTTTTTGTGGATTAAAGTCCATTTCTTTCTGACATGGTTTTGTAATTAAAAAAATGATGGGAGTAGAATTTTTAACACAAGGATAGTTAGACAATAGACTTGCAAGTGAAGATGATTGAACAATGCAGCCTATAACAAGTTATTAAAAGTCAAATGCTGATTAGCAGATTAAATTAAGTTCTGCTTCATTAATCAGAAAGCCATAATTCCTATTCTTATTACAAGACATTCCTATAATAAGCATTCAGTTATTCAAAAGGATCCATGACCTGAAGGGAAAGTAGAGCATTCCATGTTCATGTCCAAATGGGAGATTCTGGATAAGTTAATAATAAAACTGGAGGGAACTTTTAAAAGATATAGCATAATGAAGCCCCTTGAATTGAAGCGGCACTCTTTTTTTTTTTTTTTTTGAAGCACTGGAATAGAATGGCCTTTCCACTTTGATCTGGACACTTCCACAAATTAAAAGGGTCAACAGAATTCAGCCAACCCACTTTGGCACTTGATTTGAGGTTTTCAAGGGAGAGCAATTTGATTTTCCAGGTTGAATCTCCTCCAGTTACATTATGTGACCATTTGAGTGGAAGTGGATTTGAGTGGAATCTCCTCAAAAAAGAAAAGAGCTTTTTCACACAGGCTAATACAGGTAGTCCTCAACTTACTACTTCAGTTGAGCCCAAAATTCATGTTGCTAAGTGAGAAATTTGTTAGGTGCTCTTTGCCTCGTTTTATGACTTTTCTTGCTGCCACATTTGTTAGGTGACTCACTGCAGTTGTTAAATTAGTAACACGGTTGTTAAGTGAATCTGGTTTCTCCATTGACTTTGTTTGTCAGAAGGTTGCAAAAATGACCTCAAGACCCTGCAACCATCATTAATGTGAGTCAGTTGTTAAGCATAGGAATTTAAATCATGTGACAGTGAGGATGCTGCAATGGTCATAAGTGTGAAAAATGGTCATAAGTCACTTTTTCAGTGCTGTTGTAACTTCAAATGGTCACTAAGTGAATTGTTGTAAGTTAAGGACTACCGTGTTTCCCCCAAAATAAGACATCCCCTGATAATAAGCCCAATCAGGCTTTTGAGTGCATGGCAATAAGGCCAAGCGCTTATTTCAGGCTTCAAAAGAATATAAGACAGGGTCTTATTTTGGGGAAACACAGTACCTGTATTTGCTAATTTTAATAGAGCACTAGCAGATGAATGGCAAAACCCAATCTATATGTAATTCAAAACAACGGAGTATAGATTGAAGGTGCAATTTTTGTAATATTGTGAAGTGTTATGTTTTGTTTTGTCCTTCCCATATGCTTCCTTTTCTACTAGTGTCAGTGGTGGGTTTCAAATTTTTTTACTTCCGGTCCTGTGGGTGTGGCTTGGTGGGCGTGGCTTGGTGGGCATGGCAGGGGAAGGATACTGTAAAATTTCCATTCCCATCCCACTCCAGGGGAAGGTTACTGCAAAATCCCCATTTCCTTCCAATCAACTGGGACTTGGGAGGCAGAGAATAGATGGGGGTGGGGCCAGTCAGAATTTTTACTACTGGTTCTCCGAACTACTCAAAATTTCCGCCACCAGTTCTCCAGAACTGGTCAGAACCTGCTGAAACCCACCTCTGCTGCAGATCAAGATAAAAGCCATTAATGTTTTAATTCATCAAAACAGTTTTATTATTTTCAGACTTATTATTAAATTTCCTATAATGCATGTAACTGCTCACTGCTCAACTGCTCACTGCTCAACTAAACACACAAACACCAGCATGGAACATTCAGCAACAGCTCATTGATAAAACATCAAGGATTCATATGCTCTAGTCACACATGAAAATTTGTCTAGTGCAATAAAAAAACTATTATGAGGACCCATATTGTTGGGGGCAATATGCAGAGAGTGCTGTAACGTACCATGAAGCGGTATATAAATCTAAGTGCTATTGCTATTATCTTTGTTTGGTGTAGCGATTAAGGTATTGAATTGTCAACAAATTTTGTGGGGAGAAGAAGTAATATTATGGGTGCTTCCTTAAGCTCCTGGAAAAGGAGGGAGCAAATTATTTGAGGAATAAAAAACGAAAAAGCAGCTAGAGACAAAATGTAGGTAAGAGAAGAACATGGAAAGATCATGGGGGGGGGGGGGTTCTTGTGCTATTGCTGTAATTAATAGCAGCATCACATGTCATCAAAGTGGACAGTTGTCTTTCTTAGGCCCAAAACCTTAGCTCATCTTTTCATTCTATAACTAGCCACATTGCACAGGGGACTAAACCTCGCTGCCAAAGTGAGAAGGACATGAAATGAAAAGGATGCAAAGTAAAATGAAAAAGGCACTGAAACATCAAACAAGCAACAAGCAATAACAACAGGCACCCACTGCCTCGGTCAGAGTAAGAGAAGTGTGGCAAGCACAAGAGGTGTTCCATCTCTTTTGAATGTGTGTATCAGTGGTGGGTTGCCCCCAGTTTAGACCAGTTCGCAAGAACCAGTAGTAAAACCGGTGGGAAACTCCGCTCACTGACCCGGATGTCATCCTAGGTGATCTGCGCATGCACAGGAGAGAGCATGTGCGCGCGAGCAAAGCACGGGCACGGGCACAATGCAAACTGATAGTAAAGGTAAGTAGAACCAGGGGTGGGGCCTGCACGTAATGTGAACCGGTAGTAAAGCTTCTGCACATGCGTAGATGTCCAGGTCAGTGGGCGGAGCCTCCCACTGGTTTTACTACTGGTTCTTGCAAACCAGTCCGAACCAGGGGCAACCCATCACTGAGTAGAACCCACCCCGGCGTGTATGTAATGTCACAATGCACATAGAAAAGTGGTTGCACAATGCAGTTAACAGAATAACAGACAGAATAATAGAGTTGGAAGGGACTTGGAAGTCTTCTAGTTCAACCCCCTGTTCAAGCAGGAAAGCCTATACCCGTGATGGCGAACCTATGGCACGGGTGCCACAGGTGGCATGTGGAGCCATATTGGTGGGCACGTGAGCTCAGCTCTGGCACACATGTGTGTGCTAGCCAGTTGATTTTCGGGCCTTCTAGGCCCACCAGAAATCAAGAAACACGCTATTTCCGGCCTCTGAAGGAAGGTGGGGGGTGGGGAAGGCCGTGTTTGCCCTTCCCAGGCTCCTAGAAAGGCTCTGGAGCCTGGAGAAAGCGAAAAATGGGCCTACCGGGCCCACGTGCTGTCACATGCCAAAAGCAGGGGGAGCATGGGCGGATGGGGTACATAGAATTATGGATGTGGGCACACATGCATGTGAAACCCTCCCCTCCCCCGGCTCCCTCTGCTTTTGGCATGCAATGGCAAAAAAGTTAGCCATCACTGGCCTATACCAAAAACCATGCTGGACCAGGCTAAGACCCAAATATTCCAGTATTTTTTCTTATAATGACCAGCCTCTGAGAGGTTGTTGATGGGAGATTTGCAAAACCATACTGATTCTCCTTCAGCAATGATTGTTGCCCTAGGCCTACTTATTATTTTTGCAGAGATTACTATTACTATGATCTGCCTGCCATAAATATTAATCTGAATGGGTGCAAAATTTTCTGTATTTCCCCTTGGTCCCTTTTACAGGTATAACTTATCAGCAAAGTCTGTTCAGGGGTATCAATTTTTACTATTTAAGCAACAGTAAATCACTCGGCAGCAATTGTGGAAAGGTAACTAGAATCTTCAGAAATTGGACAAGCTGCACTCACAATACTCTCTGAAACACATAATAAGCATTTCCCATTGTTCCAAGCACCGATGCTTCCCTAGTTGTAGCGATCTAGATGGCCACATCTGTTTCTGCTGCTCACTCACATCAATTGTATTACAATGATACTTACATCATGCTGAACCTGTTGATTTTCTCTATGGTCACCATTGCATGCAACCTCCTTCAGGGTATTAAAACCTCATGAGAAACTTTTACCAGCTGTAAAATTGCCATTTGTCATTAGGATCATCAGGGCTGGAATCGGAGGGCTCTTGCGAATCTGCAAAATCATATGCAGATTAGAAGCCATTTTATAGTTAAAGCTCCTTTTTTTTCTTTTAAAAATGCAGTGCCATCTTGGATTTGATCTGAGTGATGAATGACTTCTTTTGTACAACCCTACATTTCTTGTCAGCGAATCTATTAAATGCTTGTCTCTCTATAGAGAAGGAATGTTGGAGAACAATGCTCAGAAACAAGAAGACACCAACAGTCAACTATGAGACACACACATACACAAACACACAGACTGCCTGAATGCAACAGTGGGTGGGAAGCTATTAACCCTGGAAGTCAATAATACAATGTAAGCCTAATAGCAAATGATGCTTCTCCAAAGAGAGAACTCAACAGACCCATTTAAAAGTCTCAGTAGCATGCTATAGAAAACAAATATTAAACTAATTGATTTAATTATGCTTGATAAAAACCTCTTGTCAACTTTAAGCCAGTTAGGAAGTTAGCACCCACCCCTTTCCTAGAAGAATAAAATCTTTTAGGAAATATTAAAAAGGCAGAATATTATGTTTCCCTGGATGAGAAATGGAGAAGCATGTTTAAAGATGAAGCAGCTCCCACCTTCCTGCCTCCCCACCCTTTGTCAATGGGCCAGAGGCAGAAACTCAATCTTTGTCAATGGACCATCATCTGCAACACAACAGGACCCATCTAGCAACAGAAACTAATACAATAGGACCCATCTAGCAACAGAAACTCACCACAAGGCACCTGGGAAGATTACATCAGCCAGCAAGGCTACCTAAGACCGCCACTCCCTGAGAGTCTGACAACCAATCAGGATACTTTTTCTGGGCCCCAGGAAGTTCAAAGCCAGAGAGGGCATAAAACCTGGGGACTCGCTGCATCTCGCCCCTTTTCTGTTCAGGAACTCAAACCATGTGATCTTGTCCACCATTAAACCATCTTTTCAAGTAGTCTCCATGTTTCCAGTGTCTTTTTCCCCACTTGGAGTTGAACCCAGAAGGATATTTCTTCTAACACCAGCATAGCATTAGAGCTGCAAAACTTAAACGAAAACTACTATATTGGTTTTAAAAAGGAGGGTTGTTTTTGATCAATCATTTACCTGTCAGTTCCTACCATTTTTATGGAAACTTACCTCAGAGAAATCCTCCTTTCACATCACACAAGATTTGTCCATTCAGTGCTAACTTAGGTGAAACATCTTTTTTCACAAAAATATACCTTGTCCATTTTCTGATAAGCTGGTTTTTGCTGTAAGCCATAATCATAACCGTTTCTGTCATCCTTGAGTATCTAGTACTTTTTCAATATGATTTCACCTCCTCTCGCCTACTAAAAAATATTAGTTCAGGGAATAGTATTTCATCAGTGCAAAGGGTATGAGTGACAAACAACCTTCAGTAAAAAAAAAGTGTAAGGTAACAGCTGCTTTTAACAAAAATTAATTTGACAGTCCCTATAAGGAAGACATGGTGAGGAGCGAGTATGACATTATTAAGTGTCATTTCTCTTTTAATCTCCTTGGTATTTAAAAAGCCTCACCTTCAGCTTTTTTATATAACATGGATGTCTCCTTCTGACTTTGAATATCCATGAATGCTGTAAGAATTGGACATTGCCAGTTAGCCACAGAGGAGACAAAGAAAAGAAGCTATGGCTATCAGCATCTTCTACAAGGGACAAAATCCTGCTATGAATGAGTCTCCAATACCTTCCATTAAAGCAGAACTGAACAGTCTGCCTTTGAATTTCTGGGGAAATTTAACTGCAGAGCTGAAACAGAGTGAATCCTGACTGAACCAACTTAAATCCAGTTGCCAATAAAGCCCATGATTCTGATGAAAGGTTTGTTTGCAAAACTTGTCTCAAATGGCTGGTTCGGAGAAGGTTTATATCAAGCTAAGGTATACATTATTAAACCGAGGAAGGTGTAATTTATTAGAATTCTTGGCTCAAAGACTGGAAACACTAGATCTCAACTAGCTTTAAGAATGGATACAATCCGCAGCTAAATCAGCTACCCTATGCCAAAACAAACCTTTAATGCATGATGGATTCAGAAGTAAGAAAGGGAAAAATGAAAAGAACCAGAAAGTATGAAATTAAGAGTTGTCAGAAAAGGATAAAAATATTAGAGATGCACAAAATATTTTGTTCACAAGATTTTGGGCATGAAACTTCAGAAAATGTAAATAGATGTCTGTTTTGACTGTTTTGAGTATTTGTACTGCTTCACACTTAAAATATCAGTTTTGAGCACAACACTCAACACTACTGTTGTTGATATCTTGTTGCTATCTGTTATTTTTGTTAGATCGGCGCAGGAATGGAAGACGTGACCAGCTCGTTACATAAGTAACTTTATTAGAAACAAGAACAGTAGCAAGACTGGCTGCGCGTTGCCGGAGTCCTCCTTATATTCGCTCCGGCAGTTGCACCGCCCCTGACAGAGATTCAAACTTTCCCGCCTGATGGCTGGCAGCCAATCCGGGCAGATGTCCTTATAAGGACATAACACTCCTCCCCCCTAGTTCAAAAAAAATTCAACGTTCATCAATAAATGTGACATAGTCCCGCAGGTACGTAGGATGCCTCGGCACCCTAGTTGACCTGCGCAGTCTCATTTCTTCCGCATCCCCGACCCGGACGGACGGGGCTCCTGTGTCTCCTGGTTCCCTCCCTGGAACTGGGCTCGGTTCAGCTGGCGAGTGTGCGTGGTCACCCGCAGCGCCTCCGGCCGGACCGCAGACCTTGGATGGCTGGTTCTGGTGGTCTTCCTCCTGGCCTGTGGATCTTTTGCCTCGGCGGTGCTGCTCGGTTCCGACCCGGGAAGAGCATCTGAGTCTCGGTAAGACCCCGGCTGTCACTTGCTCTTCCTCGGTCTCCCGGGTGCTGCGGTTCTGTTGCGGTTCGGCTCGCTGCTGTCTGGTGGGTGGTTCGGATCGGTGCCCTCGGGTCCGGTCTGCCAGTTGTGGGTGGTGTTGGCTCGGGTTGCTGTGTCCGACCTCGCAGGGGTGGCGCAGGTCTCTTTGGCCGGGCTGGCGTTGGCCTTCCCCGTCAGGTCGGTGGTGGTCGCCCTGGTCGGGGTGTCGTTGTGGGGATACCTCCTCGGGTCGGTGGAGGTCTCCCCTGCCGGGGTGGCGCAGGCCTCCCTTTCCGGGTTGTTGTTGGCTTTCCCTTCGCCCTAGTCCCTGGTCTACCACAGGTTGGTGGCTGGGGTCATCTGGGCTGGGTCGTTGTTGCCGGGTTGTCTTTTGCGTTGGGTGGGGGTCCCTCTCGCCGGGGAGACGTGTGCCACCCTCGCCCATGTGTTGTGGTGTGCCCATCTCCGATGGTCCCCGGTCTACTCGCCTGGCTTTGACGTCTCCCTGGCAGGGCTGCCATGGGTTGCCTTCACTGGCGGGGTGCGGTGCTTCCCTTCTGGGCAGGTCCAGGTCTACCGCTCTGGACTGCTGATGTGTCAGTGCCTGGTAGTGGGCTGGGCCGGCCTCGTCGGGGGTGGCGGTGGTCTGCCTCACCGGGGTGTGGTGGGCCTACCTCGTCAGGGTGTGGTAGGCCTACCTCGCAGGGGTGTTGCCGGCCTACCTCGTCGGGGTGTGGTAGGCCTACCTCGCAGGGGTGTTACAGGCCTACCTCGCAGGGGTGGCGCAGGCCTACCTCGTCGGGGTGTTGCAGGCCTACCTCGCCGGGGTGTTGTGGGCCTCCCTCGTCTGGCTGGTTTTCTTGCGCTCCCCCCCACCTTTTCCGGAGCTGGTCGATGTGACGTCAGCAGACCTGTCCATCTTCCAGCTCCACGGTGTAGGATTTGGGGCCGGTTGTGCTGTCAATCTTCCCCTTCAGCCACTTGGGAGAGCCGCTGAAATTCAGCGCGAAAACTGAATCTCCCTTGCTGAAAACGCGAAGTGGGCGGCTGGCGGTTGCGGTCACTTCTGGGCTGTATTGGGGGTGCAGCCGGTCCAAGGGTGACCTCAACCTTCTGCCCATCAGTAGTTCGGCCGGGCTCTTGTGGGTGGTGGCATGCGGTGTGATGTGCTGGGTAAGGAGGAAATTGTCTATCCGTTCCTGCCAGTCTCCCGGGCCCATCTTGGTGAGTGCCTCTTTGGTGAGCCTCACCATGCGTTCCGCTTGTCCGTTTCCGGCCGGCCTGTACGGGGCGGACAGGGCATGGCGGATGCCCAGTCCTGCCAGGAAGGACTCCATGACCAGGGATG
Source organism: Arizona elegans (assembly GCA_022577455.1). Classification (NCBI taxonomy): domain Eukaryota; kingdom Metazoa; phylum Chordata; class Lepidosauria; order Squamata; family Colubridae; genus Arizona; species Arizona elegans. Next base: position 238,752,531 of record JAKOOJ010000001.1, on the reverse strand, counting down.
TGAGCTGGGGGCCGTTGTCGGAGACCAGCACGTCCGGTAGTCCATGTGTGGCGAACAGGCGGCGCAGGGCGCGGATCGTCGCTTCTGTTGTGGTAGATGCCATGGGCACCACCTCGAGCCACTTGGAGAAGGCATCTACTACGATGAGGAGGTGACGCCCCTGCATCGGACCCGCGAAGTCGATGTGTATCCTCGACCAGGGGTTGCTGGGGGTCTCCCACTTCGCGACTTCGGATTGTGGCGGCGCTGGTCGAACTTCTTGGCACAGGTCACATCTGGAGACCCATTGTTCAATGTCTCTGTCCAGTGAGGGCCACCAGACATAACTCCGTGCCAGGGCCTTCATGCGGACTATGCCCGGATGCCCTTTGTGCAAGGTCTCTAACGTCCGCCGTTGCAGAGTGCTTGGGATCAGCACCCTGTCTCCCCATAGCAGACAGCCCTTTATCGTGGACAGCTCCTTCTGCTTCCTGGCGAACGGGCTGAATCTCTCTTCCGTCTGTTCCGATGGCCACCCCTTGGGAATCCAGGACCTCACTTGGCGGAGTGTGGGATCCTTTTGGGTGTGGACGGCCACATCTGCGGAGGAGACTGGACAGCTGGCGTCGTCATCTATGTGGAATAGGTGGAGCGTGGGGGCTGGGTCTTCCACCGGATTATTCGATGGGCATCTGCTGAGTGCGTCGGCGTTTCCTATGGCTGTGCCTGGCTGGTGCACGAGCCTATAAGAGTAGCCGGCTAGGAAGATGGCCCATCTCGTCATCCACGGGGACATGAAGGTCGGGGTGGGTTGGTCGCCTGTGAGGAGTCCCAGGAGTGGCTTGTGATCGGTGACTATGGTGAAGCGTCTTCCGTAGAGATATTCATGGAAGCGCTTCACTCCTGCCACGATGGCCAGGGCTTCCTTGTCCAGCTGACTGTAGTTCCGTTCTGCGCCGGACATGGTCTTCGAGAAATATGCGATCGGGGCTTCCGTGCCATTGGGCAGTTCGTGGCTGAGAACTGCCCCCACCCCGTAAGGCGACGCATCACAGGTCAGCTTGATGGGGAGCGTCTCGCTGTATTGGATGAGGATGCTTTTAGACGTCAATAGTCCTTTTATGGCTCAAAATGCTGCTTCCTCTTCCTGGCCCCGCTTCCAGGACGCCGATTTCCCCAGCAGGCGGTGAAGTGGCTCAGCAACTGTGGCTTTCTGTTTTAGAAAAATTGCGTAGAAGTTGAGCAACCCAAGGAATGCTTGAAGCTCCGTTTTGTTTTTTGGGCTTGGAGCTTCATGGATTGCTTCCGCTTTTGATTTGGTGGGGTGGATGCCAGTGCTATCAATGAGATAACCCAGGAACTCGACTTCCTGTACTCCTATGATGCACTTGTCCTGCCTGACCCTCAAGCCCTTGGCCTTGAACCGCTGCAGGACAAGCCTGAGCCTTTCAAGGATTTGAGCTCGTGAGTCCCTGGAGATCAGCACATCGTCAAAGTAAGGCACCACCCCTGGAACGCCTTGGAGAAGGCGTTCCATCATGGATTGGAAAATGCCGGGGGCAGCGCTAACTCCAAATTGGAGGCGGTTACATTTGAATTTCCCCCTGTGCGTGACAATTGTTTGTGCCTCCACCGTTTTTTCATCCACTGGCAGTTGCTGGTAAGCCTGGGCCAGGTCCAGTTTCGCGAAAATTGAGCCAGATCCCAGGGAATGCAGCAGGTGTTGCACTACTGGGACTGGGTATGCGCTCTGTGCCAATGCCTTGTTGATGGTGCAATGGTAGTCGGCGCAGATGCGCACAGACCCATCATGCTTCAGTGGGGTCACAATGGGGGTTTCCCATGAGGCATGATCGATCGGTTCCAGGATGCCCTGGGCGATCAGCTTATCCAGCTGTTCGTCTACTTTCGGTTGCAGGGCAAACGGAACTCGGCGGGGCTTAAGCCTAATTGGGGTGATTCCCTTGTCCAGATTGAAGGAAATTGGCCTCCCCACAAATTTCCCCAGCTTACCATCGAAGACTTCCTTGAACTCTTCGATGATGGTGTCGAGCTCGTCCCTGCGGATTTCATGGATGCCCTCGATGGAAAGCCCCAGCGGCTTGAACCACTCCACTCCTAACAGGTTCGGTCGGCTGTCCTTCACGACGGTGATGGGGAGCCTGCCTTCGAACTCCTTGTAGGCGACTCGGATGTTGGCTCTTCCTAACACTCCGATGGGGTTTCCCCCAAAGTCGACGAGCTTGGAGTGTAGTGGCTTCAGCTCTCGCTTGGTGATGCTGGGTTGCAGGCGCTTCAGCTGCTGCCAGTCCATGATGGAGTAGACCGAGCCCGAGTCTACCTCCATTGAGCAGGGTGAACCTTCCACGTGGATGGTCACGTGGAACTTGGTGGCATTGTCCGAGTTTGTGTGAGCTATTGTCGTCTGGTGGACCGCTCCGCTTCAGGGAAATTCATCGTCCCTGCGTCTTGATTGGCCAGAGGACCGTTTGGAAGTTCTCTGGTAATCTTTGCGGTTTTCGCGGGGCCGGTGGCTGGAGGGTTCTGGGGCTGGTTCCTCGGCTCTGCAAGCTTTGGCGATGTGACCCCTTCTGTTGCAGCGTCGGCAGGTCGCATCCCTCCACTTGCAGGTTGCCCTGGCATGGTCCCCTCTGCAGCTGGCACAGCGTTCCCCCTTGAAGCTCTGTTGGGCGGTTTCCCACCTTGGGGGTCTGGATACCTTGTGGACGGTGGACTCCTCCTCCGACTCGGACCCCGTCGTGGAACCCTCAGTTGATGATTGCGCTGTGGAGCGAATCTTGTGGATTCCCTTGGCTCTGCTTACTGCGGCGGCCGCTTTTTCCGAGATCTCGGATGCGGTGGCTTCCTCCACCACATCCTTGAGCACGAGCTTCTTCCTGCTCAGGAATTTCTTTTGCAGGCCTCTGTCCCTCATGCCAAAGACCACACGGTCAGCGATGGCATTGTCCACGTGGTCGAACTCACAGCTGGCTGCGATCTGGCGTAGGGCGGCCACGAATTCCTTGATGGTCTCACCTTCCTTCTGGTCCCTCTGATGGAAGGTGAAACGGTTCGCCACTGGTGTTCCCGTTGGGGCATAGTGGTCTTCCAGGATCTGCAGCAGGTCTGCCCATGGCACTTCTTCGATGTCTTGTGGTGCTATGAGATCGATTGCCATGTCGAGGACCTCGGAGCCGCAGTTGGCCAGGAAAATGCCCTTTTTCCGGTCATCATCAGCATCCCTGATGTTGTTGCCTCTCAGGTATTGCCGAAATTTCACTACGTAGGATTTCCACTTGTCCTTCCCTGGGCGGAAAGGAGCAAGGGCTGGCAAAGTGACTTCAGCGGATGCCATGCCTTTGGAAATGCCTACTGTAGTTCCAGGTGCCGGAGTCTTGGTCTTGTTGGCTTGGTGCCACGAGGTTCGTCTCTTCTCTCTAGTCCTTCGTCGCCAGTGTTAGATCGGCGCAGGAATGGAAGACGTGACCAGCTCGTTACATAAGTAACTTTATTAGAAACAAGAACAGTAGCAAGACTGGCTGCGCGCTGCCGGAGCCCTCCTTATATTCGCTCCGGCAGTCGCACCGCCCCTGACAGAGATTCAAACTTTCCCACCCGATGGCTGGCAGCCAATCCGGGCGGATGTCCTTATAAGGACATAACAATTTTTATTATGATTGTGTGCTTGAAAACTACAAGTCAAGCTCCTAAAATTCCTATAGCTGCCTAAAATTAAAAAGAGCCCTTATATCTCTGAGAAAAGACAAGATTATAGATAGATTGATTTGCCCATCCCCACCAAACAGAGTTTATAATTTCTGTTGAAAATTTTGAATCTTTGTGATCCACATCATCTGCAATAGTAATTGTAGGCTTATTCATTGGCAAATGAACCAAGAGCAAAATATCCAAGAAGATATCGTGGACTGCATATAACTGCCATTCTTTTCTGACCTTGAAGAACTGAAAGTCTTGTTTTTTTCCCCATTTCTGATCTATTAGTTAACTTTTTAAAAAGTCAGTTATTACTTCAGTTCCAGGGCTGCCTGACTCTATAGCAACTTTGGGAAGTTTACAGATTAAAAAACAAAACAAAATACATTAAGGAAAAAAACATACCAGAACAAAACCAAACAGTCAATAATTAACTAACTTAAGGAGCTCAAACACCATTCTAGTTGAGGGCCTAGGAGAACAACCACATCTTAAGCAGTTTCTGAAAGCTGGTGGTAATAGTATCAATCTTCAGGGAGATACCATTCTGCACAGCAGGAACCATCACTGAGAAGACATGCTTTCTGGGTCCCACAAGATAACACTGCTCAAGAGATAAGACCTGGAGTATGCCCAGATAATGTGACTGGACAGGCAGAAATATATGGAGACAGGTAGTCCTTCAACTAAAGTCTTACGCCATGTAGGACTTTATAGGTGATGATAACTAGCAATAACTGGATAATTGGGAGGAATATTCTGTGTGGAATATTTAAAAGAAGTTTTCCTGTAATATTCTTTGGATTAGAAATTGCATTTTGTATCAAGCTGATCATGATAGCATTTATTTTAAATGGTAGTTTGATTGTCACAAAAACATTGGCTCTTCAATGTTATTCAGAAGCAAATATACTCCTGACTTTTAATATTTGAGTTTTAAATTATATGTCAAATAAAACAATGATGGAGTTTTGCAACTTCATAAAATAAAATCTTTTCATTGCAAGGAAACTAAAAAGCCACATTTAAAACTAATTTTTTTAACAGGACACAAAGTTTACATTTGCAGTTTCTAAAATCTGGATTTTATTTCTGAGATAACTATTCTCATTTCTTCTTTTACGTTTTATTTTACACTAGTATTTTTTTTTTAAAGCAGCAATTGTGGAAAATCCAATTTTGCTGTTGACTAGCCTCGGAATACTAGAAATGAGTTCTGACAGTGACCTAGCTTTGCCTGGACAAGTTCTGGTAAATCTTTATTTTTGTGCACAAGTCCTCCAAAATATGTGATCCTACCTCACAACCTCTGGGAGAATAACCACTAGAAATAAATCCCATTTACCCACCATCCAGAAGAGACAATAACAAGCTAAGAAGGAAACAAAAAGACCAAAACACATCCCTACACCCGGATAAGCAGCAATTAAGACCAGAAAAATAATCAAGCAAAAAACAATACTCTAATCAAGGAACTACCAAGGAGAAAACTACACCCTAACCAGCACTGGCAAGGCAACCTATTGTATATAAATCAGGGAGCAAGCCAGGGGTGAAATCCAGCAGTTTCTGACAGGTTTTGGAGAACTGGTAGCGGACATTTTGAGCAGTTCGGAGAACCGGTAGCGGAAATTTTGAGTAATTCAGAAAACCAGCAAATACCACCTCTGGCTGGCCCCAGAGTAGGGTGGGAAAGCAGATTTTGCAATATCCTTTCCCCAGGAGTGGGGAGAGAATGGGGATTTTGTAGTATCCTTCCCCTGCCATGCCCACCAAGCCACACCACACCCACCACACCACACCATGCTCACCAAGCCACACCCACAGAACCGGTAGTAAAAAAATTTGGATTTCACCACTGGAGCAAACCCACACTCACTAACACTGATGATGTTGCCTAGTCAGGTAATGATACGTCCACAAGCAAACAACAAAGCTCAGAGAGCACCAAGGACTCCACAGTTCAGCCGTGAGCTACATATATTCTCTTCTATTGAAATGCTTTCTTGTAACGATATTTTCTGGAAATAGTAGGTTTATAAGAAAGAACTGTCTTGCTCCAATAGGATTGGCTTGCCGCACTCATTCTGGCAGAAAGAGCCTACTGCTGATCCCATCAGCCAAGAAATTTCAACTTCTGGAGGTCTGGAGGAGAAGAGTGTTTTCTGCCACAGTCCCCATCCTTTGGAACGCCTTGTTGCTGGAAGTGAGATCATCCAGATCACTACATAAATTCAAGTTGTGTATCTCTTTTATTTCCTAAGAAAGTCTGTTTGGAATAAGTGAATAAATTGAATTTATTCTTTGGTGATTTTGTAGTTGTGACCAAAGGTAATATCTTTCTTTGTTTATGTTTTGTTGCTTGCACAACTGCAATTTACCAACCACACCATTATTTCTGTTAAATATTTTATTGTTAAGAAAACTACTATATGTTAGTTTCATTGGGATTAGTGTACTTTTATAATAATTTTCCAATCAGATTGATCTTTTCTTCCTTTCCATTTCTAAGTTCTTATCTAATTATTTCAAGATGTCCATATTTGTGTGTTTTGTGACAAAGAAGCTTCTTGAAGCAACAAAGGCACAAAAGAGAATAATAATGCTGGTTCAGGTTGATTAATGTGTAAAGAAATTATTCTGGAAAGTAAACGTTTCACCATTATTTACTACAAGATTGATTATTTCTTCACAATTCACTTTCCCAGTTTCCTAACTGATGTTGTCATTTAGTTAAAAGGAGTTTCTTATTATAAATCTCATTTATCTGTATATACAAAGGAGAATTGTTCTTTCTATTCTGCGATACGTATAAAAGTAGCAAAAAGTAAAATCTAATCTTGAATGTTAGGGCTGTAAAGTTTTGAAATTCTGAGATTCTCGAATTAAAAAGTACAGAAACCATTTTATTAAATGTCTCTATATACTTTCACAACTAGGGTTTTAGAAGAATTAATAGGAAGAGGATGCGAGAATATGTTGAATCCATAATTCAAAACTTATTTTAATGAAGCTGTGTCATATATAGAGCTTCATCAAGTAAGTTTTGTATATAGAGATTTATGCTTCAAGCCTTTATTTCTAAACAATATATTGATGTTAATAAAGGGAGGGGGGAGTGATAAAAATTGGGTGATGGTTGAAGGATGAAAATGTTGTCTGCATGTACCATAAAATTACTATAATTATCTATGCACTTTACATGCTTAAAAAAACCATTTGAAAGCAGCCAAATTGTCTATAATTATGATGGAATTGCAAGATTATTAGAATCTCACTCGGAGACATCTCACTAAAGTCAAGACCACCGAATCAGTTTTTATAATGAAAGCAATAATCTTTCTTTTAAATCTTGTTCTGAACCAGAATTTCAAAGGAATACGTTTCTTGAAACTTACTTTATTAATACGAATTACATTTTTCAAAAAGAATGGTTTCAGAACAGTCCACTGTTCCCATGTTTTAAACAAGGATGAGCACCATATATCTTCAACTAATTGGAAAGTCAATAATATGAAATCATTTAGTGTGAATCACTTATCTGAATCAGAACAAGACAACAAATAGTAAATTATGACCTTGATCCAATACATTCTAGGATTATGTTGGATAAAGTAGAAAGAATGTTCATCCTTAAAGCTGATTAGCTATTTTGCCAGGATTGGTTGAATGACCGGAATAATGCAAAATGATGGTGGAGAAATATTATAGAAAACTAAAATATCAGTATAGTAAAACAAATTGAAACTAATTTATTTAATTCACAGAATTCTTTCAATTTATAGGGCAGTGTTTCAAATAGTAGTAGCACTTAGACTTATATACCATTTTACAGTGCTTTACAACCCTCTATAAGTGGTTTAAAGAGTCAGCATATGCCACCAACATTTGAGTCCTCATTTTACCCACCTGAGAAGGATAGAAGGCTGAGTCAACCTTGAGCCTGGTCAAATTTGAACTGCCAAATTGCAGGCAGCTGACAGTCAGCAGAAGTAGCCTGCAGTACTGCACTCCAACCACTGTGCCACCATGGCTCATCAAATGTTGGGTTTATTAAGCCAGTCATTTTATCACAGCACTGATCAGCTTTGTTCCAAAATGTTGCAGTTAATAGACTTGTCTTTTCATATCAAAAAACTAATTGCCACAGCATTTCATGAGCAGGATAAGATTGCCTGGACCCAACAGAACTGATGAACAGCTACTGGTTACTCTTAAACAAAAACAAGAAGCTAAATACTAACAAGCTCAGTTGCGAATCTTGTTGTTGTTGTTTAATCATTTAGTCATGTGTAACTTGGTGAGTTTATAGGCAAGTGGTTTCCGTGCTATCCTGCCAGGCACAGCCTCTTTCAATTGTTGGATGTTCAACTTTGTATCAGATTTGATGTTTTCAAGCCAGCATGTTCTTTGCTTGCCCCTTCTTCTTGTTCCCCTAACCATTCCTAGAATTATTGCCTTCTCCAATGAATTTGCACTCATAACATGGCCAAAGCAAATCACACGTTGTTCATTTTGCAAATCATCAATGTCCAAAGGAAGGATTTTTTTAAACACTTGGAGGACCTTTGAAATGAAGGTTTCTGTTCTGATGCTTTCAGAATAGCACATCATGCATAACATAAGGACAACATAAGGCTTCATTCCAAATGATTTGCACAGCTTCACTTAAGACACAGCTGAGTTGACCCTTGGACATCAGTTCGGTTGTTCTCTTATATCTCCACCTTATATAAAATCAGGAATACAGTAAACTATCTTAAAAGAGAAAGCAAGGCCAGATGCAAAGACCTTGAAGACTTCTAGGAGAAGAGATTGAGACCTCCAAGTTTTCATACTGTGGACTCAACCAATGCTGCATCATGGAATGGAATGGAATAGAATAGAATAGAATAGAATAGAATAGAATAGAATAGAATAGAATAGAATAGAATAGAATAGAATAGAATTTTTTATTGGCCAAGTGTGATTGGACACACAAGGAATTTGTCTTAGTGCATATGTTCTCAGTGTACATAAAAGATACATTCGTCAATAATCATAAGGTACAACACTTAATGATAGTCATAGGGTACAAATAAGCAATCAAATCATATTAGGAAACAGTCAATATAAATCATAAAAATACAAGCAACAAGGTTACAGTCATGCGGTAATAAGTGGGAGGAGATGGGTGATAGGAAGGATGAGAAGACTAATAGTAATGCAGCTTAATGTGAATAGTTTGACAGTGTTGAGGGAATTATTTGTTTAGCAGAGTGATGGAGTTCGGGAAAAAAACTGTTTTTGTATCTAGTTGTTTTGGTGTACAGTGCTCTATAGCATCATTTTGAGGGTAGGAGTTCAAACAGTTTATGTCCAGGATGTGAGGGGTCTGTAAATATTTTCACAACCCTTATTGTGCATATTCCTTATTTCTATTGTTTGTGAAGAACTAAGTTTCTAGAAGTAATATTACCATAGGTTGACGTCATTGTAATTTTGCATTATTGCTCCTGATGACATTTCATATTTAAGCCCATTTTATTGATTTGCATTATTTATGAATTCATATTATTTATTCCATTCCATTCATATATATGTCCACTTTACTAATTCAACATCTCCCATTTATTAAGCAGCCATTTTTATCTGTCCTTTTATAATAGGTTTACACAAAAATTATGGAAGCCTCTTTGGCCATCACAGTAATAAATTATAGCTAAGTTCTTTAACCATGACTTCTATAAGTTACTTCTATGGGCATTTGTTCCCCCATATCAATCTTTGGCTTTATATTCTGGGAAGCTTTTAACCTTATTTCATTGAGCTTTCACATTTTTCATCTCCTTGTCATCATGCTACTGATAAATGTAGACCCTCTAGAATTCTAATATTTGCTGCTCACTCACACATTGTTTATATTATCTTGTCCCTTTGGGGCAATAGCGGATCAATGTTACAACAACAAGCTAACCCTGATATGCAAATATGGGCCAACTGCTGGTCAAACTCTAAGTAACTGTATGCTCATTAAGCACTCATAGTCATTGTGTGCTTGATAGTTCTTTAAATAAAAATAGTTCAAAGAACTGTGGCTCACATCAGACTGCCTCCTCATAAATAAACTTAGTCACTGGGTGAGATCATTTGTGGTTTTGGGGTGAGGTATCAGCAATATGCGGATGATACCCAGCTGTACATCTCCACTCCTGACCAACCTAAGGATGCTCTTTCCGTGATGTCTAAGTGCCTGGAGGCGGTACAGGTCTGGATGGGTAGGAACAGGCTCAGACTCAACCCCTCCAAGACGGAGTGGCTGTGGATGCCGGCATCTCCTGATCTAGTGGCCCCACCACTTGTGATGGGAGGGGAGTCACTTACTCCCTCAGAAAGGGTTCACAATCTTGAGGTCCTCCTGGATTCATGGCTGTCTCTAGTCAACCACCTGACGGCCGTGCCCAGGGGGGCCTTTGCACAGTTCACCTTATGCGCCAGTTGCGCCCTTTCCTAGACAGAGATGCCCTTCGTACAGTCACCCACACTTTTGTCATCTCTTGCCTGGATTACTGCAATGCCCTCTACATGGGGCTGCCCTTGGGGTGCACTCGGAGGCTCCAGCTGGTCCAAAATGCAGCTGCACAGGTTGTTACAGGAGCTTCCCGTTACTCCCGTGTTACACCTCTCCTGCGTGAGTTGCACTGGTTACCAATGGTCCTCCGGATCTGCTTCAAGGTGCTGGTGCTTACCTATAAAGCCCTTCATGGCATGGGCCCGGGGTACTTGCAGGAGCACCTACTGCCAGCCTCTCACCGACCAGCACGCTCGCATAGGGCAGCCCTCCTTTGGGTGCCGATGGCCAGGCAATGTCCGCTGTTGGTGCCCAGGATGAGGGCATTCTCTGTGAGCGCGCCGACCCTCTAGAATGGTTTACCCACCGGACTCCGCACGGCTCCCGACCTCTGCTCCTTTTGCAAGGACCTAAAGACATGGCTTTTTAAACAAATTGCCTGACCTGCGGGGTGTTTTTAGTTTGGTTTTAATATAGGTTTTAATTGTTGTATTTTTAATTAATCTAAATTAATTTATTTTTTACTGTTCTATGATTTTAATCCTTTGTGAGCCGCCCCGAGTCCTTCAGGAGAAGGGCGGGATATAAATTTGACCAAATAAATAAATAAATGATCATCTCCTGTCCACTCAAGAAATTAGAAATTGATTCAGATTACCTTCAAACAGAAACGTCTGAATGAAGCAAAGGATATAAATGAAATCCTTTATGGGGCACTTACATATATTTTTAAAAGATTTTTCTTTAAACAGGGAAACTGTTTCTTTAAATCTAAGATCAATTAAATTTACCTTAAGAAATAATTATGCCAGGAAAGTTGATATTAAAATGGTGGAGAACAACAAAAGAGAAAATTATGTACAAAACCTTGACCTATTAATGAAAGTTCTTAACAAAAAGCAGAGAGTTTTGGAGAGGGTATTTTTCCAAGAATCTATTTAAAAAGCTGAATTAGGACACAACTTTACTAACCCAGATAGCACAATTCTGCAGTTTTACTGAACATTCATCCTAATTCCTTATCCACCCCAAAAATAGCTAGAGTAGATACTAGAGACTGAGATTTTGAAGTTCAGTAAACTTTGCTGCTGTAGGTTGTAGGCCTCCAAGACTCATGGCTGCAAAGGACGATTATGGTCTGTAATTTTGGATACAACTCTAAGATTACCTGTACAAATTTTACTATCTTGAAAAACAGCAACAACATTGTGACATGCCTGATTGGAATCAGAATATTTATGTAGGAGATATTTTTTTCTCCTTCATTCGTTGTCTTTATATCCTTATTAGCACTCTTTTCCCATTCAGAGTTATTGATAGAAAGGTACGAGACATTGTTTTCCTGCTTACTGGCATTCTTCCAAGAGCTTTCCAAGGGAGAAATAGTTACGCTCATAAGGGTCTCTTTTCTGTTTAAAAAGTGAGACATATTTTATCCTTCACATTCCCAGCATGGATGCAAGAGAACAAAAAGGCACAAAATGAATAAGGGATTGAAATTTAAAAAACACACACACACACACACACACAAACACACACCCCCAGTCATATCATGAAACAGTGGTATAAACAGATCTTTCATTTCAATATTTCCAGCCTTAGAAGAATATATTAAAGCCCAGAGTCAAGCAAGAACAAAAGAGATTATGGTAAAACTGGGATTTAGGGGTATGGGAGAGTGGTAGAAATAATTTTAATCATGCTTCTTCATGGAAGGGGAGACTTAAGTTTAATCATGAATGAGGTTGCATTTCTTTGTTCAGGATGGTTGCATAACTCAAGGTTTTCCTGTGTTTACAGATCCTGCTCAAAGAAGAGGTGGCAGATGCAACAAGGAATGCCTTTGTATAGATTCACCAATTGCATCCAATGCCTGTCCTGGTCACTCATCCCTTGGTCACCTGGCTTGTAGACTATTGCAATACATTCTATATGTAGCTGCCATGAAGGCCATGCTGAAGCTGGTCCAGAATGCAGTGGCATGGGTAGTAATGAGTGTACCATTCCACATCCATGTCACATCAATGTGTTGTGAATTGCACTGGTTGCAAGTTAACTTCTGCATGCAATTTATAGTACTGGTTTCTTCTCTATAAACCAGGGGCGTCCAACCTTGACAACTTTCAGACTTGTGGACTTCAGCTCTCAGAATTCTCCAGCCAGCATGCTGGCTATAGAGTTGAAGTTCACAAGTATTAAAGTTGCCAAGTTGGACACCCCTGCTATAATGCCTTTCATGACACAGGGTCAGACTGTCTAAGATAGTTTCTATTCACCCTGTGATTGGACACAGTGGTCATGCTCTGGGTCACATTGATCAAACAGTGTCATATAGTGAGACACCTAAGAAATGGGCCTTTTCTGTTTTTACTGCCTGTACACTGGAATAGCATTCACCCAAATATTTGTATAACCCCTGAATTTTGTTCAAGCACATCTTTAAATTGTGACATTTCCCATAGGGCTTGAGCTAAAATGGGTGGCAGATCTCTCGTGGGAATATGTATGTTAGGTTGTATGTTTTGTTACCCTGTTTGGATGTTATTCTTTCTTCTTCATTATATTATTTTTGTGCTGCTTTTATGCTATTCAGAACCTGTGAAATTGGACGGCCTTGTAAATTTGATAAATAAATCAATAACCAAATGAGAAAGGCTCTTTCTTTTGTAAAACTGTGGAATTATTCAAGCGTTACCTTCAACAGGGAATCAATACTAAGCAGCCCTTCCTGTTCTTTTCCCTAGTGGTAATGGTGATATAACAGGGAATTGCAGCAAGGAATTTAAATAATCATGGGTGTCCTGAATAAATACATTTAGGATCTAAGTATCTTTAAATACCAATGGAAAGAAGTCACAACAGGACCCTGGGGAGGTAAGTGATAACAGAGTGAACTTTTAACAACAGTGAGATGAAGAGGCCAAAGAAGAATTCAGCACACAGCGACATCCTATGCTAATGCAATTTTAATTTATCTTACTTTTAGGTCATGAGAATAATTTTACTTCATTTTGCATTCCTCAGACTCTGTATGGGGGCCCTTCTGGGAAAAATTATAGATAAGTAAAAACAAGTTCAGAAAGCAGCAAGATGGAAGGACTATGCAGGAAAGAATTGGGCATAGTCAGCTCTGAAGGGAGAAGTCTGAATGGCTATAAATGAGCACTTGTTGAATATCTGAAAAGCTGCCACATGGAAGAGAGGATGGGTTGTCTACTGCTCCAACACTCAAGTTTAAATCTAATTAGATAGTGATAGCAATTTACGCTTCACAATGCTTTGCAGCCCTCTCTAAGAGGTTTACAGAGTCCTTTTATTCATTTTACCAACCTCAGAAGGATGGAAAGCTGAGTCAATCTTGAGCTGGTCAGGATCGAAATGCTGACAGTGGGTAGAGTCAGCCTGCAATACTGCATTGTAACCACTGCACCACTATGATACATGCCTTTCAGACATTAGAAGAACAAGAAGAAATTTGCAAAGAAACCAACCAATTCTAGAGAGATTGAGAACTTTCCTACGTTTTATGAGAATCCTGGACAAGCATCTATAGTGGACATTCTTATCAAGTTTTAAGAAATGCAAAACCTACTTCTTTTTATTTAAGAATGGAATTAATTCAACAAAACATGTTATTTGGTGTCCATCCAATTTCTCAAAGAACATTTAAAAAGGCTTGGACATAGCTTTTTTGTTGTTCTGGCATTGTTAAGATATTTAAGGGTTCTTCAATTCATATGATTTAGTCTTGTCCAGTCACAGATTTCATATCACAGCATAGGCTAGTATAGCTTTGTAAATAAATGTAATCGAAATTTAAATGGGTGGTTAAACAATATTCTTAAAATAGGTAATTTGCATTTTATGTATTAGCAGTTTGACTCTACTCAACCTAAAACTTGGCACAGAGGAAAATGTTATGTAAATGGAAAGAGACTTATTCCCCTGATATTGAGGAATGGATTCAGGCTATGAACCTATTTTTAAAGTTTAAAGGAATAAACTGCAATATGGTCTACATTTAAGAAGCTAAATTAAACTAATTTTACATTGATACTAAATGGAGATTATATGATTTTTTTTTCTTTAGAATTGTATCCCTTTTTTCTTTTTGCTATTTAGTTTATTTCATTCACCACAAAATTGGTAGGTTTTTTTCCTCGCTGTATAACCTCTACTATATTGTCTTCTGTTGTTATAATGGTCTGCATTTTATTATTGTTGTTATTGTTGTAGTAGTAAAAGATCTCCTTCCCTATTTCTCTCCCTTTAGCTCAGGATAGGGGAAGGAGGAAAAAAGCATATATTTCTGTTTGGTACCTTATTGATGATTTCCCAAGTCTAGGAGACTGATCTTGATTTATTTTAATTTCCTAAATTGCCCAAGAAAAGTATAAAAAATGCCCTCTAAGGTTCAGAGAAGAGGGATTTTGGCTCAATTTTTTACTCTCATTCTCTCTCAATATTACAACTTTAATTTTGATTTTATTTTTCTGTTCTCCCCACCTATACCTAAAATATCTGTATGTTCCATTAAATTGAATTGCTTCTCAAAATCTTGTCTTTGAACTCACTCTTCAAATCTCTTCCCCTGAACTGAACGTATTAATTCTTCATAGATTAGATTTTTTTTCTAATTTTCATTTTAACTGCTTTATATACTAATCTCAAATAATCTTGTGTTTAACTCCACATAATTTGTCAATTAGTTACAGCTTGATTGCCTTGTTTCCCATTATTTTCAAATATTATTTCACAATTGATTATTAATTATAATTTCTTTTTTAGACTTCTTAATGAAGGTGCTTGCATTAAGGTCCCAGCAGAACTGTCATGGTGGGAGATCCCAGTTTGTATTAGCACACAAAGTCCATAAAAAAGCTTCCATTAAATAATAACCTGTCACATACTGTAAATCACTATGTTTAATTTATATTGAAATAGCAATAACACTTAGATTTATATACCACTTCATAGTGCTTTACAGCACTTTCTGAGTAGTTTACAATGCCAGCATATTGCCTCCCACAACTCTGGGTCCTCATTTTACTGACATTGGAAGGAGGGAAGGCTGAGTCAACCCTGAGCCCATCAGGATTGAACTCCAGATGGTGGGCAGAGTCGGCCTGCAATACTGCATTCTGACCATTTACATCACTACGGCTGCTAAAACTGATCAAATAATCTCAACATAGTAAAATGACAATTGATCTATCAATTTTAGCCCTGAGCTACAAATATTTTCCATTATTGGTAGTGATCTATCAATTAGAATTAATCACATTCCATCTACACATTTTATGCAAACTATGTTAATTATAACTATAATGCAAATATAAATTATGTGAAACAGAATTGTCTGCCTTGTGACATGTGTTTGTTTGTTTGATTGATTGATTGATTGATTTTATCTTATCTTTATTACTTTTAAGCAAGGAAAAACTCTGGCTACCAAATGTGTTCTCAGAACCCATCCTCAAATCAGCTAGTGATCATAATTCCCTTTGCCCTGAAGAGGAAGTAATCGGTGTGACCATTAAAAGGAAGACAGCTGTAAAATTTCTATTCTGGCAATCCTTGCAAATCTCCATGAAAAAGCTTTTCCAAGATGAAATGAGATGAATCAAAATGACGATGTTTATCTACATTGACAGCAAGACACCACTTACAGTAACCAGTTTAACTGTGCTCCAGGGAGAGGCAAAACTACGATAGATACTGTGTTTCTCCAAAAAGATGACCCACCTTGAAAAGAAGCCCTATCACATTTTTGAGCACATGCGATCAAATTAAGCCCCACCCACAAAATTAGCCCTATTTAAGACCCCGCTCACCCTGGGGTGCAGGGGGTGAGGTGAGGCACACAGGTAAAAAATAAGCTAAGATGGGGATGATGAGGTGGAGCTGCCCTACTTATCAGGTCTCACACACCCCGACACCTGCCTTGACTTCTTCTGCCACTTGCTGCCACTCACACTCATCGCCCCGGCCTCTGTTTCACCTTCAAATGTCTTCCAGAAGGTATCTGCAGCTGATAACAGAGCTCCAGGTTGATTTGGAGCTCTGTTATTGCCTGCAGATGTCTTCTGGTAGGCATCTAAAGGCAAAATGGAGGCTGGCAAGCAACTGCAGAAGAAGTGGGCCAACAGCGGGCTCCTGCTGGGTGGAGCTGTTGGTGCCACCGCTACAAAGTGAGTCAATAATTAGAACCCTCCAAAAAGACGTCCTAGCGGTTTTTTCGTGGGTCAAAAGAAAATAAGATCCAGCCTTCTTTTTGGAGAAACATGGTAGATAGATAGATAGATAGATAGATAGATAGATAGATAGATAGATAATACAAACAAACAAGCAGACAAAAAAAAAGAGTAGGAAAAGTATACCATACCATACCAATTTATATATATACATACACATACACACATACACATTATTTCTTTTACCTGAAGAATGAATTTCATTTGTGGAAAGACCCTAGAGGTCTGAGGATATGAAAGATTTTGGTTCATATTGTAGTCACTGAATTATAGAGCTGAGGTGGCACAGTGGCTAGAGTGCAGTACTGCAGTCTACTTCAGTTGACTGCTATCCGCAGTTCAGCAGTTCGGCAAATCTCACTGGCTCAAGGTTGACTCAGCCTTCCATCCTTCCAAGGTCGGTAAAATGAGGCCCCAGATTGTGGGAGGTGGGCTGTAAAGGCACTATGAAGCGGTATATAAGTCTAAGTGTTATTGATATTACTAATTATGAATAACATACAGTATGTCTAGGCTCAATTTGGAAGGATTGCCAAAGAGATGAAAGAAAATTGCACAGTGTGGAATGTCCACAGTGTATTTAAATTGGATTGCTAGTTTGCATGTGGTGTTAAGGTTTGAGGGACACAAGAACATAGCATTGTAGTTCTCCCAGCTTTGAAATGCCACCATTAAATATGTATGTACCTACGTACGTATGTATGTGCTTACATATGTATGTATATGCACAGGACCCAGGGAGGGAGGGAGGGAGAGAGAGAGGGAGAGGGAGAGGGAGAGAGGGAGGGAGAGAGAGAGATGGGGAGAGGGAGAGAGGGAGAGAGAAATTTTCTTGACAACCCTGGGAAGGCACATTAAACTTCTGGACATTCAAATACTTTTATTGTAAATTATAGAGTTACATTAATGCAGCCCAAAAGGCTACTTCATGAGCCTATGACATGAATCTAAGGGACAATGTAAAGGATTTATTTACTCCAACATGTTTCATTTCTTGCATTCTCCTCCTACAATATTAATTCCTTGAAGGATAATAAAAATAGACCAAAATTAAATATTTACCTATTTACTTGCCTCAAGCCTTAGTCTAGTTAGAAAGTTAAGTCATAAGTATATTCTATAAAATAAATGGGACATATTAGTCATAACAGATAAAGTTCCAGTAACTTAAACCAAGCTCAGGTATAACTATCAGCATCTATCCCTAATGAGTTAATAAATGAATTATTAGCAAGTTCATAATGATTTATTCAGCAACTTATTTTCCTTTATGGCCACTTATGAAGTGAGGGAAGAGAAATTGCATCATTCAGGCCCACTAAGCTTTTTGCTATAAATTTTTATTGCTGTGAACATTATACTATTTTAGCTTTAAATTCAAAAACATGCAGAATGGCAGCAGAGAAGACCTCTCAGTAGACCAGTTGTGATTCATTGATTGCTGGCCCATCTTTTAATCTAAGCCATCTAGGTTACTAAAGTGATTACCCTTCTACCCAAACACTTCAAAAGATGGATTTCTGTCTCTCTATCTGGATATAGCAAATCGGAAAATCATTAATTACCATTAACATTTCAAGCCAAGGACAGTCTCAAATTTCCTGAAGTTTTAAATGTCTAAGAAGAACATAGCATGCTGTTTAAATGAAATCTCAAGTAGATTATCTCTCTCTGCAAATGTTGTTTTGGAAAGAAGTACTAAATATGGATATTAAATGTATTTCTACTCAAGATTTTGTTATGTCTGTAGTGGACATGGATTGTCTCTGCATAGGTATATAATTCATTCTTGTTTTAAATGAAACTTTGGGAACTCATTGTTTTTAACTTTGTATTATTATTATCTTTCATTCACCAAACATGAAACTCAGTCAACTGAACATTCAAAAATGCATCACAAATACCACTGACTGGTGCTAATGGTTGATATGGGTTGCTGCCAGCATCCTAGGGATCAACCAAGTACCTCCTTAACATGTATGATGTTCCAAGTAGCACAGTTTTTTGCAGTTCCGCTGGTGTTATTGCAGGAAGCTGCAATTTCTTGATGTATTTTATAAAATTCTTGAACATGGTACCAAGTGCCCTGATGACAATGGGTATCACTGTTACATGTTTCATCCATAATCGTGTAGTTTCGATGGCCGGGGTCGCAATATTTTGTGATTTTTTCCAGTTCTTTTTCTTCAACTCTGGCATCTCCTGGTACTGTGATATCAATAAATTGTTCGTTTCGATTCTTGACAACTGTTATATCTGGCGTGTTGTGTTCCAAATGACGATCTGTCTGTATTCAAAAGTCCCACAAGATCTTCACCTTCTCATTTTCGATACCTTTTTCCACTTTATGTTCCCATGATTTTTTGGATACAGGTAACTCATATTTTTTACATAATGACCAGTGGATTAATTTAGCAACTCGGTCGTGTCTAGCTTTATAATCAGTTTGTGCGATTTTGCTGCATTCACATATTAAATGTGAAACAGTTTTGACTTTGTCGTTGCAAAGTCGACAGTTTGGATTGTCAATGGATTTTTGTATCTTCGCTTTCATGGCATTAGTTTGTAGTGCTTGTTCTTGTGCAGCAAGTATTAAACCTTCCATTTCTTGATGGTTCCCATCTTAAACCATGCCCATGTCAAGTTGTTATCACATTTTCCTTCAATGTTTTTCAAGTGCTATCCATGCAGAGCTTTGGTTTTCCATCTATTTAATCTGTCATCCAGCTGTTTTTCCTTATATTCTGCCTTTCTTTCTGTTGTTTTTATAATGTTCTCCATTTTCACAGCCTTCAGCAATTTTTCTGTACTTTGATTCACATAGTCATTCAAACGTTGTTTTTCTTTTTCTACAGTTTGATGGATTTGCAATAGCTCTCTGTCCCCTATTTTTCTTGGCAGGTACAACCTTAATGGGCAGAAATCCCTTTGGAGCTCTTTGTAGTACCTTGTCATTTTTATCATTCTGAAAAATTTAGTTTAATAGTAAGCATGCCTATCCTATTATTCCCACCCAATTCCAGATCATTTATAAATATTTAAAAGGCACTGATCCTAGACAGAATCTGAGGACATCCCTCCATTGTGAAATGTCCATTTACTTCTACTCTTTGTTTTCTGGCCAGTTGCTTATCCACAAAAGGACCTTTCTTTATATAATGTGGCTCTTTAGCTTACCAAGAATTCTTTGATGAAGGATTTTATGTAAGGCTTTTGAAATCTAAACAGATTATGTCCAGTTTTGGGGGTTTGAGTATGAAACCACAGAGTCAGGTAGTGCATTCCAGGCATTGACCACTCTGCTGCTGAAGTCATATTTTTTCAATCAAGTTTGGAGCAGTTTACCTTAAGTTTGTATCTATTGTGTGCTTGTGTATTATTGAGGTTGAAGATGAAGTAGTCATTGACAGGTAGGACGTTGTAGCACATAATTTTGTGTACTACGCTTAGGTCAGACCAAAGACAGCATAGTTCTAAATTGTCTAAGCCCAAAATTTCAAGTCTGGTGGCATAAGATATTCTGTTGTGAGCAGAGGAGTGGAGGATTCTTCTTGTGAAATATCTCTGGACTCGCTCAATTGTATTAATGTCTGATATGCAGTGCAGGTTCCAGACAGATGAGCTGTATTTGAGAATTGGTCTAGCAAAGGTTTTGTATGCCCTAGTTTGCAGTACAATATTACCAGAGAAGAAGCTTCGCAAGATTAGGTTAACAACTCTTAATGCCTTTTTGGCAATGCTGTTACAATGAGCTCTGGCACTTAGATCATTAGAGATGAGTACTCCAAGGTCCTTGACAGAGTGAGGGTTGTCTACAAGATTGTATCTGCCCAGCTTGTATTTGATGTTCTGATTTTTTTTGCCAGTGTGTAAGACAGAGGATTGTTGCTTGAAATTTGGAGTTGCCAAATTTCTGACACATAGTCAAGGTCTCTTTGTAGGACAGCAGCATTGTCAGTGGTGTTGAATCAGGGATGAAATCTAGCGGGTTCTGACAGGTTCTGGAGAACTAGTAGTGGAAATTTTCAGTAGTTCAGAGAACTGGCAAATACCATCTCTGGCTGGCCCCAGAGTGGGGAGGGAATGGGGATTTTGCAGTATCCTTCTCCTTCAGTGGGGTGGGAATAGAGATTTTACAGTATCCTTCCCCTGGAGTGGGGTGGGAATGGAGATTTTACACTATCCTTCCCCTGCCACGCCCACCAAACCAAGCCCACCAAACCACACCACGCCCACCAAGCCATGCCCAGAGAACCAGTAGTAAAAAAAATTGGATTTCACCACTGTGTTGAATAGTTTTACATCATCAGCGAAGAGAACGCAGTTGCTTATAATATGATCGCAAAGGTCATTTATGTAAAGTATAAAGAGCGTGGGTCCTAAAGCGCTGCCTTGGGGGATGCCGCTGTTAAGAGGTGCAGGATTTGATAAGGTGCTCCCTATTTTGACTACTTGTTGCCTGTTTGGCAGGAACACAGCTATCCACTTATGCAGGGATCCTGTATATGACTCAGTTCATCTAATTCTCTTCCTGAGAACAGGATCGTTAAAACAACACTGTGGTGAAATCCTTGGCAAACAGTGACATGCCCTGAAGATCAGAGGCATGTCATCAGTAGTACCAAAAGCAAGATCTTCAGTCTCTTTTAGAAGAGAGCAAGAGGCATGCAAGATTGTTGTCAACCTCACTGTGTAGACCAGGTGAAGAAATCAACTCCATAGGATATCTGAAGTTACTGTAATTAAGATTAGTTGTAGCTGTAGTTGTAGTTGTAAGATTAGTTAATCTTGCAAGTCCGACCACACTTTACTTCCTCTCCCCCAACTAATAGTCCTATGGATTAGGGAGGTAACCTCCTGGGCTGCTTTCATATTGCTTCTGCTTCGTTTGGGCTTGAACTATGTTTTTTACTTAGTCACCTTGGTAATGGAGCTGACCTATTTCTGTCAATGTGATTTTTCGTATTCTATACACTCAGGCTCAGGGATCACCCCTGATTTCTCTTTTATAAAGACAGAAAGAACAACTATGTTAAATTTCTTAACCTTTAAGGACTCCAGTGACTCCTTCTTCATCTAAGGGAACAAGAGCCTCACTGGCTGGCTTTTTGCTTCTAATGAATTTGAACAATGTTTTATTATCTGTCTTCACAGTTTTGGCAAGATGCTCCTGAAATTTTTCTTGTTGCCTTCCTCACAGTTTCTTTTCATTTCTTTTGCCAGAGTTCATGCTCAAATGCTATTGAAACCGCATACAGAACTGAATTCATATTAGTAACTCAGCAAGACGAGACTGTTTCTATACTAACCAACATTTTGATTTCTCACAGTATGCCAAACTATATTACAATATTGTAGGAAATTTTAAATAATAGACTGTTCCCAGAATCAGATGCTATACTGGGCACCTGTATAGAGCATGAAGGTTAGGTTAATTTATACTTCATTTATTGCTGTCATTATTTAGAAATAACCAAAATCTCTCCTCCCCCTCCCCAAGTTGTAAGGCAATGTTTTCCAGAACTAAAGAAAGACTCTAATGCATCCCGGCTTCTTGGTGCAATGAATAGAATGGAGTTAGGATTTGGCTTTATTTTGAATGTCCCCAGAAACAACCATGCAATTACCTTCAAACATTTTTTTTTTCTTTGAAGCCTAATTACCATCTTAGGTTATTCCTCTTTTGAAGTTTAATTCTTTTCCTGAAGTCTAAAATCTATGTTTATTTATTTTTATTTATTTATTTATTTATTTATTTATTAAATTTCTATACCGCCCTTCTCCAAATAGGACTCAGGGCGGTGCACAGCCAAGGTAAAAACAGAGCATACAAAATTTAAAAACAGTATTAAAATAATTAAATATTTGGCCGTAAATTAAAACAACCCAATCAATTTAAAATTTAACTCAAGCCAGCCCAGCTAGTTGAAATAAATAGGTTTTCAGGGCCCGACGAAAAATCCGGAGGTCTGTTATTGTACGTAACTCTGGGGGAAGGTTGTTCCAGAGGGTGGGCGCCATCACAGAGAAGGCTCTCCCCCTGGGGGTCGCCAGCCAACATTGTCTGGCGGACGGCACCCTGAGGAGGCCCACTCTGTGCAAGCGTACTGGCCGGTGGGAGGCTATTGGTGGCAGAAGGCGGTCTCGTAAGTACCCCGGCCCTAAGCCATGGAGCGCTTTAAAGGTGGTCACCAACACCTTGAAGCGCATCCGGAAGACCACCAGAAGCCAGTGCATTTTCTTGCTATTGTGTTGTTTCTAATAAATAACTACTTTTGGTGGTGGTGGTGGTGGTCGGATGATGTGCTGTCCCGCTCACTCGCACATACATGTAACAGTGGTTTAGTAGGTTTATTAATATTTCCCCCTCAGTTCCCTTCACCAAAAACCCAGAACTGTCCCAATTAAGCCAGCCAAAAGCAGATTGATGCTAGTCCACAGAGCAATGGCCAAAGTGTCCACACTTGAAAGTTTCCCAAACAAGACAAATCCACCAGGCAAAATTAAATCCACAACACAAGAGAATTAACAAGGCACAATCCAAAGTCAAGACACAGTGTCAATCCAAATCAAGGTAGGAATCATAACAACTAGGAAACATATGTACAGCTAGGAAATGAACACGTTATTCCCAGCATCACCACTGTCTGTCTGCTGTGCTAAATAGCCAGCTTTTGGTACAGACCATCAAGAGGGACAAGGCTGCCTCCTCGTGAGTAATCAGGATGACCTTCATTGCTCCTGCTTTTCTCTGCCCTGTATGTTCTCAGATCAGGTGCAGAAAGCAGTTCATCTTCATCATTTCTAATCAGCTGCAGCTGCCTGCTTTCCCATCTGAAGCCTCTGGGCTGCCCTGCTACAGCTGTGCTTCAGCCAAATCACTATCATCTTGACATGCCAGGGACTGGTTCATCCTCCTCCAAACTGACATCTGGAGAGGTATATGGGGACATACCTCAGAAGACCAAGGCCTCTTGAGATTGATTATGTACAGATACTTAGTTTAAGATGCCTCTGAATTTCTTACTTAGCAGAAAGGGAAAATATTTCCTGTTTTACAGCTTAGTTCATGTAACCCTAATTGATGAGCAGAAAAGAGGATACTGGCAACAAATACTAAAGATAACTGCTATTGTATTACCCTGGACTTACTAGGTTGGGTGGGACCGACCCAGTCATAACAGAACCTTAAAGATGCTTACTGTTGATGCCCTGCTAGCAGTGGCAATGTTGGCTTTCTGCAAAATGACAGTGAAGGCAGACGGTAACCAGGGGTGTTATTCACTTACCTTTGCTACCGGTTCGTAAATGTGAGCATGTGCGCACACGCCTAGCTCGCACGTGCCACCTCCATGGATGCGCAGGGCCTTCTGTGCATGCACGGAGCGTCAAAAACGTGGATAAATGGGACATGATTACATCCGGGTGAGTGGGTGGAGCCACTCACATCCACCGCTACCGGTTCATGCGAACCGGATAGAACCAGCTGAATACCACCACTGTTGCTAACCCTAAGTAAGAGAGAGGGGGGGAGAGAGAAAGTGTGTGTGTGTGTGAGAGAGAGAGAGAGGGAGGGAGGGAGGGAGGGAGGGAGGGAGGGAGGGAGGGAGAGAGAGAGAGAGAGAAGGAATGGATTTATTATGCAAGTGTGCACATTCATCAGAATGATATTATAAAAACCTAAGGTGGAAGAATACAATCCATGGTATTTCAAACTATAGAGTGGAAAAATCACAGTTTGCAGGGCTTGCCTCTGTGGAAGTTGTGTAAGAGAAAAATAAAGAATGAAACATATTGGAAATTATTTCACTAATGTGCAATTTCTTACAAGACATTGTTTTTACAGAAGTCAGCATTCAAATTGGTCACAGCATCTGTGGCATGCTGTGACAATAAATAAATTTATTGTCAAATTTAGTCTGTCACTGGAATTCTTTTCTCCTCATTCTGGAACCTGGCCCAGAAATATCACATCTCACCATTATGTTCCTCCCCATGACAAACATATTTGTTTGGAGGGTGAGGATCAAAAATACATTTTTCATAAAAAAGAGAGAGAAATCAAAATACTAAATGATAATAAAGCATTTTTGCCCTCTTAAAGTGCTATAGGAATTAATAAAAACTGCCCAAGGATTTATTTATATTCAGCTAAAGATTTCTGATAAAAGAAAAAGGCATTTTTGTGATGAGAGACTTTTATCAGATCAAAAATATTTATAAGAGAGATTACTGAACCTGAAGGAATGTTTTGCTGCAATAGGCAAGGCACTGCAAAAGATGTAGCTTCAAATGGAAATAGATAATCTAAAATAATTTGCATTTGGTCTAAGAACAAATCTGTGTGTGAACTTCATATGTTCTGTCAATGCAAGAATGGTAAATATGTACTTTACCATCTGAGTAGCCCAAAGACTTTGAGCCAAAACAGAGCACATTGAGCAGTATTAAGATAGTCTAGAAAGATCTATCGATTAATCTGTTAGATTTGCCAAGGGTCTGTTTAGTTTAATTGCAAGAATCATCAACTTTATCAGATATTTCTTTCTTCAGACTTTTAGGGCACTTCATAAAGAACTTACTTAAGAGCAACAGAAATTACACATGCAACATACAGGGCACAGATGAATAAGTATAATCATGATATGTTCAGAAGGATAAAACTGATGTCACAATATGTGAGTTTTCATTCTGACATAAACAGGAGAATAGAATAGAATAGAATAGAATAGAATAGAATAGAATAGAATAGAATAGAAATAGAATAGAACAGAATAGAACAGAACAGAACAGAATAGAATAGAATTCTTTATTGCTCATGTGTGATTGGACACACAAGGAATTTGTCTTTGGTGCATATGCTCTCAGTGTACATAAAAAGACAAGATACACTCGTCAAGAATTATAAGGTACAACACTTAGTGATAGTCATAGGGTACAAATAAGCAATCAAATCAATGCAAGGAAACAAACAATATCAATATAAATCATAAGAATACAAGCAACAAGGTTACAGTCATGCAGTAATAAGTGGGAGAAGATGGGTGATAGGAACGATGAGAAGACTAATAGTAATAGTAATGCAGCCTAATGTGAATAGCTTGACAGTGTTGAGAGAGTTATTTGTTTAGCAGAGTGATGGCATTCAGGAAAAAAACTGTTCTTGTGTCTAGTTGTTTATGTTTATGTTTATTTGGATTTATATACCGCCCTTCTCCCTAAGGACTCTGGGCAGTGAACAGCCAAAGATAAAATGCATACAATATAAAATTTAAAAAACAATTTAAAACATATTAAACTAATTAAAACACCCCCTTTTTAAAAGCAAATTAATATTAATATTAAGCAAAAGAGTTAGGCCAGCCCAGCCTGTTGGAATAAAAAATCTTGAGGGCACGGCAGAAAGTGCGTAAATCCGGGATCCTCCGTATTTCCGGAGGGAGCTCATTCCAAAGGGCAGGTGTCCCCACAGAGAAGGCTCTCCCCCTGGGAGCCGCCAGTCAACACTGTTTGACCAATGGCACCCTGAGGAGCCCCTCTCTGTGGGAGTGTACTGGCCGGTGAGAGGCTACTGGTGGCAGAAGGCGGTCTCATACCCAGGTCCTAAGCCATAGTTGTCTCAGTGCTCTATAGCATCGTTTTGAGGGTAGGAGTTGAAACAGTTTATGTCCAGGATGCGAGGGGTCTGTAAATATTTTCACAGCCCTCTTTTTGACTCGTGCAGTATACAGGTCCTCAATGGAAGGCAGGTTGGTAGTAGTAATTGTTTTTTCTGTAGTTCTAATTATCCTCTGAAGTCTGTGTCTGTCTTGTTGGGTTGCAGAGCCAAACCAGACAGTTATAGAGGTGCAGATGACAGATTCAATAATTCCTCTGTAGAACTGTATCAGCAGCTCTTTGGGCAGTTTGAGCTTCCTGAGTTGGCGCAGAAAGAACATTCTTTGTTGTGCTTTTTTGATGACGTTTTTGATGTTAGGTGTCCATTTTAGGTATTGAGATATGATAGCACTTAGAAATTTAAAGGTCTCATCAAATACATGACAGACTGCAGTATACTAATGGTCTTAGAAATTTTCTTCCTCAGACAAGATTGTTCATCTCATTAGTTGGCTAGCTGGAGTGCTGTTTCCCCACCTAGTCCAACAAGAAATATACATTGTATGCATTGAAAATCATTCTTGGTATGTATTCAGAAGTAAACCACTTAGCGTTTTCACTTTGTGTGAAGGACTATGTTAACTTCCTCCAATCTGAAAACCTGGAGATGCTTCAAAACTTCAGATCTCAGAATTCTCAATGGTGCTAATATCCTATCTAATAAAGAAGTTATCAGATTTTGGAGTCTATATATAAGAGGGTAAGGGTGCAAAACTTCCTTATACCAGTGTGTGCTTATCCCGGGAGCCAACTATGTGATGATGCAATATCTTTTCCCATTGCAAATCAATTTAAGTTGTAACACCCTCATTCTAACAAATCCAATCTACTATCTTCAGTTACATTTCCCCATACATTCAATTTCATCTGGAAATTGCAGAAATAACCATTTGGGGTCTCGAATGAGAAGAAATTAAGAAAGAAAAAAGCAAAACACAAGACAGAAAAGAAAAATATTTTTGGGGAGACTGTAACAAAAAAAGAAAAAGATCATTATTCTTCTTCTCATCTATTTCCAGGAGAGAGGAGATACCGAACAAAACTAGGATTCAGTTAAAATGAAGTTGACAAAATATTGATTATATGAATTGTATGTGATCTTAGATTGCTAGGCAAGTCAGCACCTCTATTTATTTTCAGACTGCCATGTCTCTTTCTCCTTACTTCCTTCTCTGCCACATAACAGTATCAAAAATCTCCATCGTGCTTTGTCGGTTTTGGTTTAGCAGCCTTCAACAAAGCAAATTGCAACATTGGCTCATGGGGAAAGTGGAAATGCAGTTTTCTTCCCTATTTCAGTGGTGATAACCACATGAATTAAACAGACATTGCCTTTTGCTCTGGCTTGCGTTTAAATACTCAAATTCTACTCCACAGCATTCAAGAATGAGGGCATACTCTGCTTTTCTCCAAAGGGGAAATAATTTATGCAGTCCCGTGTATTTACTGGAGACTAAAAATACCTAAGTAAATAGCACCTTAAAAAGGGAAGCAATGGCGGTTCTGTTTGGCTTTGAAGCAGAACAGGTTAATTATTCATGTCCATGTAAACAGAGTGCGCTAATCCATGACTCTGAAGTTATGCCCAGAGAAATCCAACTGCAGGCTTTAACAATGTCTCCCAGAGGAAGTTGGTAACATTTGGATTAATCTGCATGTTTAGTGGATAGTAATTCACACTAAAGAAGTTCCTTGTCCACTGGGACACACAGAATGCCTCTGCATTGTAGAACATCACAAGCTATTCCCCATAAAAAGAAACACACACACACAAAAGTCTTCATTTTTCCTGCTATAATATGAGTTACGACCACAATTGAGCCCAAAATGTATGTTGCTAAGTGAAACATTTGTTAAGTGAGTTTGCCCCATTTTATGACTTTCTGTTGTGGCCCGCCAGCAGCCAGCAGAGTCGGACAGTGAGGAGGTTGAGGAGGAACTGTGGGCTGGGGAAATCTTGGACGAGGGCTCTGCATCAGAGGCAGAGAGTTATGTGCTGCCTCTGGAGTCTCCGGAATCTCCGGAGTCTGACATCAGTGAGACAGAAGAACAAAGGGAGCCTGTTCCCAGTGTGTGCATGCGCAGAGCTGCCAGAAGACAAGAACAATTAAGAAAACAGGGTTGACTTGTGAGTAAGGCTTGGAGATGATTGGCTCCTCCCATAAGACATAAAAGAGGAGCAAATGGGACGTGAGCTTTTGCAGGAAGCAATTAGTTCATCTGGTCGGTTCAACAATTGAAAAAGTTCTGTTTGACTCTGTGCCAAGTCTGGCCTTACCCTGCATTTGGCAATTAGTTCTCTGGCAGCATTCCAAGGGAGATAAGGTGGGTGTTTATAAACATTCCCCTGAAAGACTGTTTGTGAACTTGTGGACTGTGAATGACAATAATTCACAGCCATGTAAATAAAAGAGGTTTTGCCAGGACTAAGATTGTGCTTTATACTTTCTAAGGAAGCTTAGGTCAGAACACCTTCCTGCCACATTTGTTAAGCGAATCATTGCATTTGTTTGGTTAGTAACATGGTTGTTAAGTGGAACTGGCTTCCCCATTGATTTTGCTTGTCAGACAATCACGAAAGGTGATCACATGACACTGGGACACTACATCCGTCATCAATATGAACCAGTTGCCAAACATCTGAATTTTGATCATGTGACCATGGGGATGCTGCAATGGCCATAAGTATGAAAAATGTCCATAAGTCACTTTTTTCAGTGCCGTTGTAACTTTGAATGGTCATTAAATGAACCGTTGTAAGTTGAGGTCTACTTGTACTGGTGAGTGTTTTACTGTTATTTTAAAGGGTTACATTTAAATCACTGGATTAATTCACTTGCTTCAAAGTCATTTGTTCTGAAGGCACAAAATCCTGCATGTGGAAGATCAACACAGTCATAACATCAGAATTGTTATTCATTCATATATTATCAGAATATTTCTCTGTCATTCTTTAGTAACCCTCCCAAGCCAATTGCTATTCAGATGAACAATATAAGTGAACAAGAAAATTTCAACATTTCAACAGTCTATGAAACTGCAATCCCATTCTTTTTGATTAGGATATAGGACATTAGAATATAGGCTATAGGATGTATTAGGATCAGTGGTGAAATCCAATTTTTTTTACTATCAGTTCTATGGGCGTGGCTTGGTGGGCGTGGTGGGGCTTGGTGGGTGGGGCTTGGTAGGCATGGCAGGGGAAGGATACTGCAAAATCTCCATTCCCACCCCACCCCAGGGGAAGGATACTGCAAAATCCCCATTCCCACCCCACTCTGGGGCCAGCCAGGGGTGGGATTTGCCAGTTCTCCAAACTGCTCAAAATTTCCCTTACCGGTTTTCCAGAACCTGTCAGAACCTGCTGGATTTCACCCCTGATTAGGATATAGGATTTCCTGCCACAGGCAGGAAGTTGGACTAAAATGCCCCCAAGATCTCTTCCAACCCTTTTACTCTACGTTCTAGAAGGATTAGAAAGTGATTGAATGACTTATTGGTGTAAATGTTGCACAGCATCCAAAGGAACAGAAAATTGCTGCCCCAAATTCTCCTGCCAGTGCAAACTAGCCAAGAAAAACAAAAAACAACTTTAGTACCTGTGATCTTGGTTAGGAATCCTGTTTAAGCCAAGAATCTGCACTAATTCCAGCTGCTGCATATATGTTAAATTTATGTTTTACCGACAAAGAAATAAAGGGAGACTAGTATCGATCTATTTCAAACTATTTAGCTCTCATCAACCAGCCATAGCCTTATGGGTTTTGAACCTGGGCTGCTTGCATATTAGGTAGATGTATTAACCTCTAATAATAGTATGGCTAGCTGATGAGAGCTAAATAGCTTGAAATAGATCTATTTTAGTCTCCCCTTATTTCTTCGTTGTAAAACATAAATTTAATACAAAAATAGTTTATCACGAAAGCAACTGTTTCTGGATGGATTGGGGCTGAAAAGCTGGATTGGGGCTGAAAAGCAAAAACAGAAGCAGTAAGTTCCGTCCCATAATTGGGTAGACCAGGTTGCCCTGATAGATTGGTCCCACCAGAGAAAAAACACTTAGCTGCTGCATATGCATCCAGATTGGCAGAAATGATGGGATGCTAAAAAGCCATCCCATCTTCCAAATTAACAAAATCAGCTCAAAGTCAGCCTTTGCCTTCTGCCTGAGCTAATGCAAGCCACCATCATTGTTCCCTTGGAGACCTACTCAGAAGAACTTTGGAACTCAGAACTAATGGGGCAGTAAATCAAATATTTAGAGAGGCAATTAGAAGACTTAGAAGGATTGTTGTCCATTGCGTTATTTTAAGGAAAGGGTTACGTGAGATAAATTTTCAGGAGAAGGAACACAAACTCTTTTGATTGCATTAATTCAGACGAAGGTGAATTGCCATTTTCCTTCCTTTGTCTTTATTACCTTTGCAACAGTTCATAAAATCAGGAAATATGCATGAGACGAATAGCCAGAAAATAGTTTGCTTTACATTAAAACCAGACTGCTTGAAAAAGCCATTGCCAGCAACAGCTACTTTGACACTGACTTGAAGGTATTGATGGATTAATTGCTAAGTAGCCATAGCCCTAACCCAGGGGTGTCAAACTCAAGGCCCGGGGGCCAGATCCAGCTCATGGGATGCTTAGATCTGGCCCGCAGGGCCACCCTGGAAACAGCAAAGGACCGGCCTTAGAATATGCTCCTGAGCTCCGTTTTCGGTTGTGACAGCTTCCTGCAACCCTCTGCCAGAGAAAATGGAGCTCGAGAGCCCATTTTCGCTGGCAGAGCACTCAGGCCACCACAGGCGCCCCAGACATGAGTGCTGTTGAGCTAGCCATGCCCTCCCTGGCTATGCCCACCCTGGACCCCCAAGGTCAAACACAACTGTGATGTGGCCCTCAATGAAACGGTGTTTGACACCCCTGCCCTAACCACTCAATCCTGCAAACAAGTGGAGGGAGGCATTAGCTCTATCCCCCATTGAACATAAATTGGACAGCGAAGCAGCACATGTAAGACAAATTTGATTTCAGAATCCAAACATTAAGCAGGTATATACAAGGAATTATCATTTGGATGGGTAACATATCAATTTGTGCCGGTGTTAAAAATTTCCTGTGTGATGTACACAAAATATTGTAAAAGTATATGGGGATTGTACTAGGCAGAGCGATAGTTAAGATGCAAATTTCTCAGATTGGGGATTCCAGCCTGAGAATGTACTAGTATTAATGCATGTGGAGAGGCTTCCATTCAGGGGTGGGCTCCAAATCCTGTTGCTACCAGTTCACGGCACATGCACAGAAGCATCCGGGCAGGTGGGCGGGGCCTCTCGCTGCCACCGCTACCGGTTCACCCGATTCGGTGTGAACCGTTAGCAATTCACCACTTCTTCCATTGCCATCCCTTTTCTTGCTTCCGTGTCTTCATGTGCCTCTAGGTAAGTTTCGTAGTCTTGGGATAGGGCAGAACATCCCCTCTATAGTCTTTGGTGAGCTAAAATATGAACCTGTGGGAAGTCCTACCCACTCACCCTGTTTGAAACAGGCTGCCAGGATGATCTTTTTAGATTTTTGAGCAAATAAGCAATGTCTTTGGAGGGGTCCCTTCTAGAACATGGCAATTTTTAGCTACAAATGTTAAATTGCTATTTACCACTAGAAAGTTAGGGGGAAAACCATTTTGTAGCATAGTATTCATCGCAGTTTCCTGAGTGGAACTACAATCTTCTTTGCCTTGGATTTCAGTCATCTCCTTGTCCCTTTCTTCCAGCTCATGCAAGATCACAGTTGCACAAAGTTTACAGCCAGGCCTTGAATATGTTTTTGATGGAGTGCAACATTTTTGTATATGCAAAAAAAAGAAAGAAAGAAAGAAAAACCAGTGTGCAAAGTATTGGAAAAGCTGTAGGAAGTCAAGGGATCTCATGAGGAAAAACAGGAAATTATAAATGGGGAACTATAAGCATAGAAATGGCTGGAGATGGGAAATACAAGAGGGTATGTGTGTGCTGCCATCTGAAGAATAAGAGAAGTGAAGAAGACAATGTAAAAATAGTAAACTCTGCAATGATATGGCATTGACTAAATCATAAATAAAAGGAAAAGAAAATTATGAAGCATTCATTATTTTTATTGGTCCTAAATAGTCCAACGTGCTACATGTTCAAACGGATTAAGATGAAGCCATGATCTCTCTTTATCCCAGATATTAAACACAGTGAAATGTGATGGGCTTGACACAAATATCTTTTCAAGAATGTAGAAATTTATAGAGAGCATAGTTTTCACTCCATGAATCCTCAAGAGTAATTAGGACAAGACAGAAAGCATGCAGACAGAAAAGAAGAATTAGGGGTGACATGATAGCAGTATTCCAGTATTTGAGGGGCTGCCACAAAGAAGTGGATGTTAAGTCGTAGGCGCAAGAATGGACAGGACACGCAGTAGAATCTAACACGTTTATTTAGCTCCGTAATCGCAATGGGGAATCCTAGCCACGGCAGCTCCCTTTATAGCTAGGAGCTGTCCGTGGCTTCAGCCACTGACGTTACTCTGAGTTTCCTGCTCTCGTTCCTGATTGGTCCGTTCAAATCTGCCATTCAATACTCAACACCCCTCCTCTCTAGTTCAGCATAACCAATCCTGAAGTCTCTAGACTACGTAGGCCCGTAAGTAGGCGGGCCGTCATGATGCGCAATTTGACCTGCGCAGATCAGTCGTCCCGGCGTTCTCGGAGTGAGAGGTCGAGTTTTGTGGCTCTGCTGGCTCTGCCTCTGGAACTCTCTGGAACTCGCTTGCTGGTACTCGCCTTCCTCCCCTGGATGACATGGAGGGTCGTAGCTGATGTTTGGTTCCTCCTCCTGGACTTCAGGTAAGTGGCTGCTGCCTCTTCTCGAGTTTGAGTCCTTTCCTGTGCTGTCTTGCTTTTGTGCATGCGGTAGGTTCTGGTATTTTTCCTGCCTTTTTTCCTGGGTGTTTTCCGGTGAACTTTGTTCGTTCCTGGTCACTCAGCCTCGTAACTGGTCGATATATCTCTTCCATTGCCTGTCGTCCTCGGTCTGTAGTCTGTACGACAGTGGTCCTGTGACTTGGATTATTTTTCCTGGTATCCAGAGGGGGTTGCCACTGAAGTTTTTTGCATAAATTTTGTCCTCCACTTGGAATTGTCGGAGCTTGCTCGTGGAGTCGGTAGGCTTTTCCGTGCTATACTGTGGGTGCAGTCTGTCCAATGGGGATCATAACTTTCTCCCCATTAGTAATTCTGCCGGGCTTCTGTGTGTGGATGTGCTTGGTGTGATGTGTTGGATAGTGAGCAAATTGTCTATTTTGGCCTGCATGTCCCCGGGCCCCAGCCGTGCCAAAGTCTCTTTGGTCGTTCTCACCATTCTTTCAACAAGCCCATTCATGGATGGCTTTCCCGGCACAGATAATGCGTGCCAGATTCCTTGGTTGGTCAGGAACATTTCGAAGGCATTAGCTGTGAATTGGGGCCCGTTGTCCGATACTAATAAATCTGGCAGTCCATGTGTTGCAAACAGTCTTCTCAACACTCGGATGACAGTCTCCATGGTTGTTGATGGCCTTGAGGATGCTTTGCAGATCCGTCCAAAACATCGTTCTTAGTTTGGTAGGGGCTGCGAGTGCTTTTGCCATCTTGAATACGGCGGCTCCTCAATATATGAGGAATATTGCTCTATCCTCTGCTCGGATAGGCTTAACAGGTCGTTTCCTTCCATGTACATATGGAATCTTTCCATGTAAGATTCCCAGTCTTCTCTAGCCAGGTTGAAAGGTGCAGGTGGGCTGATTGAAGGCATAGTGTTAGCCAATGATCTGACCGATGCTTGTGGTCGCTGATCTGGGTGGCTGATGATTGCTTGTGGAGGTTCAGTGCTTCGTTCTTTGTCCTAGTATCCCACCTTCATCGCCAGTATTAAGTCGTGGGCGCAAGAATGGACAGGACACGCAGTAGAATCTAACATGTTTATTTAGCTCCGTAATCGCAATGGGGAATCCTAGCCGCGGCAGCTCCCTTTATAGCTAGGAGCTGTCCACGGCTTCAGCCACTGACGTTACTCTGAGTTTCCCGCTCTCGTCTCTGATTGGTCCGTTCAAATCTGCCATTCAATACTCAACAGTGGGAGTCAAATTATTCTCCAAAGCACCTGAAAGCAGGACAAGAAACAATAGTTGGAAACTAATCAAAGAGAGAAGCAACCTGGAATTAAGGAAAAACTTCCTAATGGTGAGGACAATTACCGTATTTTTAGGAGTATAAGACACACTCCCCCCCCCAAAAGAGGCTGAAAATTTGGGTGCGATATATACTTTGAATGTAGCTTTTTTTCAGCCCTAATGAGGTGCTAGCAAGTGAAGCAATCTTCCGTGCTTAGCCTGCTTTTCTCATTGCTCCTCCCTCCCGTGATCAGCTGTGCTTTAGAAGCTGTTTTACAGCCCAAACGAGGCATTAGGGAGTGAAGCGATCTTCCACGCTTTGCCTGCTTTTCTCATTGCTTCTCTCTCCGATGATCAGCTGTGCTTTAGAAGCTGTTTACCTGGTAGGCAGAATTTTTTTTTCCTATTTTTCTCCCCCCAAACTAAGGTGCCTCTTATACTCCGGGACGTCTTATACTCCGAAAAATACGGTAATCAATGGAATAGCTTGCCTTCAGAAATTATGGCTGCTCCATCACTGGAGGTTTCTAAGAACATATTATCTTATCTGAAATAGTATGGGTTCTTCTGCTTGAGCAGGGGGCTAGACAAAAAGACCTCCAAGTTCCCTTTCAGCTCTATTCTATTCTAACACAAGACCATGCCTTCTTGGTTTGACTCTTACCTACAATTCTATTACAGATTCTGTCACTGGTCTTTGGTCTTATTGAAAATGCAGTAGATTGGGGAAAGCACAAGGGCAGCAACTTCACCATACTATTGGGAAAGTGGGATGGTTAAAGACAACAATAAAGTAATTTACTGTCAGGAAAGCTGGTCAATTCAAAATCAAAAGCAATTCAAAATGTTTACATCATTTTTTTACATCATAAAAAAAAACCATGCTCTTTTACTTTAAAAGTTTTATAGAATGGCTTGAGAAAAGAAAGAAAATATAAAATATGGGGTTTTTTTTAAGGAACAGAAAAGACAGAGAGGAAAAAGAGGAAATAGTTTATTTTGGTAGAAATATCCTCCTAAATGATCTCGGAACAGAACACCACTACTCAAATATAGCTCAATCTTCTTTGAGTAGGAGTCTATTACTTCCATCAGTAAGTACCAAAAAATCTGCGTTATCCCAAGTGGGCCATTATGTTCAAAATAGAGGCTCCATCCACAAAGATTTAGCCTTTTCCAATCCCAATTTCAGAGACTGAATGATCTCTGATTAGTGCTTCTTGGGCTCAGCTATTAAACTGGATTGTCTTTCACAAAGATCTCTTAGTTGCATGGGATAAATCTCATTAGCCTTCATGACCTTTTTTAAACACAGATTGTAAACAGATAGTCAGATTATTTGTTTCTTTGCAGTTATGTGCCATTCAGGAAGGCAGTCGAAGATCAATAGGTGGATCTTTATTTTGTTTTAATTGATTCACTCAAACTAAGTAAATTTAGCTTTTATCTGACTAGCCTCAATACAGGTACTTTTTCAGGTTTTAGGAGTTAGTCATTTCTAATCAAGCTTTAAAATTGTCATATTTCATAACATTGTACTGAATGGTATGTGTTATAGTTTTTTCAACCAGCACATACTCCACTCTTGAATAAATACAAGGGTTTAATACCATCTTCACCTGGTATCTAATGTCAGACAAGAGGCCGGAGTCTTTTGACCTGGTGAGCAAAACCCTTAAAACCAGCTATAGAACAAACATCCTCTTTTAATATTCCTTTTTCAACTTACTAATATATTTTCTTCAAAGAACACAGCATGTTTACCACAAGGGTCTTGGCAATAGGATACATTCTTTTTATATATAACTTTTTATTGCTTTATCAATGTATAAAATACAAATAAAAATAAAAATAGGAAATTAAGGGAAGAAAAAAGAAAGGGGGAAGAAAACATGAGGTACAAGGGAAAAAAGAAAAAGGCATTGACTTCCGACTCTTTTTAGCACAGTAAAAGATAACATTAAAACCTCAACTTTTTATTTTTACACATTAGTAGATAACTAGCCATTTCTCTAGCAACAAATCTATCTACTCGGCAAAACCAAAGTCAAAGTTTCATTGTTTTTTCATCACAAACACAAAATCCAGAAGTGATATCTAAATTAAAAAAAACAAATATATATTCTCCACTTTGAATAGAACAATCAATTTTGATTGGCAATAGGATACATCCTTGATTTGATTTGGTTTAAAATTTAATTGAATATTATTAGTTTAGTATTCTCATTTTCGTTATGTGGTTCATTACTATCTTGAAAATTTTGCTGCATATAAATATTCTGCACATGTTCCAGCAGGCTTTATTTCTTTAAAACACTTGAGAAAAATCTATCTTCTAAAAATCAAAGTATGTTTTGCACATAGTCTGGACTATCAATCCTGTCAATCTAACTCCATGTTTTATATAACAAAATATGTCAGAGAAATTTACTAGCTCTAACAAGCGCTTTACCTCTACTATCATTTGTTAGAGTTTCATATGGGAAAAGAACCGAACCTGCATCAGTGTTTGCCACATTTAGAAACAAGCTTCCTGATTTCCATTATAGCTGTAGTGGAAAGAAGAAAACCAATGAATTTCAGACATTAACTGTTCATAAAAGGTGAGATTTTAGGAAATAGCCTGAAAGGCAAATTTCACTCTATACCAAACAAGTTTCAAGCATGTCATGCTCATTTTGAGTATTCTAAAAGTAACTTTGCATAACATAAATGTAAGAAATATTTTTTTAAACTGTATTAATTTCCATTTCTACCATCATCCTTCATCTTCTTAGTGCATCCTTTGTATAGGAGAGAGAGAGAG
Organism: Arizona elegans; assembly: GCA_022577455.1. Lineage (NCBI taxonomy): Eukaryota > Metazoa > Chordata > Lepidosauria > Squamata > Colubridae > Arizona > Arizona elegans. Next base: position 238,715,396 of record JAKOOJ010000001.1, on the reverse strand, counting down.
AGAGAGCGCCTTTGTATAGACAAGTCCTTATAAAGTTATCCATTACATATGCAACCACTTCAAGGACTCAACTGATTGTAATTCATCTCTTCTGCTGGGTCAGAAGCGCAGATCCCTTGTTGTCCGATTATGATGTAATGTGTCCAATTGTCAGTACGTGCCCCTCTACGTTTTCCTTGTTCAGCAAGAGGCCTTGGGTTAATAAGGAGCCTGTTGTTATTATTGTGCATTAGGTCAGACTATTCAATTTGTACCAGCTGAAGAGTCCTTCTGAAAGTGTGCCAGTTACAGCTAAAATATCTGCTAAGACCAGGTCATCGTGATTTAAATGCCCACTCAACAATAAAATTCACTGACCTTGAGTCTACTTGCTAGATTAAAAATTCCAGAAGAAGATAATTTTATTGAAAGCCAATTGCAGGCTTTTATACAGTTTATTCAAGCAAATACTATATTCACCTATGATTGATCATCATTTATGAACAGTTTAGTTCTGCAGTAGCATTAAGCAAATGCCATGGGAGGACAAAGCCAGTTTGGTATAGTAGTTAAAGGCACTAAACTAGAAAGCAGGAGACCATAAGTTCTAGTTCTACCTTAGGCTGGATGACTTTGAGCCAATTGCTCTTTCTCAGCTCTTGAAGCAATGGCAAACCACTCCCAAAAATATTGACAAAAAACCCTGCATGGACTTGTCTAGGTAGTTGATAGGTATCAAAACTGTTTCAAAGGCACATGCTCATATCTAGAAGAGCAACAAGATGCTGAAAGGAAAATTACTTAAGTATGCAAGAAAAGTTGGCTCTAGAAGATTTGATCTCTACAAGTGAGCCTTTTGCTCAACCAAATCATCTCCAAGTCTTGCTCAGCCTGTCCCAGTGGCTCCTCTTTGGCTCTGCTGCTTTAATGGTGGTTTGTTTAAATGACCAGGTTCTTGGATTGCTACTTAGTATTCTGTCTCTTTCAGCAGCATTAAAATGAATTATTGTGGAATATTATTTTCCCAGGCCCTATGTGATTGCATCCTATTCCTAAAAATAATTTTCTCCAATTCAGTTAGACATCCTTTGAGGAAATTGTCTTCTTTTCCCCAGTTACCTGCTCAGTTCAGTGCCCAGTAAGAAGCACTACACTTAGTGACTTTTGAGTGAATATACATAAGATTGGCCTGTTAGTTCTTCATTTGATGGAGGCTGAAATAAGTGCTTTGCACTCATCAGATTAGGCAATCAAGCTGGGATCCAATTTCTTTCCCTTTCAACAGTATTATTTTACTCATTGTAAAATTGAAAGTGACACTGCCAAATAATGTAGGCCTTAGAAAAATGTATATAATAAAACTAAGAGCTTAACAATCCCTATAGCTTCAAAAATGCTTTTGTAATGTTATAATCAAAGTGTCAGAGAAGACCAAGAGCTAAATAAAATTGTTTTAGATTGTTATTCTAAACCTAAATTTCAAGGCTCTGATCCAATACTGATTGGAGTAGCAGTATCAGTCAACTATACAGATAAAGGGGATTTGGGAAAAATAAATCTCTCATTGCTTCTACCCAGTCACTAGAAATTGATATTATCTAGCTAGATTATTGGTAACATCTCTGACATCATCGGTAGGCTTAAGTAACTATTTGGCCTCATTATCTATATTTCAAGCAGGTTCTTGTGTGGATAATTCTTTTCCTAAGCAGACAGGACTGTAGTTACTTTGACATGTATGATGAATAGTTTCAATATTTGGCGTCCTTAAATTATATTTATATATAGTTACATATTGTGGGCAGGTCAAAAGACTCTAGATGATCACTTAGGATCACCAGGAAGATGTCTTTTTTATTCCAAGTCTAGATCACATAAACTAGGTGTCTCATCATAAACTAGGTGCCTATTATTACACCAATTTGATGGATTGAATAACCAAAGAAGACAAATCAGGAGTTATCCATAACATATAACACAATAACTTGAAAACCTCTACTCAGGGCTGTCAAACTCCCAGTCTGTGGGCCAGATGCGTCATGCTCTGGTTACGCCCATGCCCAGTTTAGCGAAGGGGGGGAAAGTCCTGATACGTCATATGATGCTGCCTTGATGCCATGAGTTTGACACCTCTCCTCTACTGTATGAGGGACAAGCAGGAAGAAAATTGAGGGAATATATCCCATGAGCATCAACTAGCTTTCTAGTCAATAACCCATATATAAATAATCATCAAACTTCACCTTCCACCACCCCTATGGATTGATAAAGTTACATAGCCTGGTAATTAAATGGCTGTGAGAAAAGCTCAGAGAACATTAAGAATCCAACAATTCAACTCTTAGCTACATACTGTATATTCTCCACTATGGCAAAGAGGTAACAGAAGCAAGCATCATCAGTTCGAAATGATCATTTTATCATATTGGCACAGTGGTTAAAGTGCAGTACTGCAGGCTACTTCTGCTGATCACCAACTGCCAGCAGTTTGGCAGATCAAATCTCACCAGGCTCAAGGTTGACTCAACCTTCCATCCTTCCGAGGTGGGTAAAATGAAGACCCAGATTGTTGGGGGCAACATGCTGACTCTGTAAACCGCTTAGAGAGGGCTGTAAAGCTCTACGAAGTGGTATATAAGTCTAAGTGCTATTGCTATATTGCATGAAGTGATTGAGACCCTCTCCGCTCTAAAGAGAAGATAGTTCTGCAGGCACTACCTAATCAGTTAGGAGAAGAAAATATGGATAATATCAATGAGAGAAGGCTAACTGAGCAGAAAGCAAGTATCTACCAGCAAGTCTACCCAAGTAATTCTTCTCATTCACACTACCCATCTGTATAAACTTTCTAATGCACAAAGAAGAGGAAAGGAGAGGAAAGAGGTAGAAGAAAAGCAACCCTTCTTTGATCCCACAAGGAGATTTCTCTCTGAAGAATGGCTATTTTGAAAACTTCTGCAAATGAAGACCACAATCTTCTCTTCCTCTTTTGCTTAACAGGCAAAAGTAGAAGGAAAGAGAGAGAGTTCAAGGGAGAAAGTGAGAGAGACGAGCAGCCATCTAGTTTTGGTTCCATCTCACTCCCTTCAATATCCCCCCCTCTGCATCCACTCTAGATAAGCTGTTTCTGATCTTCCTCTATAAAGCCCAAAAATGACAGCCCTAGGATTTAAAGTAGGGATGACCTCTCAGTGCTATAGGCAGTGCAGGAAAATAACAGATTTGTTGCCAATTTATTGAATTTGATCCTGTTTCAAAAGCAAATTCTTTACTTGAAGTTTTGTTTTCTGGCTCTTAAAGAGGGAAATCTGCTATCACCTTGGGCATGTTGCAAATATTTTGAACATAAAATGCCTAGGAGAGCTTTACAACATAACATTTGTGGAAAATAGAACACTCCTTCTACTGCCCACTATTTTTCTCTTATTATTTCACAAGTTTGGGCTCTTTACTTGATGTTATGGAATCCCAGCACAATTATTATTTTTCCTAGCATGAAACAAACTCCAAAGCAGCAATACCCTGGCAGAAATAATCCTGTCAGATTTGGCAAGTAGAAAGCAGAGGAACACATCCAGGCCTTGTAATTCTTTATGCCAACTTTAGGACATCATTTGTCTGCCCCGTGCAAATTCATGCTGACTTGTGATTCTGGGGCTGCTTTATTAAACTGAAGTAATAATGATGAAGATGGCCATTCTAACATCAAAGCTGTGTGCATGTATTAGTCTGATCCATTTTAAATGCTACCGAATTATGTTGTCTAAATTATTAATATATAGCAAATGAAAATACAGGAAGGGATGGGAATGGGAATGGGAATGGGAAAGGGAAAGGGAAAGGGAATGGAAAGGGAAAGGGAAAGGGAAAGGGAAAGGGAAGGCAAGGTAAGGCTGTAAAAATCTAGTAATAGGAAAACAACTTAAATAAATTTTGCCAGATAGCTTGAAAATTCTTTTCACTGCCCTCAGTTTTAAAAAAAGATTTTTTTTCCTACAAATATCAGCAAAGAATATCACTGCTACAGGCCAGGTAAAATTACATCCTTGTTATGTTAGGAAATAATTGTTTTGACTGTCTGTCTATTCATGCATGAATATTATAAATCTTGAAGCATAGATTAATTCTAAAAACTGGTAATCTAACCAACAAAAACATGTCCACCAACAGCAATCACAGTAAAATCATTGATTTGCAATTGTTAACATGGCAGAAAGAGGATATTATTAAACACCTGGGGAAGAATCCTATTTAAATTAATTTAATCCAATTTCATTTTTGCCTCATTTTGACTGCACCCACTTTTAACATGGTGGCTCTGGGTGTGTCACCCAGCAAGGCTGCAAGCCTAGAAATATACTTTCTTAGTTTTAACAGCAACAATTCCATAAGGGCCTCATTTGCTTCATGTTCTTTTAACCACTGAGATAGATCATGCTTATCTGTAAATATTGATAGAACTGAAAACTCATATACTTTCTCCAAAGATCACATTCTCTTATCTTTAATTAGGTTCTTATTTGTCTTCTTTGTTCCTCCACATGAAATTTTGCCAATCCGGAAATGAATTGGTGTTCTAAATCACAAGCAATAATAGGAAGAGAGCTAGGCACTGTTCACTTTTGAATTTCTCCTACTTAAAAAAAGGGCAACAAAACAGCACTGAATGTGTAATGTTCTTACTAACACTGGAGTCTGTGGGCACAGTTCTGTGGGCATGGCTTGGTGGGCATGGCTTGATGTGTGTGGCTTGGTGGGCGTGGCAGGGGAAGGATACTGCAAAATCTCCATTTCCACCCCACTCCAGGGGAAAGATACTGCAAAATCCCCATTCCCCCCCCCCCACTCCTGGGGAAAGGATATTGCAAAATCTCCATTCCCACCCCACTCTGGGGCCAGCCAGAGGTGGTATTTGCCAGTTCTCCGAATTACTCAAAATTTCCGCTACCAGTTCTCCAGAATCTGTCAGAACCTGCTGGATTTCACCCCTGGAATGGATCCATGTTTGCATGAGATTATGGGAAGGGTTTGTTTCCTTTTTGAACATTTGGGGCGTTCTAATTCTCTGACACCACCACCTCCTTTAAATGCATTAAACCTATCTAAAGGCTTAACTAAAGGAGTTACGTCTTAAATCTAAAGCAGTTCTTTTGACTCCAAATGGAAATAGACAGGCTGTTGAAGTGATTATATTTTAATGGCACAGTCTAATGGGACTTTGCAGGCTGCCAGAAAATATGCCTGGAAGCCATAAGTAGTGCAAGTACTCTGAGTTGTCTGTTGTTGGAACAGAGGCTGTTCTGCTGAATACAAGGTCAGATTTGTGGTTCATCACATCCATTGTGGCCTATTCCTGGGCACTTTCCTGTATAGCAAAAGTCTCTTATCTAACCTTTTCAACCACAGATCTCAGAGAATGAACACAGGACCTTCTACAGATAAAGCACATGCTTTATTGCTCATCTGAAGTTATTCCCTAAGAAAAAAAATATTTTAACACAGTAAAACAGTCTTTTCTCTATATGGTGCTTTTGAGATACACTTAGCAGAAATCCAGATCTCAGACATATCAATGCATGCTCTAATTAGCCTTATCAGTTGCTCAGGCTAGCCAAAATAAATAAATCCATTATTGTAGACTGATTATTAATATTGTCAACTGTCAGATTCCTTTACCTTTAAGATCACAAGGTGCACTACAATAATGCTCAAGGTAATTGCTCTTCAGAAATGTTGGGGGCTGCAACTCGCAGCATCCCTGATTTCTTACTAATTGGGAATTTGGGGATTTACAGTCTCAAAACATATGGAGGGTAATGAGTTTGGAAAGAGTGAAATATCAGTTCAAGCCTAGTTCACTTTTTTTCCCCCAATTTCTTTGGCTGTTCATACTATTTCATACTAAAAAGCTTGCATTTGTTTATTATTTATATTTATTTATTTATTTATTGAGTTGATTTGTATTCCACCTTTATTACTTTATAAATAACTCAATGCGGTAAACATACATAATAGTCCTTTGTCCTCCTGTTTTCCCCACAACAACATGGGGAAATGTTTGTGAGGAAAATTGGACTGAGAGAGAGTGACTAGCCCAAAGTCACCATTTATTTATTTATTTATTTTATTTATTTGTCAAACATGTATAAGATTACAGATATAATTATAAACATGATTATGAATACAGGATAAGGATACGAATAAATGGGGACAATAGGACAGGGATGGTAGGTACGTTCGTGCACTTATGCACAACCCTTACAGACCTCTTAGGAATGAGGTGAGGTCTACAGTAGACAGTCTAAGGTTAAAGTTATGGGGGTTTTGGGGAAGTAACCACAGAGTCAGCTAATGCATTCCAGGCACTGATCACTCTGTTGCTGAAGTCGCATTTTCTGCAATCGAGTTTGGAGCAGTTTACCTTAAGTTTGTATCTATTGTGTGCTTGTGTATTATTGTGGTTTGTATGTCTTGGCAAAACTAGAACTCACTATCTCCTTGATTGACATGGCTAAATAAGAAAAAAAATAGATCTCTTTATACAGTAACTTACTACTCTCTAATCTCTCTCCTCAAGTGAAAGTTAATAGATTACTATATCTCATTAGGAATTAAAATCCAATGTAGGAAGTCTACGTTGTTTCCACTTACCGTATTTTCCGGCGTATAAGACGACTGGGCGTATAAGACGACCCCCAACTTTTCCTGTTAAAATATAGGGTTTGGGCTATACTCGCCATATAAGACTACCCCTCTTCCAACACACACCAAATAAAAATTAAAAAACATCAACTGCCTCAACACAATGTAAAAGCAGCTGTGCTAGACCCAAAATGGCCCCTGCAACTAGCAGGAACCTCACACAGCCACAAAAAGCCCAAAAAAACCAACTTTCACACTTTACACACACACACACAACACAACACAACTGGCTCACCCACAATGTAAAAGCAGCTGTGCTAGACCCAAAATGGCCCCTGCAACAAGCAGGAACCTCACACAGCCACAAAAAGCGCAAAAAACAACTTTCACACTTTACACACACAAAATTCCACATACAGCTTTGTGAGATTTTGTGTGTTTGTGTAGTTAGAGTGAAACACTACAGAAACACACCACATCTCAGAAAGCTGCACAAATATTATTTTATTTTTATTTTTATATGAAAACTAAATTTAAAACTTCCTAAACTTTAAATGGCTAGGTCTAAAAAAGAACAACTAAAAAAACCCCAATTAACTATTTTTTTAAAGCTCCCAAAGGGGAAAAAAACTTACCCAATAGAACAGGGGTCTCCAACCTTGGCAACTTTAAGACTTGTAGACTTCAACTCCCAGAATTCCTCAGCCAGCTTTGTTTTTACTGGCTGAGGAATTCTGGGAGTTGAAGTCCACAACTCCTGCCTGCATGATTGCAGGCAGAGAGTGGCTTGCTGATGGAATGGATTCAGGCAAGCGAAGCAAGGCAAGCGTGGCGATTACCAGCTAAGGTAAGCAAGCTGGAGGGGGAAAACTTTTTTCTTTTTACAGGGCTCTGGGCTCTGGCGATCCCAGCTGAGTTGCCTGATTAGCAGGCAATGCAGCTGGGATCGTCAGAGCTTGGATCGATGGTTCTGGCGATCCCAGCTGAGTTGCCTGATTAGCAGGCAAAGCTGGGATCGTCAGAGCTTCGATCGCCAGAGCCATTTAAGGCTCGTTAGAGTCTTTTGGGCTGGTCTGCCTGGTTACAGGAGAACGACACCCGGCGTATAAGACGACCCCCGACTTTTGAGAAGATTTTCATGTGTTAAAAAGTCGTCTTATACGCCGGAAAATACGGTATATAAGCTACAAAGAGTAGAGCAGAAGTGGTCAGCTTGGGAGGAGAAGACAGCAGTTTTTCTGTGGTAGCAATTCTGGCTGTTTAAAAGCAGCCTTTGTGTTCTCTTTCCTTTATTGAATAGATAGATTTTCTCTATTATGATCTCCACCTGACCTGCTCCTTCAGGTCTTCCAATGGTGCACTCATCAGTACTGTAGCTGAGTATATTCACCTTGCTGCTGGTCTTCCTCTTGTTTTTTTTTCTTCCAGCTTTCCCACATATAGAGTCTTCTCCAGAGAGCTATGCCTTTACCAATAAAGCAGACCATTTGTAGCTCAGGGTTGAAATGAGGGGTCCTTGGTGCTCTCTGGGCATGCCTGCTTTCTTGCAGACATTTCATTACCCTAAGTAGGTAACATCATCAGTGCTAGTAAGGAATGCTGTTTGCTGTCAGTTTATATTCTAGTGATTTGCCTCTCTGTGTGGGTGGGGTGGCCTTAGAGATTCTTTGGTTGGGCTGTTTAATGATGGCTCTTTGGCAGTTTCTTGATTGGGGTATTGTTTACTTGATTGTTGGTCTAAAATTAATCTTGGAGTTTAATTAATCTATTATTGGTGTAGAGGTGCTAGAGTCTTTTTGTTCCCTTTTGGGCTGGTTAATTGTCTCTTTTGCGTAGTCTATAGATGTCAATGTCTATGGGTCTATTGGTGGCTGATTTGTCAGAGTGCAGGGCTTTTAGAAATTCCCTGGCATTTTTGGATTTGGCCTGGTCTAGGATTGTCACATTTTCCCAATTGAAACTATGGCTAAATCTGTCTATATGTTGTGAAATTAAAGAATTTTCATCTTATCTTCTGACTGCCAGTTAGTGTTCATGGACGCGTTCAGCCAATCTTCTGCCTGTGGTTGTTGCAGTTCTGACATTGTATGTTGTAGATGACTCCCGTTTTTTCTTCTGGGGTTGCTGGGTCTTTTGGTTTGCTTAGGAGCTATGCCTTTACATACTGTGTCCAAAGTAGGATAATATAAGATTGGTTATTTGTGCCTTGAGTGAGAATTGTAGGTTGACTGGTTCAATGATCCATTGGTTTGTTTTCTTGGCTATCCATGGATTCTCAGGATCTTCTTCAAACACCAAATTTCAGAGGCGTCAATACTCTTCCTATCTTGCTTCTTCTAAAGTCCTTTTGCACCATCATCTTAACACTTTTAGAACCTTCTGGTTCTAAACCTTTGGACTGTTTCAGATTGTTGTCATTTTTCTGCTACTAAATAACTCTTACTAGCAGCATATGGATTCCTCAACATTCAAGGCTATCAAAAAAAATTTGAACTTACTAAGACTTGCTTGCACCCCATCTAAATAGTTCCCATATCACTGGCTGCTGTTAAAAGATTTATAACATGACAATTCTCGGACAGATTGTCAGACTTGCAATTGCATTGCTTTCTGTTTGTATTGAGGTGTGTAGGACACTGATTCAAAGAGATCCCAGAGTGCACAGCTTGAACCAGACATCCTGGGGATTCTCATTTACTGAGATGTGATCAAAGGATCAGCAGCTCACTGTGCCAGCAAAGCTACGAAGTCCTTTTATTTCTTCAATCAATATATTTTCCTGTAATGTGGCCATCATTTTATCATTTGTGCTGCAAGTGGAAAAGCTTTCACTTGCATTTCCATCACATCTATAAATTGAAAACTTTCAGGCTGAATTTGATCTTGGTAAATACATAAACCTGTTTGGGGTTTTAAGAAAATAATGGAATAATGTGAGCTAAATAAAAATGGTAAAGGAGTCCCTGTAAATTTTACTTCGTTAGCCATTGCCGACTGTAGGGGGTAGTGCTCCATTTCAAGGCCATTCAGCCAGTGCTGTCCAAACGCATTTCCATGACAACACAGAGAGATGTTACCTTCCCACAGAAGTGACTTTAGAGATTCTTAGTCATCCAGATCATGTTGTCCCAAAGGTGATTTTTTTCAAATTATATGATAAAGCACCTTTGGGATTCCCACAGAAGTGATACCTATTTATCTACTTGCATTTGCATGCTTTCAAACTGCTAGATTGGCAGGAGCTGGGGTGAGGACGGGAGCTCACCCCATCATGTGGTGCTTGGGTCTCGAATTTGGGCTGCTGGCTTTCCAGCCAGCAAGCCTAGTGTCTTAACCACTGAGCTACTGCGCCTCGCTAATGTGAGTTAAGGCTATCTAAATAGAGAGCTTACTGATTTCAAATGTATATTTTCATGAAGTCAGAATAATTATTACATCTTTATGAAAAGTGTAAATATCCAGGATTTCTTTATGAAAAATAGCTCTTGTGATAATGGTGGTATTAATTTCTCCAATTTTAAAGACTATCAGTCAGCATACGTATTATTTCAATAATGCATTGAAATGAAAATGATATTGATTATCACTGTGGACTGAACTTGAGAGTTATTATTTAGCATGATTGAGTTCCTGGCAAGTTCTTGGCTCTAAGTACAGTAGGAATTTGTTCATTTTTCCAGCAAAAGTGATTAGACATATGTGGGTCTTATTGGGCAGATAATTAAATTTTGATTATAGTTCTCATGAGAAATGGATGCTCTGGAATAAGTCTTATTTAGAAATAGCTGTTAATCCTTAATAAATAGGCTAAGAATGGGATAGTTACTTTTAATTGGATAATAAGCAGCAATATTTTTAAAACTACTGATATTTTACAAAAAGAATATAATTTGCCTAAAATAGCTGCAAGCCAAGATCCAGTTTGGCATTGTAGTTAAGTCTAGCCTGATGGTTTAACTACAATGTCTATAGAGATTCTCAGTCATCCAGGCCCAGTTGCCTCATGAAAAAGTACCTTTGGGACAATCATGACCTGGATGACTAAAAATCTCTAGAGACTTTTAGCTATACAATTTGGGATGAACACCCTTTGAATGGTGTACGAGTAGGAATGGATTTCCAGAGAAAAAAATTGCAGACTACAGGAACCTGGAGCACTACTCAGGTGACCCCGAGGACACAGATAGACCTCCAAGTGCTTCAACGATCCTCTAAAAGGATGCAAATGACTAAGAAGTGAAATGTCTTCAAAGAAAAAAGAAGAAAGACCAGTTCCCTCCTAAAAAAGTACTTTGAGACAACCATGACCTGGATGACTGAGAATCTCTACAGACATTGTAGTTAAGCCCTCAGGCTAGAAAGAGGGAGACTCAGATTTAGTTCTCCCCCAGGCATTAAGCCAACTGGTTGGTCTTGGACCAGTCACTCTCTTTCAGCCCTAGGAAGCAGGCAATGGTAAACCACTTCTGAATATGTTGCCAAGAAAACTGCAGGGACTTGCAACTGCTAGGAATCAAAACTGATCCAAAGAAGGGAGGGGGGAGGGGACGAGGGAGGGAGGGAGGGAAAGAGAGAGAGAGAGAGAACATACATACATACACAAGTAACCAGAAAAGTAATATATCATCTCGTTATCATGAGCAGCTAAAGCACTTATTGTTTTTTAATCAGCTTCAGTGCCCTTATAGCCTCTGAAACTCCAAAGACACAGAGTATATTGGGAAGGTCTTTGCTTAGGCTAAATCCACAGTTTATTATAAATCATCATTCTTTTACAACAATGAATTCATCAGAAATTTTAAAAAGAGAATTTTAATGTCCTATATTACCAAAGAAATAGTTTCAGGTTTTGAGGATTATTAGATATGTTTTGTATGCCTTTTTAAAAATATAATATTTCTTTTAATGATTTTGTAAACCCTTTTTTGGGGTGGCGTCCGGGTGACTGAATGGATCTGAACATTTACTGGCCAGATCCCCATCTTTATTGAATGAATATTCTTTATTGAACATTTTAAAAATAATAAAAGATGTACAAACCAAATTGAAAAAGTGAGGGAAGGAAAAGGAAAAAATGGAAAGTGCAAGGAAAGAAAAAAAGAAAAAAATTAAAGAAAAAAATAGAGAAATTACTTCCAATCTTTATCACAACTAATGCAGGTAAAATTAATATCCTCCTATCCCCCTTATAAGGTTGCATGTATATGTCTCTTCTACCTATAGCCCATCTTTTACCCATTCACAAATCTATTTATCATCAAATATGTCAATACAGTTGTCAACAAAAAATTCTGTAACCCAAGCACACTTCAGAAGAACATTGGGATCAATAGTTACCAAGAGACACTTGGAGGCCACCCTGAGTCACTTGGTTGAGATGGGCAGCTATAGAAGTTGAATAAATAAATAAATTTTTAAAAACCTACCAGAGGGTCAAAACACCAGTTTCTCATAGAGCTTGCCCAAGACTCAAATCCAGACTGACCACTCCAAGCATAGCCTGAATTAGCTAAAGGAAAACTTACAATTCATACACATGGATTTATATTATTAATAGGAAAATGTTTTTTTTTCTTGCTACTGTGAGGACTGCAGCTAAGCTCCAAAGGAACAGGGAAACTTGAGGAAGGAATCACTCAGAAGATATCACTGTCCCTTCTAATGTTAAGAATCCAAATGTTTTATTTTGGTAAGGCCTGCCTACAGCAGGACTTACAAGAGCCTATTTCCAAGGAAGTGAATCTGAACTATCAAATTGTTTTTTCCTCATAGAAATTTAATCTCAATACTTGTACAAAATCCCATCTTCATCAACTTTATCAGGCTAAGAACATTGCCAGAATCTATGTAATTCTTTACATTTCAGATCAGAGTGAGCTGCACAGAAAATCAGTCTGCAGTTTCTCTTTTATTGGATGGCAGCAATCATTTAATACATCATTTTCAAATAAATCACTTTCTCCTGTGCCTAGCAGACCATGATGGAGATGGAAAAATCCTTCCAATCTTAAAAATGTTAAAACCACACCAGAGTATCATTCAATCAAACTTCTGCACTTACCCATCTGTCAAAAACATATTGGGAAAACTCAGTGCTCAGCTGAACCCAGTTTCATAAAAGAGGTGCAAGAATTAATTTACTCTACTTGCATCTGAGGCCAGGTTGGATCTTCTGAACAATAGTCTTCCTCTGTTTCAAAGCTATTAAAAGCATATCTATAATGTTAAAATTGCCAAATTAAAATTGCCAAATTTGCTACCAATGTAACTAATATGAATCTAATATTAGAGCGAGAAGATCAGTGATGGGTTGCTCACGGTTCTATCCAGTTCTATAGAACCGGTAGTAAAACTGGCAGGAGGTTCCACCCACCTGCCACAACATCATCATGGGTTATTTGCACATACGCAGAAGCACGCATGCTCCCGTCAAAGCGTCATCACGTGACATATCATGACTTTTTTCCCCTTCGCTAAACTGGGCGTAGGCATGGCCAGAGCATGACGCATCTAGCCCATGGGCCGCATGACGCATCCAGCCCACGGGCCGCAAATCTCTGATAGGAAGGAAGGAAGGAAGGAAGGAAGGAAGGAAGGAAGGAAGGAAGGAAGGAATCATCTTAACACATGAGTTTGCTCCCATGTTTTTTTTCTGTTTGATTACTAATATTTTTGAATGTTTTGTATTCTGCAGAATATATGGGCACCATAAGTGGGAGGACTTGATTTTTAATCTTGTATTGTATGACTATGAAGTCAGGTGATTAATGATATTGGAAATATTCAAGCTACTTTTGGTAGAAAGGATCTGCTCTAGCTTGACAGAATCTGCATCTGTAGCATTTCCCTCAATTAGATTCATTCATAGCTGCTATATTTAGAATACCAAACAGCACAACTTGTCCAATCTCACAATTAACTTTGTCCATATATTCTATACTTCTATATTGCCGTATGTTATGCTTGTTCTCTCTCTTTAGCATTCTCAATTATGTCTTGTTTTGTTCTGAGCTTTGTTCTTTGTTCTTTCCCCTAACAGAGTATTAGTGTCAACAACAATGCACAGCCTTTACTGATATCTAATGGATAAGAATCAGCAGATTGAGAGACACTGTAACTGTCACAGAAGACCTCCATTGTAATTGTTCATTTAGCCAGAGAACCTGCAAGTTGTTTTAACTACAGTATAGTAGCTTTGCCTATGTGTATAATCTTTGGATCATTAGAAACATTAGGGCTATCTTTTTGCCCTTTGCTATTTTGCTTGGCAAAACCAGTAGAAAAATGATTTATTAGTTACCAGGACTTGAGATACAATGCTCATAGATCATCTCAGGATGATGTTTTCTGCATTTTCTTTTAATTTATGATGCATCAAAAGAAGAGCCTGATTTCCATAGTCCTGAAGTTAGGGTGAACTCAGCTGACATTTTGCTTATCATTACCAAAAATCAAGGTTGCTGTTATTCATGTGTCCTTTAGTTTTCTTCTTCCCTGGTCATATTCTTAAACCACCATTTCTCAACTCATCTGGGGGGTGGGGGGATCAGATTGAGAAAGACTATTCTGCATAGCTCATCTAGAGAATTTCTTTTCTCAGGTATCTGGATTTTGAAATGGCCAATCGATTTTAGATCATATTTGCAAGAGACAAATGTTTATATGAGACCCAAACTGACAACAGATACATATAATGATGTATTAAATAATTTGTTGTGTTCTATTTGGCTTCAAAATATAAAATACCTTTTAGGCTGAACATTATACTACTGGGTATTTCCTCCACACTGTCGCTAGCTAAATAAGCTCTTCATACCAAAACAATCAGTAATACGAGAATATGAGAATATTTAAGGTCTGTAATGAAAAGTATATTAAACATTGAATGTCTATTTCAATGACAGTCAGTACAGTGAAATAGTAAAGTCAAAGACAAAATTGAAATCCATAGAAGTTTATATGCATGATATAACTTATAGCCTATGCCTAACCTATCCCCATTGTTGCTGTAGGGAAAAATTGAAGATGTGTGATGTGGATAATGTTTTCAGTTCCTAAAAGACAGATGGGAGATAAATCTAATGTATAAATCATGTAAATCCCAAGATTTAGATAAAGAATCATTTCTGAATCAGTATTTTTTTTTTAATTTGATTTATATGCCGCCCTTCTCCAGAGACTCAGGGCGGCTTACAATGCGTTAAGCAATAGCCTTCATTCTTTTGTATATTTTATACAAAGTCAGCTTATTGCCCCCACAAACTGGGTCCTCATTTCACCTACCTTAGAAAGGATGGAAGGCTGAGTCAACCTTGAGCCTTGGAGAGATTCGAACCAGCAGAAATTGCAGGCAGCTGTGTTAATAACAGGGTGCATTAAACCACTTTTAACAGCTCTAGCCTCAAATGTGAATTCTAAGGCCTTATATAAAATAATAAAATAAGTAAGGGATTATTAGCGATTAGATACAGTTTTTCTTTCTCTTCATGAGCTACAATAAAACTTCCCAGAACTATAAAGTTCAATTCACACTGCAGATAAAAATGTTTTGCTGCAATAATCTAAATATTGGAATTTAAGAAATCATCTGTATGGAACAGAATTACTTAGCCACCCTACCCAAGGAGCCTGAATGTTTATAAAGTGGAGATGGGATAATGTAATATGGCTATCCCAAATGCCTAGTGATAAAATCTTTATAGCTTACCAGACTTTGCAAGATTGCTATAAAACTTTTATTACTTACTGCTCATGTGAAATGAATGCATCAATCACCAGTAGAAGAACCACATGTTTGTTCTTCAATTCTTTTGTGGATAACTGTCACAGCTGAAATGCTCTGTGCCATTTCATCTTATTAAATAAATCTCAAGAAAGCTTTAGACCCTATTCATAAGAATCTCGTTGGGGAGAAAATACATGAGTAATCACATGTGCAATGAAACCATTACCATCGCCATGCTTCTTTTACATATCTCCAAACTTTGAGCAAAGTGTTAGATTTACATCACAGTTGTAAAGATATTATTGAAGTTTAGGATGTTTTTGAGCATTGAATGTACAAGGGCACCATAGCCATACAGGCGATCCTTGACTTATGACCACAATTGAGCCCAAAATTTATGTTGCTAAGCAAGGCAGTTGTTAAGTGAGTTTTGCCACATTTTATGACCTTTTTTGCCACAGTTGTTAAGCAAGCCACTGCAATTGTTAAGTGAATCATGGGGTCATTAAAGCAAATCTATCTTCCCCCATTGACTTCCCACTTCCCCCACTCATCGAAAACTAGGAAGGTCACAAATGGCAATCACATGAGGACAGTATGCACAACCATTGTAAATACATGCCGGTTTCCACACACTCATATTTTCATCTTATGACATGGGGATGCTGCAACAGTTTTAAGTGTGCAAATTGGTCATAGGTCACTTTTTTAGTGCCATTGTAACTTCAAATGGTCACTAAATGAATGGCTGTAAATCAAAAACTACCTGTACATTGAAAATAGTGATATTATATTCTGAAGACCATAGTTTAGAAAAGATGTAAGGAAACACCCTCACAAACCCTGTCAATTTTAAAAAATTGTTTCAGATTTCTGCACAAAATCTTATGAGAGTTAATGTGAGACTACTGCAATCTCCTGAGATTTGGTAATGTAAGATTTTGATTATTTAATTTTAATTTAAAAAGTGCATTCAGTTATGTTTGTGGGCATCTGGTTTGCATGCAGGCAAAGACAGACCACCTAACTTATCTGGCAGTCTGTAATTTTTTTCACTTGCACTCTCCTGATGTGCATGTAGAATGTTGGGAAGTGCTAATACAGGACATGAGAAATCTTTGCTCCATGATAATCTGGCTGAAACTAATTCAGCTGAAAGAGGTGTGACCTCAAACACCCTTATGGCAAATTGCTTACTTGATTCTCAATCATTATATTTGATCCTTGGCCAACTCTTTCCAATTGAGTACCTAACTGAGCATATTGCTATAGTCATGAAGTTACAATGAAAGTGCCTCAGGGTTGGTAATTGAAAGAACGTCTAGGTTGTTGTTTTTTTAATGTTAAAAACATTCCTAAAACAGGAAAACAATTACAAATTACTTTAGGAAATTGGATTCATTCATAGTTTTAAATTAATCAAATTCTGCATTTCACTGCAGTTCCAGTAAAGTACAAGCAAGCAACTGGTGACATGGCAAAATTGGACACCAAGCTATTTCATTTATTAGAGAAAAGGGAAGAAAATTTACAACATTTTATTTGGGAAGTAGGAATAATATGATTGAGTTAAAAGTAATTTAGAAATCCGATATTATAGGCTCTTTACCTCTGACTTCATAGTTATCCAATTGGCACAGAAAACTATGGAAATCAATTTCTGTCAAAACTAGGAAAAACTGAACAGCAAGGAAATTCAACCTGATACTTTCCCATGTTTAGAATTAAATATACGGTATATAAAGAAATATGTGATATCCAATTGTTCATCTTGTAAAATTGTTCAGTCTTTTTAAACTGACATTTTTATTAAAACAGGATAAATCATGGTTCAGGCCATTATAATGACTCTAATTGATCCAAATGTTTCTTGATAGACCAAATGACACCTTGAAATATAAAGACTTGATAGTTTTCTTATTGGCTGTAGCCAGACAGGTAGTAATAAGATACTGAAATCCAGGAAAGAAAATTAATAGTTCCATATGATGGAAAATTACTTTAATAAAGAAAGTGACACTTCCTGTCTGGCTTCCGGCGCCGCCAGATGGTCCTCCGTGACCGCCAGCCCCGATACCTGTAAAGAGCCGCCTTTACACCTGAAAGGCGGCTCGAAAAGCTCCATTTTCTGACGGAAATGTGAGTCAGAGCAGGCGAGGGCAGGTAGAGCCCTCTGCGAAGTCCCCAGAGTTTTTTTTTAACTCTTGGGGACGAGCAGGTTATGGCTCCCTATTCCCGCTCGCCGCTGCTCCGGGCATCGGGAGAACTCTGCCTTTTTGCAGAGCTAGGCGCTGGAACCAGATCAATCAACGAACCTAACAGATGGATTAATCAAAAAAGACGAGACTTGGACTTGGGACCCTAAATTGCAAGTATCCTTAATGAATTTATAAGCATTTTAGAGTGAAGGAGAAAAAATTTTTAAAATGGCGACTGCTGAGGCTTGGGAAGTAGAAGAAAGCCGAAAGTGAGAGTCCTTCCGTAACAGCTACAAAGTAGCGGAATAAATAGTGCTGGTTACAATTTGGAAGAAAAATAGTTATTTTAAATTCCTTTTTTCTTGGAGATTTGTACTTGATCTTGTTTGGGAAAAAGTCTTCTTTTTTTAAAAAAAAAAGAGTTTGCTGGCAGGATGACGTTAAAACTTATAAAGCCTGACAGACAAGCAGTGGGGGGGGTGCTCCCCCATCCACAATTATCTGAACAATCTCTGAGCCTACAGACTTTGCAGAATGGTTTTAATTTAAAAGAATTTCTTCAGGAGGAAATGGCAAAATATCACGAGACTGTAAACCAGAAATTTGAAAAATTAAGGCAGGAAATTAAAGAAATGATACAACTAAAGTATGATAATCTGCAACGAAAGATTGTAACAGTGACTAATGGTTTTTCAGAAATTGCTATAAAGTTGGATACAAATATCAAGTTATTAGAGTCTAAAATGGAGGAAATTGATGACAAGATTTACAGTTTGGACAATAAAATACAAAGAATTGAAAATGATTTGATAAATACTCAAGACAATAGCTTAGAAGAAAAATTTAAAATGGAAGCTGATCATAAGACTTGCAATGTAGAAAATATAAAACAACGGATTGAAAAAGAAGTTTTAATGATGCAACACAGGTTCACAGAATTTGCGATTAGAATGAGAGGATTACAGGAAAATAACAGAAATGATTTAAGGAAAATATCTGCTGAAATTCTGGCTGGGATTTTAAAGGTTCATCCTGAGGAAGTATTTTGCAGGATTGATAGAGTCTACAGAGTAAATTCTTGGATTGCAAAGCAAAGGCAATTCCTAGAGATGTGGTGATTTATTTTACAGACAAAGAAATAAGAAATAATATTGTGCAAAAATCTTTTAATTCTACTTTAGAACTGTATGCAAGAAAGATATGGATATATAAAGAGTTACCGCCCAAGATGTTATTAGATAGAAAGAAATTTGGATTCCTGGTGACTGAGCTTAAAAAACAAAATATTTTATTTAGGTGGGATGTTCCAGTTGGTATAATATTGAGATATCAAGGAGAAAGATATCAACTAAATACTGTTGAAAAAGCAGAAGAATTTTATTATAAGACTTTGAAAATGAGTTTAACATCTCCATGCAGGATAAGCAGAAGGAGTTGGAAATAATGGAAAAACATCGAGTTACAGAGGTTTTTGTAGATGAATTGCCTTTGGATCCTTTAGATGTCTCAGATGGACTACTTATAAATACGAGAGAAGTGGTGTTGGACTCTAATGTGAAGACTCATCAAATCACAGATAAGCATGAAAATCAATCAGTTGATACACAACTTATAGAAAAGAAACCTGAATGGCGGTCTAAGTTACAAAAGCAAACCCAACAAGATCAAGTTATAGATCAGAACGAAAATCGAACAGTTGATACACAACTCATAGAAAGGAAACTAGGCCGGAGATCAAACCCACAAGAAGTCAAGAAAAAAAAAAAGAAATAGGTCTCACAAAAACAAAATTTTTTAAACTAGGCAACAGTGAAGCCAGTTATCTAAAAGATGACTGAATATATGAAAAGACAGTTGAGGCGAAGTATTGGTTAATATTATCCTGAGGAGAGTGACAGACCTCTGCAATGCCGTATTTTTGGGATGTGAAAAGGGCCTTAAACTGTTGGATTGGAATTATCTATTTTGGATTCTTTGATAAATGTATTACGTTTATGCTGAATTATATGGCAAGAGAGCTACGTTGGGGCATGCAGAAGATCTGGTTGTTACCCCATTATGATGGTTGGAATTAATAATCTTGAAGAAAGCCACCACTACAGATACTATATGGAATACAATTATAATGTCACTCAGGTGGTTGTTTTCTTTTATATATATATACATACATGAAGATATTTATTATTGATGGGGGCAGATGACAACTGAGGATTCCGAACATTTTGCTTGAATTTGGATGTGATGTTACCCTAATATGGGTGAAGGAGTTAATAATCCAGTTTAAAGACATTACAGAAGACTTTATATGGATTATAAATTTAAAGTTATTGATTTTATCTACATAAAGGATTTTTTTTTTTAAGCAGGGTGGGTAGAAGAATAAAGATATTAAGAATTGTTATTTTGTAGGAAAGTGGGTGGAGACAGGCTAGTTTATTGATGGTTTAGTTTAAGAAAAGAGATGTCTAAGAGATATATTTATGGGAGTAGAGGAAATGGACAGACTATGAGTTGAATAAATGTTAAATTAAATTAGGATTTATTATATAGTTTTATAGTGGAAGGCTGCTTTGAATTATGTAGTTTTAAAATGGAAGGTTGTTTTGAGATGTTATATTAATATACATAAAAGGTTTGATTTAAGAGATATATGTATGGGGGAGGAGAAAAAGGGTAGATTATTGTTAAATTGGGAGTTATAATAATATTACTATGTTAAATCAGAAGTCATTATACAATGTTACAGTAGAATGTTATTTTGAAATGTATAGTAAAAGGGGGATATAATAATATTATTAGAAAGAAAGGGTCAGTATTTGGGGATGGAGTAAGGGAATGGTAAAGTACTATATAATCTGTTATGAATCTGGATTTTACTTTGAAGAAGTCACAGGGAGAGGGGTGGTGAGGGGGGGTTAGGGAGGAGGGGGGGAGAAAAAAGGGGGAAAAATCTGTATTTGAAAAACTTTTTCAATAAAAAAAAGAAAGAAAGTGACAAAAATGGCAATATCACAATAACAGAGAAAGTAATTTTAGTTCACCTGGTTTAAACATATTAATAGGCACCAAAAAAGGCAGCTTGTCTGCCATCCACTTCTAGGTTTCTAGATGATCTAATTATTCAAGTTTATAACTACTTGTGGTGGCAATGCAGAAAACCATTGTACTTCAGGGAGTTTAGTGACATATTTTGATTTCTTCCTTATATTAAGAAAAGTTTAGAGATCATTCTGAACTAACCTGCTTGTTTTTCACTCTTGCTTGCTGAATAAAATGGGAGTACTTTCTCATCTATGAAAGTCTCACACTTTCAAATAAAAGTGCTACATCTTCAAGGTTAGGTCTTTCAGTCTTGTGACCATAGAGCAAGTCCTAATATTGATCTTTAAACAGGAGGCTTCTGCACTGAATCTTAGCATTAAGAAAATTGGCTACCCTTGGGGTATCTCTGCTGTCCGTTATTAAGGGGCTCCTAATAGCATGTAAGAGATTTGGGTATCGTCTTGCTTAATATGGTTTTAAATCTGTTTGTTTGGATTAATAATAAAGCTTAAAATTTCTTTATTTATGATGTGCTTCTTGTCTCTGGATTCAAAAAAAACCAATTTTCTTGACACCTGTTCAGCACCCTGACCCTTAGCAATATATTATTCTACATTATTTTCTGTTAATTGTTAATAAAACAAGGGTGTAGATCATTCCTTTTTTCTTAAAACAATGCAGTAAAATAAGAGATAATTGGAATATTTTTGCATCTCTTTCCCAACGCAGAGCTTCTTTTTTTACATATAATCCTCCACCCTGAAAACAGATTTTACTAACTCTGCCAATGGGTGAGGAATTAATACAAATTCGGATCCGACCTCATAAACTCAGAGACATTGAGATGCAGTGGATGAGTAAAAAGACTTGCCTCACCAGACAAGTGGGAAGGTTGTTAGTTTATAAACTAAGTGAACTAAGATTAGGCTATTATTTTGATCCATCAAGTAAATTCAGTATAAAAATACATCATCTGCTAAAAATGTCATAGCTTCATCCAATAATCAGAAAAGTTTGGTGATAACAACTTTATCATCAACAAAAAAAGTTTAATCCTAAACTTTTAAAATCTATAGTCCTCCAACATCTAGCTCAGCACTTGTCTTAAATTATTTTCGATAAAGGTGTTCCTTCCTACAAGGAAACCAGTGGTCTAATCCAACTAATCTTTGAGCCAAAACTGTAACAACTTGCTTGACAAATGCAACGCTCTAGTCTATTAAGTTGTTGTCTGAAAAGATTGGATATTTTATTATCAGTAGATGTGTCTTTAAAAGACTTTTGAATCTAAAGCTGGACCTCCACATTAGAAAGAAGCTTAACTTTGCTTTTTAACACTGAAGTCAAGAGGCAGGATCAGTAAGCAAGAAGCAGATTCATTTGCCAGATCTTTTCTCTTTGCCAGTGCTTTTCCTTCTTATCATATAATTAGCAGAATAACGTAAGTAGAGTTTTTCCTAATATGTGGGTCCATTCGTTCAATGAGACCTTGACTGAAAAAAAATATTTTCAGAGGAGACATACAAAGCCAGCATACAAAGGATTATGGCTCTCTTCCCTCCTACTCTTCCTCCATCTTAATCACCATGGCTTGGAGTAAAGAATAGCAATATATTATACCACTTTATGGTGCTTTACAGCCCTCTCTATGCTGCCTCAGTTTACAGAGGCAGCATATTGCCCCCAACAATCTGGGTCCTCATTTCACCAACCTCGGAAGGATGGAAGGCTGAGTCAATTTTGAGCCGCTCAGAATTGAACTCCTGGAGTGAGCAGTGAGTTAGCCCTGCAGTAATGCATTCTAACCACTGTGCCACCACGGCTCAATGACAGAATGACAGAACTAGTATCATTACATTGCAATGCAAGCTCCACCACTTTTGTCTGTGCGTCAAGAAGTTGCACTCATGTATATAAGAAGCAGTGCTTACATCACAATACCTCAACATTTGTTATCAATTATCAATCTAACAAAACCATCCAATTCTGCAAATATCTCTGAAATTCAGTCTTACAAATCTCTCTCCAACCAATTTGCATAAAAATAAGCTTGGGTTTTAACCCTCTCTTCAACCTACACATACCAGTTAGGATTTCTTTTACTTATCTTAACATAATGTAAAAACCATTAGGTATCAGTTTTATAACCAAACATTCCTGCACTAGGCTACTGGATAGAAGCATTGTTGTTGTTTTTTACCATTTTGCCTTTATATTTATGCATGTTTCTGTCTCCCCTATTTCTTTGACAAAGCCCAAAGTAACAATAAGTTGCAACTGACTTTTCCTGTTTGTGGAACCTTAACTAATTCTTTTCCTCCAAAACAAGTTGGCTCAGTGACTTGCAGCAGTGCTTTTTTTTTTTTTTTTTTTTTGCTTTGGGGTTGCTGCCTTCTAGATGATATATTAACATTTGTTTGCACAGTGCAGGAAATACCCTGCAGGTCCCTTTTTGCCTTATGAAAATCTTTCCTGTCTTCTCGAAATGTAGTCGGACCAGTCTGGCATTGATTGTACATCAATCCCTCAAGGCACTTTTTCAGAGCAAGAAGACTTTTCGAGACCACAACAGGGACGGTGGGAGGGGGAAGAGCAGATCCTCATTAATCTCTGGGCACCTTAATTACATGAGAGAGAAGCACTTTGGACTCACCTTCACAAAGACAGTAGGAGCCAGTCTGGAAATCACAATAAGCTGGTGAACTGAGATAAAATGATCAAGCCAAATTGTTCTTAGAAATTAATGATCAGCTAAGAGGATTCTTATCTTTCCTAATGTATGGTATTTGCCTTTCTCCCCCTTCTCTCTCGCGGTTTGTAATTGTTCTGCTCTTCAGGTGGTTGATATTTATTGCTACACCTAGCCAGAGCAATTTTGCAAAAAGACCAGACAAAAACTAGAGCCAATTCTTCGGACTTCCTCAGACTGTGAGATGATCTCTGTCAGACACTTCTTTAAATTATCTTGTTCCAATCAGTCCCTTTGTCCCCTTTTTCTTTTTACTGTAATTGTATCCAGTTCAGTCCAGTTCTAAACAGATTATCTCCATTCATAAGGACATAAGGTGGCTTCAGGCAAGTCAGCCCCTGTAAGTCTATACTGTATTGGCTCATATCATAAACTTGCTGGGTGAATTCTGTGACAGAATTGCTTCTACACTGTGTTCCAGCAGACGTTCCTGTGAAAGTTATGAGGCATACTGCAATTTAACTACTGCTACAATTTAATTTTGGTGCAATCTATATTTCAGGAGTGGGAAACTCACAGCTGTGCATATAATGCTGAACAAACAACTCCCAATAATTCCAACCAGGACAGCCAGTAATGAAAGTTGCTGAGAATTATAGTTTGGCCACATCTGGAGGACTACAGTGTCTCTCCTCGCTGCTACTGTTTAATTATGTGCCATGGAGTTAGTGTTGATTCTTTTCAGTAGACCTTCTCCAGGATGATCTGTCTGCAAACTGACTCTTCAGGTCTCCCAACAATGAAGTCATTGTTGCCTCCAACTTTTGTTTCTATAAAGTGTCACATGGAAAACTGTTGCCTGCACAGTTCTGATCTTGTAGGTATAGACATGGTCACAGCATCTGGATATTTTTTCCAAGGCTTGAATGGTTACTATTGAAAGCCAGTTTGGTGTAGTAGTTAAGACTAGAAACTAGGAGGACATGAGTTCTAGTCCCACTTCAGGCACAAAGTCAACTGGGTCATCTTAAGCCAATCACACTCTCTCACCTCAAGGATGAAGGCGATGGCAAACTACTTCTGAAAAACCTGGCCTAGAAAATTGCAGAGATTTGTCTGAGAAGCAAACACAGTGAAACAGAAGGGGGAAAATAATATTTTTTCTTGAATGCTGGTTCCTTTATCGTTGATAGTTAATCCTGGAAAGCATTGCATTTAGCATTAGCATAGCATTTAGATTTATATACCACTTCAAGTGCTTTACAGCCCTCTCTAAGCAGTTTACAGAGTCAGCATATTGCCCCCAACAATCGATGTTCCCCTTTTACTGACTTCGGAAGGATGGAAAGCTGAGTCAACCCTGAGCCTGATGAGATTCGAATTGCCAAATTGCAGGCAGCCAGCAGTCAGCAGAAGTAGCCTGCAGTATTGCATTCTAACTACTGCGCCACCACTTAAATATCAGCTTTAAGTTTTAAGTTTTGTCAGTTTTAAGGCTCATTGCTATACTTATTGTCATTAGTTTGGTCTCCATTATATTTAATTGTAATTCCTTTTCCCCCCACTATGCTTCATTGTCATTACTAGAGTTTTCAGATAGCATTTTCAACTATCACAGCGTCAGGATCAAAGTAGTGCAGATTATCGATCCTTCTTCCTCCAGTTTTAAAATCATGCTTATCTTCTTCCAAACCAGCTCCCTAAGTAAATATTCATCATGTACAGTAGCTTGAATAAATAAAGGAATGGTACAGCCTTGTTTCTGGAGTTGTCTGCTTTGCTAAGTTTTGTCCAGGCTGTGGCTTACTGCCCTGCCTACAGGGTTTTGCATGAGGATAAAGAGATGTTTGGGGATTCCCATTTTCCTAAACAAATTCCACAGCTTGACATGGTCAGTGTGATTAAATAACTTTCCATTGTCAAAATGTGCATATTGAGTTATTTTTGGGCATTTGTTAGTTTTCCAGTATGCATCATCAATAATGTCTCTTGATCCTCAGCTTTTTCTAAAACCAGCTTAAAATTCAGCATATCAATTTTCTTCTAAGGCTCTAATATGCACCGGATGATCCTAAGGATTATTTTGCCAGCATGTGAAATTAAGGCTATTGTAAAACAGTTTGCACAATCTGTTAAGTCTTCTTTGTTTGATATTGGTATATAAATTGCCCTCTTCTAATCTGTTGGCCAGTATGTCATTGTCCAGATTTAGTAATATAACCTTGACTGATTCTTCTTGTTGCCTGTCACAATTATTCATTCCTATATATAAAGAAAAATAATCCATGTTATAAGAAATCCAGCAGAATATGCAATGTTCATTTTAATTCTACTTTTGTGTATATTGCTTTTGGAAGTATTTAAATAATATCTATGGAGATTCTCAGTCATCCAGGTCATGGCTTTTCCAAAGGTACTTTTTCCAAAGGCTTGTTTTTCAAGGAAAAACAAAGTCCAGTTGCCTTTTGAAAAAGCACGTTTGGGACTCTGAAGAGATATGAACCATCATTATTTTTAGTTTGGACAAAGGTAAAGTCACTTTAGAGAAGTTCAGGCCATCAGTCTGTTAAACCAATACTTACTTTGGTTTGTTGTTTCTTGCAGGAAGAGATAAATGAACTCTTTCTGACCAATGAATAAAACAATGGATAGTTGCTTATACATGGATATCAAGCATACATATTTTTTTTTAAAGCAGTTGCCATGTCAGCAAATTCCAGAAGACATTCATGTGAATCTGTCGCAATGAAAACAACTGAAGGACTCCTGTAAAAGACATTTAATCCTCTTTTAGAAGGCCACAACATCACTTGTTCACTAGGTCATCAATGTCATACGTAAACTAATTTTCTGATTCCCCCTGCTTCACCTACATTACTGGGTCAATGTGATACTTGTTGTTTTTGTGTTGTTTTTGTTCATTTATTTTACGTATTTATTTTCATCAAGCATGTATTAGATAATAGATATAAGTATAAACGTGATTATGAATACATGAAATTGATACGAATAAAAGGGAACATTAGGACAGGGATGGTAGGCACGCTGGTACACTTATGCACCAATTTATGCAATTTATGCGGGGAAGCTAAATAGTCAGTGTTTGGGTGTCCTGTCAGAGAGTTGAGACAGCTATGCATAGCAAACATTCCATAACCAAGGCTCAAATCACAGCGAGATTATAAAGATTATAGGTGAAGCAGGGCAGAGCTTTTGCAATTCTCGGAAAACTTGTTATGAGCAGTAACCATAGGAGGTATACATATGTAAGAGATTTAGAGGCTGTCTGACTCCAGAATTACTCTGGGCAGCTTATCCTAAAACATAGAAAATAGTAAAAAGAAAATATTATGCATCCAGGCAAACCACATTCCATAAAACATAAATCACAACTGACAGGAGCACCACAAGCACCCCACCCCAAGGCCTGGGAGAACAGCCAAGTTTTTAAAGACTTCTGGAACATCATCTGGTTGGGAGCCAAAGAGATCTACTAGGGGGGTGGGGGTGGGGTGATAGTATTCTCCCAATCAGACTATATGCATATTTGTATCTCTTCTCTTCTCTTCTCTTCTCTTCTCTTCTCTTCTCTTCTCTTCTCTTCTCTTCTCTTCTCCCTCCTTTCCCTTCCCTTCCTTTCTTCCTCCTTCTCCCCCCTCCCACACACACACTGAGAAGCACTGTGTAGGTTCCATATGCTTTGTTCTGTTTCTCATCACCAAGAGTGGGAGGTCTCAGAATGAAGCAGTCAGCAATACTCCCAGCTCTCGTTCATCTGCCTGTATCTATGGATGCAGGATTTGTTTCTCTACAACTCCTCGTCAGCTCCCGCACATTTTCAAATTCAGGGTTTTTTTCAGCTTCTCCTATCACATGTAACTTGATCTGGACCTGTTCTGTTATTCCATTACTGGATAGGCAAATGGAAAGAGTCCCAAACATGAATACACTTTCTTTTCTACATTTGGTTGGGTCAGAAAAAGAAACATAAACTCAGTAGAGAAAATGCACAGAGCATGGTTCTGGAATTCTTTCCAATCCTTTAATAACAGCCCCACCATGAGAATGGAGCAGATGACAACATCCCAAGACACTGCCCAATTGACTCTTCCACAGGAACAAATTGTTAAAACCAGACTCTTCCAATTTTCAAATCCAATCTTTTCCCTTTCTACATGTTTAATTCAGTTCTGCTCAGTTTTCAGAGAGTTATTGTGGGATAGACCGAGCCTTAAGCTTATTTACATTACTTCTTTTCAATATTCCATTGGATTGGGGAGGAAATAGAAAGAGAAATAAGCAATAAAACTAGGAAAGTATCGAGAACAAGAAAATTGAGAA
Organism: Arizona elegans; assembly: GCA_022577455.1. NCBI lineage: Eukaryota > Metazoa > Chordata > Lepidosauria > Squamata > Colubridae > Arizona > Arizona elegans. Next base: position 238,687,780 of record JAKOOJ010000001.1, on the reverse strand, counting down.
GACAAAAAAGAGTCTACTTGAGACAGTATAAAAAATACATAGCTATAAGCTATAGCTATAAGATAAAAGAGGCTCAGTGCACTAGTGCCACTGTTTAGTTTGAAAAGCGGCTGTCATACAGGGCACCTTGTTATTAAATTAATTCTAAGTATGCGACTGCTTTGAGCGCACTGAAGCATGGTGATATTTAAGGGCCCATATTTACTGCAATGGCAAAACAATTTTCAACTAGCCCCCAAAGCCAGCCGCCCATTAGATCTGATGTAAGAGAGTAATTGTTGTTGAAGCCGATCTATGAAAGCATAGTATAGGGGGGGAAATCAGCAATTCTTAAACCAAAAACCTTGTGATGGTACTGGATTACATGACTTCATTGAGCAGTTGAGTCACTTGGCCACTGAATTGTACAGAAATAAAATAGCACAAGGGAAGGAAAAAAAGGGCAGTTTTAATGCAAGACGCCTTTTGCATTTACTTCAGGTAACTGTCAATAAAAGAAGGCTTTTCTTTTTAAATTGTAAACATTTGTCATGGAAATAATTGAAAAATGATAAATGTGGCATCTCACTACTACATAATGCTTCTTTCCTCTATGACAGATCGTTAGTTTTCCAAGCATTTGATATCAACCTTATGTTTGCAGTTTTTAATCACCATCTCGCCTATTAAATTATGACAATGTAATCAGAAGATGTCATGATATATTATAAACGCCGCATTTTCTTGTGGGCACTCCTTTTAACCAATACTTGCTGAGGAGGAGAATTAGTAGGACAGAGTTCCAAACATATAGATGGAGAACTCATTAAATTTGCAGACGACAACAAGCTATCAGGAATAGCCAACACTCCAGAAGATAGACTTAAGATATAGAAGGATCTTGACAGACTTGAACATTGGGCGCTATCTAACAAAATGAAATTCAATGGTGAAAAAAGTTCTCCATTTAGTCAAGAAAAACCAAATGCACAGGTACAGCATAGGTGGTACCTCACTCAATAGTAATAACTGTGAGAAAGATTTTGGAGTCCTAGTGGACAAACACTTAAACATGAGCTAGCAGTGTACTACAGCTGTCAAAAAAGCTAACACAGTTCTAGGCTGCATTAAAAGAGAGATAGAATCAAGATTATGTGAAGTATTAATACTACATTATAATGTCTTGGTAAGGCCACACTTGGAATACTGCATAGTTTGTTTTCTATTGCAAATTTCCATGGAATTACTGATTACCACTAAAACTGCCATGTCAACCAACGAACAATTTTAGGTGCAAGGTACATTTCAAAGGCAAATAAAAATTATTTTGGATTAAAATACCTTCTGTTGTGGCCCACCAGCGGCCTGCGTGGATCGTAGCTGATCCCGACAATGAGGAGGCTGGTGTGGTGTCACACCAGCAGACTGCGCAGCCAGCGCTCACGTCAGACTGCGAGGAAGCTGAAGAGAATGTGGTGCCGGAGGCAGAGACTCAGCCAGGGCCTTCAGAACCTCCAGAGGCTCCTTCAAGTGGAGAGAGCGAAGTGGAGGAGCCTCTTCTCAATGCTCGAGCACGCAGGGCTGCCAAAAGGCAGGAGTGGCTACTCAGGAGGAGAAGGTCTCCTCGAGAGTAAGTCCTGAGGACTCTCTTAGCCTATTTAAGTCACATGCCTTTAGTAAGTTTCTTGCTGGAAACAACTTGTAATTATCGTCAGAGCATTTTTGGAAAAGTCTTATCGTATTTTGTTTTCTGGGCTGGTTGCCAACCTTTGCCGGACTTTGGTTTATTCTTGCTACTTAATAAGGACTGTTGGTGTGTGTCAATATCCTCGGGAATCTGGAGCTGGGGCAGAACACCTTCCCCATTATGATGCTCAGGTTCCTTTGTATCAGGATCAATTCTTGATTGGTCCTAGATGGTGTCTACATCTATGTCCTTTTTCTTGGAAACAGTGCAAATTGGTTTGCTGTTGCCTTCTTCCAGGATTTCTTTCTTCCCAATCAGCCTTACAGATCTGATATTTCTTGATTATATCCCATGCAAGTACTAAGCAGGTTTGACCTTGCTTAACTTTTTAAGGCAAACCACAATTGATTATTTGATACTTTCTAACTCATTAATTTACAAGTTTGTTTATTTATTTATTTATTTACAAATATTTATATGCCACCCTTCTCCCAAAGGACTCAGGGCAGCGAACACAAGTTAAAAACATACAATAATGAAGGAAATCCTAATTAAAACCAATTAAAACAGGGACAAATAAATAATAACACCCAAGAATCAGAATCAGCCCATTTGTTGAAACAGCCAAGTCTTTAGGCCTCGACGGAAGGAACGGAGATCAGGCGCTGTCCAGAGCTCAGTGGGTAACTCATTCCAGAGGGCAGGAGCGCCCACAGAGAACGCTCTACCCCTGGACGTCACCAGCCAACACTGTCTGGTCGACGGTACCCTGAGGAGGGCAGCCCTGTGTGAGCAGACAGGACGGTGGGAGGCGGGTAGGAGATGGTCCTGTAAGTACCCCGGACCTAAGCCATGAAGGGTAAGGTAAGTACCAGCACCTTGAAGCGGATCCGGAGGACCATTGGTAACCAGTGCAGCTCGCGTAGGAGAGGTATTACACGGGAGTAACAGGGAGCTCCTGTAACAACCCGCGCGGCCGCATTCTGGACCAGCTGGAGCCTCTGGGTGCACCTCAAGGGCAGCCCCATGTAGAGGGAGTTGCAGTAATCCAAGCAAGAGGTAACCAGGGCATGAGTGACTGTGCGAAGGGCATCTCAGTCTAGGAAAGGGCGCAACTGGCACACCAGGCGAACCTGCATGAAAGCCCCCTGGTCACGGCCATCAGATGGTCTTCCAGAGACAGCCAGGAATCCAGGAGGACACCCAAGTTGCGGGCCCTTTCAACGGGAGCAAGTGCCTCCCCCCCCCCATCAAAAATGATGGGACCTCTAGAACACGAGGTGCCAGCATCCACAGCCACTCAGTCTTGGAAGGGTTGAGTCTGAGCCTGTTCCTACCCATCCTGGCCCGTACCACCTCCAGGCATCGGGACATCACAGAAAGGGCATCCCCAGGATGATCCGGGGTGATGTATAGCTGAGTATCATCAGCATATTGATGATACCTCACCCCGAAACCATGATCTCACTCAGTGGCTTCATATAGATGTTAAAGAGTAGGGGGGAGAGAACCGACCCCTGAGGCACCCCACAGATTAGGGGCCTTGGGGTGGACCTCTGCCCCCCCGCCTATACAAACTGCGAGCGACCTGAGAGGTAGGAGGAGAACCATCATGAGAGTTCATCTCTCATAATGACAAACAAGTACTTTGAGAATTCTGGAAGTTGAAGTCTGAATATATCTGGAAGATATTTATTTGGGACATCTAAATTGCATCAAATACAGTTTAATTTTCTTTCTTCTTATATCAATAGAGGAGAATATGTGACCCTCCCAATCATCATTCATCAATATTCTAGACATTGTCTATCCACTGCATGATGGAGGCCTCTTCTGAATGTTTCCAACCAATGCGGTCTTGAGCTTTCTTTTGCCAATGCTTGCTGATGTCGTTGATCCATCTTTTTATTTATTTATTTATTTATTTATTTATTTATTTATTTATTTATTTATTTATTTTTGCCAAGCATATATTAGATAACAGATATAATATAAACTATTATATATATTATAATATTATAATATATATATTATAATGTATTATATTATAAAATAACTATGAATACATGAAATGGATATGAATAAAAGGGAACATTAGGACAGGGACGATAGGCATGATGGTGCACTTATGCACATCCCTTAAAGACCTCTTAGGAATGGGATGAGGTCAACCGTAGACAGTCTAAGGGTATCTTGTTTTAGGTCTCTTTTCTGGATACTTTTTATCTAGTGAAATACATTCTATAACTGCCTTATAGACTCTCCCATATATATGGGAGATATATATGGGATATACTGGTATATCAAGTGGAATACATTCTATAACTGTCTTATAGACTCTCCCGTATGTATGGGAGATATATATGGGATATATATATGGTGTGGGTGTGGGTATGTGTGGGTGTGTATTATTCCAAGTCAGCACACAACTTCATCTAGCATCCTTTCCATCTTCATTTTCTTAACCATTAAACACTTACTTTTCAAAGGAACCAACTACTGTTGGATCTCTTCCACAAAGTAACTCTATTCCAAAGCTATTTAAAGAACCAGGCATTTGCTTCTGTTGTCCTACCAGATGATCACAAATAAAGATTGATTTTTTAAAAAACTATCTATTCTTAAGAACATACTGGAAATAAGACTTGTAAGAGAACACCATGTGAATTACCACCTATAACCCACTTAGGCCACTGTCAATCACATGAATAAGGGAATAGACATGGATTCAATAACTGTGTACCAGTGGTGGGCTCCTCCCAGTTCCGCCTGGTTCCGCCAAGCCGGTAGCGGTGAGGATATGATGTCACCGAACTGGTTCTGCCCGCCCCCCACCCTGCCCCCCCCGCCCCAATGTTATTCTTACCTTTTATTTGGCCCCACCCCCAATCTATTGCTGCCTCCTGAGTCCCAGCTAATGGCTAGAGGGAAAAAAACTGTTTAAACTCTTGGCGTGGGGTTTCAAAGGGCCGCCCTACAGCTGATCAGTGTTAAAAGAAAACAAATGAGTAGACCGGTGCCTGCAAAAATACATGAGTAGATCAGTGCCTGCAAAAATAAATGGGTAGACCGATGCCTGCAAAAATACATGAGTAGATCAGTGCCTGCAAAAATAAATGGGTAGATCAGTACAGCTCTGCAAGCAGTTAAAAGCCTGGTAGGCCAGTACCTCTGCTAAATCCTAAAGAATTGTCACATGACCATCAAGCCACGCCCACAAAATAAGCCATGCCCACAGAATCGGTAGTAAAAAATTTAGAACCCACCCCTGCTGTGTACTATTCTCCATCCCCTAGTCCCATAACATTGCTGATGATTTTTGGGCATGAATTTTTGCAGGCGGAAACTGGCTGTAAACCATGTTCTATAATTTGCCACAGTAGGTGGCAGTACATAGTTGCCCTTGGCTGCTTCTTAAAGCCTAAATAGCAAGTACTTGGGTGAGAGATTATCAAGGACTGTAATTAAAAACAAAATCCCAGAAGAAAACAGTGGTAGACTATTTTCATATTGCTGTTATGAAAAATTACATGGGCATATCAATAAATTATAATCATGAATTCTGCATTTTAGTTTACCTCAGAAACCCCATCCCACCCACCCACCCACACACACACAAATTTACATGAATTCTGCATTTTCTTTTACCCACATGTGGAATCAGAATAGACAAAATGGCTTCTTTGCCTTCTGATGTGTGGGAAGCAATATGAAGGGATATAAGAATTCATCCTTTGATTGTAGATTTGAAATGACCCATTCACACATGTAGTTTCATTGAAAAGAAAGTTTGGAAGAGACCGTGCTCAGGTTTTTTTTTTTTGTTTGTTTGTTTGTTTGTTTTCTTCTTCTTCTCTCTCTCTCTCTTTCTGGCTTTGTAAAGAAAGTCTGAAGAGTCCTCCTCCTTCTTTCTCTTTTACTGATCTTATTTCTCTCTGAAAAACAAAAGGCATGGGAGGTTTAAATGCTTCCTAAGCATTTTATTTATTAACCTATATTATTTATAATGTGCCCAAATATCTGTTCTGCAGAAAAGAAAAGGATATGGGGGCGAAGTGGGTAGAATCTTGTGAAAGTCCTTGGCATCTCCAACCCATGTTTATCAAAGATTATTAGCAGAACAATGGAGAATATAAACCAACTCTGCTACTTTATCATCTTTCCCTTATAAAGTTGTCTATTTATTCCTCCCATTGGATGGTTCTATTGTTTGCAACTCTCAAGTGTTCATTCACTTTTTATCAAAATATTGTTGTTTCTTTGCACATAATCACAACAGCATATTTCTGCTCCTTTGTATTACATTTCCTTAGTCTTCTGCCTAATGGATTCTTCATCTTTTTAGCTGCTCAGCGTATTTTTGTTGCTTATCCTGTAACATACTTTTCATGGTATCTCAAGCTGCTTTTCTTGCTATTTGTATCTTTTTTGGAACTTTGTATATAGATAACAATGTGGAGAAAATATATTTTCAAGAACAAATGAGAGTTTAGATGAGTTAATCTCCTGATGTAGCTTTGAACTGCTGGAATTCTCTAAAAATTGAAATATAGCCATTGGAATTGGAACATGGAATGTGTCCTTTTTTCAATTATTTCTATGTTAGTGTCATGTCATATCATGCTTTTCTTTTCCATTCAATAATACATTACTCTGTGTCTTTTGAGGCAAAAACGTTTTTGGGATTTTGAAACGGGAACTGAAATTTTGTTAATCTAGAGAGAATAACTCAGACCTACTCTGTGATAATAACCCTATACGTAGTCAATAAAAGTAGGCAGAATAAATTAAGTGGGTTTATATTTCCAAATATATGTTCATAAGAAGCATCTGCTTAAATGACTAGAAATGACCAATTAGAAAGAGATAATTAGAAACAGATAAAGTACCATACAATTTATATAACAAGGTTTGTGATGCAGTTCAACCATAGAAATACATCAAGTATACTGTATATATTAGTATCTTAAAAAAAAAAAACATTTCAAGTTTACAGATAAAAATCACTCTGAGATTTCACAAAGGGACCCACTACAGATTGCACTCACTACAGTTCCCCTGGAAAAATTCAGTGAAGTAGGTTCAGGTTGACTGACAATTTAGTTAAAAATTGTCAGTCATTAAATTGTCACCCATTAAAATCAATAAGAACACATTCCTGACTGATTTAAGTTCTATTTATTTCAAGGGCCCTATACTAAACACATAGCAGTCTAGATTCAACCTGAAAGAGTTTTACAATATATGTAACAAATTTATATCTGGAGTATGTAGGAGATTCCCCTGGGATATATTCCTGAATCTCAGTCAGTCCTCTTAACTAATATGTTACACAATACAGACAACATTATTCTGATTCTCTATGGTATGACTGGAAAGAATATAATGGCCAATATGATATCATACTGTCTTTCTAAGACTAGGAAGGCCACATTTCTGATCACCATGAAGTTTTTTCTGATGTAGGGAAGTCATTTATCTATATGTCTGTCTTTCTTTCATATGCTTTGTGTGTGTGTGTGTGTGTGCGCGCGCGCGCGCGCACGCGTGCGCACTGCATAATATTTTTTGTATGGGAGGATTAGGCTGACAGCATGCGACTGCCTAGCCCAAAGGCACTCAATAAGCTTCCATGGATGAAGTTGAAGTTGAAGTTGAATCTAGTTCTCTCTAATTTTAATCCCTCCACAGCTCCAATTTACCTCAGAGTTATTCTGAGATTATGGATGCAGGCAGGGATGAGGGGAGCCATGGATACCACCTTGACTCACTGAAGGGAATATTTGGACAACTGATTAATGGGAGCAGAAAGAGATAATAAGTTAGCAAGAAGGAGGTCTATCTTTAGTGACTTTATCTGTGGAGACTTTCCCCAAGTCTCCTAACATTTTAGGTACCCAAAAGGAAGACCTTCTTGGTTGTGGCAACCTTTCATTGAACTTCCATTCTGGCAATATTTTATTTAGTACCAGATTTGCTGAAATTTTTTGGTTGGACTTTTTTTCAATATCAGGCAGAGCATTTGTATTTCCAGGACTTTAAATGTTTCTTTAATATTCCATCACTTATACTTTTATTGTTATACTTTATATTGTATTTGTAGCTATCCTGGAAACACTGTTGAAAGTTAGTATTTTTCTTTAAAAAATAAAGAAAATGTAACTATCACATAATATCTATGTTCACAATACTTTTACCTTCTTAATAAATTTACAACAAAATTGAAAAATCCAAAAAAATGTTGATAATACAGGTTTAAGAAGTAGTCATGTAATATCATCCTTTCTTACCTTGAAACTGTGACAGAAGCTTTTGATGGCTTTTCCTGAGAAATGTTGTCATGATCCTCTAATTCTGGCTATTCCATAAATGTGATAATAATAGCTCTGAAATGCTGTATTTTACATCCCAAATATGAATTAATATGTCTATTATAAAAGGCTTTAGTGCATCTCAGTAAGTTAATGGACTTTGGAATGAGTTTGCTTATGTATCCCTACTCAGAAAGTGATCCAGTGGAAATGACAGAAGAAAACACTTGGAAGTTAATAGAGCAATAGAGAATATGCAAGTCACATTTCTGCCTTTGTAGACTGAGCCTGGAGTGAAAGAAGCATTTTATCTTCAGGATCAATCAAGATGTCATGGATCCTGTGGCATTTTACAAATGCAATTAGGGAACAAGGACCAGGGACTTCTTATGCATGAATGGACACGCTAACTTCCTAAGCAAGGGCAACTACACTCTGAGTTAAATCGATACTTTTAAAATGCATGGGGTTTGGAGAAGACTCACTCATCTATGCTGTCAAGCCAAGAAAATAATCCAAACAAAGTTTTGTTTTGTATGATCTTAAACTATGGCATTCATTGTGTTGTAAAATACTCCGAAGGAGACTACAAAAATACAAATTTGAGTCCTCATTGTTCATTGGCTGATTGACCCATTGGCCTAGACACCATCTGGCTAGGCCATCACAATCATATCAACCAGAGTCTGTTTTAGGGATACAGTGAGGTGAGATTCCCATATAAGAGAAGGAATCTTGTGAGATGGACAACATACATGTTTAATAAACAAAAAAAAGAAAGAAAGAAATGTCCAGAAGAGAAGCAGAAAAAAGACGGGAGGAGACAGATTCCATCAAGCTGCTATGCTATGTTGCCTTCTTTAGTTTTGACTCAAGGAAAGCCAAGCCAAGACTGATTCACTCATTTTGTCTACTTATTCCTACTGTTTGTGAATATATTGTACACAATCCATAATCCATGAACTCACCAACCTCTAGTCACATTTTGATTTTTAAGAAATGCTTGAACACCCTCACAAAATGGTAGTAATGTGTGCAAATCCACAAAATTACCATAACAAATACCATTTCATAGAATGATCAGCAGTGATGCAGAAAATTATTGCTTCTTATAATCTTCCCTTTCCTCTCCTCCACCCCACACACATTCAACAGCTTTCTAAGTCCTCAGCCTCTTCTCCTCCTTGCTAACTTACTCATCTCTCTCTGCCCCCATTAATCAGATGTCTAAATGGTCCTGATGTTTTTCTTCTGTTCCCTATCCCCAGCTAGCTCCTTCCTTCCTTCCTTCCTTCCTTCCTTCCTTCCTTCCTTCCTTTCCTCTCTCCCTCCCTCCCTCCCTCCCCCTCCCTCCCCCCTCCCCCCATCTCTCTCTCCTGATTTAATGGCTGAAACAATACTATTTTACAGCCATACAAAGCATGAATGTGAGGGGTGGAGGGTTAGAGGCACACATACAAAGCATTAATGTGAGGGATGGAGGGTTAGAGGCATATATGTCTATATATGTATACTTTAAACTGGCAGAGGTAGGAAACCTTGGCAAATCAAGAAAACTATAGAAGTACTGCATTGCTGACCTCTGGCTATAATCAGAATGCATCACAAATACAAATCAGGAACTGGGACTGCAGGCAAGCACAGCAATCAGAGGGACAAAGGCACTGGAGCAAGTTACCCACTACACAGACAGCCAAATATATCTGTTCCACTTACATACTTTCTGGGAACAGTTCTTTATTTAAAAAAACAAACAAAACAGTCAGCTGAGAATCTATAGTACAGCTGGACAACACTGACTAGTACATACTAATATACCTAAAAGGGGACTGGGCAGGGTGGGAAGAAGGGATAATCAGTAAATATAGAATACATTGAATTCTGAAATAAATAAATGGCCTAAAATAGGTGCCAGCCAGTTGTTTCTAAGAGAAGGAGGATCAAAAATTCTTAACAGATAGAATATCCATACATTAATCATATTTATCACTTCTCCTTTCTTTCTTTTTCCTTTAAAAATTTAAGAATTATAATGGTTTGATTTAAATTAGCACATCAGTTCCAAAGCATTTCTGAATGATAACTTTATAACCAGTTTATCCATATGTGTTCGAGAACAGTTTTCCAGGGAAAGCCATTTGCATTATCAAATTGTGGCACTGCTAGCACAAGGGGAGAAATTATGTTCATCTCAATGGAGTGGAAAACCAAACCAGAAACAGAAACAGGGGGAAAAAATGGTCTATCACCCCCCACTCCCTTATTAGCAAGTTCATTACCATGATGAAATAAAACATTTGGCATAACTTGACACCTACTCGTCCTAAACAAATAGCATAATTCAATCTGAAAATTCCTTGGAGACAGCCATTCAGCAGCTAACTTGTTGAGCCATGACTAGCTTCAGATCACATTCAGCCATGGAACTCACTGGTTTATTTGGCCCAATGCCGTCTCTCAGTCCTCAGTAGCTCATTTCATGACAGCTGTTGCAAGGATAAAATGTGGAGAGCCTTACATGCTGAACACTTTTGGGAAGATAGATATAGAAGTACTTAGGGCAGGAGTCAGCAACCTGCAGCTCTGGAGCCGCATGTGGCTCTTTCATCCCTCTGCTTGGTTCCCTGTCATTCAAAATATGCGTCACAACTACCAATGTACGACACCTGCCGGCATGCGATTTATTGAGCTTTTCAACCCCTGGTAGGCCAACCATGGATAAATCCAAGAAAAGAAAAGTTTCGGAAGAAAACAGAATGTTTACTTCAACTACATATGCTGGTTTCGTGGCTGCTCAAGAAATAGTCAGGCACAGGAAGGTTGTTGTGGCTCCTGGTGTTTTCTTTTCTGTGGGAAACGGGTCCAAATGGCTCTTTGAGTGTTTATGGTTGCAGACCCATGACCTAGAGAACAAAAGCATGCATTAAAATAAAAATCCTACCTGAGGATTCCTGCGCTTGACCTGGCAAATCACCATTTACTGTATTTCCAAAGCAGGTCAAAATTGGAGCTACTTCACCATTCCTTCATTTATTTCATAGGCTTTTTTGCTTTGTTTTCCCTGACTTATGGGTTTCAGAGGGAAGCTAAATACTAATACTGGCTCCACAAACCTGATCCTGGAAACTCATCTCTTAGCAAGTGAAAGTTTTAGTCCGTAGACTATAAGCTACCTATGACCTGAAGACAACATGTAAATTGGTTTTCCATTTTGTATACAGTATATATAGGTGTGCACAGGTACATATACCAAACATATATATACACAGAGAGAAAGTTACTTTACAATAAACAAAAAAGAAGAGGAGGGAAAAACCCTACAATATAGGCAGAACAAAAAGAAAAGGAAAAGTGATTGTAAAGATTAAGAAGATAAACTGAAACTAGTCCAACTTTCCTTTGTGTTGATATGAGGAAATTCCATAAGTGTAAGAAAATATTTTCATTAGAACAAAACTATGTTTAGTTGGCTGCAGTTTTTCCTGATAAATTCCAACTTTATTCATATATTGCCAAAGTCCAGATTTTGTCTATATAGTTCAACATTATATTAGCAGCTTTGAATCTTCTTTCTCTTTCTAATCACTATTAACATTTTAATTAATACTAAACCAAAAAGAGATCACCATAGAATATGCTCCTATCATATCTGTCACTGTTTCCTCTTATATTTAATTTGGCTCTGAAACCATTAACCTATTAGATCTCATAACTGAAGGATATTTAGGTATTAAAAGGGTCAGAGCAGAATACAATTTGTTGCTATATGCTGATATTTAAGGTCATTGATCATTATCAGTGTTGGCTACCAAAATTATAGATTATCATTAAGCACAATAATTCAATAAGATTTCAGATTAGTCAATCAATTGGAATAAGTCTAAATAGCAATCACATGACCATGAGATGCTGTGACTACACAGGATTTGCCTAACAATGGCAACTGGAATGATTTCAACTGCCATCTTAAGTCGGTGTGGCCACATGACATTTTACAAATGCGGTACTTATGGAGTTGCCAGTCCAAATTAACCACTATTAAGTGAAGATTACCTATAAGGCATACAACCCAAAAAATGTACAATCATGTTTCCACTGCTTTGCACTTAGCAATATCCAAATTGCACAAAAAACTTTGCAAGAGTTACTTTGAGGTCATTTATTTGCTAGTAAAAAAATTGAACACAAAATTCTTCAATCCATTCAGGAAATGGGATTACAAAAAACATTAATAGCTCTTTATGTATATCTCAATAGAAGTTACAATACCACAGAATATGGTTAACTGTTTCAATATTACTATTTTTACAGAGGCAGAATCTTTCCACATATGAAATTTTATGAAATTTTCTCTCAAGCTCTGCTATTGATAATAATAATATTGAACCATAATAATATAAATACTTGACAAAATATATTGTTTGCAAACTGATTTAGGGCAATGCTGCTTTGAAGTGTGCATTGTTATGGACCAATTGTACCCTAAGTAAGAGTTTCCATTATTTTGTTTGTAGTTCTATATTAAGGGCCATTTGTTTAAGAACTGCCATAATCTTGTCTCAAGGGTATGAGTATTTTTCTTGAAAAATCAGTTTATATCGATTTTTTTCTCAGTTTGGAGTTTCTAGGAGGAATCATACAGTAAAGGTAAGGTTTTTATAGTACTTATTAATTAATGTTAGTTGTGTCGGGCCTTAAGATTATAAAAGAGGCTTTTAGTCAATATTGAAATTTGTTCCTTTAAGTGCCTTAGAATAATTATTTATTTTTTCAAGAAACAAGTTTCCTCTTATTACTGGAAAACGCTTCAGTGATGCTAAACATGTGCTTTCTGTTTACAGACGCTTGTATAATATTATGAAAATATATATGGATAATTTATAAGAAAAGTAGAATAATGACATGGAATATCCGGTTCTTCCAAATTGGATTTAGTGACATTAAGAATGTTAAATATATATCTTTTGATTTTAAGAAACATTTAATGCTGGGAAGATTCTCTTTCTAATATATTGGACTCTTCAGAGGATGTTTCAGAAAGGGCCGGATTTCACCAATAGGTATGGGTATCCAACTAATATGTTTTTTTAAAAAAAAATCAAGATGGTGGCCATGAATGCAATTAAAGCTCTGCCTGCAGTGCACACAAAAAATCAGGCAGTGCTTCAACTGTGTTGTCGTGGGTCACCATTTGTACTGTTTTGGCCACACTATATAAGTGAAAAATGATAGAAAAGATTAGATACTGGCTTTGCATGGGCATACACAGAGCCACTGTGTTGGACTCCATCCAAATTACTCTATCACCACTTATCTAGTCATAAGGATAGTTTGAGAAATGAAGACTCCACAGAGGAAGTAAAAAACATATACAGAAAGATAGGCATAGAAAACTATTCAAGCTGCTACTGGTATAGAATGCGGCTACATAGATAGTAAGAGCTGTCAGATATGTGACATCTGTGACACCACTACTGTGTGAGCTACGTTGGTTACTGGTGTGTTTTGGGGTGCAATTCAAGATTTCGGGGTACAATTCAAGGTTGTCACTTTAAAGCCTGGTTACTTAAGAGACTGTCTTTTTCCAATAGTTTCTGTCAGACCAATTCGGTCCAGCAGGTAGGGCATGTGCATGATAGTCAAATTTTGGCAGGCAGGCACCAGGAGGTATGTCTTCTCTGTTGTAGCTCCCGCCCTTTGAAACATCCTTCCTTTAGAAATTAGGATGGTCCTTGACCCTCTTGTCCTTTCCTAAGGCTTTAAAACTCTGGCTATGTACCTAGGCTGGGATGAGATGGGAAGCTGTATTCATTCATTCATTCATTCATTCATTCATTCAATCAATCATTCATTCAATCAATCAATCAATCAATCGTTCACTCACATTTTGTATCTTACCAGTTTACTGCCTCCGCTCTGTTGGTTCTTTTTAGTTTTCTCTCTCTTTCCTTCACTTCCTCTGTTAATGAACCACTTGTAATGACATTGTTCTCTCTTGTAAGAAATTACTAACTGACTAGCACTTGATTTAATGTCCTGCCTTCAGCTATTTTGAAAGGTAGAAACAAAAAAAGAAATCTGTATGTTCCCCAACTATGTCCATGTGATATAGGTATTATAGACTCTATTACCCATATTTTATTGTATTGCTGTTTTTATAGAGGTATTAGAATCAGATTTATTTCCCCTTATCTGTCACAATATCCAAGTTATTCTAATACCTAATATCTTTTATATACAAACTCTTCTTTCAAGACTTTGCCAAATTCTGTTATGTTGGCAGCAAGATACGATCCAAATTGACTAACCTTCACATGCCTTGATATAACACAACTGTGCCTAATCCTTGTAAGCAAGCACATACACGGAAAGATTTTATTTATGCATATTTCTGTCTTAAAATCTTAGTTTAGAATCTTCTGTCTTAGAATCTTAGTTTTATGTTCCTAATATCAATTATTTAAGACAAATAACATTTTGTTCCCTAACTTTAGATGCACAGGTATCAATAGTGGAAATAACATTCTGCTCTATTCTTTTAATATGTGCTTCATATTTGCTTTTTCTCTTGTACTTTATAAAAATGTGTTGATTATTTTGGTCCATATTGGCCTTTGATTGAAATAAACTTTGAAACCGAAGATTAAAAAGTTGTAATGAGTTTTTCTGCTCAATCATTCCCTTCCTGGAGACCTTAAAATTTTGAAACTTTTCTTTCCATAAATTGAAAGTTTACATTTAAAAATTCAAGAAATAAAACAAAAACCATCCTAATTTCCCAGCCAACAGGCCTAGAATCTTCCTGCTTGTCCGAAAATAATGTAGAAACCACAACTGATTCATGATAAATCCTAAATACTTGGCCTTTTATGTGCGAGAGAGGAACACACACAGAGACACACACACAAAGAGAGAGAGGGAAGAGAGAGAGAGAGATGTGCTTTACTAGATCTAACACCCTTGCTGTCTAAGCATATTGTGTTTATGAAATATGTAGCTATTGTGTATTAAGCTAAATGTCAGTGATGGGGCTGACCTTCAGATTAACTCATTGAACAGCCAAAGTGCCAGGAAAGTGCTTCTCTGAGGTTCATTTAGCACAAATGCTTTTTGAACTATAAATACAAAATGAACATCCTTCATAAAACTTAAAGGAGCTTCTGTACAGGATAATGGGCCTTTCAACAGGAGCCAAAATATTGCTAGAAAAGGCAGATCTTACACCCAGGGACTGGCTAACTGCTAACTGAGCAAGAAAATTTGCTCCATAATGTAACATAATGCAGGAAGGGCCCAGCTTGCTGTTTGGGTCACTTACAGAGAAAATAAGAATCCCATTCTGCCCAAATTAAGCCTTTGGATGGGAGTGCAGTCTCAAGCACAGAAGTCATCTAACTCAGTGGGTTTGTTTTTAAAGTAAATATCCTGAACAGAATAGTTAAAAAAAAAACCAAACCCCTAGCTACACTAAATTAAATCAATGTTCGGTATTAGTCTGGCATTTTGTTTCACATAATAGCCAAAGAGATGCCTCAGGGAAGCTTACAAACAGAAGGAGAAAACATACCTCGTTTTGCCATTATGCTCCATGAATTTATCAATCCTCTTTTAAATTGGTAGCTCTATTATAGAAATAGGTTCCACAGATTAATATGTGTGAAAGAGTAATATCTTTTGATTATTCTAGATCTTCCCCCTGGATAGCCCCAAGTCCCAGTGGCTTGAAAAAAGGAGAAAAATGTCTCATCCAAATTTTCTACCCTCTACATGGTTTTATATATCTTAATCATATATTGGGCCTATTATCTTGATGAGTCTCTTCTCAAAGGCTTTTTGAAAATCCAAGTATCCAGCTGTGATGGAAACACCTCCATTCCTATGACTGTTGATACTCCAAAACCTCATCAAAAATTGGTGAGGCAGGGGCTTCTGGTTTGACATCACCATGAGATCGGACACGAGGAATGGGGCTCTGCGAACTCACACCGAATCCTCCTCGTCCCCCCCCAAGGGACTAAAATCACTCTGTAGGGGTGACAAAGAAAGGAGGGGCACCCTGCAGGTCATCGAGAGTGGCAGCTCTCCAGCTGGACTCAGGGATTCCTTCCCATCCAACGACAAAAAGGAGAGGCAGCCATTATGGCTGCCATGAAGCTGGGGCAGCCAAAGAAGAAATGTGTTGGAGCGGTGTAGATGAACAGTGATTGGAACTGGGTGAGGTGATTCTTTTTTTACCTAGAACCTAACCCCAAAGAAAATAAAGCCTGGATTCTTTGAAATGTTTGTCAAAGTAGCGAATAATTACAGAGAGAAAAATTATAGACCCAAAAGATAAGGAACAAAAGGAAGAGTGTAAAATCTTTAAAATATAGAAAGATGGGATTTTTAAACTTTATCGGCAATATTTTGGTAAGGCATTTTAAAATGCTGGAATTATTTGTTTGAATATTGACTATTTGCGAAAAACTGAAATAAATATTTGCCAGATTTTGTGCAATGTTGAAATTTAAGCTGAAGGCGCCAACTACTGATGAATGGAATATATACTAAACTCCTACAACCTTGGAAGTATTGATAAGACAAAGGGAAAAAAGGGGAAATAAATAACACCTGGAGGACTGCTGTGCTATCTACTGATCTATATCTGTCTACTTCATGGTTATTGGAGGTTTAACTGTGAGATTATGGAAGACATCTAAAGAAAGCTACTTTTAATTGCCAAGATCTATGACTGAATTTACAGAGTGGACTTAAGGAGACATTTAGAAATCTTCCTGGATTACCTAAATGGAATGAATTGTCTAACTGTGGGACACAAAGAACTATAATTATTGCATTCCCCTGAGGAGCAACATTAGGATTAAGCAAGTGGTTTATAAGATGGATTTCTGAGGTCATAGACAATTGAGACTTTGGGGCAGTGACAGACTACAGAAAGGCTATTGAGCAATGTTTGGACCTATCAAAATAAGACAAGATATTGCATCAGGGGGAGATGAGTGGATTTTTTTAAAAAATGGTGTTGATGCTCCAAAGTACTTATGATATGTTGATAAAGAACCACAGGGAGATAAATTTTAATTCATGATTTTATAAATTGGGTGTTTTAATCTGTGTTTCGGCCAAAATATTTAATAATTTTAAGGGATTTTTAATATTTGTATTATTTGTATTTTATCTTGGCTGTTCACCGCCCTGAGTCCTTTGGGAGTAGGGCGGTATAGAAATTTGATTAAATAAATAAATAAATAAATAAATAAATAAATAAATAAATAAATAAATAAAAGACTTAATGCATGACATTGTGGGGAAATCAGAAAATATTCAACAAGGGACAATGAATAAAGATAATAAAACACAGGAAATACAGGAGATAATAGAAATACCAGAGGAAGAGACAGAACAGATAAATCAACAAATAAAACAAGAAGAGAAGAAGGATAAGACAATAAAGACTTATGAATCAAATAAGGGGCAATATATATATTAAGAGATCAAAAAATGGGATTGGATAAAAAGAAATATATTTTTGAAGAGAAGATAGAGGCTTGGGCAGTTCCTCCAGACATATGGCAGCAAAAGATAGTAGAGATGGAAGAAATATTTGGGTTAAATAGAAAAGATGTAGACAGAGACAAAGACCCAAGGGAGGAGTTTGGGAGGTAAAAAATGAATAAGAATTGAATACTAAAGCAGGCAAGAGATGATGGTTAGAAAGGGAATGCTGTTTAATATAAGACTGGCTTTATTGAAGGCTAGAATAGAGGTAGAAATAAGATCAAGGGGGAATATCATGATATATATATTTATATAATATACTAAAAGTAATAGCTAGATGTAAAGATTAGATGTTGAAAGATGGTATCACTATGTATGTTTAAATAATATTGTGATGGTTATTAGAATGGCGCACAAAAACACTGAACAACTAAACAATGAAGGAACACACTCTAATACAAATATGTATAATAATACCACAATTACATAAGTATAATTAATGTAACAAATATTATTAATATTACTAATATTATCTGTATTTAAATGAATGATACCCAGTTGCCTCACTGTTCATATAATGATATTGATGTATATCCAAAAATAATAATTAAAAAAATTGGTGAGGCACGATTTACCTTTATGGAATTCATGCTGATTTCCCTTAGACAAAGCTTGCTCCTTTACTCACCTAGTTGGGGTTTTTGCTGTCATTTTTTTGATTACTGTTTCTACCATATTGACTGAAACAAATGCACTGAGCAGGGGTTTGGAAAAGAATGCATTTTTGGCGTTTACTTTAATTTTTAATAATTTATTTTCATACATACAGTATGTGCATTTACAGTATGCCCAAAATTGTGGAAAAGTGTATTTTCTAAAACTAGCTAATAATAGCACTTTTTTTTGGAGTAGTACCATAAAATTATATATCAATGGAAAGATAATTTAATCAAGAATGCAATGCAATAACTTTTATGAAGATTTGCTATTAGAATAGCATAATAGTATAAAGGAGAAAAGTGAAACACATAGAAAAAATGAGACATACAAAAATTATCACCATGTCAGTTAATAGTTGGGTAACCTTTAGCATGAATTACAGCCTTACAACATCTTCCCATGGAGTGAACCAAGTCTTTTAGTTCTGCAGCTGTTATAATGTGAAACCAAGATTGAACAATTGCTTCTATTAACTGGGTTTTATTGCTGGGTTGCTTCTGACTAACAAGTTTCTTTAGTTGGCTCCATAGATTTTCTATTGAGTTAAGGTCTGGGCTATTCCCAGGCCATTCCAGCAGTGGAATATGATTATCTTGAAACTCCAAAAAAAAAAGTGGTTATTAGCCATCAAACCTCAAAAATACACTTTTCCCAAAAGATTTCCACAATTTTAGCCACTACTATATGTCTTTTCCATAGATATGACTTCATAATATATTGTGCCCATGTTCTAATGGTTTCTGATTTTTAACAAATATATATTACAACAAACACTCTCGAAATGTCTATTACCCCACCCCACCCCCAAAGCTAATGGATAGAATCATTCTTATGGAAAGAAATATAAATTGATTCTTTGCACAGAATATCCCTTTTAACAAGAGCAATGATGCTTGTTGTTTTATTCAAGTTTGCAGTCTTTTCTTCTACTATGCTTGTTAAGAGAAAAACAACTAGCGAGAAGCAAAAATGCTCAACGGCCAGTTGGAAAAGCTCAGCGATGGTCCAAACATGTTTTTAAAAAGTCCAATTGTCTGGGCTGGGAGAGAAAATATCCTAAATGATTGAGAACTGCTGATTCTATCCCTTAGTGCTCTTGAATAATATTGAATGGCTTAATAAGAAATGTTAATTTTTGTGTAATTAAGCTTACTGTACATTTTCTTATCTTTTTGGATAACACAGCGTTCTTCTCTTGCAGTTTTTCTTCTTAATAAAATACATGTTCAACTCTAGCTTTTTTCCCAAGGATTTCAAGTCAAGTCTTGATCGTCCCTTTGTTCTGTTTCAATTGTTCCTAATTCATCAGTTCTTTTATACTCTAGCTGTTGTAACTATACACAGTTTTCTTTGTGATGGGACTTCTACATATACAGTTGTCATTATATATTTCAAAAACAAAAATCAAAGGAAGACAATGTCTTGTGTTTCACTGTCTCATTGGAATGTATGATATAATGCCAGATGAAGCAGAATGCTCAGAAAGGCAATTACCATTATTCCAAAAGAAAAATTTCATTGTACTGAGCAGGAGGGGAGGGGAAAGCTAACATCTTTATGAAAATATAATTCTAGATCATGGAATAAATCAGGAAAGCTCTATGTACACACTCTACATTTTCTTAACTATCTATCTATCTATCTATCTATCTATCTATCTATCTATCTATCTTATTCAGAAAACACAAACTTCAAAAAAACAAGAAAAGAGTTACAAAGACAAAATAAAACTGGGCAAGGCATTTTAAAAAAGTGCATTAAAGGAAAAAAACAAAAACAAGAATACATATACATATATTGCACCCCACCCCCACCCCCGGTTAATATTGATAGATGTATTACAGTAATAATAGTTCCTCCCCACCTCCACCACTTCCATTTCTTATGTGTAATCTGAAACCAGGATTTAAATGAGTCAATCTTGCATTAGGACATCCGCTGGAGTGATAGTTCAAAATATAAAAGTCCATGGACCATATATTTTGTTAATTAAGGTAATAATCCAAAGATTTTTTTTTTCTTTATTTTATTTCCTGCACTGAAATATTGAACAAAGCTGGCTGTGAGATGCTAGTACTTAGAAGCTTTTAGATGAGCTGGCATGAAAAGCTTCACTCAGGGAAAAAAGCTTTCTTGTTTTTAATTAATGGTTACACAAAATCTCTTCTTTGTTTTGCTGCTGGGGTTGATATGAAACTGCTCAAAGACAGAATGTTCAGATCACTGTTCCTCATCATATGCTTACACAGGGCAGATCTAAGCCTGGCTTGACTTCAGTTCAATGTCACCTTGCATCAATGGTATAGAAAAATACATGTGGAAGGGCAAGAGCTTGTCATGATAGCCTGCCTAGTCATAATCCAAGAAGCTAACATAATCAAGTCCCAATGGGTCTTTCTATTCACACAGCATCACTTGAGATGAAAAGCCTAATTTAATTAGGCTTCATGACAGTAAGAACAGAGAGCTGGAAAAAGAGCAGTATTGCAATTAGCCCATTGGACTTTGGGAATGAAATACCTGGGTATGAACAAGCATGAGTAAATCATATGAGCAGCTTTGCCCCACAGAGTCACTCTGAGGAGAGCATGAGGTGATCTGCTGGGTGTTACTTTCTAACTTGTCTTTGAAGTAGAAACTCTGCATGCGTGAAACTTTCAAAATAATGTAGGGAAGAGTTTTGTCAGATAAATTAACTACACTGGCATTTCGGCAGTTAATGCCTTTCTTCTTCTTCGAAAGCCCCTGAGTGATTCTCCGTTGTGTTTCTCCTTTCTGCTTTGTCAATGCTTATATAGGGTCAATAAGCATATTTTGTATAATAAATGCACAGTCTGTAGCTTTCTTCATTCAGTAGCTTGCTGCTTTAGCCTACTGTAACTAAGTCTCAGCAACTTGTTGTGAGACTGTCATGTCTGCTTAATCTCTTCAGTTACAATCTTTTAATCAATCCAAGGATGCATTCCGGAAGTCTAACCCTTTGCTGGTTCAACTAAGGATAAATAATGACAAGTCACATGTTCCTATTGCTGGATATATCATTCCACTAAATTGTTTCCTTTGTGGTGCAGAATGGAAAAGAATCAGATAATGTCCAATTTATATCTTATTTTGCTGCTATGATGCACATAAATGATTTAACGCTGAAATAACATGGAATTGTCCATGTTAAATATGTACAGAATTATTTCCCATGGCTCTGGAAAGTTCTGTGATTTTTGACAGGCATAAGTAGAATCTTACCTGTTCTCTCTCTCCCCCTGCCCCCCTCTCTCTCTCTCCCTCCCTCCCTCCTTCCCTCCCTCTCGCTCTCTCACTCTCCTCCCTGCTTTTCCTTGCCTTTTGTCCCATTTTTGCCAGTCAACTATTTGAAAGTTCAATATGTTTAATAAATACACATCAAATTATATGTGTGTGTGTGTGTGTGTGTGTGTGTGTGTGTGTGTGTAGTTAATATTTCGGGTTTCCTACCGTGTAATTGTGGATATATCCCTAAAAGGGTAGAAGCGACGTTTCGACAGAATCTCATCTGCCATCATCAGGCTTATGTGAGGAGTCTTTTGCAGTAACTGCCATTACTATTTCTAATCTTGTGCTCACATAAGACTCCTCACATAAACCTGATGATGGCAGATGAGATTCTGTCGAAACGTCGCTTCTACCCTTTTAGGGATATATCCACAATTACACGGGAAGAAACCCAAAATATTAACTATACACACATATATACCCGTGAAAACTTTAGACATAGACATAGACATAGACATAAACAGATATATATATATATATATATACACACACACACACACACATATACATATATATAGATATATATAGATATATATAGATATATAGATATAGATATAGATATATGTAGATATATAGATATAGATATAGATATATGTAGGTCTTTGGTTATTCGGGTTTTCTCCCACGTAAAATTGGAGGTTTCTTGGCAACGTTTCGACGAAGTTTCATTCGTCATCTTCAGGCTGGTGTTCTCGGCTTCGTGCTTCTAGGAGCAATGTGTGTGATCGCAGCTGTTTCTTCCTTTTAACTGCCAGTGGGGGTGTGAACTGATTGGGTGGGAGCTTGGCTGTGTTCTGATTGGGCAGGGGTTTGGCTGTGCTCTGATTGGATGGGGGGTTGGCTGTGCTCTGATTGGATGGGTGTGTGTTCTGTTTAGGTGGGGGTTTGGTTGTGCTCAGGTTAGTCTGAGTAGCAGGGGGATTTGAGCTGGTGAGCTGTGTTGCTGTTGTTTGGCTTCGTGTTCGTGGCCGTGCCAACTCTTCATGGTGGGTGTCAGTCTGCTTCATGTATAGATTGGAGGGGTTTAAAGTGGCTAATGATGCAGCTGTGGTCTGGCTTCTGGTCCGGGGTCGTGTCTCATCATTAGTGTGGGTTTGAGTCTGCTTTCTGCGTGGATGTGCGGTGGTTGCATCCTGTGTGGCTCTCATGAGTGTGGGTCTGGTGTCATTCTTTGTGTTAGGGACTTATTTGTCAATAAGGGCGGGTTTCCAAATGTCTGGTAGGCGGGAGGTATCATCTCATTTATTCATGCTGTGTGGATGTTTTTCTATCTCGATGGCTTCTCTGATTATTCTGTTGTTAAAGTGTTCAGTTTTGGCAATAGTTCTGATCTTTTTAAAGTCAATATTATGTCCTGTGGCTTTGAGGTGTTGGACCCCCGCCCAATCAGAACACAGCCAAGCTCCCACCCAATCAGTTCACACCCCCACTGGCAGTTAAAAGGAAGAAACAGCTGCGATTCATTCTTATAAGTAGACATTGCTGAATTTGGAAAATGCTACTTTCTTTGCACTAAGTTGATCCCTTTAAAAGACCACAAAGACCAGGAGTGAAATCCAGCAGGTTCTGACAGGTTCTGGAGAACCAGTAGTGGAAATTTTGAGTAGTTCAGAGAACTGGCAAATATCAC
This sequence comes from Arizona elegans, assembly GCA_022577455.1. NCBI lineage: Eukaryota > Metazoa > Chordata > Lepidosauria > Squamata > Colubridae > Arizona > Arizona elegans. Next base: position 238,664,646 of record JAKOOJ010000001.1, on the reverse strand, counting down.
CTCTGGTGGGTCCCAGAGTGGGGTGGGAATGGAGATTTTGCAGTATCCTTCCCCTGCCACGCCCACTAAGCCCCATTAAGCCCACCAAGCCATGCCCACAGAACTGGTAGTAAAAAAATTTGGATTTCACCACTGCCAAAGACACCTTAAAAAGCCCCCAAAGTTGTCCCATAGAGGGTCCTAAACAACAATATTTAACTATCCAAGTCTTGATATTACCAACACCGCACCCTTTGGTCTTTGTGTGTGTGTGTGTGTGTGTGTGTGTGTGTGTGTCCTATTATAAGAATGTTCTCTCATTTGAGTGAGATCAACTACACATTTCTCATAATTTATTAGCTTGAAGAAATGTGGACCTCTTGGGAAATAACACTGATTTTCTTCTGTGCCCAAAGCTTGACAATATCCATTATCAATAAAATTATTCTACTTTAGCAGTGATAGTTTGGGAAGATTAAAGGGCACTTATAATTATTTTACAGTGTTTGTTACAATAGATTACCTGCCTCAAAAACTAAATCTGATGTAGGCAGAAATAAAATTGTTTTCTTTATTTTGTTTTGAGTACTTGGTGGTTTTATTTTAGGACTTCCTTTACAATTTCACCAACTTTTCAAAATCTGCTTCGGGTGTTTTGATTGTATAGCCTAACACTCTTAAAAATCTGATTTAAGGTTAAACCATCAAAATAATATTATAAATGTAGAGAATCCTTAATGGGAAAATCAGACAGAAACTAGTAGGATGTGTAACTGAATGAATACAGCTTCAGTGCTGCTATCTCTGGGGAAGGGGGGCAGAGAAGCGACGTCTCATATTGAGAAGAAAGATTTTCCTCTAACCACTGCTTCAATTTTGTAAAATATTTATATGGTTCTAATCTCTTCTTTAACACACTTGCCAGTGGAATAAACCACACAATTAGCTCTGTAATTTTTCAGCTACTCTTCTTCTTTCCATTCTGTTAAATTCAACCTTTACTTTGTGGAAATAGAATTCTCTGAAGGGAAGACGTGTTACATAACTCAGCATTACTTTGTTCAGAATAATATCTGCGGATTCCTTTCAGTCACCAATGTTCTCCAAACTCAATTTGTACTGTTTTTCTCAATAGTGTGATCTTGACATCTATACTCTGGCTAAAGAAGTTGCTCGTTTTTGATCATTGAATTGCAGGTTACATAAGCTATGGGCCCATGGGGGACGGTCCATTAGACCTACTCCAAATGTTGGTGTTGAATTGTGCTCTTTAATGTGACAGAAGGATTAAATTATTCAATCCATTGGGATTGAATTGTACTTAATTGTACTTAAATAAACTAAGGCTAAATGAATGGAATACCAACCTAATTTCATGTTTGTTCTGATTCTGTATATTTTTATATCTTGGATGTCCGTGTATTTGTTTGATTTGCTTTACAAGATTTGCTAACCACTCCAGTCAACTAAAACTTTGTGTGATGTATAAGTGAAAAAAGACATAGGGTAATACAACAAAAATGGTATAAATAATATTATAACAGTGATTGCCCACAGTTAGCCATTGTCAAAGGCAGCCTAAAGTAAGGTGACTTTAGCAGCTTTGTGTACTGCAAGGAGGCGTGGATGGCACCCCAGGCCATCCCAACGATGCCCTTGAAGTGATGTCCCGGTGCCTGGAGGCCATGCAGATCTGGATGGGGAAAAACAGGCTTGCAACGTGGGCGTCCTCCTGGATGCACGGGTGTCTTTGGAAGAGCATATACTGCCGTGGCCAGGGGGGCTTTCTATCAGGTTCGCCTGATTCACCAGTTGCGGCCCTTTCTGGATCGGGACTCCTTACGCACAGTCACTCAGGCGCTCGTCACTTCCTGCCTGGACTACTGTAATGCTCTCTACATGGATCTCCCCTTGAGGAGTACTCGGAGGCTCCAACTGGTGCAGAATACGGCCGCGTGGGGGATTATGGGAGCAAGAGGGCGCTCCCATGTGATGCCTCTCCTGCGCGAGCTGCATTCGCTTCCAGTGGTCTTCCGGGTGCGCTTCAAGGTGTTGGTCACCACCTTTAAAGCGCTCCATGGCATCGGACCTGGGTATTTGCGAGACCGCCTTCTGATGCCGATAGCCTCCCACCGACCAGTACGCTCCCAGGCAATGTCAGCTGGCGTCCCCCAGGGGGAGGGCCTTCTCTGTGGCAGCACCTGCCCTCTGGAATGATTTGCCCCCAGAGATACGAAGGATACCAAATCTCTGGGCCTTTTGCCGTGCCCTAAACACTCTTCTTTTCCATCAAGCAGGGCTGGCGTGAACCCCCCTCCCTTTTTTTTAAGCTCTTTTTAGCTTTTTAGCTTTTTAAGTGTAAATTGGGTTTTAATTGGATTGTTTTAAATTGTGGGCCAAAGCTGTATAATTCTTTTAATTGATTTTAAATTTTGTATTGGTATGTTTTTTTCCTTGGCTGTGCACCGCTCTGAGTCCAATAGGAGAAGGGCAGTATATAAATTGAATAAATAAATAAAATAAATAAATAAAGTTACTTCTGGGAAAGCAAAACCATTTTTTTTTAAAAAATAATAAATTTAATAACTAAATAAACATAGTCCAAAGCTGCTTGGCAAAGCTACAGTATGTCTGTCAGTAGAGACTCCACAGGAAACCATCCCTAGGTGTTCAAAGCAGATGGGCTTCTGGCCAAGCAGAATGATAGACCCTGACATGGTGCCATGTAGGACCAAGTTATCTCCAAGGCAGCTCCATGTAGAGTAGTTGCAGTAGTCCAGCTGATAGATCTCTATCCCCAAAAATTGGGCACTCCTGTTCTAATCTTGTAAATAATCAAGCTAATTATTTTGCTCCTCTAGCATCTACCCAGGCTTCAAGAGTCTCTTGGATATTAAAAGGAGATGAATACGTGCAGTAAAGCCCAGAACTATGAAATAAAGCATGGGGGTGCCCTCATATTGACAAATCAGGTAGGACTGTAGTCAGGATGCTGGACTACAGGGATTTGTGCCTGTTTTACTTTGCTCTGCAATGCATGTTCTACATGGGCTGCCTTTAAGTAGGATTCAGAAGCTTTATTTGGCTCAAAGTGCAGGGGATGGTCTGCTACTGGGAGGTAGCAGATTTAGTCACATGACACCTATGTTGTTATGGTTGCGATTCTGATTGCCAGTCTTTCGAGGTTTAATTCAAAGCTTTGATGGTTGTCCTTAGAGCACTGTAGGGCTTGATCTCTGGCTATTTACAGGACTGTTTTTGTAAACTGTCCCACATGTCCATGCAAGAGGGATTATTGAGGCTCTTACCCTACATGAAGTAAAGGCAGCTGGATCCCAATAATGTCCCTTTTTTTTTTTTAAACTACCCTCATGAAGTGTAACTCTTTGCTTCCCAAGATACAAAGCACCATACCTTATCTTTCCAAAAGTGTTTAAAATCTGACTGTTCTGCAAAGTATTTGGTTCCTGATACTGTAATGATATGTAGGCTGATATTGGATAGTTTTTACACTGTATGCTTCTGGTTTCGTTGTATTGTGTGTATTGTGTTTCTGAAAAGTGCCTTTGAAAATGAGCCATATATAAAATTGTATGATATTTATTTATTTATTTATTTATTTATTTATTTATTTATTTGTCATATTTCTATGCCGCCCACTCTCCGAGGACTCTGGGCGGCTTACACCAAAGACAGTATACTAAATAACATATTGCCCCCAACAATCTGGGTCCTCATTTTACCCGCCTCGGAAGGATGGAAGGCTGAGTCAACATTGAGCCAGTGAGATTTGATCCGCTGATCTGCTGAACTAGCAGTCAGCTGAAGTAGCTGCAGTACTGCACTCTAACCACTGGGCCACCTCAGTTCTTGGAGGTGGTGAAGTGGAGTTGTCTTGGAGTTATCTTAGAGATAACTCAGCATAAACAAAATATGTTGATTGGATACCTCAGAAAGTGTTTTAAGGAGTTTGGCTGCTAAAAACTTTATGCTGGAAAAGTAAATTATCAGAGAGGACACGTACATCACAATATAGGTTTGCCTTATTAGGGTCCCATTTTGATTTATTATTCATGAATTTATTAATAAAGATGTGATTTTGAATTATATAACCCATATTTCAATTCCATCATTATCTAAAGGATAAATGGATTGATTGAGCTTGGGGTGTAGCAAGAAATATTCTGGCACCAAAGAAAAACTGTGTCACTCCGGTTTGGACTGATGGTTTCACTCTACAGTTTTGAACTGGCTCAATATTGATGAAATGGGGAGAGTGCTCAGTATTATTCCATGTACTCAAGGGTTAATGTATTTAAATCATGACCTCTTTGCTCTTCTTATCTCACTTCTTTGTGCTGCAGTTTGCTAAAGAGGTACAGTTATTGGACTGGATATTTGGCCTCCTAGAACACAAACTACAGGTGGTCCTTGACTTACTACCACAATTGAGCCCAAAATTTCCACTGCTAAGCAAGGCAGTTGTTAAATGTGTCATGCCTCATTTTATGGCCTTTTGCCATAGTTGTTAAGAGAATCACTAAGTTGTTAATCATGCGGTTGTTAAGCAAATTTTGCTTCCCTCTTTGACTTTGCTCGTCAGAAGCTCCTTAGGAATGTTGCAAATGACAACCCCAGAACATATGATGCTGCAACTATGGTTAGCACATGCCAGTTGCCAAGCATCCTAAGTTTGATCATATAACTATGAGGGTGCTGCAATGGTCATAAGTGTGAGAAGTGATCATAGGTCACTTTTTTCAGGGGTGTTGTAACTTTGAACAGTCATTAAACTAATGGTTGTAATTCAATTACTATCTATCTGCTATTATACAGGAGGATTAGATTATGGGACACCAGTACATATACTACTCCCTTTCAGGAAATCTACCAATACCAATGTCAGTGTTCCAGAAAAAAACTCAACTCCAAGTAAAGATGTGGAAGCAAGCATTTTCCAAAGCTGGCAACCAACACTTTATTTCCCAAACTTTGTCTCTTATTCTACCGTCCCAGTAAACTGCCCCATCTGCTCTATGATTCAATCCAGTGTTTTGATAGGGAGCTAATATCTGTCTTCTCACAATCCACATTCCATGGAGCAGAACTCAAAGAGAGGACTAGTACTAATTTACCTGAATTTCACGAGAAACCATATAAATATATACTCATGGAACCTCAATTCACAGGATGGGAAGAAACTGTGGGGGTCACAACTAGCTAGGAAGGTTTCTTTTCCCATTTCCTTTTTGTATTCTCTACTTAAGTGCCAGCAATGTTGATTAGGATTGAAAAAAATCCTAATTATATGAGGCAATATAAGAAAATAAGTACTTCTTGTTCTCTACAAGAGGAATTTTCTCTATAGCACAGAATATATAAGAACAGTACATAAAATATGACACAGAAATTTATCAAATAGGAGACTGGATAATTGTAGTTTTCCTCTTTTTCTGTTCTGTAATACATATATTAAAGATAATTTGGTATTAGTTTTTTCATTACTATAAAACACACAATAGCATTACTCGATGATTTGGATATTTTTCTCTGAAAGTGCATGTTTGCATTTACATACATACACACACACACACACACACACACACAGAGAGAGAGAGAGAGAGAGAGAGAGAGAGGGAGAGAGGGAGAGGGAGAGGGAGACACATTCCTGCAATATATTTCATGCTTCATCTGCTGGGCAACTCATTAAATTAGTGCAACACAAAATATTAACGCAAGAAGTTAAAATTTCCCTCCCCCATTCTTTTAAACCTCCCTGCCCCTTCCCCACTCAGTTGAACTTTCTTGCTTTCATACATTCTTTGGTTAATAAATGGCAAACCTTGACCCTTATGTTTGCTCACTACTCATTTGTGTGTCATTTGCCAGCAATCTTGAGCCTGAGGGAATGGGAGGAGTTGTAAAACTAAATTGTACCCCTGGGAGTCAGAGATAAAGTCACTCACTGTACAGGATACAATCTCCATATCTTTTAAATTCAATGGAAATCGCCTTTGACCCACATATAGATGATGCAATTGTTCTCTGAACTTTCAGTAAGCAAGATCCACATGTTTGCAAACTAAAACAAGCAGTTAAAGAAAGTAATTGATGGTACTAGAGGGAAAAAAACAACCATAAACAAACTGAATAGCTGAATCCAAGCATAATTTTAATCATTGGCTCTCTGAAAAATGACTATCCACTATTGAACCAACAGCCAGTTTGGTGTGGATAAAGTGTCAGGTTAGAAACTGGGAGACCATGAGTCCTAATTCTTCTTTAGGCATGAAGTCAGCTGGATGACCTTGGACCAGGCCCTTTCTCTAAGCCGTAGGAAGGAATGGCAAACCACTTGAGAAAACCTAGCAAGAAAACTTCAGGGACTAATACAGGAGTAAAACATTGACTGAAAGACACATTGTTGAAGCAAATTAAAGCTCTAAATCAAAGGTATGCAGGCTCTGCAGACTTCAATTCTCAGAATTTTCAGCATTGGCAACTGTTAAATGGGGAATCTGTGAAGTTGCCATTCACACATCTGAAGAATTGATGTACTTGTTCCAGGAAACTTGTTTTAAGTTTACAACAACTTTAATCTCAGGACAATCATATGATCAAATGGTTAAACAGGGATTAATAATCTTGCCCTGCGATTTTCATTTTGTCTGGGACAGAACTTGGGAAAAAATAGATCATAACTAACTAACTAATTAACTTAACTAACTTTGCTATGGTTAACTCCTATTCCATTATCTTTATCTGCATAACACATTGAATAAAAAAAACCTATACAAAAATTGTTTAGTCCATTGTGAACCCTCATAATGCATTCAATTTAGGGTTCAATGTATTTTGTAATGTAATTCAATGTATTTTGAATTAACTGAATTATTAATCATGGATAAGTGTATCACTATTATTCAAATTTTCTAAATTAATTCTGAAAAGACAGAAATGGGTAAGCAGATGTTTTGTGCATACACCTATTTAATTGATAAAAGTTTAAATACAATCAAATTAAAGTGCAGCGAGTGAGTTTAGGATTGCAGTTGATGCCTTTCAGCCAAATAGGCTTTTAAAATGGTTTTATCTATGTGTATCTTGTCAGTTATATCAAAGTCACATTTGGGGGGCAGGGGGGAGAGACAAAGATAGGAAAATTGTATCTCTAAGTACTCCTATTTTCACTACCTGCTATCAAGTTAGATGTCAAGTGATTTCTCCTTATGTTTTCAAATTTTCTAAATAAAGCACCCATCAAATTTTATTTTTATTATTGAGAGAATTGAGAAATGTTATTATTATTATTGAGAGAATAATAATAATAATGGGGGGGTGTTCCTGTCAAGCTTAATTTTCAAAATTAAGCATTCACTGCATTTTTCAAGTTTCAATTTAACTTTACTCAGGTTGCATTATTTACAGCAGATTCCTGAATTTTTGTCATCAAGGTGATGAGCAAAATCAATCCTCTTTTTAATGATTTTAGTTTCACTTATTTGAAACTTTAGTGGGTCAAGAAACCACAAAGTTTGAGAATCCTTGTCTTATTGATATAATGGTGAATCACTCGTTCGTTATGATAACACAGTTTTTAAAGACACATTGATATGTCCTTTTGATTAACTACTTAGATATGTCTCGTTTTGAAGGAGTAGCACCAAAAATTATGGTTGGAACTGATTTTTGCCTAATTTAGATAATACACTGAGGCCTGCCTATATCATTTAGCAGCAACCAAAAATGCACAACAAAGTATCCACCAAACTATGGGAAAGTTAGGAAAAATAAATGCTGAATTTAAATTGTAAAAGACTGTACTGTGCTGTCATACAGTAGTGGGCAAACGATTGCTTCAAATAGCTTCATTCCAGCATACAATAAAGAAAATAGTTGTGCCATACGAAGTATTTGAAAAGCTTCTGCCAAGTTCAAGCTAGGGAGCCTATGTCTGGTGCCATCCTAACTGAGTCAACGATAGGCAAAGTAATGCCTTCATAACAGGCCTGATATATCATCTATGGGAGATGCACTTTCTTGAGTTATGACTCTGATAAAATGAACAGCATAAACATAAAGTGTGCATCAAAACCAATGCAAATTCCAAAACAACTTGAGCCAGAAATTTTTGTATCTTCTCCAAAATGATTTTTACAATATTAAAAAGAGTGACATAATCAAACCTCTCAAGATGTTGCCAATCACACCCTAAGATCTTCTGCAATTTTATCTAAGAATGTGCAATCTACTGCAATTTTTAAGCAAATAATAATAATTTGGGGGTTGTTTCTCATGAATGGGGTGCTTTTGTGCCATAAGTAGAATGCTGACAAAATTTCATTTAAATTTTGAACAGATTGAAGCAGCTTTCCATACAGAGAGAGAGAGGGAGGGGGGAGAGAGAGAGAGGGAGAGAAAGAGCGCAATGGGGAAAGTCAACATTAAAAACTTCTCTTGCATAAAATCCCTTGTAACTATCCATCTGAAAAATGTCAGGTTATTTACCTTCAGGAACTTGTATGATAGATGATATTTTCTAAAATGACAGACATTGGAGTATATGAAAATATAGTAGTTGTAGTGTTCAATTTCCCTAGGCCTTACAAGGAGATTTATTCTGCTACATTTTCTATTGCGATTCAGAAAGCTGCAGCAGATGTGTGGTTTTCCTAACCTCTGTTCTACCAATTATTATTACTAAGTACTCTATAGGGTTCGAGCTCTCAATCAGCCTTCTTCCCTATAGAATTCATGTGAAAGACGCCCTGTACAATTGTTATTGCAAAGTGTGGAACGAGACGAGAGGCGCTATGGTATAGTGGCTACGCTCCTGGGCTGGAGACTGAATTTGCAGAGAGAGAGACTGACTGGGTGATTACGGGTCAGGCACTCTTTCTTAGTCCAACCTACATCAAAATGTTGCTGTTGTGGAGAAAATAGAAGGTGGGAATATTAAGTATGCATGCTGCCTTGAGTTGACCAAAAATAAATAAAAGTTTCCTCCTGGTTTTAGATTTGTGTAGATGAAGAAATTCCCACAGGAATAGCTTGAATGGCTAGCCGCCAGAGATGTGTAAAGCTTTGAAGGAGTGTATTCATTCCAGTCTCCAGGATGATTCAAGGTAGCAAATCAAATCAGGAATTTCTAGAAGTCTTCAGAGAGTTTTGAAAATGATTTGGTAGGATGTTTGGTGCTTCAGGCTTTGTGAAGACTGAAATATTGATACAGCTTTTTCCTCAGTGTATGGAAAAAGCTGATGTGAGGTGAGTGTGAATCACAGGATGCGCTGTCTACTCATTTACTTAGACATGAGTATCTGCCCACTGGTTTTTACCGTCTCTGCAAATCTTGTCTATCACACTCTTTGGGGAGGACTTTATACTTACTGTTCTGTTAGAATTTATTTAGCCAGGATTCAGATTTGTTCTACTGTGCTTTTTTGATCTGGTTTGCTCTTTCTTGTCTGACTCTCACCTTTCCCCAAATATATATTTTATCTTCTTTTTATGTTCTCAATCTATTTGTCTGCAGTACAGCAGATCCTGTTAGCCTCTGTGTCTCTTTCAGTTTCCCCCTTTATGGACTTTTTAATCTTTTCTAAGACTTTGCTTTTTAAAGATTATTTGAAAGTTGGTTTAAGTCACATTGATTGAGATTTTCTCTATTGGCCATTTGTTAGATAAACTGGAGGCTGCTAAGTTCTCCTCTCCTCGCCTTAAAAAAAAAGGTACAGCAAAGAATCAAAAATTTATTGCCGTAAAATCTGTGAAGCTTTCTGGCTGAAACTTTGCAAAATTAATGACCTTTAAAGGGCCTATTATTTTTATAATTTGAATTCCATTCACATATGCCCAAAAAATACTGAGATACTCTCCATTATGGCCAATGGAAATTCATCAGGATTAACAGTTCTTCCATGTGCTCTTCATCTTCATAGCCAACAATTGATTGTTTTTTTCTGATCAAATATCAAATAAAATTGAATCTTGCTGTTTTCAGTTCTTAAATTGGAATGGAATCAAAGCTTGATTGATTTGCACATCTCTACTAGCTCTACCTATTGAGATTAACTCTGTTACTTGGTGACTGGAAGTGAAAGAGCCTTATCCTTTTAGGCAACTAGCAATGTAGCAAATAAAGCAACTAAACCCCTATTGGCCATATCCCTAAAACCCAGTGGGACTTGGAGACATTGCTTGAGATTTCTGAGCTAGGGTCCTGTTAAGGTAGAGGGTTCCTAGGCAAGGCAATTCCCACACAAGAAATTCATCTGGAATTCAACAAACTCCAAATTTTTCCTCCCGCAGACCCTCCTCCTGATGCATGCACTCTTTCTTCCACCTCTCCCTGATGGGTTCTCATTCCTATTCTTTCTCTAATGCTTTCCACTTACAAAGTGACAGCACTGGAGTCTTGGGAATCCTGAAGAACCAAACTGGACTTGGACATCTTTATCCTCAGAGACTCTCTGGATTTTGAATGCAGTGCCCAATCTGGAAAGAGAAAGTTAGCTGAATCAGTGCTGGTTTAATTGCATCTTCTTCCACAAATTAATGGATTATATTATTTTAAATAAATTAGTATTTTTGTTGTAGCTATGACTTGCTGCTTATGAGGGATTCTGATGGTCACATACAGTGGTGAAATCCAAATTTTTTTACTACTGGTTCTGTGGGCGTGGCTTGGTGGGTGTGGTGTGGCTTGGTGGGCGTGGCAGGGGAAGGATACTGCAAAATCTACATTCCCTCCCCATTCCTGGGGGAAGGATATTGCAAAATCTCCATTCCCACCCCACTCTAGGGCCAGCCAGAGGTGGTATTTACCAGTTCTCCAAACTACTCAAAATTTCCACTATTGGTTCTCTGAACTGCTCAAAATTTCCACTACCGGTTCTCCAGAACCTGTCAGCACCTGCTGGATTTCAGCCCGGTCACATGTCTTTTAAAAGTCTAAGAGACTTGATCAATCACTTGCCATACTATTTTGAAAAACAAAGAGTATGATATAAACTCCTTCTGGTTTCTCTGTGTGGCACCTGAAATGAAGCAGGAAGGCTCTTTTCAATCAAAATGTTGGTGGGAACATACCAGAATAAATAGGATTACTCTGTCAACCATCCTGGTTTGGAGAAGATGGAAGGAGAAACTGCCCTGTATATACAACAAAAGGGGCAGAACTGTATGTCTGTTAATTTTTCATCATTCTTATATGGATGGTGATGAATTTAGATATTACCCAGGCTCTGGGATGTAACTTTATGCCTAGCAGCAGCACCAGTGCCTCTGAAATATATCACCTGTACTTCCACACATCTATTACTGAAAGCACACCACCTTTGTTTTCTCAATAAGCAATTTGCAGTGTGAACCCAAATTGAACAGACATACAAAAAAAAAATAAAATGAAAATGGACTCATAACACTTGTTTTGGGGAAAATACAGACAGAAAAGCTCAGTAAATCATATGAAGTAACTAGCACAGCTGGAAGAGAAAATAGATATTTCTAAAATTTTCAGAAACTAAGAATAAAATTAAAGGCTTGACACATTTCAACAAGTATGTTATATAATGCCTTTTAATATTCAATCACTGGAATTAAAGTAATGGGATGATGGCACTGTGCAGGAAGTTCAACATACACACACTAGATCTGATCTAAGAAATAATTCATAGAGGAATGGTTTGATCTAATAGAGGAGTTTGATTTTAGCCACAGCTTCTTCATAAGTCTCATTTTTCTCTTGATAAAACATTATGGTGACATTGTTAATGATGTAGTTATAGCTATTATTATATAAAGATCAATATTTTTAAAAACCCCCAAGCTTGACTGCAACAATGCTTCTTTGAGTGGGGGTGTCTTTCCCACCGTCTTGAAAGAGGCGGTGGTGAGGCCCCTCCTCAAGAAGCCCTCCCTGGATCCAGCTGTATTAGCAAATTATCGTCCTGTCTCCAACCTTCGCTTTGTTGCAAAGGTTGTTGAGAGTGTGGTTGCACGACAACTGCCTCAGTACCTGGATGAATCGAATTATCTAGATCCGTTCCAGTCGGGATTCAGGCCCGGGTACAGCACAGAGACAGCATTGGTCGCATTGGTTGATGATCTCTGGAGGGCTCGGGACAGGGGTTGCTCCTCTATCCTGGTCCTACTAGACCTCTCAGCGGCTTTTGATACCATCGATCATGATATCATGCTGCACCGGTTGGAAGGGTTGGGGGTGGGGGGCACTCTTCTACAGTGGTTCTCCTCCTTTCTCTCTGACCGGTCGCAGTCTGTGTTGACAGGGGGGCAGAGGTCGACCCCGAGGCCCCTTATATGTGGGGTGCCACAAGGATCGGTCCTCTCGCCCCTTCTATTCAACATTTATGTGAAGCCGCTGGGTGAGATCATCCGTGGTTTTGGGGTGAAGTACCATCAGTACGCTGATGACACCCAGCTGTACATCTCCACCCCAGACCACCCCAATGATGCCCTCGAGGTTATGTCCCGGTGCCTGGAGGCCGTACGGATCTGGATGGGGAGGAACAAACTCAGACTCAACCCATCCAAGACTGAGTGGCTGTGGTTTCCGTCGTCCCGATATAGTCAGTTGGTGCCATCTCTGACTATTGGGGGCGAGTCGTTGGCCCCCACAGATGGGGTTCGCAACTTGGGCATCCTCCTGGACTCGCGGTTGTCTTTAGAAGAGCACATGACGGCCGTGGCCAGGAGGACTTTTTATCAGGTTCGCCTGATTCGCCAGTTGCATCCCTTTCTGGATCGGGACTCGTTGCGCACGGTCACTCACGCCCTTGTCACCTCACGCCTGGATTATTGTAATGCTCTCTACATGGGGCTCCCCTTGAGAAGCACCCGAAGGCTCCAACTGGTCCAGAATGCGGCCGCGCGGGTGGTAATGGGAGCAATGTGGCGCTCTCATGTAACCCCCCTCCTGCGCGAGCTGCACTGGCTCCCAGTGGTCTTCCGGGTGCGCTTCAAGGTTTTGGTTACTACCTTTAGAGCGCTCCATGGCTCAGGACCAGGGTACTTACGAGACCGCCTCCTGCCACCAATAGCCTCTCACCGACCAGTTCGCTCCCATAGAGAGGGACTCCTCAGGGTGCCGTCGGCCAAACAATGTCGACTGACGGCCCCCAGGGGGAGAGCCTTTTCTGTGGGGGCACCTACCATCTGGAACGGGCTTCCCCCGGAGTTACGAAACATCCAAGACTTACGCATATTCCGCCGTGCCCTGAAAACGTTTCTATTCCAACAAGCTGGTCTGGCCTAACTCTCCCTTTTAAATTGGCTTTTAAATTGGCTTTTAAATCAGGTTTTAGACCTCTTTTAGATAAATTTGGATGTTTTAATCTTTGAGCCAAATTACTTAATCTGTTTTTTAATAGTTTTTTTTAACTTCTATATGTATTTGTAATTTATTGTAGCTGTTCACCGCCCTGAGTCCTTCGGGAGTAGGGCGGTATACAAATATGAAAAATAAATAAATAAATAAATAAATAACAATTACACCATATATATAATTACACACACGTGTGTGTGTATGTACATGTACATGTACATGCATGTACATGCATATACATGCATTATACATATACACATATATATACCTGCATACATACACATACACACAAACAGATTTTGCTAATTCTACTTGTTAGTAGCTGACTGTCTTATAAACATTGATCAGAATGATCTCTAATTTTTTGAAATAACTTGGAAAGGCATTGGCCAGAACAGCAGATGGTGGAGAAACTACAAGGCCTGCACAGCCAACATGTTGATCTGACATGTTGGATTCCTGCTAAATGTTCTTAACTGGTCAGGTTTAAAAGTCTGCTTTGATAGTGCCTATGCAGAATACTGGGAAACTCAAGGTATTATATAGCAATGTAGAAAGTAACTTTTTTAAAGAATAGAAATTGAATTTCTAGAATATATTGTGAACTTGAAATACTGTGTAGCAAATGCGTCTACCAGGAATAGTAATCATGATTGCAATAAAGGCATTTAAAAGGAATCTATTATCTTTCCATGGCAAAAAATACAGAACAGTATTATATATCAATATAAAACAAAGAAGGATGATGTTGAAGAAACAGGATTAAATTTGGGCTAAGTTTACCTTGCATAAAGATAATAAGCAAAATACTGTTGGGACAAAATATAAAGGTTCTGCCATAGATCCTGATAGTTTAAATCAGTTTTTTTTTATGTAAAATAACAGATATCTAGATAGAAAATATGCTGTGGATTAGTCTACATGGATTTCATAGCACTATTTGATATTGGGCCACATGGGAAATTAATAGTTACTGGTGAAGATGGAGATTAATACAGATAGTGGTAGATAAGCAAGTGAATAAAAGTAAGAAGATAATACCAGCAAATGTTCATTTTAAGAAGATAACAATTCAGTGATAAGAAACCAAGTTGGTATTTCCATAATTTTGTATGCTTTATTTAACATAAGAAAGATATTAGTAGCATTTGTTGAATCACAAGATTTGGAACTGCATGTCATTAGTGTAGTTGAGGATGGTAAGTTACTTGAAAATGGAAAGAATTGTAAGGTTAAAAATTAAAACATAAATATTATTAAAGGTTCTACTCTGTGTCATTTGGTATGTATTAAGTTAATGTGGAAAGCACAAAGGTACGTTTAGGAAAACCCTAAAATAATAGAAAGTGAAAAACAAACAGTGAAATCACATTAAATGTATAGTAGGGGGAAAGATAGGCATTATTAAAAGTGGCCAAGTTAAGAAAATGATATAGTGCCTTAATGTGCTGTCAGAACAAAGGCAACTTCCAAATTAAATATTAACACAAGGCAAATTCACTAACAGCATAAAAGATCAGGAGGTACTTAGTGAAATTTTTCTAATGATTCAGAAATATCTAAAATCTTAATATTTAAAGTAAACATATTTTGGTGTTGTGGATGATGAAATAATTTCAGTAAGGAACTTAATTATCAATGGGAAAGAAGCTGGAGACCTTTGATTTGAAGTAAACTTTGGGGGAGCTAAACAAGAGAGGATGAGGACAGAGAGAGAAAAAAGAAAAATGGAAACATTGGCTGCGTAATGGCAACATAGCAATCATTTTATTATAAGAGGATCTTCTTGAACTGAGTTGCCTTTTCCTCTTGCTTTTTTTTTTAAAGTTAGATTACATCTTAAATCATGCTAGTGTTGATCTGATAAATATTTGATCAAGAGTCAATTTTTCATCATTTTGATGGATTTATTTTAGAAGATTAAATATTATTTAGAAAGGATTATGGCAATGGCCTCATAAAGTTGTTAACATGGCACTGCACTACTTCTTACAATATCTTGAATGCCTAAGCACCAGGGGTGGGTTTCTAAAAATTTTTACTACTGGTTCTGTGAATGTGGCTTATTTTGTGGGCGTGGCTTGATGGTCATGTGACAATTCTTTAGGATTTAGCAGAGGTACTGGTCTACCAGGCTTTTAACTGCTTGCAGAGCTGTACCAATCTACCCATTTATTTTTGCAGGCACTGATCTACTCATGTATTTTTGCAGGCACTGGTCTACCCATTTATTTTTGCAGGCACCGGTCTACTCATTTGTTTTCTTTTAACACTGATCAGCTGTAGGGCAGCCCTTTGAAGCCCCGTGGCAAGAGTTTAAACAGTTTTTTCCCCTCTAGCCATCAGCTGGGACTCAGGAGGCAGCAATAGGTTGGGGATGGGGCCAAATAAAAGGTAAGAATAACGCGGGGGGTAGGTGGATGGGGTGGGGGGTGCAGAACCGGTTCGGTGATGTCATATCGTCACCACCACTGGCTCGGCGGAACCGGGAGGAACCTACCACTGCCAAGCACCTATGGAAGGTCTTTTTTTGTAGACTTCAGCTCCATCAGTACCATCATTTCAGAAATTCTTCATCTAAACTGACTCAGCTAGCTGTGCCTGTCCACACTTGTAGATTATAAACTTTCTGACAGATAGAAAGCAGCAGATAAAGCTAGATAAAATCACATCAAATATCAGTTCAATTAGCACAGGTGCCTCCCAGGGCTGTGTGGTCTCTCCATTACTCTTTTCCCTCTATACTGATAGCTGCATCTCTAAGGATCCCTCTGTTAAGTACTGAAGTTTGCAGATGATACAGCAGTCATTAATCTCATTCAATATGGTTATGGGTCTGCATATAGATGGGAGATTGAACAACTAGCCATAGGGTGCAACCAGAATAATCTGGAGTTGAACACACTTAAAACTGTAGGGATGAAATTGGATTTTAAGAGAAGCTCTCCTATTCTACCACCTCTTATAATATTAGACAACACAGTATCAACAGTAGAGACCTTCACATTTCTGAGTTTTATAAACTCCCAGGATTTGAAATGGACACCCAACATTAGAACCATTATTAACAAGGCAGAACAAAGAATGTTCTTCCTACACCAGCTCAGAAAATTCAGACTGCCCCAGGAGCTGGTGATAAAAAACAGTTGCAATCAATCTGCCTTTTATTGAGGACCTATATACTGCAAGGATCAGAAAGGGAGCTGAGAAAATATCTAGAGACACTTCACATCCTGGACCTAAATTGTTTCAACTCCTCTCCTCAGGATGCCAGTATAGGGTATTACATGCCACAGACACAGACAGTTTTTTCCCTCACACCATCGCTCTGCTAAACACCCAATTCCCACAGTACTGTCTTATGTCTAAGGATGTAGCATGGATGTATTGCCAATATCCTTCTCATCTTTTCTACTACCTTCACTTATGATTATATTACTTTGGTGTTTGTATGTACACTGAGTGGTTCTGCACTGGAGACAAATTCCTTGTGTATCCAATCACACTTGGCCAATGAAGCTATTCTATTCTATTCTATTCTATTCTATTCTATTCTATTCTATTCTATTCTATTCTATTCTATTCTATTCTACCCTATCTTACCCTACCCTACCCTACCCTACCCTATTTTAATATATGATAGAAAAGAGGATCAAGGGGGCACTTTTGAAATGTGCTTATTACTTTATGTGCATAGATGGAAGTTTATTTAAATATTTATAATATGCAGAGAAATACTCCCCCTCGTCATGGAGAAGACTATGAAAATTTCCTGTAAACTTGCTTATAGTATTACCAAAATGCTGCTTATTAATGAAAAAAAAATCCCTTCTCCTAGTCTCCTATTTTATGGACTATGGTTAAAATTTAAACTGGATTATCTTTCAAATGTAAGTGGGCAATTTTCCTGTGGCAAATAGCAACCATTTTTATTTTTTCAATTTCAGTTTTTACATTCCAGAAGGTCTCAAGATAAGTAAAAAAAAAAAAAAAGGTCTTTATTGGAAATGGGGGGGTGGATGGATTGGGATGCCTTGATCAGACCAGACAAACTTTTAGCGATCAAGAACTATGTTTAACATTTGGGGAGGAGCCCATTATATAAACACTGAGAACTGGACTGTTCAGTTCTTTAAGAGGAACCCAAAGGTACGGTAGTATCTTAAAATAAAGATTAGAACTCAAAGGTAGTATCTTAAAATAGACATCTCAAATATGTCTATTTTAAGACACTGTGTACAAAAGGGTATCATTCTTTTCCCCAGTTTAAAATAGCAGAAAACAATGCCAATAAAATTATGACTAGATGGGCTCTAAAGCAAAATGGAAATTTGAAGGCTACAGGTTGCCCCGATTTGGCTTAAGCCTTGCATAGTTTTAAAGCACCCAGTCCTCCATTTAAACTACCCCTCTGGTACCTTAGAAGACTTGGAGATTATGAGAATGCCTCTCACCCCTTAAATTGTTTACATACCTCAGGATGAAAACTCTTTAGGCCTACAGCATTCTCAAAAAGTGATTGTTGCAATCAGCTGTTGCTCCTAACTGTGTTCTCTCTAAGATAAGCTGCATGACCAATCAACTGTTCCATTACTGAATTTGTAGAAATTATCAGTGGCAAAAACAGGCCTATAGCTAGGCATGTTTAAAGCCTGCAACAGTTACCGGTAAACGGTTATTGAAATTAAACATGTGTGTTACGTATGTTTTTAACAGAGATAAGTGCAGACATTCTGCCAGAAATACAACAAAGATGTCATGACAAATTCTGACTTTCTCTTTAAAACATCACATAATTTTTAACTACACACAACGTAATTTTAAATTGAAACTGAAAGCTTTTATTTCTCAGAATCTGGGTAATTGTCACTGATGAGTACTAGATTTATTGTGAGGCATTTATCAACATTAGATTTGTGAATCTGTCTAGATAAAAACAGTTTTAAATATTTCAAGACAGTGCCATCCAATTTCGCATTGAAATTTTAATTACCAGGAAAATGGCCAAGGAATTATATCTCTTTTTATCAATTCCAATTTATCTGAACATTCTCCCTACTCATTTGACAAGTTTTCCAAGTACAAAGGATATGGCTCATTTATTTGACTTCTGAAATAGCACTTTTAGAAGATTAGTATTTACTAATTAGTATTTACTCAGAATAACAAATATCTATTTCAACAAGCTTCTACACACACTCAGACTTAATCCAAACAGAAGAAGTTAACCACAGTCATTACATAATAGAAGAGAACAAAATAGCATGAAATATTTTTTTCCCCAAAATACAAGAAACATATCATCTGTTGGACAGAGACTGGCAACAGTATTCTGCTATTTTTAAAAATGTACAGCAGGTTATATACTTTTCTTCCTTTTAAATTAAAGAAGATAAAGGCTATTCTCAGAGGTGTCCATAAAGAGAATTTTTTAAAAATCAAATTGGTATCCATGACTCTGTTATTGCCTTTCTTTTGCACTAGTCACAGCCACTGTCTTGACTTTTAGATGCACACTTCCCTGGGGACATCCTTGACTGCCCTTGAAGAGAACTTGAAAACTATAGTAAATACAAAATGCAGTTAACAATGATAGCCACTGCAGCAATATTACACTTATGTTTTGGGGGCTGCATAGGTTGGCAAAAGTTCTCCAAATTCAATTCAATATTTGGCTTAGGCTCAGGTTACCTACGGAATCTACATCTCCTGTTCAAGCACGTTGAGATGAGAGGGATGTTTCAGATCAGTGGTGAAATCTAAAATTTGTTACTACCAGTTCTGTGGGCATGGCTTGTGGGGTGGTGGTGGTGGTAATGTGACTGGGTGGGCATGGCCAATTTTTTTTTTTTTACTTTTAAAACCAATCGGCGAAGTGGTTGTAAAAAAATGCTTTTTCAGAGGCTTTTAAAAGCATTTTTTACAACCTCTTCGGCCAAAGAGGTTTTAAAAATTGCTTTTAAAAGCCTCTGATGATCCCAGCTGAGTTGCCTGATCGGCAGAGGCTTTTAAAAGAAAAAAAGCCTCTGCCTATCAGGCAACTTTGCTGGGATCGTCAGAGGCTTTTAAAAGCATTTTTTTCTACAACTCTTTGGCCGAAGAGGTTGTAGAAAAAAATGCTTTTAAAAGCCTTTGATGATCCCAGCTCAGCCGCGCGATCATCAGAGGCTTTTTTTTTTACTTTTAAAAGCATTTTTTCAGCCAAAGAAGTTATAGAAAAAATGCTTTTAAAAATTAAAAAAAAAGCCTCTGATGATCATGCGGCTCAGCTGGGCAAGGGTGGGGGGCAGGGATTTTTGCTACTGGTTCTCCGAACCACCCACCTCCATCGCTACCAGATCGGGCGATCCAGTCCGAACCGGGAGCATTTCACCCCTGCTTCTGATTCATTCTCTATGAAAATAGGGAACACAAGGCAGACATTCTTGGTGATGACCCATTACTTGGGAATACACATTACTATTCTTAAAACTTGGAAGGCCTCTTTTCTGCCGATTCTTATAAAGCCATTAAAATGTGGCTTTTCTGGTAGATGTATAAGGTGTGAGATCTTATGAAAGCAATGTTGGTTTTGATTATAATAATTATGTGCCATTAAATTGAAAATGAGTCTTCGAAAGCACATGGATAGATCTTCTCCATGATGAGCTGTCCTTAACCTGATCCTTCAGGTGTTTCAAGAGTGCACCCTTCACTGCTGTAACTATGTCTATCCATTCAGCTACTGGTTGTCCTCTGCTCTTTTCTTCTGTTTTTCCCAGCATTAGGGCCTTCTCCAGTGAGCCAGGTCTTTGCATAATGCAAGTCCAAAATAGGATAATTTGAACCTAGTTATCTGTGCATTGAGTGAGAACTCTGGGTTGATTTGTTTGATGGTTCATTTGTTTGTTTTCTTGGCTCTTCAAGATATTCTCAGGATTCTTCTCCAACACCAAAGTTCAGAAACACTAATTTTCTTTCTATCTTGCTTATTCAAAGTCCAATTTTTGCTTCCATACATGTCACAGCATGATTCTGATCTTTTTAGATATACACATGACTTCTATATTGGTTTCACATGAGAACAATGAAGTGTTCTAAGACCCCCATTTTCTCTGCATTTTCCACTGCTTAACACAATCAACACAATCAAATGCCTTTGTTCTAGAGTTAGTACCTGGAAATCTCTTAGATACTATAATTGAACTCCTCCATCTTTGTTTGGCAACAATGTACTTAGTTTGATTCCCATGCACTAAGTTTGGTGATGTCCAAGTATTGTATACAGGTGTTGTTTTGAGTTTTTGAAGGCTTTGTTTAGATTGGCAGAAATCAGTAAGTCCTTCTTTTGCTTCATTTTTTTTCCTAAATCATACAATCCAACTACACATAGTTCTTTAATATTTCCAAACTTGGCACGCTTATCAACTGCCCAAAGTCATTGGGAATCCAGCAGCATAAATTCCAGTCTCCAACTGTACAGACAACATCTTGCTTGAAAGTTCTACCAATTTCAAATTGAATTTGATCATAAATCTCTTCTACATCAATGATTGGAGAGTAAACTTGGAAAATTGTGACACTAAAGTGTTGTCTATGAAGCCTAATTGAAATTGTTGGTTTTACTTTTATTTTACTGTTATCTTTTTCTATAGTTTCAGTTTTCTTCTGTATCTTTATATGTATTATTGATGGTTTATGTTTTACTATGCTGCTTATTGCTATTAGCTACCCGGAATCATGTTTAAATAGATGGATGTGATGGAATGCAGTCTGGATTCACAGGAGGGAAATAGTACACTCCAAAGAAGTAAGAGGCAGTTCAGTTCAGATAATTTGTGTGAGAGAAAGGAGATGAAGAAAGCCTCTCCCTAATAATTCTCTGAGCATATATCATATTTTTCAGAGTATAAGACACAGCTTAGTTTTTGGGGAGGAAAAAAAAATCTGCCCACCAGGTATTCATCTGTCTAGCATCCTTAGTCTGGTCAGCTTTAGCACATTAGTGTGCTGGTTTTGAGCGCGCACACGCTTTTTATTCCCTGCTTGGGGATAAAAAACAGCTTCTAAAGCACAGCTGATCTTTGGAAAGAGAAGCAATGAGAAAAGCAGGTGAAGCTCGGAAGATTGCTTCACTTTCTAGCACCTCGTTAGGGTGAAAAAAACTTCTAAAGCACAGCTGAGAGTCAGAGGGAGCAGGCAAAGCAGAGAGATTGCTTCACTTGCTAGCACCTTGTTAGGGCTGAAAAAAAGCTTCAAAAAAGCTACATTCGGAGTATAAGACGCACCCAATTTTTCAGCTTCTTTTAGGGGGGGAAGTGCGTCTTATACTCCGAAAAATACAGAATGTGTTGTAGATAGTACTTGGTCTAGCAACATTCTGTTGATAGGTGTGGAACAATAAAGAAATCTGCTTGGAAGAATCTCCATGTGTCTTTCTTGGCTTTTAGAGCCCAACAATGGGATACAAATTCTGTAAACAAATAAACAAAAGGCTCCTTTCACATCTGGAGACCACCACTACCATCTCAATGTGCAAGTTAGCAGTGGCTTGAAAATGGAATACAAATTTAAGTCCCTCATGCCAATGGAAATAAAAATTGAAGTATATTTATGAAACAGGCTAAGAGAAATGTACAATGCTATTAGGAAAAGGGCTATATGGATAAGTTTAGATTTTATATAATTTGGCTGATAGTTTGGTGTTTTAAAAACATTTGAAAATAGCTATGGTAACACAAGACCAATAAATAGTCCGCAAACCAGATGGCCATTTTCTTTAGAATAGAATATCTTGTTCATAAAAATGCATGTGAAAAGCTCGGTCTTCCAATTACCTTCTACTTTTACATGCCTTTTAAATGCTTGTTCCTGGCTAATATTTTCCCCAAATTGTAGCTATGTTGGCACTGATGTGTTATAACTTGTAAAGGGCTTTATCTGATTGCCTAATACTGATTATCAGACTCCATTTTGATTAGCTTTTCAGACAAAATGTGAAAGGTCTCCCATCCTCTTCTTTGTCTGGGAGGCTCCGAGGAACCAATCTACTCACCAGTTCTTCAGTCTTTGCTGTGGTCATTGTCTCTTTCAGAAATATGTTTAGTTCTTCGTGCTTCTCCCAGAAGTCTGTAAAAGACTTAAGTTAAAGGATATTTGTCAGTGGAAAGTTTTACTCAAGAGATTTGAGATGTAAGATTTTTGTTTTGGAAAGGGTTACGTGTAACTTGAAAGATCACATTTTAAAATTGAAACTCTTTGATCTTCATTGTTCTTTGATTTTCCAACTAATACACATGCAAGCCATCTACTATATAGCTATGACTATGGCCTTTCCAGAATCAATTTGAGTTGGCATCTTTTATATATGCCTTAGCTGTATCATGTTCAGACTTTGAGCCTGCCCCACATAAAATTACTGAGAGTATCCAGAAGATTTAATTAGTGAAAAATGTGGCAGGTAGATTACTAGGGCTGTAATTCTGCGGTCACTGAATTGTGGCATGTTACTATTTTATTGTTAGAGAATGGAAGTCCAACCTTGTATGCCAGGTTGTTGGTTTTATTCTTCATCAATACTGTAAGACAAGAAATCAATATACAGGTGGCCCATGTTCAACAAGCATTTGTTCAGTTATCATACTAATTTGTAACAGTGCTAAAACATTGGTAGTTATGACCAGTCCTCAAAATACCAGCTCTTGCAGCGCACCCATTGCAATTTGGGTACTTGGCAACTGTCCTGGATTTCCAACTGTCTCAGGGTCCCATGATCATATGATTGTGATTTGCATCCTTCACTGCCGGCTTCCCACAAGTCAGTGTGGAAGTTAGCAGGAAGTCACCAGTTGCCATCACATGAGGTCCTTGCTTAACAACCTACACAATCTTTGCTTAATGGCAGCAACTGGGATTGCCAGAACTGCTCTCCCTTAGCAGCAAGATCATATGATGTCACACTTTATGACATCATTGTTTAGCGATAGAAATCCCAGTCCCAATTATAATCATTAAACAAGGACTACATGTAGTCTTCAACTTACAACCAGTCTCTTAATAACCAAAGTCACGATGAGCTCTAAAAAAGTTACTTATGACCCATCCTCGAAATTATGACTGCTGCATCACTCCCATTTTCACGTAATCACATTTTGAGCACTTGGCAATGGGCTCACATTCACTATGGATTGCAGCACTCTGTGGTCACATGACTGTGTTTTTTGACTTTTTTTACAATTTTCTGGCAAAAAATACCCATTGGATAAACTGGATTTGGACTTACCACCATGTGATTAGCTTAACGACTACTGTGTCTCGCTTAAGAACCATTGTAAAAATGATAATAAAATCGAGTTTGCTCACATTGTGACTCAACTTATGGCCACAACAACTTATAACCAAAACTCTAACTTTAATTGTGGTCAAAAGTTGAAGATTCACAGTATATTCAATTATTTAAAACTAAAATTGGAAATTTTAATCTTATTCTATGATGCTTATAGATTCTCTCTATACATATACATGTACACACACACACACACACACACACACACACACACACACACACACAATTAAGAGCCGCAGTGGTGCAGTGGTTAGAATGCAGTACTGCAGGCTATTTCTGCAGACTGCCGGCTGCCTGTAATTTGGCAGTTTGAATCTCACCAGGCTCAAGGTTAACTCAGCCTTCCATCCTTCTGAGGTGGGTAAAATGAGGACCCAGATTGTTGTGGGCAATATGTTGACTCTGTAAACTGTTTAGAGAGGGCTGTAAAGCACTATGAAGCGGTATATAAGTCTAAGTGCTATTGCTATTAAAAACAAAGGAATTGAATGTGTCCTCTATGACAAAGATAGAGGTGACATCCCAAAGATATGTTCTTTAAAAAATGATTATCAAAGCAACTTCATGACACAGCAGGTAGAACATGATGAGGTCATGAAAAAAGAACCCAGAATGTCACATGTGCATATGAGGAAGGAGGGTAAAGAAAAGAAATAGAAATTTGAGGTGTCACAGAGAAGTATTTTATTTATTTAGATTGAAATAAAGGCAGAAAAGATGTATGCATTTTATCCTGAGTCCCAGGGATAATTGTTCTGGAATTAGTTATCTAATATCCTAAAATTCCAATATGAAAGATTTTGTTTAATTCATAGTGGTCAAGAGAACACATATAACTGTGTAAATTAATGACCTTATTATATTCTGTCCTGAGTGAATCCATTAGTCACCTAACTCGAATGAACTCCAATGGATTATGCCATGGGCATTGGTACCAAAATTTTGCTAGTAGATATCAGGAAAAAGCATAAATAGACACCATCTTGCCTTTTTGGATCAAGTTGGGAAAATGGGAAAATGAGGCTGAAAAACATAATACCCTGGGCTGCTTGCTAGTGCCATTGCCTGGTTTTAGATGATGAAGGCCAAGAAGTACATCAGGTATTCCTTCATTCTAACTCATTTGTTGTCTGCTATGCCTGGTGAATCCTATGAAGAACTATTCATCATTGAACCTTAAGATGATTGAAGCTAACAAGCAGAGGTCTATCAACAACCAAAGCTAGGATAATGGAGGTTAGGCTGAATCTTTGTCAAATGAAATTAGAGGGCATGAAACAAAGGAACAATGACTGTTTTGCCTCAACAACAGCAATGTTTTGGGTTTTTTTTGTGTCCCAGAACCAAATTTTGGAATTTGCCATTTCTTTTCAATGTAATGCGACTCTCTTGCATGGCTGTTCCATTCACATATATATAACAACAGTACTCGGTATATCCAAGCTGCAGAGCCATTACTTTTAGATCTCCACAGATGTTCCAGTTCTATTTGGTATACTGAATATTCTTCAACAAAATTTCCACATTTTTGTATGTTTCTTTTATGTGTGCAGCAAGCCTACTGGTACTGAAAGACATACATTGCCATTGTGTAAAATACAGAAGATTTCTATAAAATGGTATCTGATAGGTTAAATTATGAATTATTTTCATGATTAGCAGCCAAAACTATATAAGATACACCCAAGTGTTCATGAAGCAAAATTTTTGTTAAAAACGAACAAACAGACAAATGGCATCCAAAAACTTGTTGCAGACATTCAGTAATTGTCTTACGAAGCATGTTCACCCTTTTTCCTCACATACTTTGCTTGGTAATCAGGCTGTTGGTTTTCTTCAAGAAGATAAAGTTGCTTTGGAGTTTTACCAATACAGGAGAATAGCAATAGCAATAGCACTTAGACTTATATACCGCTTTACTGTGCTTTACAGCCTACTGTAAGCGGTTTACAAAGTCGCATATTGCCCCCAACAATCTGGGTCCTCATTTCACCCACCTCGGAAGGATGGAAGGCTGAGTCAACCTTGAGCCTGGTGAGATTTGAACTGTGAAATTGCAGGCAGCCGGCAGGCAGCAGAAGTAGCCTGCAGTACTGCACTCTAACCACTGCACCCCCGAATATTTGTAGTTTAGGTTGAAATGAAGGGTCCTTGGTGCTCCTTGAGTTTGGTTGTTTTCTTGGAGATGTTTCATTACCCAAACTAGATAACATCATCATCAAAACACCAAGAACTCCTCAGACTATTTAAATTTCTCAGTAATTAATAGCAGTGAATGTCATCAGTTTTTTGAATCATCAAGAAAGATACAACTATATATCTGGGGGGGAAATGAAAACTCTGGATAGTGAGTCACTGCCAAGGTGAGGAGCATAGCATTTTCCCTTCCTAATTTTTCCTCATTTCATTTCTGACATCCACTTATCTATTTATTGTTGTTCTTCTCCCTTCGTGAGATATTAATAAACGTTTACATTCTTTGTGGGAAATGACCAACGTCTACCTACTTGCAGCTGCTAAATTGTTAATATTCCTACAATAGCCTTTAGGAATTCTCATTATTATACAAATTAATAATAATAGGCAAGGTAATGAGATTTAGAAAATGAATTTTAAGAGGATATTTTCAAATACACCTACCCAGAGATGTTGTTGGTGAAAGTCAGGGAATTGGGTCCATGTAAGCAGATAAAGAAAAAGATAAAAAATTTAGTTCAGATATGCACTTTCTTTCCTATCCTTCCCATAGCTCCATACTCAACTCCCCTCCATATTGGTATAAGACTTTTTCCAGCACATTTAGAGAGATGAGGAAGGAGAAAGAAGAAGAAAAGTGTAAGTGAAGACCTTAGGATTTCAAGAATTACTTTCAGCAGTTATTTTTTCCTATTAGTAATGGAATAGTTCCTTGTCATCGCTCTGAAATCTTTTTGTGCCAGGAATCGGTTTGCCTTATAATGCAGCTTTTCAGATGCATTATGAGGATGAACAGCTGTCAACAGTTGAGGAATAGGGAGGGGCCACAGGAATGTAGAAGCAAATGTTGTTTAAATAAAGAACAAAGTTAAAGAAGTTCCTGATTCTGCTATTTTCTCTCATTGCTGAAACTGAAAGAGTCCACACATGAAACAGAAGGAGGAAACAGAAGTTTTTAAAAAAAGAGAGAACAGACATGAAAGGAACACTTCTATTGCTATCACCTTCTTCCAACCAGTAAAATGCATGATTTCTGACTCAATCATCTGGAATTTCTCAAACAGTCTCAGAGGCGTCCTTCTCTTTGTTTTCTAGAATACTCTCGAGAAAGCAAAGAGGCACTTTATCACCACCCATAATTTCTTTTTCTGCATTCTTTTTTTGTTTCTTCTCAAAGACATCTTGCCTCTACAATCATGTTTGCCAAATGACCTGTCTTGTTTACAAATGGCAGCAACATTTATCATAATCAGACTCATGCTTTTCCCTGATTTCTTTTCCCTGCTTTCATTTTACATCTGCCCCCCTGGGATGATCGGGGATCGTGAGGAAAAGTTTGGCTCCAACTCACAAATTGCTGATTTTTTTATATATTTTTTTTGAAGGTAACATGTCAAAGTTGGATTTTGTTTTAATATTTCTATATCACGTTCTTATCTTGCCCCACCTCTGAAGCTCAGAGCACCATATTTCTCCAATCTGACTCCAATTTTTATAACATTAACCTGTGAGGTCCAATAGACTAATAGTGGCTGCTCCAAAGTCAAAAGCTCCATGGCTGAGCAGGCACTTCCATTTTCCCAGCTCAGCTCCTATTCTGTACACTAACCATTATGTCACACTGACTCTCACTTTTAAAAAATGTCCTAAAGATTATTGGACCAGAGCTTATTACGTTTTGAATAAATATAATTGGCTAGGTTCACATAACATACTAAGCCATAAACCATGATTTATAAATGATAGCAATTGAATTCATATACTAAACTGAATGAAAAAAATCATGATTAACAGAATAACAGAGATGGAAGAGATCTTGTAGGTCATCTAGTCCAACTCCCTCCCCCCCCCCCCCGCCCAAGCAGGAGACCCTACACCATTTCTGACAGATGGCAGTCTGAAAACTTCCAGTGATGAAGCTCCCACAACTTCTGAAGTCAAGCTGTTCCATTGGTTGATTGTTCTCACTGTCAGAAAAATTCTCCTTATTTCTAAGTTGAATCTCTCCTTGATCTGTTTCCATCCATTATTCCTTGTCTGGCCTTCAGGTGCTTTGGAAAATAAGTTGACTCCCCCACTCCCACTCTCTTTGACAGCCCTTCAAATATTGGAAAGTATGATAGTATATAACAGATCATTGTCCATGTAATATTCTCTGTCGCTTTTTGTGTTTTGAACCCAATATCTCAATGAAAAAGAGTGTGCTGCAGAGCTTAAAGTGATTAAAAACTGGGAATAATATTTTAGGAGACTCAGTGACTGACTTAAATGAATAATTTCAAGTTCTGCCATTTCAATTTGATATTTGATCATGAAAATACGGCCACAGTTCTTCGAGAACCACAACTATGGAGCTGGAAACTTTAACAGAAACAGTAAATGATTTTCTTAATATCATGTCACTACAAACAGGCAGTGGCAGATTTCTAGCAACACATTATCCCACTCTCAATAATGGCTATTATTTTTGACTGCATAAGCCTTAGTTGCAGATGTCAGCTTGTCTCTATTGCAAAATATAATACCTGCATCAAAACTGTAATAGACTGATTTATCACTGTCATGTTTTTTATTATTATTATTCAATTTCAAATGGCTATCGTTATTAAGGTACTTTTAGTGATTACACACATATTTATAAGTATATTTTCTGTGGGTTTATAAGAAAACGCTGTTAGGACCATGGAGTTTTCAGAGATTATTTGGTCTTTGTTAGGTAGTATGGCATTTCTCATCCTCATCTATGATAACTGTTGCCTGTAATTGAGAGCATGTGTTGTGTTTACTGCACAAAGCCTTGCTTTCATATGGATTTGCCATTTTCTTTAGGCTGAAAGCAGTTTTTTATCTTGGTAACAGGCAAACTCTATGTTTATCCCAATGTACCAGACCAAAAGATGCCAAGGGGCCTTACATTTTCTATCAATTCAAGGAACGATGTGGAGGTGGGGGAAATTCACTTGGTTTGCTTTTTTCATACAAATTGCACTCCTGTAAATACAATTTAATAATTAAACAAGTATTCACTGTGAAAAAATATACCTTTTTTGTGTTTGCAGACTTTAAAAATGAAATAATACAAGGCAGAAAAATTACATTACAAAATTATAAAAACCAATCCGATTTGTCCATCCTTGTCTACATTTACTTCACAAATCTCACGTTACTCATTGTTATTATCGAGATCTATGTTTCTTAAACTCTTTTTTTTCCAAGGACCCCTTCTCATTTATAAAAATTATGGAAAGCTTTTGTTTCTATGGGTTATATTTCTTTGTAGGTTTTAACCATAGGTGTTAGCAAAATTCAAATAAAATTACTGTAATCCATATTAGTTCAATATATCCCCTTTAATATTAACAGCATTATTTGTCAGGATGTGCTTTTCTATCTTCCTTGCAGCTATTGCAATCAATGCAATTGGGTTATATTTATTGATATTTTTCACATTAAAAAATACAGTGTTTGTTTGTTCGTTTGTTTGTTTGTTTTAAAAGTTTATATTGCAGTGATGTAATATGGGCAAATGTGAAACATTAATGATTGTGTCCCCCTTCCATTCTCCTCCTCCCATTTGCTCTCTGCCATTCCTAAAATAAAGGGCCTATCCTACTTAAAATAAACAACAAGAGATGGATTAGATTCCGTCTAGGCTACCAATAGAAGAGGATACATCTCCATCAGGATTGAATTGTGGGATCTTTTGTGCTCTCTGAGCTTGGTTATTTTCCTGTAGACATTTCTTTACCAATCTAGGTAACGTCTTCTGTGCTGCAAAGGAGTGAGCTTTGCTCTCTGTTTATATACAATAGCTTGCCTTATCAGAGTGAATAGGGATGTTGTTTTCTCCTTGGTAGTTCCTTGGTTAAGCTGTTGTTTATTGCTTGATTGTTTGTCTGAGTTGGTAGTTCCTTGATTAGGATATTGTTTATTGCTTGTCTGGAATTGCTTCTGGTATTAATTCCTGTTTATCTTGATTGCTGGCAAGGAGATGTTCTGATATTTTTCTTTCTATTTTAGCTTTTTTGTTCTCTTTTGAATAGTGCGTGGATTGGTCTATCTTTGTCTTCTTTAATTCTGGATGGGCTTGCACTACCTCAGTCAGATCCAATCTACCTCAGTCAGATCCTAGCTGCAGTCAAGGCTAGGAGAACCTTTGTGCAACTTTGGGTTGTGCACAGTGGTAGGTTTCAAATTTTTTTACTACCGGTTCTGTGGGTGTGGTTTGATGGGCATGGCATTGCTTGGTAGGCATGGCTTTGTGAGCATGGCAGTGGAAGGATACTGTAAAATGTCCATTCCCATCATAATCCAGGGGAAAGTTACTGCAAAATCTCCATTTCCTGCCGATCAGTTGGGACTTGGGAGGCAGAGAATAGATGGGGGTGGGGCCAGTCAAAATTTTTACTACCAATTGTCCAAACTACTCAAAATTTCTGCTACCAGTTCTCCAGAACTGGTCAGAATCTGCTGAAACCAACCTCTGATCGTGCACCAATTGTGGCCTTTCCTGGGTCAGGGGTCCCTGCACTCAGTCATTCAGACCATAGTTATATTATGACTGGACTACTGCAATGCACTCTACATGGAGCTACCCTTAAAGACCATTCAGAAGCTACAGCTGGTGCAGAGTGCAGTTGTGCAGGCAGTTCTTGGGGTCCTAGGAATTATATAACTTATATAACACCACCTCTGCATGCTGCATTGGCTGCCAATCTATTCCAGGTGCAATTCAAGGTGTTGGTAATCACTTTAAAGTCCTTCATGACATGAGTCCAGGTTTCTTGAGGGACTGTTTCATCCAACTGAGATTGGCCTGCTGCACCCATGCTTGCAAAAGATGTACCATGAGGGCCCTGTCAGCACGATTATTGTAGCTGGCAGGATCCAGAAGGCCTTCCCTGTCGTTGTACCTGCCCTGGGGAACATCTTGTCCTAATCCTCCTGACCTTCCGGAAGAGCCTACACCCGGCTCTACTGGTTAGCTTGGGGCTCCAATCAGAGAGTGAAGATGATCAATTAACAATGGATCCCTCCCATCCTGTTCCTGCCCTCCCCATTTTTTAATCGGGCTGTGGTGTGTTGGCTTTTATATTTCTTACGTTTTTATCTTGTATAGTTTTATTTTTTATGACTGTAAGCTGCCCAGGGATACCCTGAGGCAAAGCAGCATATAAATTTAATAAATAAATACACAAATGAACAAACCTGTTGATGGCTGATTTGTCTAAATGCCAAGATTCCAGGAATTCCGTAGCATTTTTAGATTTAGCTTGGTCTAGGATGGTTAGTTTCCCAGTTGAAACTATGGTTAAAAACCATCCATGTGTGGTGAAATTAATGAGTTTTCATCATGTCTTCTGACTGCTAGTTGGTGTCATGGATTCCATCTACTAATCTTCTGCTTGTCTGTCCTGCATAGAGGCAGTTACAAGTCCTTACACTGTAAGTTGTAAATGACTCCCATTTTGTTTTCTTCTTGGTCTTTTGATTTACTTAAGATCTTTTAGAAAGTTTTAGTTGGTTTGTGTGCTACGCTGATGCCATATGGCTGTAAGCTACACTGATGCCATATGGCTGTAAGCCTGTTGGTTGTTTCTAAGATGTCTTTCATGTATTACAGTGTTATCTTTACATAGCTTGTGTTGGCTGTGCTATAGTGAGTTGACCAGTCAGGCAATTTTTTTTTTAATTGCAAAAGTTTTACAATTACATTTTTATCCAAAAAGCCTTAACTTTCTTGCAAGTCCACCAAACATGATAATATGTAGCATCTAGAATATCACATCTCCAACATTTTGGCTGAACATTAGGGTACATACACGACACTTTTTTGGGATCTAAATGCCATCTATAAAACATTTTATAGAAATTTTCCCTCAAGTTCTGCGATTGTGTGAACTTAACGTTCTGGACCCAAATTTTTTCCCATGTTTCCAACATCACTGGTTCTGCAAAATTTTGTGCCCATTTAATCATACAATATTTAACCAATTCAGTTTCTGAATCCCTTTCTAACAAGACATTGTATAACCTTTTAATATGCATTGGACCTTTCTCTTTTATATGTCTAACCAATTCTTCCTCATGCAACATAATACCAGTTTTTTGGTCCTCTTTCCATCTCAGTTGGAGTTGATTATACTGTAACCAAGTTAGATTGGTCAGGCAATTTTTTTTTGATAAAATTGCATGGGTATCCATTTTGTTGGAAGATGTTGTAGAGGTAGTCTGTTTCTTTTTTCCAATATTAGATTTATTCCCAAAGGATAGGGGTGCTTTACAGATTTTTACTGCAGGACATCTTATGTACTAAAGCAGCCACACGAAGTAAGGATGTACTCCATTAATATATGAAGTCCTTCTTAAGGCTATTTGTAAAATTCACTGTGCAGGGATGATGTGGAATATATAAGATATAGCAACAGGAACAAAATAAAATGAAAATACTCATTTTTATATGACTTTTACTTATATATCATTAATATACTTTATGCCTCCAGCAAATTACTCAAAGAAAATGAGCCCAGTAACAACAAACACAAGAACAAGAACAAAAAGGATCTTAATCTCTTACATGCATACACATTTTAAACAGAAAAGTGCATATACATGTACACATAGGCCTATGTCTGTACTTTCTTTGGATTACAATTAAATATGATTAGAAACCAGGATTTCTTTTAACTTTTTGCTGGATGAACAATATGAAACAAGTATTTGCTCCTGTATAGGATAGTTGTTAAGCATATTTTCTTTTATTCATGGACTAAGGGGAAATTACATGAAAGCAGGTAACCAAATTTAAAGAATATATAAGATTATACACTTGAACAAACTAGGAGTGGTGCAGTAGCCTAGAGGTGGAGTTTTCACCTCACAATCAAGAGGCTGTGAGTTTGATTCTGGGAAGCAGCAGATATTTCTCTCTCTCTGGGTACAATAAGTAATTGTTTGCTGTGAATTTGTAGGCGTTGGGAAGGGCGTCTGGCCAGTAAACACTCAGCTTCATTCAGTTACTGCAATGCCACCCGATGCAAAGGATTACAGGGTCATCCAAAGGAAAAAAAAATACACTTTCAACATTCATAATGGTGAAGTAATCAACTGGCACTCAACCACCAAAATCCTTTTCCAAAATCCTTTGGTAAATACAGCAAGGGAAATCTCATATGAAATGAAGTTTCATTTTTATTCAGGCAGCTACTTGAAAACAATGGTGAGATGAGCCTGCATTCCTTCTTAGTCTTACTGGTTCCTCATATATCCATGCAGATATTCAAGCAAAACTGAAACCACTTCTCTAATAAGAAGATCAAAAGTTCACCTGTCAAAGAAAGGTCAGTTGACAATCTGTTTGATAGAAATGCCAGCCAATATTACTTTAAATCATTCCTTGACTCTGGACAGAAAGTGTTATAATATTTAGCAACATAAATTATTATATACATTATACATCATACTTATAACAGGCATGAGCTTGATATTAAAGGGGAAATATTTTCTCCTATACTTTTCAACAGAAAACAAAACAATTATTCTGATAAATTTGGCTTGTCTCAGGTGAACAGTATTAAAACATGAAAAGATGCATATATATTTTTTTCTTTTAATTAGATTCTTTGAATCTTTAAATGTACGTCACTGATACACAAGTGAAACCATAAGCATGAACAGATTTTGGCACAGATGGGAGGATTCTAACAAGATACAAATAACCAGGATTCAAAGGTTTTGTAAAGCTGTGAGTTTTAAAAATGCATAAATCACACTTCATCCAAATGGTCTGTAACATGCTACATATGAAATAATCCCTGATCTAGTCACTACCACTGAACTGTGGAATTAGAAGGTATTGCAAAATTCATCTAGTCTAACTCTCTGCAATGTGCAGGGAATCCAATTATTGTAAACCATCCTTGAAATGTGGCTCTCCAAATTCTTAAATTATTTGTTAAAAACGGAGTGCCTCGTTTTATGTAGGTAGACTATTCCATTGTTGTACAGGTCTTATCATCAAGAGTTTTTCCCCTTATGTTTAAGTGAAATAGACGAAGTTGCTACTTCTACCTATTATTTCTGACCTAGTTTTCCTGTGAATAGAAAATAATTCTTGACCATATTCCCAATGGTACTCTTTTATGAACTTAAATATGGATATCATGTTTCCCTTTAGTCTTTTTTTCTAAACTGAACATATGTTCCTTCAACCTATCTTCATAATACATATCCTCAGTTTCTTGAATAATCTTTACCATTTGTCAAACTCTTCTGAACTTGTCAATGTTTTTGTGGAGCCCAAAATTATAGAGACCTCCAAATGCTTTTTCTACCAGTGAAGCGTAGAAGGAAATGAGGATTTCACATGTAATGCTTATTCTAATGCAGCCCAGAATGGTGTTATACCTTGTATCAGCTGTCTTACACTAGGTTCAATAACCACGCATCCAGGTCCTTCTCCTATGTAGCCATAAAACCCAAACTTATATATATGAACTGCACTTTTCCTCCATATATGTAATGTCATTTTGAAGGATATCTCGTTCCCCTTAGACCAGTGATGGTAAACCTTTTTGCCGTCGCGTGCCAAAAGTGGGGGGAGCATGGGGAGGTCGCATGCGTGCCCACACCCATAATTCAATGTGCCCCACCCTCCGCACATGCCTGCACAACTGTCCCCCCATGCTCCCACCTGCGCTCCCCCCCACACTTTTGGCCCACGATGGCACAGTGGGCCTGATAGGCCCATTTTCCATCCTCCTCAGACTTCTAGAAAGGCTCTGGAGTCTGGAGAGAGTGAAAAATGGGCCTTCCCCACCCTCCCCCCTGGAGGCCCTCCAGAAACAGGAAATAGCCTGTTTCCCAACTTCCAGTGGGCCCAGAAGGCTCGAAAATATGCACACACCAGAGTTGAACTAGGGCAATACTCGTATGCCCACCGATATGGCTCCGTGTGCCACCTGTTCCATAGGTTCGCCATCATGGCCTTAGACAATCTTCCAACCCATTCAATTAGAATGCAATTTATTCTATCATTGTAGATGTTGGTTAGATCTCCAATTTTTGTATCATCTAAAATTCTGACAACTAACATTTGGCTGTTACTCCAATCCAATAAGAAAATACTGTACATCTGTTCTAGTTGTCTGAGCATGCTTAGCCAGCCAACTGTGGACCCATCTTACTGAAATGCCATGAAAGTCATCAAGAACCTCATCAAAAAACCTTGGCTTAAATTAAAATAGATAATATTCCCAGCATTTTCCTTACCCAATAAAGTAGATACCTTATCAAAAGAGATTTGTCTCACATGACTTGCTTTTGACATTGCTGACACTTAGGACTCTCAGCATTGCCTCTCAAGGTGCTCACAAATCACCTGTTTTATTACCTACTGTAACATCTTTCCAGATATTGACATTAAGTTTACTCATGGATACTTGCTGGATCTTCCTCTTTTTTAAAGAAGGCAGGGGACTGTATTTGCACTTCTCTTAGTCTTCTGGCACTTTTCCAGTTCTCTATGACCCATCAGAGATAATTGGCAGATAGACCTGATAGTTCTTCAGCCTGCTCTTTCAGTACTCCAGAGTGTATTTCATCAAGGACTATGGACTTCAAGCCCACTTTAATATCTTCAATCAATTACTCCTATTAATAAGAACCAATAAATGCAGCAGTACCCTAATACTTATCTCAAACTTTTGAAAAAGAAAAGCCTGTCATAAACTTGTCAATTTATGTGACATCTTGCAATTGGAAGAGTTAGTTTTCCAAACATCTAAATAGCTGAAATATTTCATTCCAGCCACTTCATGAGATATTTTTGTTTTTGAAGCTTCAGTATCAGCTTTAATAATTTATAACTTCATTTATCTTTTCTAACTGATTTGGCAGTATGTAGTAGGTTCCAAGATATTATCCATTCTGTTAGTTTGCCTTTTATCTTAACTCATTTCAAAATTTACAAATTTGCCCACCTTCTTGCAGATTTCGACACACAAATCCCTGTGCACACTTATTAAGTCTAATGTTCTGTGAGTGGGAATTCCATATTAGAACATAGTTGCCTTTGTGCCTTATAATATTCATATTATCTTGCCATACTTCATACATTATAAATTATATGTGATAATGGGTTACATTTCCTCTGTTCACTCTTTTTCTTTATGCCGTTGGTTCCATTGTTTCTTTGTTAATTTTTTAGATTCCAAAACACTATTATACTGCTGTATTTAATTCATTAGATGCAAACTCATTCCTCACTAATAGGTTTATGTCTCCGACTTTCCTGCATTTCAGTCAAAAGCACTCCAAATCAAATCAACTAGCTATTGTTCAAAGATGTACTTTACCCGTTGATGTGATGAATTCTATCTCTGCAAAGTACCCTTTCGTTCCTGAAGTTTGCACCACTGTTAAAAAATCCAAATTCTTTCACTTAAACCAATCTTGTAATCTGATCTTTGAAAAAAAAAATAGTTTCGTCTTGCAGGGCTTTTGCCTTCAACGTGAAGAGCCTTGATAGTACAGTGGTTTAGTGCACCCTGTCATTAACACAGCTGCCTGCAATTTCTGCTGGTTCGAATCTCTCCAAGGCTCAAGGTTGACTCAGCCTTCCATCCTTTCTAAGGTAGGTGAAATGAGGACCCAGTTTGTGGGGGCAATAAGCTGACTTTGTATAAAATATACAAAAGAATGAAGGCTATTGCTTAACACATTGTAAGCCGCCCTGAGTCTCCGGAGAAGGGCGGCATATAAATCAAATTAAAAAAAAAAAAAGTCCTGATGAAAACATCATCTGGCTCTCAAAATCCTTTACTTTCCTCTCCAAAGCCAAGAAATTGCTCTTGATATGCAGAAGTCTTGTCTTGCAGTTACATTTGTGTCCTCATGGACAAGTTTGATTGAGTTTTGTCAGTCTTTCTGTCACATCTTAAATTTGCTTTCAAGGACACAACGTGCATGTCAAGATGAAAAATCCAGATGATAAATAGGTGATTCTCTGCCTCTTAAGAGGAGTCATCTACAGGCATTACTTGATGCCTTTTAGAGCTCACTCATGATTGTAGAATCCTGAGATATTAATGGTTGGAATCAGTTGCCATGGTCCAGGGCAATCATCATTCTTATCTTTTTATTAAACTTGTTTTCTTCAGGTAGTTCAGGTTTCATGAACTACTGCTTCCAGCAGCAACTGTTAGAAATTACAACAGTCCTGAAAAAACTTTTGCAACCAAGGCACCATTTATGATTTTTGCAGCATTTCTCTGTAAGTGTAAGTCTGCTGAACCTGGTGGCTCAGCAGACTGATAGCATTGTGATTAACACCAGCTGTCTGCAATTACTGTAAGTTCGAATCTCACCAGGCTCAAGGTTGACTCAGCCTTCCAGCCTTTCTAAGGTAGGTAAATTGAGGACCCAGTTTGTGGGGACACTAAGCTGACTTTGTATAGATATACAAAAGTATGAAGGCTATTGCTTAATGCATTGTAAGCCACCCTGAGTCTCCGGAGAAGGGCAGCATACAAATCAAATTTTAAAAAAAAGTGCAATGATGAATGCACGTTCATCATTACACTTAGTACATTACCCTGTGTCTGATTCTTTTCCCCCTCCCCCACAGAGAGATTGTTTTAACAAGCTATCTCTTCCTGAGCTGCTTTTCTCTACAGTGCAGCTTTTCCCAAAAAGATGCTGACTGCAAGTTAACAAGAATCTTCTGTGAATCTAATTAGCTGGCTTGCAGCTGCTCCCTGTAACTGACAAGACTTTAATCACTTTCATAACTTTTGCCTCCTAAGCAGCTGAGGATCAGAATCAGGAGCACACTAGGCCAGGGTTGTCAAACTCGTGGCCCATGGGCCAGATGCATCATGTGCTGGCCATGCCCACTCCCGGTTTAGCAAAGGGGGGGGGGGAAATCCCAATACATCATGTGACGCTGCCATGATGATGAGAGTTTGACACCCCTGCACTAGGCAAATAATCAGGAGCATTTATTTCAATGTGTATTCACTACTATGTGCCTGATTGCTCTCTTGCAATCCCTTTCTCTCCAATAAATATGAATACATATTTTAATTCTCTTTCTGCTAATTATCCCAGCACTAGGAGAAGCATTCCACAGTGTAGGGAATGGGGAAAAAGAAAGCCGAAGTAAAATTGTAACCACAGTTGCAGTCACATGATTTTCCACTTAGAGGGTGCATCATTTAGCAGCTGTCCCAATTGTGATAACTAAACAAGGGCTGTAAATTCCTCCTTCAATCCACCCTATTATTCAAGATGTGTAGAGGAATATGGTAGTTACCTTGAAGGAAGAATTCAACAATGCTTATGGAAACATCAGCTTAACCTGGATAGATGGGGGGGGGGGTGAGAATTTTATGTAAGTGGGGTGAAAGAGAATTTATGTCAAACTTTCTAGATTTTATTATTATTCTCTGTGACAATAAGAGTACCAGTAGTTCTTGTGGTATCTATTTCCTGATCTGGTCTATCTGAAAAGGCTGACAAGAAGAAGTTATTTTGACTAAAATAAACGTAGGAATGATGGGCTAGCCTCCAATTCATTGATCTTTGTCTTCCAAGTTTCCAACAGCTGACATGTTATCAAACTGAAGTCTGCTTTATCTTTGAAAAACAGATGAACATAGTCCATCTATTGCAGGTGAGTGCCAGGACCCTATCTCCCATATTTTGTATAGGGGGGAAAGCAGGTAAATTTGTTAAATTTCACATGCCATTACAGAAAAGTTTATTTGATCCAGGAGATGGGGGAAAACATGTTAAACAGACTCAGATTCCACCTTAATTATGATAGGCATAAGTTGATCTGCAGAACTGTTTTGATGCAGATCAAAACAGTGCACTACCTCATTAACAATAAAGATCATTCTTAAAAAATCCAAGTAGCTCTTGTTCCTGTGGGTGCAAGTTTCAAATGACATAATGTCAGTCAGGCATGTGGGTTGCTGGCATGAAATGGTCAGAAGTCCAGCTTTTCCAGCTCTTGCAATAACGTCTATTCCTTTCCTCAAATATGCCAGAATGCCCTGTAAAATATACATCAGTTGGTTATCAGATCTTGGTTTCTTTTAAAAAAAAATCAAAAGTCATGGCATACACACAAATGTTTTAGTGGGTATGTAAGATACTAGTGGACAACCATTTAGATATGAGCCAGCAGTGTGGAGCAGCTGCCAAAACAGCCAACACAGTTCTGGGCTGCATAAACAGAGGGATAGAATCAAGATCACGTGA
This sequence comes from Arizona elegans, assembly GCA_022577455.1. NCBI lineage: Eukaryota > Metazoa > Chordata > Lepidosauria > Squamata > Colubridae > Arizona > Arizona elegans. The sequence goes on along the minus strand of JAKOOJ010000001.1, from coordinate 238,625,536 downwards.
AGTATTAATACCACTTTATAATACTTTGGTAAGGCCACACTTGGAATATTGCATTCAGTTTTGGTCACCACGATGTAAAAAAGATGTTGAGATTCTAGAAAGAGTGCAGAGAAGAGCAACAAAGATGATTAGGGGACTGGAGGCTAAAACATTTGAAGAACGGTTGCAGGAACTGGGTATGTCTAGTTTAATGAAGAAAAGGACTAGGGAAGACATGATAGCAGTCTTCCAGTATCTCAGGGGTTGCCACAAAGAAGAGGGAGTCAAACTATTCTTCAAAGCACCTGAGGGTAGAAGAAGAAGCAATGGGTGGAAACTAATCAAGGAGAGAAGCAATTTAGAACTAAGGAGAAATTTCCTGACAGTTAGAACAATTAATAAGTGGAACAACTTACCTGCAGAAGTTGTGAATGCTCCAACACTGGAAATTGTTAAGAAGATGTTGGATAACCATTTGTCTGAAGTGGCGTAGGGTTTCCTGCCTGAGCAGGGGGTTGGACTAGAAGACTTCCAAGGTCCCTTCCAACTCTGTTATTCTATTCTGTTCTAAGAAAAGAATATTTGGCATCTGAGGAATGCAGTGTGATTACAACCTTTATCCCTAATATTCACTGGCTAATTTCATATCATAGCAAAGGCTATATGGTTTTCCAGTACACAATTTAATATGCGCCTTTGAAAAAACTCTTGGGATCAACAAATTACAGTTCACTATGCCTTGAAATTGCCAAGCATATCCCATATTCATATAACTGGACAAGAAAGCATAACCTTGGAAAGGGATTAAGAGTAGTGAAGATCAGCAGGATGTACAGATTTCTAAGCTAGGTTTCCCTCAGCAATATTCAAAAAATTACTTAGTAAATAAGAAATGCCACAGATAAAGACATGAAAATGCCAAACCATCCAAACCAGTGAGGCTTATTGGGAGATTGGGGAGTTGATGTCTGAATGCTGAAGGAGACAGACTGTCTAGTTATGTGAGCATAATTCATGATAGATGCTGAAACCAAAGTACTGAATAGTAATTAGCCTGCGAAATTAGTGATTATATTTATATCCTGTACTGTACTACAATATTTTAGGAGCACATATGAACTGGAGACCAGAACATACATACAGTATATTGGTTTTATTGGCAGTGCTAGAGATAAAAATAGGTCTAAAGAGGGGTGATGTAATAGTCTCTTTATAGACCTATACAAATTAGAATTTGCATGTGATTACACTGAGTAAGTAGGCATTTCATTGGCTATAATGCATCATGTATCTAGTAAAATCAATGAGGCCATTAGGATGTAACTATAGATAATCCTTGCTTAATGACAGTAATTGAGACTGGAATGTCTGTTGCTAACCAATAAAATCATAAATTGTGACATCACATCACCATATCACTTAAAGATGGCAATCCTGGTAGTCCCCGTTGCCCCTGTTAAACAAGGATTGGAGTTGTTAAGCAAAAACCTCATGTGGCCCTGATTTATGACTTCCCACCAGCAAAATCAATGGGGAAGCTGGAAGGAAGTTGCAAATCTCAGACAACTTGCAAACAGGCTGGACAGTTGGTGAATATTAAGCAGTGAGGTGCTTGATACTATGGTAAGATTTGGGAGATTCCATTCTATCCCATATAATGAACGTACATGGATTTGTGGAGCTGAAGAAGTAGAAGATCTAACTCATATATTATTTGATTGCTGTTTGTATAAAGGGGTGAGAGATAAGAACTTCGATCCACATATTAACCGTATGGCCCAGTGGGTGGGCCATATTAAAACAACATACCTCATGTATGGCCAGTATTTGAAAATGACATTTAATACAGCACAATTTCTGACTAAAATGGTCTGACTGAGATCAGCATATGTGGGCATGATTGGGGTAGATTGCAAGGGTGATAAAGGTAAAGGAAAAGGCTCCCCTACACATGTGTGCTAGTTGTTTCCGGTTCTAGGGGGCGGTGCTCATCTCTGTTTCTAAGCCGAAGAGCCAGCACTGTCCAAAGACGTCTCCGTTGTCATGTGGCCGGCATGACTAAATGCCGAAGGTGCACAGAGCGCTGTTACGTTCCCACCAAAGTGGTCCTTATTTTTCTACTTGCTTTTTTTATGTGCTTTCGAACTGCTAGGTTGCCAGAAGCTGAGACAAGTAATGGGAGCTCACCCCGTTACACAGCATTAGGGATTCGAACTGCTGAACTGCCAACCTTTTGATCGACAAACTCAGCGTCTTAACCACCACATCCCCTGTATGTCATTTTATTCTATTTTACATATTTATGTATTAAATTAATCCTATAACTATTGTATTTTACCCTACTCTTATTTTAAACTGTTTGTATAGGATTTTATTGGTAATATGTGTATGAACCTTGTTATGTTGATATGGCCTATAGGCTAATCAATCAATCAATAATAATAAAGCAGTGAGGTGGGAAGGAAGATGCTGCAGCAACTGTCTGCAGAGAGGTTTTTGCACTGCAACATGAGAGTGCAGGTAGGCTGGAAAGGTAATGCTGTGAAGTTATAAGAGTGCATGTAGACTGGGGAAGGTGTGGTACAGAACCACAGGAATGCCTGCAGACTTGGGTGTCCTCTGGAGCTGGCAGGAAGTTTGCACATCATCATCCATCATCTTGGATGATTTGCAAGTAGGCCAAGTTGGTAAATACTATGCAGTGGGAAGGGGGATGTTGCAGCGAGTGCATGCAAGCTGGGGAAGGAGTTCTGCAGAGCCACACAACTGTGTGCAGGCTTGGGAGGGGGTACTGTGGAGCTGCATGAATGCATGTTGGTTGAGAAAAGGATGATGCGGTGCATTTGCAGGCTACTGAGGATGAGATCTCTGAAATTCCTGGGATCACATACTCCCCAGCAGGATTCCTCAGAAGAACAAGCAGTGGGAGCAACTTGCAACCTTCCCTGCAGGTTTCTCTGCTGACATGGCTGGTGAGAAGCCACACAAAGGACGCAAGTGGTAATCAGAAGATTATGAGACACTGCCACCATCGTAAGGGTGAGCTGGTTGCCAAGCACCTAGGCTGTGATCCCATGGCCACAGCAGTCTGCCTGTATAAGGCAATGGGGCAATGCAGTGGCTGGTTGCTACCAGTTCACCCCAGGTCAGGCAAACCGGTAGTGGTCGCGAGAGGCTCCGCCCACCCACCCAGATGTCTCTGCGCATGCGAGCAAATCGATAGTGGGCGAAATTGAAACCCACTACTGGGGCAATGTCTTCAAAGACAACAGGACATTGAAAGAACAAAGAGGCAGGATTTCATGAATATTGTGTCTGTCTAGGGGAAAATGTTCTTCTACTTTCCCAGAATCCTGCTTGCGTCCAGTATATCAGGGGTCCCCAACCCCCGAGCCATGGACTGGTACCAGGCTGCAGTCTATTTGGAACCAGGTTGCACAAGCAGAGGGTGAGCACTCTTGCATGCGCAGCTCCACTTGTGCAAATAGTGAGCATGTGCATTTACGTATGAAACTTTATTTGTGTGAGCAGTGAGCATATGCACCTGCTATTTGCACAAATGGAGCTGCACAAGCAAGTACATGTGCCCACTGCTCATATAGAAGCATCTCCTCTCTCCGCCCTACCGCCGATGCCTACGGGCCACAAAGCTAGAAAGGTTGGAGACCATTGCAGTATATTTTCCCAGCTTACAGTACAGGCAGTTCTCGACTTACAACAGTTCATTTAGTGACTGTTTGAAGTTACAACAGCACTGAAAAAAGTGACTTATGACCATTTTTCACACTTACGATCCTTGCAGCATCCGCGTGGTCACGTGATCAAAATTCAGACACTTGGCAACTGAGTCACATTTATGACGTCTGCAGTGTTCCGGGGTCATGCGATCATCTGTTGTGACCGTCTGTCCAGCAAAGTCAATGGGGAAGCCAGATTCACTTAACAACCGTGTGACAAATTTAACAACTGCAGTGATTCATTTAACAAATGTGACAAGAAAGGTAGTAAAATGGGACAAAAGATTCACTTAACAAATGTCTCACTTAGCAACAAAAATATGTTGCTCCATTGTGGTCGTAAGTCGAGGATGACCTGTATCAGCATTCCTTGGCCTTCGAAATGTTTTATGACTAAGCTAAAAGTATTAGCTTTCCTGAGAAGCTGTATATGGAATAGGGACTTTTAACTTGGCTTAACTTCTTATTTAGTTGTTTACACATTCCCTTTGAAGCAGGTCAAATAAAATATAAATGTTTTTGAAATAAGGGTTAAAGGAAAAACAATAATAGGATTGAGTATAGAAAAAGCCAAGGTGTTCTTCAACATCAACTACATTACAAATATCTTAGTTTATTAAAAAAAAAACCTGACAACCGTAACATAATTACATCCCTAAAGCAGAGTGATAGAAACAAATATCCTTTCTGAGCTCTTTAGAACTCAATATGGACTATCAGTTTTGTTCTCAAAGTGCCAGGCATACCGATCTCACAGCAGGAAATGTATTATTTTATTTTGTGATAATGAGTATACTTTCATTAATTGTTCAGCTGAAATTGTCTATTAAGATCCTTTCCATGTTTATTTAAAAAAGAACAAAACATTGCTTGTGAATAGATGGAAGTTTTTTATGTGATTGGCTGGTCTGCACAGAATTAAGACGAACATCAGTTGATATTCAGCAGTCTTGAATCTCACATAAGGGATAATTATGTAAGTAAATGTCATGCAGCTCTGTCCAAAGCAAAATACTACAGGTACTATCGAAAAGGGATCAGTCTGTCTTAATATTTCTTCAACATTTCCTCTGAATTTGATCTGATTTCAACCCATCAAAACAACAAAAGCATTGACTTCCTTTATGAGTTTTCCATGCTAATCAAAAGCAGGCACAAATTAGACAACTTTTAATTTGATCATCCCAAAGGTGTTTTTTCAAGAGGCAACTGGACTTTCTGTGTTTTGTTTGAAGACGTTTTGCTTCTCATCCAAGAACCTTCTTCAGCTCTCAGAGACTTTTAATTTGATCCTAATAATTTTTTTCCTACATGCCAAAGAACGCCAAAACTTGTGGGAGATGTACAAACCTACTCCCTTTATTTTATGGAGTGGGAGGGAAATAAAGCTGAAACCTGAAAACCCATTTTTTCTTCATAGAAATTCACCTCTGACATGAAGAAATCAGCTCTGAAAGTAAGATTTATCTTCCAGCTTTTGCACATTTCTATGCAAACCTTTCAAAAAGGGAAGTTGCATAATGATCAATGAAGTGAGCGTAAGGTAAGGCCACCCAATAATTACTCTGGCATAGATTCAATGTTCACTGTACCACACAACCTGCAATTCTAAAAAAAGGTCATAAATCAGATCAAATATTTTTTTCCCTTTGGACAGTTCAATCATCAAGATAAACTGTAAGATCATGTTCTTTCCTCCTCCAATGCAACAAAAAAAAAAGCAGAAATTTCCATTTAAAAAAAAATCAACAGCACATTTTAGTTTTAAGTGCAAACATTAAATGCTGGAAAATTATAGTTAGAATAACAGAGTTGGAAAGGACCTTGGAGGTCTTCTAGTCCAACCTCCTGCTCAAACAGGAGACTCTATACTATTGCAGACAAATGGCTGTCCAATCTCTTCTTAAAAATTTCCCCACTGTTGGAGCGTTCACAACTTCTGAAGGCAAGTCATTCCACTGGTTAATTGTTCTGTCAGGAAATTTCTTGTTAGTATTAGGTTGCTTCTCTCCTTGATTAGTTTCCATCTGTTGCTTCTTGTCCTGCTTTCAGGTACTTTGGAGAATAGAACACAATGAATGAGATGGAAGGGTCTTCTAGTCCAGCCCCCTGCTCAAGCAGGAGTACCTATACCATTTCAGATAGGTGACTGTCCAGACTCATTTTAAAAACATTCAGTGATGAAGCGCCCATGATTTCTGGAGACAAACTGTTCCACTGGTTAATTGTCCTCACTGTTAGGAAGTTTCTCCTTAATTCCAGGTTGCTTCTCTCTTTGATTAATTTCTAACCATTGTTTCTTGTCCTGCCCTCCAGTGCTTTGGAGAATAATTTGACACCCGCTTCTTTGTGGCAGCCCCTCAAATTTTTCAGTTTTCATTTTATAGTTTTTCAAATATACTTCACTATTATAGAGAAAGCGCTGATGATAAGTTGCATGGTCATGTTAAATAGCTAAAATTAACATCTCATACAAACACAAATTTTTGATAGCTTCAGACAAGCCAATTATAGATTTTTTTTTCAAATTAAAAAAAGTACATGTTATGTTTGATTATAGTTTGCCTTCAGGCAAAATGATAAGCTATTATTTATTTATTTTAAAAAGGAGTGAAACGTTTCCCTCTACTCCTTGTTGCCAAGACTTCTGATATGTAGAGAGAGGTGGGTTTCAGCAGGTTCTGACCAGTTCTGGAGAACTGGTAGCAGAAATTTTGAGTAGTTTGGAGAACCGGTAGTAAAAATTCTGACTGGCCCCGTCCCCATCTATTCTCTGCCTCCCAAGTCCCAGATGATCGGAAGGAAATGAGGATTTTGCAGTAAACTTCCCCTGGAGTGGGGTAGGAATGGACATTTTACAGTATCCTTCCCCTGCCACGCCCACAAGCCATGCCTACCAAGCCATGCCATGCCCACCAAGCCATGCCCACAGAACCGGTAGTAAAAAAATTTGAAACCCACCACTGATGTAGAGATAATCTCAATTTATAATCGGTCACTTAATGACCATTTAAAGTTCCAATAGAGCTACCTGGGAGGTAGTTACAACCTGCATTCAAAGTTACAACAGTCACTCTCATAGTCACATGACCACACTTCATACACTTGGCAACCGGGCCACATTTACAGCCATTTGAAGTGTCCCACAATTACACTTTATGACAGTTTTCCTGAAAATTGTCTTGCTCCCAGTTTTTGGTAAAACCACATCCACAGCAAACCATTGGCTCACTTAACAACTGCAGACTTGCTTAACAAACACTGTAAGAAAGGTCATCAAACTGACAGGGAACTGATGCCACAAGTTACGACCATGATGGGCAGGCTCCACTACAGTCATAACTCAGGGACTATCTGTATTCTTTAATATATACATATAGCAAATTTCATCAAATAAGAAGGGTTTGCCCATAGTGGATTTCTAGTATAAGATACTAGAAATCAGCCTTGAATTGGCCTCAACGACCCTCTAAAAGAATGCAAATGACCAGCTGTTGCAAGGAATATAAATCCTTCCATTCCCCACCATGGAGTCAGAGCTAAGCTTCTTAGATGAGAAGCGAAACATCTTCCAAGATAAACAAGAAAGTTTGATTGCCTCTTGAAAAAGCACCTTTGGGATAACCATGACTGAGAATCTCCATAGACATTCAGCCTTAAATTTGTTGAAAACTAAGCTAGACACAGCATTTTTCTTTGCCTCTCCCCTTTCTCCCTTATTTTTTTGGGTGTGTGTGTGTGTGTGTGTGTGTGTGTGTGTAAGGGTACTTAACAAGATGCTATTTCTGTGTAACTAATGCAAGCTGCAGTACAATACTAAGCGATAGCAGGTACTGCTGAATAGATTGTTTTGCTTGCATCCCATATTTATGTATATGCTATTAAAATTCTCATCATGACCTTTAACTGGGCAAAATATTGCATAATAGGGCAACAATTTTTGAATGAACCAACTCAAATGGGCTAACTTACAGGATACAGGACCCATGACTTCCAAGGGAAAATCTGGAACCCATAAGTTCCAAGGGAATGTAATTTGACAAAACCAGGTCTTGAGGGCCTTTAAAAAGAGTGTCAAGGTGGGAGCCAATCATTTTTCTGAAGAGATTATTTTCCACAAGGAGGCAGTCACCACGGAAAAGGCCCTTCTTGGTTCCACTAGATGGATCTTCTTAAGAGAAGAAACCCAGCGAATCAGCAGAGGTGGGATTCAGCCTGTTCTATCCAGTTCAGGCGAACCGGTAGTGGAGATTGCGGGAGGGTCCGCCCACCTGCCCGGACATAATGTGTGAGCAAAGAGCATGCACGGAAGGCCATACACATGCGCAGAGGAGCATACACATGCTCACATTTACAAACCGGTAGGGAAGGTAAGTGAATCCTACCTCTGTGAATCAGGTTGATTAACGGGAGAATTTACTGCCAGCTTCCCCACTGAAGGCTGAAGGCTTACCACAAGCAAAGCAAATGCGGATGCTTGTGGTATTCCAGGCAGGCAGGCAGGAATTTTAATTGATTGCCAGGCTATTCCCTATTGTACTACATTCACTTTTGGGCTAGCATGGTAAATGATTCCACTCTATATAATAGCAGGATATGCAAATAAAATGTGTGAGCAAAGAGCATGCACGGAAGGATTTCTTGAATCCCCTAGAAATTAAATGTTCTCTGAAACATTATTTTTTAACAGACATGTCTAGGGTTAAATATTGTATTTGCTAGTCCTACTAACTAATCAGAGCTCATGATTAAAGATGGAGAGAAAGCAGATGAAAATCAACTGATAGAAATTTGGAAGGATTTCCACACTAGCAATTTATAATGTCATCCAAGCATCTCCATGATAACAAATCACTAATGCAGACAGGCTTTATATCACCATAGCGATGGAGAGGTGACGCTATAAATCACAAGTCAGGAAACAGTCTTAGTAATTTGAAGCAGATCAACAAGGATGTCTCACTCCCAATTGTTTAACATTAGCAGAGGCAAAATTAATACTTTCTAAATATATGCACTGAAGAAAGCTTGTAGCAATTAAAATTTCTGTAGAACTGAATTTGTGCATTTTTTCCTGTGAGTTCTCATTCATTGTAATGAATAAATACGGTATACTATAGAAATTAATTCAAAAAAGAAGATAATTTTGGAGAAATATTTATATATGGAGTTCCTGTAGGTTTATAGCTATTAGCTAGTCAATCAGTATATAGGAATTTTTTTTCTAAATCAAATAATTTTCTACTAAACTGCACACTCCCTGTCTTGCAGTACTTTAAGCATACCAAAATAAAAAATGTAAAATGATACCATGTTCACTGTGTTTTCACCCCCCACCCCCAGTAATGATACTGTTTTCTAAGCTGTCCTGGAAAAGTTGCTGAAGTTCTCTTTCCCTTGGAAAAAAAATAAGATAATTCTTTGATTTAATTTTTCTGACCATGAATTTGGTAGAGAATGTTTAATAAAAAAACAAGTCACTGGGCTCAGATTATATTAATTCTAATTCAATTGCATCTAACTTTAACAATTAATTGGTTATACAATCTAAAGTTTGTTTGGGCACAGACTTAATTTTAAAATGGGATTGAAATAATTTGATTTCTCTAACTATGAGATGAATTTGAAAACAATGTATTCTTTACTCTTTTTTTTTTCTTTATTTTGGTTTTTGTGCCTCCAAATGCTGACTCTTGGCAACTGCCTGGACAAGTCGCTACAGTTTTCTTGGCAAGATTTTGGAAGTGGTTTATCCTTGCCTGGTTCCCAAGACAGAGAAAGAGTGACTTGCTCAAGGTCATCCAAATGCCTAAGGTGAGACTAGAATTCATAGTCTCCCATTTTCTTCTAGCCAGATGCCTTCATCACTACACCACACCAGCTCTCACTGCATGTTAGAAAGTTTAACACCCCAGAGTAAACTATTAATAATAATAAAATAAAAGTTATCAGTGGTTATACCTAGCCAACTTTGACTGCTCCTGAACTGAAAACTTAATCAGGTTTTGCCCTGTTTAGTACTTGAATGGGGGAACCACTTAGGAATTCAGAGTGTAGACTATATTATAAAGTAAGAAAAAAATCTTAGCAGAAAACAATAGTCTAACAGTGATAATATACATAAATGCAGCCCACAGTACTCAAGCTTGATTTGAGGATATCTGTACTTTAAAATGATTTTTAAAACTGGTATTCTATGTTTTTTAAAAATACTGATTACACTAAATAGATTCTATTATTGTCATATCATTTATTTGCTTGAAATACTTTTATATTTTTTTCAAAATATATTTTTGCTGTGTTGATAAAAATTATGCATCATGGTCTATCATATAAGGTAATATTTTCTTCTCTATTTATAAGAACACAAATTCCAAAGGTAGCGAAGGAAACACAAAATTAAAGATTTGAAGTTTATATGACATATTGCTGAATTGCCATTACTATACCCTTATATTATATCTTTTTGAATTCATGCTACCTTGATTTTTTGTATAATCATTCCTGAAAGCTACATGGCCCTGTAGATCATATTATTAAGTCAACTGCATGGCAAAAGAAAAATACCACACACGATCAAAGAGCTAACTCCTACAATCATTTTCACAACAATAAATGACAAGAATGCTAATGCTACATCTACCAAAAATAAATGATTTCTGTTTCAGTTTACTATTTTTAATAACTTGTGTATGCCAATGTCTGGGTGTATAATAATTGTATTTCCATTCTTACATTTCTGGGGGGGGTTTTGGAGGCGGGGACTGTTTTAGCTTGAAAAAAAAAACCCCAATGCTATGCTCTCAAGCCTTAAGGTTAAAATCACTTATACCATACTGTCATCCACTGTGCAGTTCAAACTCATGCTTTGTAAGTAATGCTGTAAAATGCTTCTTGTTATTGCTCATTGGTTTAACACTGAGGAGACAAGTGTTTAAAATATATGAAAATGGCTGGAAAAATGCCACCAGAAAAGTAGTATTGTCATGTTGGTCTTGATAAATGTATTTGTTTAGTTTGTATATCTGGTTTAATCCACATTCAGGGTTATTGTATACTGGACTTGTCTGAATGTAATATTATATCATGTTTTATTGAATAATCCAAGATACGTTTTTCAAATGCTAGGCCCTCATATGTGAAATAATTTGTTTCAAGGCTGATGTAACCTTCACTCTCTCTCACGGCCTTCTCTGTCAGTACAAACCTTTGGCAATAGCCAAGATTGTCACATTACCTATTGTCTGGCCAGTCATCAGCTACAAAAATGAAAGATGAATGTTTTGTTCCTCAGACTACCTTGGCTAGTCTTGGCACTCTTAAGCAATTGAAAAAAAAGGAGCAGTTTGAGAAAATGTTGCACTTCAAATACTGAAGAAATTATTGCCCTTTGGGTCAGAAAGTACCAGTACCAATACAGTACTTGTGTCGATACAAAGCAAAATAACCTAACATGAAACCTTTCAAATGTTACATATTCAAGTATTATTTATAAATGCTGGCTCTGAGGAAGCTGAATTAGTTAGGGGCCACAAAATATGTAATTGGGATGGTCCATGCATCTTGATGCTAACCTGCAGTTGATTATTATTAACTAAATGTGCATTCTATAGAAGGAGGCAAAGGAATGGAGGTGTAAACTAATTTTTCTTCCTTCCATAGAGGCAAGCATCTTATCTCTCCCGCATCTAGAGATTAAAATAAGTGAATGTTCGTGAACAACAGCAGAGAAAAGTATTTTTGCATGTCGTTCTTCAGAAAAAAATATTTAAGAACATTCATTTTATGGAACAGATTACCTTTATTTTTTCAAGGTCGGTATCTACACGGGCTATCTGCCAAGTAATTGTCAGTCATTTATGTTGAAAAGGACTAGGGTCATTTTAATGAACAATAGAGAACACAGACATCTTCTTTTTGTCTCGTGTTATTATAAAATTGCTATTGTGACAAAACACATCAGGAAAATGTACTATGCTGTCATTTTAACCACTAAAGGAACTTACTAGATAGCAAAAAAATTGTGGTTAGCGCTAGATTTCTGCCACTGAGCCCTTCACACATCCTAACTTTGCCTATTTTAGTTTCCTCTGTTGTTCTTGTTAGAACAAACTCCAGGAGAAGGTTAGAAAAGGAACCATTCTAGAAAAGATGCCAATGTAATTTACAAACATGACAGATATCAGGAGTAGTCTGCTAGCACCTTTTCAGACTAACAAATGTCATTTTAAGACACAGCTTTTGTAAGTTACAGCTCATTTCATCCAATGCACTCTTATCAAATCATGAATCTGTACCATTTGATAACATTTGATAGTCTGAAAAGCTGAGGCAAGACTTCTTGTTCTTGTTCTTCTTCTTCTTCTTCTTTTTTTTTTTTTTTTGGAACAAAGGTTGTTTAAGATGTATAAAGGTTCTTCTAATTATTGTTAGAAATATGAAAAACATGAAAGGACATTTGCCATACATAGTGGACTTGTGAAAAACGGGGTGGGGGGAATACTGGATACAAATACGGTATATAAAGTAAGATGATGAAGAGATTCTTAAAATATTCAGTTGAAACCAGACCTACTTTTTTATTACTATGTACAGTCTATATGACTATGATTTGTAGATTGGTTTTATATATATAAACTGCAACAAGGCTACTACAGTATATGCACAAAGAAGGGAATTTACTGATGGAGGAGTGGATTGTAATGTCAGTAGAACTTGCTTAAAAGACTAAAATGATTTGTTTGATTAGGGAAGGAGCAGTGTTTACTTTTATAAAAGGCTGGAAAATATTTATGGAGTTTTTGTTGTAAATGAGTTGGTGATCCAGGATTTACTGATTCAAAACAGTTTGGAAAGATTGTTATAGGAAGATAAGGTTGAAACTAAACCCTGGCAAGATCGAGTGGCTCTGGGTTTGGGGTTCGTTGGCTTAGGGAGAATTGCCACCTTTGGTCTTGGATGGGGTGGCACTACCCCAAACAGACCCTGTGTGTGATCTGGGGGTTCTCCTGGACTAATGACTCCTGCTCAAAGAGCAGGTGCAATCATGGCCAGGAGGGTCTTTGCGCATCTAGGGGTTTTGCGCCATTACACCCTTTCCTGGACCAACAATCCCTACTCACAGTCATTCATGCCCTAGTCACTTCCCGTCTTGACTATTGCAACATGCTCTACATGGAGCTGCCCTTGAAGAGCATCTGGAAGCTCCAGTTGCTGCAAAATGCAGAGGCCCGCATGGTTTTGTGCAGACCCCAGTCTGCACATGTATCATCTCTCTTGCGGGAGCTGCATTGGCTGTCGATTTGCTTCCAGGTGTAATTCAAGGTGATGGTTGTCATCTTTAAAGCCCTTCATGGCTTGGACCATGTTATCTGAGGGACTGTCTTTTGCCGGTCACATCTACCCAACCCATCAGAGTGGGGAGGCAGCAGGGGTGAAATGCTCCTAGTTCAGACAGGATTGCCTGATCCAGTAGCGATGGAGGCGGGTGGTTCAGAGAACTGGTAGCAAAAATCCCTGCCCTCCCACTTTCCCAGCTGAGCCGTGCAATCATCAGAGGCTTTTTCTAAATTATTTTTAAAAACATTTTTTCTACAACCACTTTGGCTGGAAAAATGCTTTTAAAAGTAAAAAAAAAAAAGCCTCTGATGATCACATGGCTCAACTGGGATCATCAGAGGCTTTTAAAAGCATTTTTTCTACAACCTCTTGAGCTGAAGAGGTTATAGAAAAAATGTTTTTACAATGAAAAAAAGCCTCTGCCGATTAGGCAAGTCAGCTGGGATCATCAGAGGCTTTTTTTAAAAAAAAGAAAGCCGTCAGAGGCTTTAAAAAAAAAAAGAAAGCCTCTGCCGATCAAGCAAGTCAGCTGGGATCGTCAGAGGCTTTAAAAAAAAAAAGAAAGCCTCTGCCAATCAGGCAAGTCAGCTGGGATCGTCAGAGACTTTTGAAAACATTTTTTTACAACCTCTTCACTCAGTCATATTACCACCACCACCAAGCCATGCCCACAGAACCGGTAGTAACAAATTTTACATTTCACCACTGGGAGGCAGGGAATGTTGCAGGTCCCATCCCACAGGGAAATACCCTGGTGGAACCCAGAAGAAGGGCCTTCTCCGTAGTGGCTCCCTCTCTCTGTAACATTATTCCTCCAAAGATGAGAACAGCCCCATTCTAATACTCTTCTGGAAGGTGTGAAGACTTGGTTCTGCCAGCGGGCCTGGGGAACCCAGAGCAGAATGGAGCCCATTAAGTGGCTGGTGTGAGCTGCTGTTCCCGGGGCCAGGAATGGGGGTGGTTTTATTATACTATATTAATTTATTTGATTCTTTTTATTAGTTGTATTGTTTTAAATATAGTTTTATATTCTGTAAACTGCCTTGAGTCGCCATGTGCAAATAGGCGGCAATATAAATTCAATAAATAAATAAATAAGATGGAACCAAGATATGGAACTTGGGAGATAATAATAATTATTATATGAATGTAAATCCTCCAGAGATCAGTAACTAACTGCTTCTTCAGATATCCAGGGTGTGTGTGTGTCTTCAACTGTTTTTTAATTTAAAAAATGTTTTATATCTTTCTTTTCTCTACTTCTTTCTTTACATTTCTGTAGTCTTTTAATCCCATGTAAAAAAAAATATCAATAAAAATGATATGTTATAAAAGACTTCTGGTTTTTGGCCACCAAAGACTAGAGTGGCTTTCCACCCATAATGCAAATATGATAAATCTGATAAATTCCAACAGTGTCAGGTTAATCAATATATATTCAGGAAAAGCATGGTGGATAAACACATTATTCAATAAATTTATAATTTCTTCTTTATGGGAAATAGCTAGCAGATCTCATTGTTTCAGGCTGTGCAGACATTACAACAAACAGAGCTGGATTTACTGGGCAGCTTCCATGTGAAGATATCGTTCTTGCAATTAATGTGTAATTTTACAGTAATCTTCATACAGAAAAAAATAACAGTATGTTTCAAAACAGTCATAAACCTTTAAGTGATGTGCACAAGTTTATGCAGTCTTTTCATTCCCATATTGAAGAAATGTCTCAAATTCCCTATTGTCTTTTTTTAAGATTCTATGCACTATATACTAGTCCCAACCAAATATATATTGCTGAATTCTAAATATCTTTCTCCTAGAAAAAAGATTAAATGGCATAGGAGTATATTTGCCAAAGGTTTCCATCCATTTCAATAGAAATTATCTAGAGTTTCTTCTGCAGAAAATGTAGTTGAATGAATATAGGAATGAATATAGAATACGTAACATTAATATTCCCTCTGGGGTATTAAAACATATAGCCTCTCAATTTCCACTCATCAACACATATCTATAGGTGTCATATATTAAATAGGATACTGGAATAACCAGTGTTTTCTGTCATGTCTTGTAATAATGCATTTTGTTTGTTGGCTTTCTGGTCAATTTCACTTCATTCTCATTTTCCCAAAAATAAAACTGAAGTAAACAGTCTCAGGTTAATATCAGTCTATAGATTGAAAGTATCCCTGGTTTGCGTGTTAATTTTGATCTGATGCAGTACTACTGTGAAAGAAAGTTATTCCACATTATAAACATTATTCTGACAGTTATTTCACTCACTCTTTCTTTTTCAGATCCCTGGTAGGCAACCCTCCAAACCATTGTGTTCATATTGATTTGTTTTGTTTTTCTATTTATCATGTCCAGCTTGTTAAAATCAGAGAGTAATGCACTATGAAATCAATGGATCTGGCTGCACTTATTCATGCCCTGGTAACATCTAAACTATACTTCTGCAATTGCACTCCATGTAAAAGCTGTCTTTTAAAGACATCTCAGAAGTTTCCATCAGCATAAAACACATCAGTCTGGATGCTTCTTAGGGATCCATTCTGTATAAATCACGTTATTTTCAGTAGAAAGAATTTGAAAGCATCAAGGACTGAGTTCAGATTATCAAAAAGATTATATATGGCCGTAAGAACCTACTCAGGTGTTAAATTCAGATAAAGTGACCCTGGGCAGTCAGTTCAGTGTAGTGGTTAAGACATCAGACTAAAGATCAGAAGCCCTCAGAAACCAGAAGTCCTGCTTTAGATTCAAAGCCAGCTGGGTGACCTTGGACCAGTTATGGTTTCTCAATCCTGGGAAGTCAACACTGACTTGAAGGAGAATACACACACACACAAAGTGAATCTACACACACACTTTCTATTATGATAAATTATACTACTAATCAAGAGAAAACCTTGTGGTTTATTATTGTTGTTGTTGTTGTTGTTGTATTTATTTCAATGCCTTTTTGTACTGAAATAATGACCTTGATTTTCTATTATTTCTGGCTGGTTTACATGGTAATATAATTTTCATTATCTGTATATGATAGGATTCTACTTCAAATATGTTTTATGATATTGGACCTGGATGGGAGTAGTGTAATTTTCTTTGTCCTTTTAGACCTCTCAGCAGCTTTTGATACTATTGATCATGTACACTCAATGTATTCTATGGACTCACCTGTAGAGATTGAGGATAAGGGAAACTATTTTACAATGATGTCATTCTTTTCTCCATAGACAATTTTGGTCTGTTATAGTGGGAGGAGTTAAGCCAGATACCATCACCTATGGGCTATTACAGGGGTCATTCTGCAACCCTATGCTTTTTAATGTTTATATGAAACTACTCAGGGATGTACAATTATTTTATGCTGATAATACCCAACTATTCATCGGTACCCCTTACTAGTGGAAAAAAGCTGTTACAGTATATACCATGTCAATGCTGGAGGCTGAGAGTTTTCTGTCTAGGCACTACTGACTGCCAACCAACAAGAGGGTAAATTGGATGCCTGCCACAGTCCAGTAATATGCAAACTCTGAAGGAACGTTCAAAAGGAAAGAGTCCTGTTTGCCTATGTCTTAAGAACAGCAACTGTAAACATAATCAAAGGCTTGGCCAATACAGAGATCAAGAATCCAATAAAACAAATGACAAATCCAAGGGAAAACACAAGAATCACAGTGGGATGGAATCCAAATTTCAAAGTGTGGCACAGCCAGATAAACATGACAGGCTGAAGTTTGAAAAGTTGCTTTATCATAATCATAAATTTATTTGTCAAGCATATATAAGATAACAGGTAAAAATATGAACATAATTTGAATACATGAAAAGAGTAAGTGGCTCAGCCTGGTGGCTCAGCAGACTGATAGCATTGTGATTAACACCAGCTGTCTGCAATTACTGTAAGTTCGAATCTCACCAGGCTCAAGGTTGACTCAGCCTTCCATCCTTTCTAAGGTAGGTAAATTGAGGACCTAGTTTGTGGGGGCAATAAGCTGACTTTGTATAAATATACAAAAGTATGAAGGCTATTGCTTAACACATTGTAAGCCGCTCTGAGTTTCTGGAGAAGGACGGCATATGGAGCTACATGGGGCTCCCCTTGAGGTGCACTCGGAGGCTCCAACTGGCGCAGAGTGAGGCCGCGCGGGTGGTTATGGGAGCAATGTGGAGCTCCCATGTAACACCTCTCCTGCGCGAGCTGCACTGGCTCCCGGTGGTCTTCCGAGTACGCTTCAAGGTTCTGGTTACCACCTTTAAAGCGCTCCATGGCTTACGACCTGGTTATCTACAGGACCGCCTGCTACCACCAATAGCCTCCCACCGGCCAGTACGCTCCCATAGAGAGGGGTTCCTCCGGGTGCCATCGGCCAAACAATGTTGACTGGCGGCCCCTAGGGGAAGAGCCTTCTCTGTGGGGGCACCTATGATCTAGAACGAGCTCCCCCCGGAGATACGGAGGATCCCGGATCTTCGCACCTTCCATCGCGCGCCTAAAACGTTTTTATTTCATCAAGCTGGCTGGCCTAAATCTTCTCCTTTTTTAAATTTAAATTTTAAACACAACTTTTAATCTGTTTAATTATGGGGTATTTTAAAATTCAGCCAAATTATTTAATCCGTTTTAATCTATTTTAAATTTTGTATCTCTGTGTTTTATCTTCTGGCTGTTCACCGCCCTGAGTCCTTCGGGAGAAGGGCGGTATAGAAATTTAATAAAATAAAATAAAATAAATATAAAACAAATTTAATTTTTTTTTTAAAAAAGTAAGGAATATTAGGACAGAGATGGTACGCACGCTGGTGCACTTATGCACGCCCCTTACAGACCTCTTAGGAATGGGGTGAAGTCAACAGTATACAGTTTAAGGTTAAAGTTTTAGGGGTTTGGGGAAGAAACTACAGTGTCAGGTAGTGCATTCCAGACATTTGACCACTCTGTTACTGAAGTCATATTATCTGCAATCGGGTTTGGAACGGTTTACCTTGAGTTTGTATCTATTATTTGCTGGTGTATTGTTGTAGTTGAAGCTGAAGTAGTCATTGACAGGAAGGACATTGTGGCAGATAATTTTATGTATTATGCTTAGGTCAGACTGAAGTTGGTGTAGTTCTATATTGTCTAAGCCCAAAATTTTGAGTCTGGTGGCATAAGGTATTTTATTGCGGTTAGAGGAATGGAGGACTCTTCTCATAAAATATCTTTGGAATCTCTCGATTGTATTTATGTCCAATATGCAGTGCAGGTTCCAGACAGATGAGCTGTATTCAATAATTGGTTTAGCAAATGTTTTGTATGCTCTAGTTAGTAGTACAACATTACCAGAGAAGAAGCTCAGCATTTTCTTTCAGCCTAATAAATAAGCCATTACTGTAGTGCTGTCCTGCTTTTTGGTTGGTCTATCTGACCTGCAGAACTCAGCCTCTGCTGTTAGATTTTTAAAGAATGTCTCTGTCTGGGATTGGATGGATTGCTTGGGGGCGGGGGGTGATGCAGGTAAGGAGTCCTGGAGTCTTGCTGGATCTGCCTCAGCCAGAGTGAAGTCATTGGATTAAACACTACTGGAATCAACCCCCAGGACTATTATTCCTAAATGCAGTTGGCTCTATTCCCTCCTCCTTTTCCTCACAGAAAACAAGTCCAGTAGGGTCTATGGAGATTCTCAGTCATACAGCTCATTGTTGTCCCAAAGGTGCCACTTCCAAAAAACACCATTTTGAAAAAACAGCTTTGGAGCAATTACAGTGAAGGTCTGTAGGGGAAGAGAACAGGCTCAAATTAAAACCAAGCAAGATGGAACTGCTGTTAATACATTTTATTCTGTTGGGGTTTTATATTGGCTGTTTTTAGGATTTCTTATTGTTATATGTTTTTATTCTGTGCGCCGCCCCGAATCCTACGGGAGAAGGGCGGCATATAAATTTATAATAATAATAATAATAATAATAATAATAATAATAATAATAATAATAATTTTCAGGAGTACTGAAAAAAGAAACAGAAAGCTTTATTTTGGCAGCTCAAGAACAAGCCCTAGCCACAAACTGCATGAAGGCAAAAATTCAACATGTTACCACCAACAGCAAATGCCGCCTCTGCAATGAGAAAGATGAGACAGTCGACCACCTGATCAGTGGATGCAGCAAAATTTCACAAACTGGCTACCTACAACGCCATGACCGTGTTGCTAAGATCATTCACTGGAAATTGTGCCAGAAGTTTGGATTTGAGTACAGCAAAAAACACTGGGAACATCAGGTTGAGAAAGTTTTAGAGAATGAGAAACTCAAGATCTTGTGGGACTTTAGGATTCAGACTGACAGGCACTTGGTCCACAACACATCTGACATAACAATAGTTGAAAAGAAAAAAGTATGGTTCGTTGACATTGCAATACCTGGTGATGCATGGATTGAAGATAAGCAGCAAGAAAAAATCACAAAATACCAGGACTTGCAAATTGAAGTTGAGCGACTGTGGAAAAAGAAATCATGTGTTATCCCGATTGTAATTGGAGCCCTTGGAGCAATACCCAAAGGGCTACCCCGCTATTTAGAAATTCTAAATTTGCCAAACTTGAATATTTTGACTCTACAAAAAACTTCTTACTCGGAAAGGCTTACATCCTCCGACGATACCTTAACAGTTCCTAGGTCCTTGGTTAGGACTCGAGCTGCTGAGCTATTAACCAGCCTCAAAGGCTGTGAATCGCACTAAAGATTAAATAATAATAATAATAATAATAATAATAATAATAATAATAATAATAATAATAATAATAATACATTGGAGTCCTCCTTTAGTCAGTATTATCCTTAGACAAACAAGGACTACCACAGCAGGAGGAGGTTCATTATTTCAGGATTCTTCTGGATCGATGGCTCCTGCTTGGACCATTGGTGTGGGGAGGCCAGCTTCAGCAGTTGCACCTATTGCATCCTTATCTGATGCAGGAAGACCTAGGGGCTGTAATGCCCTCATCATCGCCCAGATAGATTTCTGCATGTTTTTTATAGGGCTGCCTTTAAATTACCCAGAAAGTACAATTAATCCAGAATGTGGTGGATCATATGTTAATTAGATCAGGCAGCTGAAGTTGCAAGCATATTACATCTGTATACAGAATACAAAATAACAGAGTTGGAAGGGACCTTGGAGGTCTTCTAGTCCAACCCCCTGTACAGGCAGGAAGCCCTATACCATTTCAGACAAATAGTTATCTGATCTCTTCTTTTTTTTTTTTATTGAAAAAGTTTTCAAATACAAGTTTTCCCCCTTTCCCCCCCCCTTCCCTAACCCACCCTTTCCGCCCATCCCCCCCTGTGACTTCTTCACAACAATAGGCTATTTCATAACTAGTTACATACATAATATCTTTCCTTTCCCTTAGTCCCTTCTCGGAATACTGACCCTTAGCATATTAATCTTATAACTCCCATTTTTACAATAATCTGCCCTTTTTCTCCTCCCCTAAACTTATAGTGTATTATTACAATTTAACATTTAATCTTTTATATATATTAATATAACATTTTAAAGCGGCCTTCTCCCTACATCCAAATTTAACATTTATTCAATTCTGTCCAATTCCTCCAGTCCCCTAAATATATGACTTGAAATCATACAATACAATTCTAAATATAATCCACTGCCCACTTTACTAAAATATACACATATCTATATATGCATCCCATTTTATAAAAAAAAAGAAAGAAAGACAATAACTTTAAATTTATAATCCATGTAATATCTTCTTTGGTGTCTTTCCACTGGGTTGTTAAATCCTCCACTCCCCTAAATATATGACTTAAAGATCCTTTTTCTTAAACTAATCAATCAGTAAACTAACCTATTTCAACCCTTCAGTTCCTACAAAATCATGCAATACAATTCTAAATATAATCCACTGCCCACTTTACTAAGATATACACATATCTATATATGCATTCCATTTTGTAAAAAGAAAAAAGACAATAACTTTAAATTTATAATCCATGTAATATCTTCTTTGATGTCTTTCCACTGGATTGTTAAATCCATCACCCATAATAGGGTAAAATAACATGCTGGTACAACAGTTTGTTCAAAATCTTCAATCGTCTTCTGCCCCCATCAGTAGTAGATATCCTCGCATCTGTATAAAAGTAAAAACAACCACCCGAGTGACATTATAATTATGATTATATCCATATGGTTATAGTTGTGGTATTCATCAGGATTGTTAATTCCCATCATCCTACTGAGTAACATCCAGATCTCCTGCATGCCCCGGCGTAACTCTCCTGCCTTATAACTCAAAATAATTATAATATATTTACCAAAAAAAAAAAAAAAATTCCAGAGTAGATAATTCAAATCCAACAAAGTGAGGCTCTTTTCACATCCTAAAATCATGGCATTGCAGAGATCTGCCACAATCCTCAGGATAGTATCAAACAATTGTTCGCCTCCACTATCTTTTCAAATATTCATTCGTTTTTTAAAGTCCCTGGCTTCACTGTTGCATGGTTTAGAAATTGCTGTTTCTATGAGATCTATTTCTTTTCTTTTTCTTTTGCGGGTTGAATTTCCATCCTCGTTTCTTGCCTACCAATTGTGTGTCTGCTGGTTGATTTTCATTCTGCTTTATGGGTTGTTCTTGTTGGGTTAGTTTTATCATCTCATCTTTCTTCTCCATCACTTGTATGTCAACTGATTGATTTGCGCACTTGTCTGTGACTTGATGGTTCATCAGCTTGGTGTCAGATGACACTACTCTCTTGTTTATAGACAGACCAGCTGGGGTATCCAGGGGATCCAAAGACAATTTATCTGCAACAGTCTCTGTAATTTGATATTTTCCTTTTGTTTCCAACTCCTTTTGCTTATCCTGTATTATGCCTAAAGGTGTTAAATTCATTTTTAAAATTTTTTGATAAAAATCTTCCGCTTTTTCAACAGTGTTCAATTGATATCTTACTCCTTGATATCTCAATATTAAACCAACTGGGGTGTCCCACCTGAATAGGATATTTCTTTTTTTTAATTCAGTCACTAGAAAGCCAAATTTCTTCCTCTCCATTAGCATTTTAGTCGGGAGCTCCTTAAAAATCCAAATCTTTCTTCCATGAAATTGCAAAGTGGAATTAAAAGAGTTCTGCACAATATTATTCCTAATTTCTTTATCTGTAAAATAGATCACGTCTCTAGGCAATTGCCTTTGCTTTGCCAACCAGGAGTTTATTCTGTAAATTCTATCAATCCTGCAATACACTTCATCAGGTTGAACCTTTAAAATCCCAGCCAGAATTTCAGAAGATATTTTCCTTAAATCATCTCTATTATTTTCCTGCAAACCTCTCAGTCTAATTGCATATTCTGTAAAATTATATTGAATCATTAAAACTTCTCTTTCAATCCTCTGTTGTACATTTTCTTCATTACCAATCTTTTGGTCAGTCTCCATTTTAGATTTGTCTTCTGAGCTATTATCCTGAGTGTTTATCAAATCCTTTTTAATTTTTTGAGTCATGTCATCCAAATTCTCCTCAATTTCCTTCATTTTAGACTCTAATAATTTAGTCTTTGCATCCACCCGAATCAGAAAGTCTGATAAACCATTAGCAGATTTTAAAATCTTTTGATTCAAAAAGTCAAACTTTGATTTCACCAATTCACCAATTTCTTTAATTTCCTGCTTAAATTTTTCAAGTTGCTGGTTCACAATCTCATCCCTTCTTACAATCTCTTCAAGGAGAAATTCTAATATATTAAAATCAGGTTTCTGACACTGGAGAGTTAGAATTTGTTGGTGCAGTTTCTTAAGGGGGGAAGTCCCCCCCCCCGTTTGTCCAGCTGTGTAAGTCCCGATGCCATTTCCCACACAGACAAGATTTAGCAAAAAAAAGAGAAGAAATAGAAAACGAAAGGACTTTCCCTTATAAAAAAAAAAAAAAAAAAAGCTTCTTTTCAATCAACAGCACAGGAGCGAGGTTTTATCTACAAATGTAGCCAGTGATATTTATTCCGCTACATTGTAGTAATAAGAAACGGAAGGACTTTCCCTTTCAGCCCTTCTCCAGCCACGGCAGACGCCATTTTAAAAGGCTCTTTTTCCCTCTTTCCTCTCCTCTTTTCTCTTAAATAGTTTTTTGAAGGGTAAAATACTTGCGATTCAGTATTAAGGGTCCAGCTCGTCTTTTCTTTGATTATTCTGTTAAATTCGCAGGCTTGCTCTTGACGCCTGGCTCTGCATAGGCAGAGGTCTCCCAAAGCCCGGAGCAGCGGCAGGGGATATGGGGCTTCTCATCCGCTCCGTCCCAAAAGTAAAAAAAAAACTTTTGGGACTCTGCAGAGAGTTCTACCCACCCCTGCCGGCTCTATCTCCGTTTCCTCTTGGAAACGGAGTTTTTTCGAGCCGCCATTCCGCTATAAAGGCGGCTCTGACAGGCAATGGAAGCTGACGATCCCAAAGGAACGTCTGGCGGCGGCCAGCAGCAAACCGGAAGCTGATCTCTTCTTAAACACTTCCAATGTTGGAGCAGTCAGTTCTGGAAGAGATTAATCCACTGATTAATCGTTCTTACAGTAAGGAAATTCTCCTTGGTTCTAGGTTGTTTCTCTCCTTAATTAGTTTCCAATTATAGGCCCTGCCCTGGTTTCTAGTTCAGCTCTAAGAACAATTTAAAATGTTGGTAATAAGCTATAAAGCTCTTGATAGCATTTCAGTATGCCAAGAACTGCCTCATCTAATTGGATTCAACCTAGCCTGTTGTCATCATGTAGGAAGGGACTCCTTGTTGTCTCACATTTCTGGGATGTCAGCAGAATCACCATCTAGATGGCACTGCTTCTATGCAGCAGTGCCAACACTATGGAATGGCTCCTCGGTGAGATCAGACTGCTTTCCTCTTTAATAATTAACTATGGCTAATAATTAGGGAAGTATTAAAGTGGAGATATTTCAAAGAACCTTTCACCTGCAACTATTGTTATTACTTTGCCCTCTATTTTCTATTGGTTCTACTGTCACCAACCAGATTGTACCTTGTTCCAATTCTATTGTTGTTTTGATTAATATATAATGGCAACAGGATAAAAATCAAATCAATCAATCAATAAATGGAAAGCATTCTTAAAGTGAGTAAAGGCGGAGTAAACAACCAGTAATAATTTAAGTGTTTAACTTGGTGTGCTTTCCTACAGAATTCAGATCTAAGTGCCTCCTTCAAGATGACCACTAGTCATCTTAAGAAAACTTGTTTTGAAAGGTGGCAAAGAAAGTCTCAAGTAAAACTTCTATTCTGTCTGAGTATCTATCGGTTCCAAAGTGCAGCTCATTTTTTTCCCAGTCATTTGATGGATTTAAATGTGTCTGATGGCAACAGATTGATAAGATGACGGTGTTCTTTTCCTGAAGTGGAAATATAAAGAAAAAGAAAATGTAAAAACAGAATATTTGAAGATGGAATAGGAAATATTTAGGACAAAATATGAAGACTGCATCCCATTCTCTTGTGAGAGCTAAAAATAAGCATTTTCATAAAACCTTTATCTTTATAAACTCTTCCAAACACAGTATCCAGCCTTCAGCCAAATGATAAGACAGGAAAATCTGACAGATTCCTATTCATATGCACCATAAAAATGGATGTATTATTCCAGTCAGAGAGCAAGAAAGATAATAAATACCATATGGCCACTCGCTAATAAAGAGACCGCAAAAGAAAAACTTCACAAGAGTACAAAGTATGCAGGTTCCTTTTATACTCATGGGATACTTCCGCCACAAAGAAACTGAACCCATGTAACACAAATGACAGGGAGATTTAGGATTTAATGAGTACCTTCATTCAAAACATTCCAACAGCAGGGTATTTTAACACAAATGATTACTGCTCCCATCCTGTCAGTACCAAGTGCTAATGGTGCTTTATATTAAAATAGCTAAGCACCTAATATATCTATGATTCAAATAATTCTCATATGTGGTTTTAAAGGCAGGACTTGGGATCTACTGCCCTTGTGTGGTTGGACTACAATTCTAGTCTCATGGCTAGTTCTAAGTTACCAATTGGCAGCAAGTTTTCCAGCCACTTTTTAATGCCTCCCGTCCACTTCAAAAACAGACATAGCTTTTATACAATATTCAGATTTTTAAAATTTCACAGAGCAAACATAATTCAATATTCTACAAAGTACTATATTCAATAACAACTTGTATATTATTATTATTATTATTATTTACTTATTTAGAAAATGTATAAGTCAGTGTCAACTCTTAGTGACACAAAGTAGGTTTTCTCCAGGAGGCTCTGCCATCAACCTCTTCCTTTCAGGGCTTACAGTGGAGCACCTATCACCACTAGAATTGAGCCCATCTACTTTAATACTAAACATTCTCTTTTTCTCTTTCCTTTTGCCTTTCACAGTATTACAGACTTCTCCTACACAATTTTGATCATTGTATGTATAATTATGTCATGGCATCCAAATATTCCAAAATATTTTATCACTGACCTACCAAGCTCTAATATGTGACACATGTATTTGACTGCTGGTTCTTTTACTGCCAATAGTCGATCATAAAAGGCATAAAGCTATCCACCACTTCAATATCTTCATTGTTTTCAAAGATGGTTCTTGTACTCATTGTCATTAATTTGGTGTTTTTATAGCTAGCTTTAGTGTCATTTTTTTCATTATTCACCTTATTTTTAATTTCTACAGCTTGCAGGTCACTTGCATTTTCAACTATCAGAGTAGTCTTATCAACATTACATAAATTATTATTTTTTCCTCCAATTTTAAAACCATGCCCATCTTCAAAACCCTCAATATATATTCAGCATATAGGATTAATAAATAAGGAGAACGTATACAGCATCTTTACCTTATTCCTTTGTTCACCTGGGACCAATCTGTTTTGCTATGTTCTGTCCTTACTGTGGCTTCCTTATCCCTATATAGATTTTGTACAAGAACAATTAGTTGTTCTGGAATTCTCATTTTTCTAAACATATTTCACAACTTGACATAGTAAGCACAATCAAAGACTTTTCTATATTCCATTAAGTACCGTATTTTTCAGAGTATAAGATGCACTTTTTTCCCTCCTAAAAGAAGCTGAAAATTTGGGTGCGTCTTATACTCCAAATGTAATTTTTTCGAAGCTTTTTTTCAGCTCTAACGAGGCGCTAGCGAGTGAAACGATCTCCACTTCCCTGCTTTGCCTGCTCCCTCCGACTCTCAGCTGTGAAGCTTTTTTTCAGCCCTAACTAGGCGCTAGCAGAATGATCTCCGTCGTTTGCCTGCTTTTCTCATTGCTTTTCTCCCAAAGATCAGTTGTGCTTTAGAAGCTGTTTTTTATCCCCAAACAGGGGATAAAAACCAGCAAACTAATGTGCTGAAGCTGACCAGACTAAGGTCGCTAGCTAGATGAATACCTGATAGGCAGATTTTTTTTTCCTATTTTCCTCCACAAAAACTAAGCTGCGTCTTATACGGCAGTGGGTCTTATACTCCTAAAAATACGGTACATATTGACTTTTCTTGTTACTCTTTTGTTTTCTCAATTCCATCCAGTGTGCATCAGTATTAACATCTTTTTTATTTTTTTTCTAAAACCAGCTTGAACATCTGGCGTCTCCCTTTCCATTTAGGGCTTTAATCTGCTTTAGATGATCTTAAGCATTATTGTGATAGCACATGAAATTAAAGATACTGTATATAGTTTGCACTTGTAATCTGTTAAATACCTTTGGTATTGGTATATCAGTTGACCTCTTCCAACCTATTGGTCACTGTGCCATTCTCCAGACTTGCTGGCATAGTTTGGTTAGAACATTTACAGATTCTTCTTCTGATGCATGCCACACTTCTATGGATACTCCAACTCCTCTAGTTCTCTGACTCGCAAATAGCTTCATCTTCATCAGTACCAAATTGAGCATCAGAAGTCACTAGATCACTGTTCAAAATTACCATATTTTTCGGAGTATAAGATGCACCTTTTTCCCCCAAAAAAGAGAGTGAAAATCTGAGTGCGTCTTATACTCCGAATGTAGCCCTGCCCAGCCTATCAAATGGAGATTTCAGAGGCTGAAAAAAGCCTCTGAAAGAAGCTTCAGAAAAAAAGCCTCCAAACAGAGCTTCGGAAAAAAAGCCTCTGAAAGAAGCTTCGGAAAAAAAGCCTCCAAACAGAGCTTCAGAAAAAAATTTATTTCAGAGGCTTTTTTTCTGAAGCTCTGTTTCAGGGGCTTTCAAAGGCACAAAAATAAGTTTTTTTCTGAAATGGAATTTCAGAAGTTTCAGAGGCAGAAAAAAAAACAAGGCACAGAGCTCACAACCAAGGAACCTGTTGCTAAAATTCACCTCTGGGAACAGCTGATTGTGGGTATTCCGCTCCCAATCAGCTTTTTTCTTATTTTCCTCCCCAAAAACTAAGATGCGTCTTATACTCCGAAAAATATGGTACTTTCAAAATAATGTTCTTACTTTCCAAAAGAAAATGTTAAAGTCATACAAATTATCACCTTGGCAGTAATATTAGGCATACAATATAAGTCTTTCAAAAGTACATGGATCTTTTCTCTATTATTGTTCTTGTTGTCTGTGAGTAAGGTACATGAGATAAAAGTGAAAAAAAAAGATACTAATTAGATAGAGGTGTTTCTTCCTCCACAAAAAAATACTTAAGGAAGCTTAACTCAGCTTAATTTAAAGTTAACTTATTCTTGAGTATTGTTTGATTCATGTACATACTTGCATGAATCACTTACACTTCCCTAACTTGGAGAATACAATATACTAGCCTGCTATTTAAAAAAAGAGTTAATCATACTTCATTATAGAGATAGGTTAGGTAGCTTTCATTTTCATACAGCTAAGAAAATAAGGCTTGGTCTGACATTGTGCTAGAGAATAGTTAACTAAACTAAATTGATCTACAAAGCACGGAGGGACACCCCCCCCCACCCAATAAATAGGGTTAAAAAACAGGTTGAGCCAAACCAAATAAACCATATTATGACTCAGTGCATAATGCAAAATGAGACAGTGAGTTATGATATGCTCAACACTAATCTGATGAAAGCTTAAATTCAATAAAAAAACTACTCCCAAGTATGCAGTTACAGCCTGTCTGAGATAGAAACTGCAGGGGTGTTAAGACATATGGGACAGCTTTGGTTGAAAACTGTCTTTCAGGCATACTGGTGCCAAATCATGAAAACATCAAAAGCATTTCAAATTTGGCTCAAATACAGAATGGAAACCAGCAGTTTGGGTTTTCATATTATGTTAAGTCACAATGGGGTTTTGTTTCAATTTTATTAATATATTATATGAAATTGCCCATTACATTTTAATCAACAATCATGGTTAAACAATAGTTTAAATACCTAGGCCAGGTATTTAAATAAAGGATTTACATGCTTTCAGAAACAGCCTTGTTAGGAAGTTGCAGCACTATTAAGATAAAGCAGTAGGACTGGAATTAATTTTCTCATACCTATTCCACTAACTATATATCATATTTATTTCAATATATATATATTTCAATGCCCAGGGTTTTATAGCATTTAGACACAAAATAACAATGTATAATAAAAACAAAAGGAAAAAAGCTTTCCTCCCACTCCAAATAAGGATAATTTCCAAACTTAACAAATCAACTAAAATGATGCTTGAATAATAATTTTTAAGCATTAATACATGGCAGATGAGAAGCAAAGAAAGAGTATACTGAATTCCTTTTAGAAGAGTTTTGTAGTTTATATGGATCCACTGGGAAAGATCTCTTAAGTATACTGACTAACTACGTAGACAGAAAGAAAAGTATCTCTCAGTGATCAAGCAATATTTATTTATATACTTACTCAAGTTGCTATTTTAAACCACAATCAAGAAAAAAGGTAAGGAAAAAAATGAAATAAAAATATACAATAAAAATATACAATATACAGTATAAGATTGAATAAAAGTTGAATAAAAGTGATATTAATTTAATGATGTATATTAAAGTATCAAATTAAGATTTTAGAGCTATTATTAACATCAATACTTAGTAATTGACTAAAGCTGTCAGCATAATATGAATGATTAGGAATAAAGTAGAAAAGTTTATATCTTAATCTAAAAATTCTACCCTGGTTTAATAAATTAAATTTAATCTAATATATTAAAACCCTGTGTTGGGAGAAATATAACAACAGAATTTAATTAAGAAGACATTCTGGAAACTATCTGGAAAGAATAATAGCTGAGAATTATATGTTCAAGGAATTTTTTAGCTAAATGAAAGACAAATGGACCATAATAACTAAATGAAAAAACTGAAAAAGTTGGAAGACATGGATATAAAATTATGTAAATACAATTTTTCACAAGGCATGAAGTAACATGAAGAGATTTAGAATTCTTAAGACTATGGTGTAGTATAGTTTTAAATTGTTCTGATGATTACTTACAATTACCAGAATGCTTATAGAAAACTCCAAATAAATAATACCAGAAAATGCTAAACGCTTACCAAAACAAAACACAACTATGAATATTGAATTAAAATAAATTGTAATTAGAATATACTGTTTTTTCTTTCTGGATTAGGACTTTGTGTAAACCCAGCCACTGTGGGTTTTAATACTAGTGTGCTGTACAAATTCAGCTGTTGTAGTTTATTCAATAAACAATTATTATACAATGAAACAAACCTGGGCTTTGTATGAACTTTTAAATGCTTAACCAAAAAGAGTAACTCGGAGAGGACAGCTGTGCGTATCAAAACACCAGAAACTGAACTCAACATAGAAGAGATTGTTCCTTTTAAACTTTAACATAAGGAAACTGGTACTTAAAAAAACAAACAAAAAAACATGTAGTGATCTATAATACAAAAAATCATTTTCAAAGGGAATATGGTCATTGAAAAGTTATGTTAAGAGTGCTTTTTTTTTGTCTCTTAATAAAATTCTACCTACAAAGTAATACCTCAGAAATCTTTATTTTCTTTTAAAAAGGTAGGGTTATTATTGAGTTGTGCTTTGCTTTGCCTTTCTCTTCACATACTATTTTAATCATGTGAAGGAAGCAGCAGGAAGTTGCACATGTTCTGAAGGTACTGAACCATCGATGTGGTTTAGTGTCAAAGACTTCACAGGTTACAAATTGTTGGGTAAACAGTTCAGTAGCAAAACAAAAGAACACAAAGAAATGCTCATTAAAAGGATGACTTAGAAATAAAATCCACCAAATTAAAAAGTTCACAATTTAAAAGTCTGGAGAAAAAGTCCCACTCACTAGTAATCACTTGTTACATCAGTTGCCAACTAAGTAGGGTAAAGTGGAACAGGAGTTTGCTAGAAAATAAAGAGAAAAATTGACGCCCCTGAACATTTTAATTCCTTATAATACAACAGTATACAATGCACCTATTTCTTGATTCACAAAACTCAAAAACTAGTAAGATTTCTAATTCCAAAAATCAGCATTTTTTTCTCTCTGCTTACCAAATGCTCCTCCCATCATCGCCTTTAGGCCAGGAAAAATGCCTGACCACGGAACACTTTAAGGAGCACTTGCTCTGAACATCTGTAGATTTGTTCATACAGATGTACTCTATAGCACTGCCTCATTTCTATTCCACTATTTCTGGAAAAGCAAATTTAGTAATACATAGATCAGAACCCAAGCAACAAAAATACTCGTGCACAGAAAGAAAATTTTTAGTCTGGTTACAATTTACGTTTTAACTGCAAATCTATATAGCTATTTCTATATTGCATCACAAGCATTTAAAACTCTTGAAAAATTCACCAAATCAGAAGTGTTTTGAGTAGCTACCTAACAACTTCGGAAATCTTTCTCTGAAGAATCACTTTTTGTGTTTCTGAGAAATGGAGTAAATGAAAATTATTTATGGTGCAGAGGAGGATAATGAAGAATTAGCATATTTTACCTGCCCCAAATTTTTGAAATAGATCAGGTTGAAAATAAAGAGAGATTTAAATTCTGCTATATTAATGAAAATATTTTTAGGCAATCCAAATTGTCAGTGATGTAGTACAAATAGGAAAAACTATTTGCGTGCATCCTGTCTATCGCTAGTATGTAATGATGCCTCAGCTATCTTGGGGAATTCTGGGAGTTGAAGTCCACGCATCTTAAAAGTAGCTAAGGGCAGGAAACACTGGTATATACAGTCCACCTTCCTTTAAGCTTCAAGACAAGTATTATATTATTATACCCTCCCACATACAAGGTTTTACATAATTTCCATCATTATCATCATGTAAAATAGAGAAGTCCCCCTTTCTAAACCATCTAAAGTATGAAAGTCTCTGAGTTAAATTTCTGGTAGAGGGTTTGAACCTTCCAGAATAACACTTGGCTACCCATGTCTGAAGAGCTTCTATAAAAAACAAAAATTGATCACAAAGTACTTCCTGGTAGTCAATGTAATTGAAATAAACCTTATATGAGTCTCACCCTTATCTTCCAGACTTTCTTTTACCCCATCTATAAATGAACACTTATACATAACATCCTGACTGACTGCTGTTCCCAGTGCATTGTAAACTCATTCTACCTTTGCTGTGTTGATACTGACAGATCACAAATACTTCCAGAACCTCATTATGTGCAAAGGTAAACAGGGAGCATAATGAGCAGTCTGTCTTTGCAATGAAAAAAGAAAGCACCAAGGTGTATATCTGCAAATGTATTTTCCACCAATGCAAGAGCATAGAAGGAAGAAAAAAAAGCAGGGTTTCCCAAAACTATAGAATAGTTGGTGGTTTTGAATTTTTGTTGCTTTCAAAGTAGCATAGCAGCATCTATCTAGTGCTGCATGATAGATAGGAGCATGTTTTTAAGCAGACATGAGTCTAATTCTTCTGTGATAGACCTCAAAGACTGGCAATGAAAGTTAGTGGAAGGCTGCATATCAGATGCAGAATAAAAATATAATTTACAGATCTAGATAAGACTGAAAGCTTGCACAGTACAATGCTTATTCCATGTAAGTAAGATGAACTACAGTACAGGTACTCCTCAATTTACAACCGTTCATTTAGTGACCGCTCAAAGTTACAATGACACTGAAAAAAATGACTAACCATTTTTTAGTTACGCCTGTTGCAGCATCTCCAAGATGAGATCAAAATTCAAATGCTTGGCAATTGGTTCTATTTATGACAATTACAGGGTCTCAGAGTCATGTGATCTGCTTTTGCGACCTTCTGACAAGCAAAGTCAATGGGGTAGCCAGAGTCACTTAGCAACTGTGTGAACAATTTAACAACTGCAATGGTTCACTTAAAAACTATAGCAAGGAAATGGGGCAAAGCTCACTTAACAATGTCTGACTTAGCTACATAAATTTTGGGCTCAATTGTGGTCATAAATTGAGGACTACCTGTATATAAAAAAGGAGAACCCTCTGAGATTTCCTAAATTTATATTTTGCCTTTCAAGAAATTGAGGTACAATGTAGGAATCTCCATTTTATCCTATCAATTTGGTGGGATAAATTGGATTGAAAATGAGCGATTGTCTAAAGTCACCAATGAATTTCCATAACTGACCTTGTGGCAGATTTTTCATTCCTAATCCAGTCCTTTAACCATTATTCCTTATAGCAAGGTTCCCCAAAGTGGTCAATATAGGACACGGAGACACACACATACACACAAAGATTGATGGGACTATAGAGCTGTGGTGGTGTAGTGGTTATACTGCAGTACTGTAGGTTAATTCGGCCAACTGCTAGGAGTTCGATCTTGATCAGCTCAAGGTTGAGTCAGCCTTCCATCCTTCCATGGTGGGTAAAATGAGGAACCAGATTATTGCGGGCCATATGCTGACTCTACAAACCTGCTTAGACAAGGCTCTAAAACACTGTGAAGTGGTATATAAATCTAAGTACTATTGCTAGCCACAGAGTTAACATTATTTGGTTAGTTAAGTAGCATTCATTATATTATTTCCGTATAACAAATGTCTGGGAGTCAATCAACTGAAGACTGAGGAATCTTGCCTTACAGCAAGACAAAAAACAAAGCAAAACAAAACTCAGTTTTATAAAGCAGCTCTAACGTGCTTCATTGATAATTCATCCCATTCACTACAAGGAGATGCAGATTCTATGCATATTTACACACAAGCAAAAGAAATAACTAAGCATTTCACTCCTTGGCACACAACCTTCATAATAACAACTCGTTCAGCGTTAGTAGCCCTTTTTATTACGTGTCACCGCGTTGCAAAATTAAAGCGATAAACTCCGTGAGCCTCCCACACCGTGCATGAGACAGATACGGAAAAAAGACTAAAAAAAAAAACCTCGAGGTTCCCCCCACCCGACTTTTGCGCGATTAAACAAACGGGCATTTGCCATTTAATGTCCTTCCATGCAGCACCGACCCAATTCGCCTGAATTAACAAGGCAGAATTGGGGGAAACCTAACGAATCTGGAACTATCGGGGACTGCCTCTGTCGTGACGGGCGGCCCTCATCGACGGGGAAACACGAGGACTGTAGCGGCACCCTCAGTTCGCACGTTCGGATCCGGGGAAAGCGGCCCGGAGCCTCCTCCGTTATTTCTAACGGTACGTCTTCCACGCCCACGTCAACCGCCTCGCCTCGCCTACTAAGCCCCGCCCCCTTTTTTTCTCCCCCGTAACGTTTGCCTGCTCCGCCTACTCTGTGATTGGCCCAGCTCGCTCCTTCCCCGCCAAAGGGGGCCTCCCCTTCTTTTCCTCTTTAGCTCTCTTGGCTCGGCGAGCCTCTCTCAGTTCCGCACTCCGTGACGGGGCAAAGCGATTGTTCTGCTTAGCGCGCGGGGTCAAGCGGCGCCTCAGCGGGGAGCAAAGGTTGTCCCTTCCTACGGACGAGCCGGGGAGCCTCTAGGGGACCGCAGACGCTCCGAGACGCGCCTGCCCCTCCGCTCGTCTGTTACCTGACCGGCAGCGTTGGAGGCGCCGGCATGGCCAGTTCTAGAGAGCGCAGCGGCGGCAGCCGCCCCAGGAGCTGACAAGAGCCTGCCCTCCATCCCTCGTTCGCCGTCGGCCGCTTAACCACGGGTCGCCACCGCCTGCCTGCATTCAGCCCAGGGCTCCAACCGAGCGGGAGTCGTGTTTTTGGCGAAGAAGAGGAGGCGGCCGTGGCGGCGGCAGAGACTCGAGAAAACTTCCTGTCGCTGGGGAGGACGGCGAAGTTGCCCCCGGCAGCGGCGGCCCGAAACGACGGGCGCGGGCTAGTCCCGCTGCTCGCCCGCTCGGAGTGGGGCTGGGGAGACGGCGGCAGCGGCGGCTGCCGCAGGGGAGCCTTGCAAACGGGCCGCCCCCGCGGTTGTCCCGCGCGGCCGTCGT
This sequence comes from Arizona elegans, assembly GCA_022577455.1. Lineage (NCBI taxonomy): Eukaryota > Metazoa > Chordata > Lepidosauria > Squamata > Colubridae > Arizona > Arizona elegans. The sequence goes on along the minus strand of JAKOOJ010000001.1, from coordinate 238,591,123 downwards.
CGTCCTCCTCTAGCAGCCGGACCTTATCAGTGGGGCTGTCATGCCAGCCGTCAGTTTGCTGCCGCTTTTCGGCAGCCCCGCGAACCCAAGCGCTTTGGGGGGCTCCTTAGCCGGAGGGCCCTTAGGGGGCCCCGGGAGCCGAAAAGGGCCCGCTCCCAGCGGTGCCTTCCGACTGACGGAAAAGTTCGTGCTGTTGCTGGTCTTCAGCGCTTTCATCACGCTTTGCTTCGGGGCCATCTTCTTCTTGCCGGACTCCCCCAAATTGCTCAGCGGCGTCTTCTTCCACTCGACCACCCTCCAACAGCCTCCGCCGCCGCCGGGGCCGCCCGCCCAGGGCGATCCGCACGTCCCGCCACCGGCGGGTGCGGGGAGTAGCAGCAGTTTCGGGGCCGGCTCGTCGGCGGCGGAGGAAGCGGCGGAGAATTTAGCCAAGATCCGTGAGGATCACGAGCGCGCTTTGCGAGAGGCGAAAGAGACTCTGCAAAAACTGCCCGACGAGATCCGCAGGGACATCCACCAGGACAAGGTGAAGCTTCTCCTGCAGGACAAGTTGGGCCGGGGAGAGCCGGGGGCTCCCGGATTGCCCGACCTGCCTTTCCGCAAACCTATCGGGGCCGTCGGAACGGAACCCAGCGATCCCGCCGTCCAGCAGAAAAGAGAAAAGATCAAAGAGGTGAGTAATTAATTACTGCAGGCACTCAAATATACAGCCCTTGTGGCTTTTTTTACCCCCTCCCTACGACCTCTGGGAGCAGCCGTTCATTCTTCCCTTTCTCCGAGTGTAAGTTGGTTTCTTTATTTGCACACTTCTTAATACCTTTTCTTGGCAATTCGCGACTTTCAAGACCTGCTTCCGCCGCTTGTTTGCAAGTGAATTAACAGCTATTGTGCTTGGGTGCGGCCCTGTGATGGGCACGTCTCTTGACGTGAGCAGGAACTTCTAATGGGGGATAGATAGGACACGTGTCACTCTTGTAAAATTGACAACGTAGGCAGTCTTCGGAGAAAGCAAATTTTACCAGCCCGTATTTCTGAAGCTCTTAGTCCAAACTGAAACAGGGCGAACAGATGATAGTGATTTAGTTGTAATCTCTACAATTGGGAAGCCACCGCTAGAGAGGGTGGAATGAGGAGAATGGTGTCAAAGCCAGAAGAAGGGAAAGAAAGAAAATGTCTTGTGTTTTTGCTTTAATTTTGCTATCAGAAACAACTACTGTCGGTGGGGGTTTTTTAGGGGGTGAGCACAATACAATATGATATGGTATGCCAGAAGATACTTACTTCTGTGATCAATTGTCCCTTTAGATTTCAATACACAATTGTAAAATTTAATGGATAATGGGGAGGGGGGCAATACTGAAAAAAAATAGCAGCTTTATAAACCGATTACATACCAGTCTCTGAACCAAAATTGTTTAATATTTCAAGACAATATTGTCCATTTTTAATGCTGTAAAGTTTAAAGCACTGTCCTAGTCATACCTTGGAATTCTTGGATGTCTTTCCCATGACTAATATGTTTCTATCTGAAGTAAAGGAGTGTGATATTGTTTGCCTGCCACCTTGAATGAATTAGCGTGCTGCGGAAACAATGATAGAATAGTCTTTTAAATTGTTAAGAATTATTCTAAACAGGTATATCTCATGTTTGTTCATTGAGGGGGTATTAAAGCTCTTAAAACTATAAAGAGTTTAAAAGAAGACTTTATGTGGAATAAGACACCTGCAAGTAAAAGCAAGTTATGTAGTAATAAATATGAGCAGGTAGGTGTTTACAGGTAAGAGTGATAAATGCTGTAGAAATTATTCAGTGTGTCATATAACCCACAAAAAGACTATCCTATGGAATATAAGTAACTGGCTGCACTTGCAATAAGATCTATTTAGTGCAAAGAGATCTATTTAGCATGATATTAAGCATTATATTCCATAAAATGTTTGTGCAATTAAGTGCCACTTTATTCATGCTAGGAGTCAAAGGTGCTGAAACAGAAGAATTGAATGAACTCCTAGGAAGGTACATCTAGTATCTAGAATAAATTGCCATGCAGTGTCTGGCTTGTGCCATCTATAAAGTTATGTCACATGTGACGATTCAGCGTATATTATAGGGCATTTGATCTCTGATTTTTAGAATAACTGTTTCCTGAACTTTGGAATAGTAAATAGAGCTGATAAAAATGTTCTAAAGATTATATGTAACATTAGTGATGGATTACATGCATGCTTGCTCAAGTTTTCAAGTTTTTATTTGGGAAATTCAAGATGGTTAATCTCTACAGTGGGTCTACCTTTATGAGATTAAACTGTTAATTAAATCAACAAAGTTTCAAATTAAAACTGCTACTATCAGTAACTATTTGATTGGCATATCTGGCTTGTAATTCCATGAATCTGATATTATGGAATTGTAATACTATACCTGTGCTGCATATTTATATGATAAGAGCTTTTTTCAGACATTTCTGTCAGTATTAGTGAATGATATTAAAGCTGTCTTCAAAGCTGTCTTACAGTCATTATCAAAGAAGTCGATGAAATTGTATATGTTGTGTTCATGAATTTCTGCGTAGAATTTTTTATCTGTTAGAACAGATTTTTTGAGTAGTGCAGACTACTTCACTTCGTGCTCTATCTCAGGAATATACAGTGTGCCAATACTACATTGTGCATTCTAAAATGCTACTAACATACTCTGTAGACATGTGGCCACTGTAAAGTTTACAAAAAGTAAAAAAAACATAAAAAAGATGCAGCTGTTTTATAGATGTGCATCTATCTGCAAAATTTCAGTAGCAAGACATTCCCCAAGCTTAAGAAAACAGTTCATTTGCCTTAGTTATCTAGTAAGAACAACAATTTATAAACAGAAGTATGCGTAATTTGAGTCCTCATTGAATTTCATGAGGTCTCTTAACGAAGCTGGAAGAAAATATTATGTGACTTGTGGGGCAGTAAATTTTTATTGTTGCTCTAGGGACAGGGGGAAAAAGAACCTGAAGAAAATCTGTACAGACTGTTGGAAGAATAAAAACATTTGTAAAGCAAATGAGGAATAAAATCATTTATAAATCAAATAAGGTGGTTCTTGTGATCCTTCTACTGTTCATTGCAATAGATGGACACCAGTGTAGATCTTGATCCATGCAATGTCATCTACTGCAGAACATTTTGCTTGATCAACATTTTCAAAATTTTATCATGAAGACTTTCATTTTCTTGTCAGCATACTTTCCACTGGAAAAATGTAAACTGTATTTAGGTAGTTGTCTAGCTTGGGTTCTCTTTAAGTGTAATCTCATGCAAAATCCTGAATAAGTGAACATAAAGATAACCTCAACTTCAACATTTTTGATGTCTGTGGCCCTGAAGTTTCTTTTACTTTCTTGTCAGTTTTAGGGAAGTAATTTGCATTCCTTTCTTTGGCATGTGGGAGGGGGGGTTTATCTCCAGAGTTGACTTGTAGAAGTTGTAGAAGTCCCAGGTATTTCCCCTAGACTGTAAAGGTCTATAAAATTTCCAAACCAGAGGAAAAAATACTTTTAAATATCCTTCATCAATCTAAAGTCACTCTGTTACAATATGATTGCTACTTGAATAAGAGTGAAAAGTTGTTTTAATGGACTAATTAAAACAAATTAGTTTTTTTCCATTATTCTCCATAGGGCTACTAAATTGAAAAACATGTCATTACAGCAATCCAGATAACTTTATTTGTTTTATTTATATCTGCATGATAATATTGTTTGCATCATAACATCACATTATGTCAAGAATATTGTTTCCATAATGCTATTGCATAAAATGATGTAAACTGCTGCAGAATTTAATTCACTGCATTGACATCTGGAAAATTGACATTGCAGTGATTTTGTCTTGCCAGATTATCCTGTATGTAGTTGATGTATAGATTTAGTAGCATAAGTGGATAAATGATTTTGCAACAGCTAGACTATAAATAAAGCATTCAGTTATAAAAGACCTTCCCTATTTGTCATTGTATCTGACAAAGTTTTTCTTCCTATGTAACTATTACTTTATTTAAGAGTTGGGTGAAGTTCTGGGATCAGTGTAGTATTCTGCAGACAAAAATATCATACATTGAAATCTAAAATGAAGTATTTAGCTTTAGAACATTATCTATCTAAAGGGAGGATATTCCATTAATATAGGTTCCTTTAACTTTTCAGCTTTCTACTATGGTGGCGGTTTTTTTATGATTCAAGGGTAAAAGTAACTTTTTTCTAGATTTTGACTACATTTCATTAGTAGTGCTTCCTGCTGGTTTTTTGTTTGTTTGTTTAATTTTTCATAATGTCTCTTTGAAATATATAATACAAGCATTTTATAATTTTGAGCCCAATCATAATAAAGCTATATGATACAGTCTTATTCTGCTCATGTAAACTTTAAAAAACTCACTTGTTCAACAAAGCTTTTTAGAAAGGATGCATTGAATATACAGTAATTGAAGAAGAATACTTTAGAATACACTTCTTGAAGTATCGATTAGTGGTGCTAGCCGCTAATATTCTTGGGCATTTATTCAAAACGTAAACATGTTATTTTGATGTGTAGTCATTCCAAAATTGTTAACTTATTAAGGCTGATAGTTCTTCTTTTTAAAACATAAATACAAAATAAAACTCCTTAAGTTTGCTTTCTAAAGGTTATAGTCTGGGCTATAGTTTTATAAGGTTGCTAAGGCTATTAAATTAATAGAGCTGCTGTGCAGAACAATGAGGGACATTTAAATCATGGCAAGACTGCAAGTGAAAGGGTTACTTTTCAAAACTTTGTCGCTGATCTCTTTGCTTGAAAATTCAAAGCAACCTTATGATAGCTTTCTAGCCCAGGTTATCTGTTTATGCATCAATTTACCAAATAAATACCTTAAATCTATATGGGCAGGCACAATGAATGTTGCTGCTGAATCTGCCAGTTTGTCCCTGAAGTGAAGCGGCTTACCTCATCGCAGTCCCAGCCAATTCTCCCAATGATTTGTACAGCCATAGCATAAATGCCATAGCATTTAGAATCTTTTAAAAGAAGCTAATTTAATCTTGACAAAATAATAGCAAAAAAGAATTTAAACTCTAGTAACACAGTAATTTAAATTTCAAAATAGGATGTTTTATCATCAGAGCAAAATGAATTTTACATGTTTTGACCTGATTTGATATTGCCATGTGATAATTTAATTACATTTCCATTTGGCTAAGCCATCCCCAAAAACCCATTTAAATAATGTAGACACTTGACCCTCTTTTTTAACTATGTGAATCTCTAGAAACACAGTTGTCAGGAAAAGTGCAGTAGCATGGCATGAGATACTTCATCACTCCAGTGGTTCTTTGTTCTCCCAAGATATATATATATCTATATAATCATATGCATAATTGGGTAAAACTAAAGACCACTAGAGTAATTGATGTTTGATTTTGCATATGCACAAGTAGGATTGACTTTTCACTTCTCTCCAATTGGTTATTCCTCACCTGTACTAGAACATATTGTATAATGGTCTAAAACTAGAATACAGGGTTGCTGTTGTTGCTTATGTCTTCAAGTTATTGTTGACTCCTGTTGACTGCCTAGACCTATGCCTGCAATTTTCTTGGCAAGATTTTTAAAAATGGTGTGCCATTGCCTTCTTTCTAGGGCAGAGAGAGTAGTAATGGCCTAAAGTCATCCAGCTGGCTTCTTGTCTAAAGCAGGACTAGAACTCATAGTCTCCCTGTTTCTACCCTGGCTCCTTAACTACTGTATCAGACGGAATCTCATAGTACAGTTTAGGGTGATGCTTTTTTAGGAGCTAGGTAAAATTATTTCTAAACATATTTTAGACAAGAGTTTTACTCTATATTGAATCAAGTAAACCACTTAATTATTAGAAATAAAATATCACAAGGTTATTGACAATGACATAATATTTCATTGACTAAACTTCATCTACAGACATATGTTTAAGTATTTTATAATATATTTTGTTAGCTCTGGCATAGCTAACTGCTGAATAATTATTAAAATACAGCTTTCCTGGGAGCTGCTGTATAAAAGGAAGAGTTAGGCTTGCTTACATGGTTCTTGTTCTCCACCCATCTGCAGCTTTGAGAAATGCAGTGCATGTATAAATTTATAGGATTAAAAGTAAAATGTCAACATTGTTATCATTGTTCACAAATCATTAATACATTTATAGTGGTGGTTTATCTATGAAATTTATATAACATTTTGTATAATATTCAGACTCAAATTGCTAAAATAATTGAATAACTTTAAAGTCTTGCTTAATTATAAAAGTTTACAGGGAAGATTAAAACTAAAACAGAATAATCCAAAATCAAATTCATAATATATGTCTTTACCAAGCACAAGAACCTTAGTTTTCATTCAGAAATGAGAACTTTAGTTCATTACTACATTATATTTTTCCTGCTGTAAAGAGTTACAGTGTTCTCTCTGACTATCTCTTGCTGTCAATGTATTAATATCTTTGTACTTTGAAAAGAAACGATCTTATACTTCCTTCCTTCCTTTTCTTGACAATGCAACAGCTAATGTACCCAAGTCAGCAACAATCCACAGTTTACACATATTTGTTTCCACAAAATATTCATATATAAATTATCATTGAGTTGGTATTGACTTTGGAGACCTATTAGTCATAACTGTATGTATTCGTCATACTATTCTTTTCTGAGATAAGCAACCCAATACACAGCACAAAAAAGAATAAAAGTAGGAGGCAACATTATTCAGTGTACTTGGCATCATATTTCCAAATTTTGCTCTTTGCTACCTGTCATTTTTCAGACATCTGAAAAACTGCTAATATACCTTTCCAGATGAAACCTCTAAACTAATCTGCCTGTCGTTTTTGTATCTAATCTCTTTCTGTAACAATAATGGCATTGTTGGCAGAGACGCAGTCTTCATAAACATGTACTTAACATCATAAGTATAAGGAACCCATATTTGTATTTTAGCATTTCTGCTGAGGTGCCATCTATACTTGGAACTCTTTCTACATTCATGACTTCAGGTTTTTTTTCCTTGGATATTGTCATTTATAGAATGTGTTACAATTCCACTCTTCAACATATCTTTATTAATCCTATGCAGGTATCTGAAATATATCTCCAGTATACCTTACTTAAGTATAATTTCAAATAATTTAGCCATTTTTGTTTTAATTCTCTTCACTTTGCCCTCTTAACCCACTTCCAAAATACATTTTTCCCCATCATGTTTTTGTCTCTTAATTTTAAGCATTTCTTACTCTCTTTATCTATAGCTATATTTTTCTCTATATCTTTCACGCTATTAAAATATATTAAAACATTTACTTGCATGTATTTTCCCCCCTAATCTTTAGCCTGTATATTCTACTTTTACTCATTTCCTTTACTTTTTGTAAGCAAGGAAACTTTTGTAAAACTTTTGTAAAAAACCTTTCCAGTTATCTGAGATGTGTTGTTACGTAATATAAAGCTATTTTTCTATCTCATTGATAAATTCATGTTTTCACTATGTACTCCTTATACATTCCCTCATTATTTATATGCCATGGTCATCAACATGGCCCTATGAATATTAACCTCCACTATCCATCATTTCTCTGGTCAGCCAAGATTTTGACATATTTCTTCTCCTGGCTCTTCCAGGAGGAAAGCTAAGAAAACTAAATAGCGCCATGCAGATGTTGTCACTTTTGTTGTTGTTATTCTGCAGCCACAGTCTCCTTCGTTTCTCTGTAAATAATTCTGAACCATTATTACTGGTTCTCAACTTTGGTCCCAACTTGTTAAAAGAAGCAAATCACAGTAGTGATAATAAACAAATCATGAGCAGAGCCATCTGGATTAATTACTCATAATCCACTAGGAAGCAGAGTCCACTGAGAGTGATTGAGTAGCATATAAAAGCATGCTTTTTCTTCCTGGATAATCTAGAATCCTGTTCAACTATTTGTGGAAACACTTCCATTATCACTCCCTTGTTAATAAACATGAAATAGTATTATATGGTTCTATACATACATTTTTAACCCAAAATGTTTTCTATTATGGCACCAGAGCATTTGGGTTAATTGCATTCTTCTATAGGAAAGTGCAAACCTTAGTGTGGATTAAAATTTATCTTCTTGCTTCACACTGAATTGTTTCCCTTGTTCTCAAATACATTGTATAAAATTAAGAATCTGAATAGGATTTTATAAGTATGCTTGTAAATCAGTTTTAGTTAATCCTGTACTATAAATATATAAATGAAATTTAACATGAGTTAAAATACACACCAGAAGAGGATGACAAATAAACTGATCAATATCTTCAAGTCTTCCATTTCATACAATGCATGTTGCTGAGATATTTTTTTGGTGCCCAGACTCAGGAATCCTAACTACCCATGTATAGTTGGGCCTTCTATTTTTGATGGTACATACACAGCTGTCTGCTATGAGACTGGGACAAGAAAGAAATAACAAAAAAAAAGTATGTTTGGTTTTTATGATATTTATTCATATGGATTTTTACATTATATATCCATGTTTTTTTAATATTGTTATTTTATCTCCAAAAGCCCAAAGTTGCTTTTGGTGAGATAGGCGACTGTATAAATTTGAAAAATAAATAAATATGTGTGCCCACGCTGTCCTCCTGCTCTATACCAATTATAAGGCAAAGGGCCTTTCAGCGCATTTTTGCTGCATGTATTAAAAAAGAGTTAATCCTTTTATTGCTATATTGATTAGGTCAGGACCTGCGGCACAAATGAACAGAGTGTTATAAAAAGTTGGATTGTTACTAGATGGGATTCTTCGCAGTTGCCAGGAAAAGATCAAATATGGATAAACAGATAAAGTATTCCTCTTTTGATTTCCTCAAACTATTTGCATTTGTGTTATTTAACAGCTGTTGAATTACATTAGCTTTACATCTTTGGATGGCTGATGACAATAATGTTAGTCATTTGACCCATTCTTACTAATGGCACATATCTAATATGCACACATGTACGCAGATTGATTACAGTGTACTCAGGTACATTGAGTACTTGATAAAAAATAGTAAGTTGTAAATAAAAGTACAACTTGTCTCCATTGATCTTTATGCCACAGTATAACAGTACTGATATCATGGGATAGATTTCCTGGGAATTTTCTAAACTTTCAGTGAGTTCAATGGATTGGCTTCCCATTTTATCCTACTTTTTAACTTCCATCAGATGAAATAGTTGAGATTGGTTGGCAATTGAGAGAGGAGCCTATTGGGGTTAGCTTTTTGGTCAGGACTGGTAGTATGTTCCTACTTTTTTTCTCTTCAGTGGTTGAAATTTAATCCACACATTCAAGAGAGCAGCCCAAAATAAGAGATTGTGGAGTCCTGAACTGGCTGGGGGAGAGGAGGAAAGGGCTCAGGATAGGCACACTCTAGAATCTCCCAGGGTATATCTATTAAAGTTAGAAGTCTATAGCTTTAATCTGGCAAGATTCTATTAGTGTAAACCAGTGATGTCAAAGTTGATTCCATCGTGGGCCAAATCAGGATTTTGTTTGGCCTTGGGGGGCTGGGATGGGCATGGCCTGGGCGTGGCCGACTCGGTAGGCGTGGCCAGGTGGGCCAGGGCGGCGCAGGCTGATCCCTCACTATCTCCAGGACTGCCCTGCGGGACAACTCTGGGCCTATTGCAGGCCAGATTTGGCCTGCGGGCCTCATGTTTGACATGTCTGATATAAATAAATAAAGAATAGGGCTCAATTGGATTTGAGCCTAGGCCTGATAGAACCTGATGGAATTGTAACAACCCAGTACTACCTTATGATCTTTGGATTTTTATTCCTGTTCTTCTTGTTAAGCCAATTTACCAGCCCCTGTACATTGTAAATTGGTTCACTCTACATTTTCGGTCCTGCACATTTACAACTGCATACAATTTAAATGTTGAGAAGTATGTTTGCATTTCTCTTTTTTTTTCCCTAGTAAAGTTTGATCTTTCTTGTCCTCTTGGGAGATTGGGAGTGGGAGAAAAGCTGATATCTCCACTTTGCACTTCTCAATACTATATGATAAGGAGGCATTGTGGTAGCAACTATTTCATTATTTTCTTCTTATCTTCCAAATAATTAGAAAGAGACTGATTAACAGAGAAGACACTAGGGAGTGTCCCCTTGGAAGATGGGTGATAAAATGCCTGCCAAGCTGCTACTTCTAAGAAAGAGCCAGGGCCACAATACTAAGAATCCCTCAAGAGAGTTAATTTGTATTCTCTTATTTTCATGGTTTTTTTTTTTAAAAAAAAGTTTATTTCAGACAAGTTTAATTTGGATCCCAGGAGGATGCCTTTAATAACTGAAACAGTGTTATTTAATAGAGCAACTAATAAAACTTAGGAAAAAGTGGAGTAAACAACCACACATCCACATTCACACAAATACTTCATAATTCTAGCATCTGGGAAAGCAATAAAGGCACACATCTGCAATATATTTAAGTGTTCTGGAGATTACTGCCTGCACGAAGAATGAGCAGTATAATATGCCTGCAGCTTGTTTAATGTTGGCAAATTCCTTTCCTTTTTTTTTCTAATCTCCATTTAGCTGTGTTTTATTCTTCATTGTGAAAAGACAAAAGCTCTGTTTGTGTTATTAGAGCCAAGCTGAAATGTCCCTCCTTTATAGCTAGTTCACCTAACCCTGACAATTATTCAAAAAGCCACAGAAAGTTTGGCAGAATGCTGTTCCTCTACCTGCTCACACAAACGTTTCTACCTCCCACAGAGCTTTCAAGTGGTAGTAATAATCCATAGTGCTTGCATTTACTGTTGCTACTGTAACATTATTATTAAAAAGTGCCTTCCTTGAAGAAGAGATATGGTTAATGACATTAAGCACAAGTAAAGATAGTTCAGAATGGAAATGTTTTCTATTTTGATTAAAAAATATTCTGCTCACCTCTGAATTAACTTCTGTGATGTCATCATACAGCCACAATTAATTCAGTATGATACTTTGCTGACTTATTAGTGATGCTGTAATTTTAATGTATCTTTATTACAAAGGTTTTTCAGATTTGGGCTAATTCTTTTTTAATAGCAGAAATATTTATCTTCAAATATTTAGTGTAGGTTAAATATGTTGCCTCAAGTATCCTTTGGTTTATTTCTTTTTCTGCTTTATTGTTGCAAACTTATTTTGAAGTTGAGTCTTATGACTAACAATGATGAATTTCAGTGATAGCATTTCAGATACATACATTCACCATTTACCATACTTATTTTTTGGCGCAGTGCCTTTAATGTTTTGTACAGTCCTTAATAGCCCATGTGGCATCTTGTTCTAAAATAACTGAGCAGGTTTAGTACTTACTTGGGAGACTATCGGGGAATCTCAGGTTGGTAAGATAGACTGGAAGTCAAAAGGCATCACAGAAATAGTATCTGCAGTCACCTGGAGATAGTATATACTTAAGAAACTTGATTTTCCCTTATTCCATAATCATACTTGAAAGGAAGAGTAATATACCTCTTCTAAAAATTTTGTACATTCTGTGAAAGACATTCTTATTGAAATAGAAGTATTGGTGAAATTCAGTAATATATTACTTTTAATCAGCAGAACAAAATAAAGGCAACTCTCCTTGCCCATTACAGTGCAGTCTCAAATCCTGTTTTTTAAAAAAATCCAACCTCTTTAGTAGGATTTTAATAGTGCATTGGATAGTGATTGTAGAGGGAAAAAGCATCCCATTAAAAGGAGTCTTTATTTAGTGACTGCTTCCTTTAGCAACTGACTGTTTGTAGTTATGACAATGGAAAAGTAATTTTATGAACAATCCTAGCATTTACAACCTTCACAGGTCTCCGAAGCAAAAGAAATCAGAAGTAAGATCATAAGCACAACTGGATTTCACTTAACAACTGCTTCACTTAATGACCAAGTTGCCAGTAGCAACTGTGGTCACTAAATGAGAACTACTTTATAGTTAGACGGAATCCAAAACTGATCCATAGGTGGAGGCCATCTAAAGTATTCTATAATTGTTTTTCTTCTGTTATAATGTAGCGAACTCTCACAGAATTAGGTCTGATATCATGACCAAAACTTCATCCTCTTGCTGCCTCATGTCCTTCACATATGTTGATTATGTTTCTCACACTTAAGACAAAATTTTTAATTACATACTGTCTCTTGTGCTATATCTTGTTTGAGAAAAAACGGAAGCTGTAACCTGACCTGGTGACCTCCCCATTGGGGAAAGTTGCTATAATGTGTTATCCCTTATAGCAGTGATTCTCAACCTGTGATCTGCAGACCCCTGGGGGGAAACACATGTTGTCACAGGGGGTCCGTGAAGGCTTGAAGAAATGCTATGATTTAAATATTGAGTTAAGTCTTGGGCAGTGGTGAAATGTAAAATTTGTTACTACCAGTTCTGTGGGCGTGGCTTGGTGGGAGGGGGTGTAATGTGATAGTGGGCATGGCCAACTTTTTTTTTTTTTTTTTACTTTTAAAAGCAGGTTTTTTTACAACCTTAAGAGGTTGCGGGGAAAAAATGCTTTTAGAAGCCTCTGACAATCCCAGCTGAGCCATGCGATCATCAGAGGCTTTTTTTTTTTTTTTTTTTTTACTTTTAAAAGCATTTTTTCGGTTGAAGAGGTTGCAGGAAAAAATGCTTTTAAAAGTTAAAAAAAACAGCCTCTGATGATTGTGCGGCTCAGCTGGTCGGGGTGGGCAGGGATTTTTGCCACCCGTTCTCTGAACCATCCGCCGCCATCACTACTGGATCGGGCAATCTGGTCCAAACCGGGACCATTTCACCCCTGGTCTTGGGGCTCCTTGGCCGCAAAAAGTATTTAAAGGGATCAGTGGTGAAGAAAAGGTTGAGAATCATTGCCTTATGATATTATAAGGTATGGCTGGTGGGAATTGCACAATGTGATAAGGGATATGAGAGTTCAAGAGTTCTGCAAGATTTATTCTGGTTCCAAACACTTACAATATGTTTGAAATAGAAATCATTGTCTAAAATCAAACTAGAAATAGCGGAGATATGGTTCTTGTCAGTTTGAAATAAATCTTACATCAGCTCTTCTTGCTGCTAAAGTGCTATTGAGTGGCAAGCAAGGAATGGCCATAAATTTGCAGTTTAAGTATTAAGAAGACATTGGACTTGTCACTTACTGAGATAATTGCAGTGGCTTGTTTGGTCTGTAAGGCTCCTTTCTGTTCATTAGAACAGGTAATAAAATAACTTTTTGATGGCACGTAGTCAGTCAATAGACTAAAATCACAAATAGTTTTATGCATAAAACCTCAGTGAAAGGAAGAATAATTCAACAGGCTAAAGAAATGCACAGTAAATAGCCAGCTATAAAAACAGTACAAAAGAGAGGTTTTGGTTCTTATTTTCTGAACAGTTAATTAAGATTAAATCAATTTGCTAGGTAAATACTGGAAAAATGAAGCGCTGCCTACGATTGAGGAATGGACTTTGAGGATGGCCAGTTTTGCAGAGATGGCGAAGATTTCAGCATATTTAAAAGATTGTTCTCAAGAGACTTATGAATGGGAATGGAAGAAGTGGATAAATTACATTCAGCATAAATACCAAACTAGGAAATACCAAATAGCTTTTATTTGAAAATGTTATATCAAGATAGAAATATTTTAAGGTTGAGGGTGAAAATTTGTTAGAAGATGTTATATTAAGACAGAAATATTTTTAAGGTTGAGGGTGAAAATTTGTTAGAAAATTTATTTCAAAATGTTATACTAAGATAGAAATATTAATGCTAATGTAAGGAAGATGAAAATTTGTAAGGGGGAGGGAAGGGTTCAAGTTTTATATACAAAGGAGGGTTTTTTCCTTTTATCTGACATGAGTATACTAGGAAGTCTGGGGGGAGGGGAGGGTTAGGGTGGGTTAGGGAGGTTGGGAAGATGGGGGGGTTGTGGGGGGGGGGGAAAAGGGGTGAAAATGTAATTGTAAAACTTTTGCAATAAAGATTAAATCAATTTGCATTTTTAAATCAAGTGGAAAAAGAGAATATTTTTCACAATTCACAAATAGTTCACAATTTTAAATGGACCATCTCCTCAAAGGTCATCTCCAGAATAATTGCTGGGGTGTGACCAGACAGCTTCAAATTGTCTTTGGCAGATTGTGTAAGCAGAGGTTGTAAAGGAATATAAGTTAGGTTCTAGGAAATGAACCCACTGAGTCTGTAAATGGGGAGAGTAAATGGGAATTGCGAGTCAACTTCAACAGGCAAGTTTCAAGGGAATAGTACAAATGTAAAATTGAAAGTGACCAGAAGCATCACCTTAAACCAGCTTCCAGCAGTTTGTACACAGGGCAATTAAAATATCCACAAGAAATGGCTGGTCAGCCTCTTTTAAAAGCCCTGCAGAATTGGAAAATCCACAATCTCCTTCAGTAGACTGCCTATTGTGGCACAAATCTTTGACTGTCAAGACATTTATGGTTTATAATTCAACTATATTTTGATAATTGCTGCTTATACCCAGTATTTCTGGTTCCAGTTGCTTTGGAGTCTTGAAAACATGAATTGGAGTTGGAAACAAGACAAAATAAAAGCTGGCTGCTCTTGATTGCTTAAGGAAAAAAAGGAAAGGAACCTGTGGTCACACCTGCAAGGCAGTATGTTTGGGTTTCCACCTGAGAACATCCTGGCATATAAACAACAATTATAACACTCATTCAAAAAGAGCAGCAAGCAACCATACTTTAACTGAAAGATTAGATCACAGAAAGAAGGGCAACACAAGAAACCAACAGTGAAAAGAACAGTAAGGCATAGAAACAAGCCCTGTGAACAAGAACAATACAATAATGGATACAAGAGATGTAGAAGATATTCTGCCGTGTAGGAACCCGGAAACAGATGAAAAGGACTTGGACATGAGATACATAGTGTTAGTGTTGTCTGTCTGTGTGTGTGTGTGTATTACTTACAAAACACATCTTTGCCAAATAACAGGGTATTGCTCTGGATTACCTCCTCATTTCTAGGCTTTACAAGGTGATGTTGTCACATGAATATGACTTACCGTAAATGCACAGTCCTTTAATATTTATTATTTTAATTTCAAACCAAAGTCTCAAAGTCTTTAAAGTAACATACAACTTTTGCCTTTCTCCAAACACTCTTGTACTAGTTGGGATGAGGTGCTGCTTCAGTGTGGTTGCTCCTTTTCTAATTGCTGCCAAGCTCCAGGCAAGGTTCCAAGCTCTAGGCAGGAGTCTTACCAGGATAGGTTGCTCAGCATAGCTTATGGTCCCAGCAGGTGAATGAAAGGCCTCTTGCCTGCTTGCCTCTTGCCAATCTATAGACATCATATCCACTTCCTTATTCCTGCTATGCACACCCCTCTCTCCACTCTGTTTTAGCATTTGCTTTGGTAAGCTCAAAAAATTGGGTGGGGTAAAGCTGCCTCTGGAGGTTTGCACATCCTTGAAAACACCAGGATATAAATGCACGAGTGCATGTCTGAATGGATGAGGGAAGTGGAGGGAAAATGTTTCTGCCTGGTTGCAGCTGCTTTTCCAAAGCATAAGCAGCAATCCCAACTTCACTCCCTCCCAGTCCTTTGGAGGAAAAAAGAAAAAATACACTGCAGAATAGGCAGGGCCAGATTTAGATGAAAAGAGGCCCTAGGCTATTCCACTTATGAGGTCCTTTCACCTATAGTGAAAGTGTAATTTTAATTTTGCTAACAATTTGAATGTAGGCCCCTCTTGATCATGAGGCCCTAGGCTGAAGCCTAGTTAGCCTATAGGAAAATCCGGCCCTGAGAATAGGAGACAAATTAATGAATCCATACATAGCAGAAAGGATGGAATTGTTCCTTGCAAAATGGGTAGGAAAATAGGTATGGGAGATGGTGATTCACTAGCACAAAACAAATGTGTTCAATGTGAATCCAGAGGCTTAATATATATTCTCAGATAGGAGCAAAGGTTATACAGCAGTTTAATGTAGTGGTCAAGGCATCAAGCTAGAAACTAGGACACCAAGGTATGAAGCCAACTGGGTGATCTTTGGCCACTGTCTCTTTCAGCCCTAGGAAGGAGCAATGACAAAACATTTCTGAAAATAATGCCAAGAAAACTGCAGAAATAGGTCTAGTCAGTTGCCAACAGTCAACACTGACTTGACCTTGGCCAAATAACTACTGTATTAGCATTGTAGTCTCCTCGCTAATGTAACATTGCTTATGCAAAACAAATAAGCATTGACTGGAAGGCATTAAAAAAGGACCAAAGATCAGGGATGTCCGAACCCCTCCCAAGACATGCCAAAGTCACTGATGATTTTTCAAATGTACAGCATTAGGAAAAAAAGTGTTTCACAGTACATGGGAACACGAACAAAGCATCTCTTATCAGATTGCTAAAACAGCCATGTCTTTTCAGAAGCGAATATGCTCTGAAAGCTGTTCCCAGATGGTTTGTCTTTACTTTGTAAAGAGAGAAAAAGGAGATGCATGGTCCATAGACCAGCCAGCCTGCCATCAATACAAAAGAAGGTGATTCTTCTTTCTGGTGAAATTATTCTTTTGGTCAAAGAGGATACTGGAAGTTTTGCTTTGTCCCTCCCCCTCCCAAGATAATTGTTAGCATTTTAAAGAAAAAGTAAACAGAGAAGCACAGGTAAATTCTTACAGTGCAAGCTGTCAGGAAAGATTACTAAAGCATATAAAAGGATCTTGAGTAAAATATAAAAATTACCATTAGTTGGAAAAATATAGTGTAGCATGCAAAGTTTAATAAGTTCTATATATATGAACTAGAAGTGTAATCATAAAAGACAAGTGAGAGAGCTAATTTAATAGTTAAAAATACCAGACTTAAAAATGGAATTTTTAGTGATTTCTAGTGCTGCTTTAGGCACAAAGTTAAATGGGTGACTTTGGGCCAGTCCATTCTCTCAACCCTAGGAAGAAGACGATGGCAAACCACTTCTGAAATGTTTATTTATTTATTGTTGCCAAGAGAACTGCGTGGACTTACCCAGGTAGTTGCCAAGACTGACTTGAAGGTGAGATGGAAATAGATAGAAATGATGTATGAAGGTTAAAAGGATTGGAAAAAATAATCTGTAAAAATTGGCAGCCATATTCAACTAGGATATGCGTAGGATGGAGTTTTCACCCTAGAAATATCTGAGCTTTGATTAAGGAGATCTGATCAAAGTTCTGTGCTTCACTATAAAAGGAAAAGGAAAATAATACCCTACAATGCTAGTTCCAGTAGTCCTTGTAAAGTTTGGCCTGACCTGCTACTTTGAAGGACTGACAGTAATACAATGAGATGTATTAGGGGCAGATATAGTTCTTCACTCAAGAAACGTAAATATACAAGCATCAGATACCTAGTATGACGTAAAAAAGATCCTAGGAATACAGTTGCTTCCAAATTGAATATGTACAAAGTAACTGTTAAAAATACATGCAATTTTAAATTGCATGAACAGAAACATAGTTCCCAAATCACAGATTGTAAGAGTTTCAATATATTCTGTACTTCTTAGACCCGACCTTAATTATGATGTCTAGTTATAGGCTCTGCACTTTAAGGATTCAGTGAAACTTAAACTAGGTTGAAAGAAATTGAGTCTATCTACCATTGAAAAAAAGAAAACTGAAAGTCCATATGTTGATACTAATTAAATATGCACGCAAATATGTATACTGTTCTGTATCATCTCAGAATACAAGACAGAAAAAAATAGATCCTCGTTATATGATTGCAATTTCTATCATTAAAAAAAAACTCCCAATTGTAAGAGCCATTTGACAGGAGGATCCATTATACACCAAGATGATTGTCTGCCTTTCATTAGTACATGAGTATATTCATGTAGAGGCTAGGCAGACATCTGATCTAGAGAATCAGATGTTTAGATTTGTTTAATTTGAATGTCTGTACTCAGCAGGACAGTTGAGTTTAATAATCTAGATGAATATTTCTGATTCTGTCACTCTAGATAATTAGTTCTTCAGTCAAACACTTCACTTAGTTGTTTCATTCAAATGCATTTCTTAAATGAGATTATACTGAGTATTCTTGAAATCCAGCCACAGTACAATATTTCTGACTAGCAGATTTCATACTGGAATATTTTATCTGAATCCAAATTTTTACTGCAGAATGACTTAACGGAGTGCATACATTGCCAGTTTTAAATATAATACGAATACCATTTTCTATCCAAACTCAAGTAAAAGCAGGAAATGATGTATATGAGTTGAATATTGCCAAACTTTCTCTCAAATACATAATGTTAATAGACTTTAAAGAATATATAAAGATGGAAGATTAGATTTGATTTATGGAAATAACCTTATCTAACATCTTTTTGAGAAAGCTTTTTTTTTAAAAAAAAAAGTATTTTAGTACTCCATTGAAGTTGCTTTCTGCTAACTTGGAAATCAATTTAATAAGCTTAAATTAGAATGTCGGTCTGTTTTGGAGAACAGTACCTGATCACCTGATTCACTTCTCAGATTATTTTCTTAATTTAGTCTTCCTTGGCTTGTTGCCCTCTAGCATATAACTTTAATTTACAGAATTCCCACAATAATAAGAGGACACCAGAATGAGAAAGTTTGCCTTGGTTATTTAAAAATTAACTTGAGTGAGACAATCTCTATACTACTGAGCTGATTAACTTTAGCTTTAGATATCATTTGGGACAGTTTAGCCCAAATGATATAGTTTAGTCCCAAGTGATATATAATGCTTGAACAAGCATGCCTTTAAAATAAAACACGTGTGTGCATCTGTGCTGTGAGGTACATGCAGGAAAACAATACGTAGTTTAGAAATGGAAAGATAATACTTGAAATGAGGACACAATTCTAGTGAGAGAGCTTAGGTTTTAGGATTGAGGCCATCCCAGTTTTCCCAAGTGCTAGGATGCTGTTGCTTCATATCCTATCAGTGCATCTTTCCCTGCTAAGGAAAAAAACAAACAAAAATAATCTTTGGAGAATGGGAACTCATGGCAGAGAGCTCTCTTCAAGAAGAGAGATCTTTCAAAGGGCAAGTGATACATTTATACCAAACAGGTGGATCATGATGAGATTCTGAAATATATTCCTTTATGGAAAGGAAAGCTCTTTTGCACATAGGAAACATGTACTTCTACTTTCTCGTTTGTGAGAGGAAAGGAGAGTGGTGACTATATTTAAATGTGCACATTCATATTTGTTATTCAACACGTTCCAAAGGCAGTAGTATGAATTCTAACCTATATATCAAAAATAAATATTTAGAGCATGCAATAGAAGGGCTGATGGGAATTTGCAAGCATTCTGGTGTCTGTATCTGGCCCGTGCATTGGAAATCACATCTGTCTTGTGAAGGAAGTACTATTTGCTATAGAACAGGCATTAATTTGATTGCATCATTTTAAAAAAAGAAACCTCTCAGAGTTATACTAAAGTCAATATGAACAGATTATATTTTGTTTTTAATGCCAGGAAACATTTTGGAATACTAAGGTAGACACTATCCTATCGTCCAGAAAAACGTTAGCAGCATGCTAGGGTAGTACAGATAGAAGATTGTAAAATTTATTAAGCATTCTTTCCAAAATCTTGGGATTTAAGCATCTCAGTAGATTGCAGATATGTAAATTATTATTTTTTTAAAAAAATATGTTCATTTAGTATCAGTCTGCTGAAGGTATACATTTTTGTGTCAACAGATGCCATTTTGCTGATTCCTAATTTACATAATAGTACTCAAAAGTTTGTGACAATGATGTAGGAACTTATATAATAGATTGGTAACCACTGATTCATGATGTAAAATAAGAATTTCTGTTTATAAAAGGATGCAATCCAAGTCTCTGCCTGTGTTGTGAATTAAACATCTTTGCATTTGCTGGGGATGTCCATTATTTTTTCTTTTACATTGCTAAATTATTTCAGTAAATTCTGCAATATCTGCTAGAGTTTGAATTTGCTTTATGTCATTATATGCTATAGGTGAATAAAATATAAGAATGTTATTGTTGTTTATTAGTTTTAGCCAACAGACTTAAACATAAATGTTTGCAGTATTGCGAATATATGAGTTTCTATTATATATTTCTAAGTAAGAATTGGGATTGGAATGGAATTAAAGGAGGTTCCCTATGTAACTGAGTAACTAAAACAGCGAACATCAATATGATGTTGCTGCTAATAATGTTTAACATTGAAATATATCTATAATATAATAGGCATTTAATTCACCATTGAATGAGGTGCATTGGTCTTTGGTTACAGTATATTTCCTGGTAGTTTTCCTGCCAAATCCAAATTATAATCCTGCTTACATTTCCCACTAGATGATGAAACATGCCTGGGATAATTACAAACATTATGCCTGGGGATTAAATGAATTGAAACCCATATCAAAACAAGGACACTCAAGCAATTTATTTGGTAAGTAATATGTGCTTTCTATTTAATTACATCAGCTGATTTACTATTCTGAAGTTAAAGTTTACATTAGAAGCAGTGTTTTTGACTAGCTGCAGTATATGTTATTGAAAATGTCTGTGTTTCTTTATCAAAGTTTAATTCTCTGGTTATATCATGTCTACTGTTAAGAAAATTAGCAGCACTTGCAGACAGGGTGAGAGGCAATGTTGCTTCATATTCCAAAGTTGGCAGAAGAATCTCTAACTTGCTACAGCTTTCCTCTTACATATTTTGCTATAACTTTTTATATATTCCCTATGTATAAATCAGTAAAATAATCCAAACAAAGGAATTGATAGAAACTGTGAGATCCTGATAAATTTAGTGATCAAGAGATTGAACTCTTAACCACATTCAAGGACAGGACTACATGCAATGATCCATGCTATTTATTAAGATATAGACATTTAACAAAAGCCTTGAGTGTAAAAAAGAATAATTTTTTGCACTGCATGTTTGGAATCAGCTAAATATCAATCTTAGCTGAGCTCCATCTGAGAGACTTAATCACTTCAGTGGTAGAAGAAATTATATGTTCAAATCATGCATATATTAAAAAACCATTTGCCAGAAAATGTTACTATGTACTACACACTTGAACAACATCTATGTAGAAGTACAGAAAAGGTCAAAATGGTGGTGGATGAAAGGCTTTCCTAGTTTCCTGAGTGTCCTAGGTTATAGGCTAGGTAAACTGGGAAGCTTCTACAATATTGCTTCTTTGCCATAGTAAATCCTGGTGCAAACCACAATTTTTCATCAGCAATTTTGTTCTCCCTCTGCTCATATGCTCAATTCCATGGGATAAATGAACAAAATATGGAAGCAGTACCTTGGGGGCCACTGAATATCCATCAGAGGAAGCCCATTGACTGAGAGTATTAATAAGCATCTATGAGAGCTCCAAGCATGCTTTTTTGATTTGGAGTTCTGAAGAGACATCTGGGACGGCCTCTGCTGAGTCTGGAAAGCATTTATGTAGGTTTGGGAGGGACTGTGTATTTGGCAGAGATATCTGCCAATGCATTTCTAATAGCATCAGAAATACTCTGATGAGACAGAGAGTGCAGAGGAGAAGAGCAAGCCCTCTAGGAGACGTTTTACCAAGGAGACGTGTTTAATAGGCGAACCTGAATTAGTTAGAAATCAGCTCAGTTTCCATAAAGCTCAAATTATGCATAACTGCAAAGACATATCAAGAATCTACATAAATATTAGCAGATTTCCTTTTGGCTAATTCAAAGGCACATGTTAGCACATCTAGCTACTTGAGTCTGCCATTTAAGCAAGAGAGAAGAAATAGCATGTGATAACAAAAAGCTGATGGCCCAAGGCAGAGATCCACAGACTAAAGAGCAGCAGCTACCGTGCCCAATCATGGAGGAAAAGCAAGAGCAATGAGATTTTGCTGTAGGAGGCCAGTGGTCTGTTTTGTTCCCTGTGCTTCGGTGTTGATAGATTGATCAAAGGTATAGAGTTCACGGCAAAAGAATATGAAAGGCTTAGAGCAGTCAGGAATTTCCACAGCAAAAATAGAAATGAACATAAATGTTAAAGCCAGAAAAGAGGATTTTGGAAATTTAGGTAATAAAAGGGAGTAGCAGAAGTTTTCAGAGGAGTTAGCTACAATAACTCTGCTAAGTTCAAAATCCACTGGCAGCAATAGCCCATTCTCTCAAAAGTGTACACCTCTGCTACAGAAGTATGCAAGAGAAATTTAACATGGAATCAAAGTGAGAAAGAGAGCCTACCTTGAGAAAAAGCATGACCTAGATAATGCACAGAGGTTTTTCAGAGCTGCAGCTTGGTGTTAGAGACCTTGTGTCCTGTTGTGGCCCCGCCCTCTGAGCCTGTTCCATCGGAGGAAGAAAGCTCCGAGCATGAGGAAGAGGAGTCAGCCAGGCCTCCCTCTCCAGGCCCCTCCCCTCTGGCACTGTCTCAGGTGCCGGCCGAGGGAGAGGAGATTAGCAGGGAGACAGGTGGCTCGGATGAGAGCGACGGAGAAACATCATTCCTGGACGCACGCCTCCGAAGGCGTGATAAATGATTGCAGCAGCTCAGGAGGCGTGCTAGGGATTAGAACTGAGTCACTGGACCACACCCCAGAGACTATATAATAGAGGGTGGTGGCCAGTGATCCTTGTGACGAACAAAGTAAACCTTGGATAGTCACTAAAGCCTCGTCCGGAACTGCTGAGAGAAATATTTATTGTTGTTGGACGTTTGGACGCTGAGTATGTTATCTGTCTGTTTTCTGTGGAAATAAACGCACTTGGCAGACGGTGTGTAAATTGCTGCCAAAGTTGGAGATAAGGACCTGGGTGTGTGCCAAAGTGTTTCCTTAACCCTCGGCTGGCTGTGTGTGTGTGTGTGTGTGTGTACGGGGACAGAACAGTGTCCTTTCTCAGCTGTAACAGACTGTCTGTGTCAGTCTGGCAAGTTTCCAGAAGAAAGAAAGCCACAAGGAGATCATCAACATACTGAATTAGAGCAGAAGATGCAGGACAAGATCAAACCGATTATACAGGTACTGTACATACAGAACAAAGCTGATTATTAGGATGAATAGGTACAAAAAAGAAAAGTTTACAAAGACTCATGACTGAAAAGTTAGGAGTATATAGAAAAATGCTGACCAGAATGGTGTGGGGGTTTTGAACCACAGGAAAGGTGGCGATCATAAGTCTATTTGTCATTCTTAGATGCTACACAAAGTGCCATTTATTACTCTACCACAATTTTTGAATAAGGAAGATTGAAAATTGTTGCTTCTAGTGATTACAATTATACCCTGCTTCAAGAATAGTTCAGTTACTGATTTAATTCCTTCTTTAGCTTCTGGGTTTAAGGGATATTGCATTTTCCTGGTTAATGGGGTTTTTTTTTAGTCAATTGGAATTTAAAGTTTAACAGACAGAACTGAAAGTATGCATCCCATTTCATTATTAAAATGTTTTGTCCACAAAATGTAATAACTTGCTTCAACTTGTAGTCATCTAAAATGTAAGGCTGGCTTACTTCCCGAAGAAGCATGGCAAATAGAACTATTGTTGCTTTGTCATGCTGGGAAAGTATATCTAAATAAATTCTATTTAGTATGTAATATGTAATGGCTGTTAATTTGCATAGCCAGACCCAATTCTGAGGCCATTTGCTACAGAGAAATATTGGAAATTCTGATATCCTGAGAGTAGAATAAAGAGCAGGAGTATCTAGAAGGCAAGGGATAGTTTTTCCTCCTATGGTGCAATCAGCAAATGGTTCAGAGACAGAAAGAGATAAAAGCAGGTGAGATGCTATTACTTTCACCTGCACACATCCTTGTGCTATTTTAGGACAATTTGTCTCCAAAGCCCAGGATTTCCATGGGAGTAATGTGATCCTGAGGGGTGGGGCGGTTTGACCCTGAAAGGATAAATCGAAGACTTGTTCCTGATTTTGTTGCCTATTGCTATATTTAGAGGTGTCCTTCTTTTTCCTTGTCTATGAGTTGGAAAGTGGTTAGCCTCAATTGAAGAGCCATAAGCAATGTCTTCAGCTTTTCCTTTCCTTATCTGGAAACTTTTGAGTTTGAGTGGTTGTTGTAATAATCTCATTAATGTTTTCTCTGTAAGATAATGTAATATCTTCTAGCCCAGTAAGATAGATTTTAAGTGCAACCACTACAAAAGTGTTACTAAAATTTGGGCAAATTGCTTTAAGTCAAAGAGTGCAGAGTGCTGCTGGATCATAGTTCTTAAGCAATCCAGGAAATCAGCTGAGTCTTCCCCTTTTTGCTGCCTATGTTCTATATTTTGTGCCAATCTTTATTAGGGGGACAGATGATCAAAATCTAAAGTGGTTTTTCCTGTGTTCAGGAGGGACCCTTTTGGGGGACGAGGGTATTCGATAAGGCAAGCACCACAGCAGAAAAGGCCCTCTTCTTGGGATTCACCAAGTGAGCCCCCCAGTTTGGAAATGGCACACAACATGGAGTCATGCAAAGGCCTTCTGAGGCACACCTGCTTTTTGAGCAGAGTCATGAGTCCAGAAGAACTTCCAGATTGCTTACTGGGACAGTGCAACCCCAACCCAAAACCAAAGATGGTAGAACCATAACTGGCAGGTCCCAAAATCTCACTCCTATATGAGCTCACCCAGCAGCCTCATGTAGATGTTGAATAGGAGCAGAGAGAGTAGAGCACTGAATTCTGCAGTGCCCCCATGGTCAAATGATCAAAATTTAGGGATTTGGCAGCCCATCTTAGAATACCTTGTTAGCAGCAGGAGCAAGAAGATGGCAAAGGTGAGCTGAGACAGCAGGACAGTAGAGGGCCAAAAAGGCATACCGTGTTTCCCTGAAACTAAGACATGTCCCAATAATAAGCCCAATTGGGCCTTCGAGCACATGCGCTAAAATAAGCCCCCCTCCAAATACTTAAACGCATGTGGGGAAAGGGAGGGGGAACATCAGAGCTGCTGCCGCCCGAGATCAGCAGGCCAGATTCGGTGAGCCGGATGCACCGCTGCCACTTGGGAGAAGAAGAGAGAGAGAGGAGGCGCTGTGAGAGACCCCATTTCTGACATTCTTCTCCTCCCAGGCAGTGGCAGCGCATTCAGCGCGGTGGGACCGGAAGTTGGCAAACGGGCCATTTCCGGTCTCCGGAGGGCCTCGAGGGGAGGAGCTCCTAGAAATTGGGCCCACCATGCCATCGCGTGCCAGGAGCGGGGGGGAGCACATTCATGCACAGGGGCAAGTCACATAGAATTATGGGTGTGGGCATGCATTCGTGTGACCCCCCTCCCCCCGTGATCCTAGCATGTGATGACAAAAAGGTTAGCCATCACTGCACTAGACCAATGATACAATATTATTTAAGGGAAAAGAATATCAATGAGTGAGAGTCATATGTTTCAGTTTTTATTTGTTTTATCTTTTAACAATAGCCTCTGAATTTAAAGCATTTCATGTACAACTGTGTACTGTCATACTATATGACAAAAGATAGGGATCTGAATCTTTGCAAGCTTAGTGTTTGAAATATGTATTGTCTAAGGCTTCATAGAGTTCTCCTGTTACCAACCGTATTGCCATTAACCCTTGCCCTTGCTGGAATTATTAAGTATCATAATTACTGTAAATTAATTTTAGTGGATGACTGTTTTGATTAGCAATTCAGAACTGCTACTTTTCCTCTTACTTTAGAGCTACAGTCTGAAATGTCAAGGTTGAAAATTAAATGTCAGACTCTTTTCTGTCGGACCTTCCATAAAATGACCTTCGTACATGTTCTTCATTTTTGGCAACACAATGAACAAACAAAACAAATAAGGTTCAATACAGCAGAAAAGCAGATGCCGTACCATATTCTTGCTAACTCAAAGCTTATCCTTGTGTAATTGGAGAAATATATTTGCCTGAGCGTACCATGTGAAATAGTACCAGATCACTCATTGTACCTAGTAGTAAATGTTAGATTATTTTCTATTATTTACTATTAATTTCAGTATCTCTGTCACTTTCTGGCTTTATGGAAGGAGCCTGCTCATACTAGTTAAGAACAAACATTAGCAAAATAAGTGTTTCCAAATTTGCCAGCTTTTAATTTTATAAAGAAACATTTTTAGAGCAAAATTGCCACAGCCCCATTGGAGAAGTGCCAACATTAATTACAGAATCATTCCATTGCAAAGAGCCTTTTAAGTATTGAGACCAAGCTCAGTTCAGAAATCCAGATTAAGACATCTCTGACAGATGTCTCTCCAGCCTTTGCTGGAACACATCCAGTGGCAGGGAGATCATTTTACTTTCAAACAACTATTTACTCTTACTGTTAAGTAACTTCTCTATCACCCCAATTTATGGGACACAGAACAATGGTCTCAAGTTAACAAGCGGGGAAATTCCAGTTGAATGTTACAGAACATTTCCTAATAGTATTACTCACTGGTTGATCGAATTAACTGACCTGAGTTGATGTAGCTAATTCTTTATCCAGCAAACACTGCCAAAATATTAGCTGGACAGTAAACTTTGCTGCACAGTGCACTTTGCTGCAACATTTAATAAGTAGATAATCAGACTGGAGTTACTTACCTATTCTTAATTCTTTGTGTGTGTAAAAAATTAAAAAGATAACTGAATTAGTAAAAGGAATGGAAACCTAAAGTTTCCATAATGCTGGACCAGAAATGATTTGTATGTTATCTGTTTATTATCAGGACACCCCACCTTTCAAGATGACTAATAATTAAATGTAATACAAATAATTGTAATTGAGTAAGTATCAATATAGTGCATTAAAAAGGCAACTCCTCAGCCATTTTTTCAAAGCACCAGTGTTTCAAGACTTGGTTTCTCATGGAAAGCAGGCATTCTCCTGCAAGGCATTGTGATAAGAGAGATGTGAAAACACAGCCATATAACTTAAGTCATGAAGTCTAGCAGCAACAAAGCTTAGGTAATAACACAGAGAGAAGATACTTGGGTGTGGACTTAACTCTGGGATAGCCTAGAAAGGAACTGAAAGGGCCTCCTCCAGACAAAGCTTTGAAGTATAGCTGTTCCTGGATATAGCTGCTTGCATATTTTCCAGGGAAAGCAGAACTCTCTGAACCAAATTAAGAAAGAATAAAGGGAAGTGGAAGGAGAGGAAACCATAAAACATTTATGTCATTGCTCTCCCTAACTGTGCTCTAATGAAGATAAAATCATTATTCTTTTATTGGTGTAGAGTTAACCTAGAATTTAGAATTGGAGCAAAATCTTAGTGTGAAGTGCTCATTTTCAGAGTCCCACTACCCATAATTGAGGTGAGTATGTTGAGATTTAAGAGAAGGATGAAAGTGAACACAGAGTATAACATTATAGAAAAATACAGTGGAAAATAGTGTTCTTGCTTTCTTAATTCCTAGAAATAAAGGACCCCGCCCTATACTAGTATTCCAAGTAGCAGCTCAGCCTACTTTATTTGGCTTTAGCTCTTCAAAATAATTGCTTCCAAATGTAATTGTTTTATCCATGAAATTGCCGAGCTCCTGATTTTTGCTAAATACTGGAATATGCAGCCAGTATATGCTATATAGCTACTAAATATAATAAAATAACATGAAATCATTGTATTTTCTGATTCCACAATACACTTGGTTTTTTAAAAATAATTTTAAATGAAGATTACATTCAATAAATAAAACTAATACAACTGCTTACTACAGAAATACATTTAAAGACTTACAAATTTGAAAAAGTACAGATAAAAAGTTACTTCTACCTTCAGCCTCAGCAAGCATAATCAACATTAACAATGTATTACTGTTAAAATACAACCAAACATTCATTTCCTGTAAGTCCATCTCTAGATCTTCATCTCTCCATATTAATCAAAAAAAAGTCCAGTGAAAGTAAGAACATAAGTATTACAAACTATATTTATTACACCCAATTTGAATCCTCCCATTTATATTTGCATCTAGATTTCCATTTAAACAAATCCCCTCTTTCTTTACTTCAGTCTAATCCCAGTAAAATAAAAATAAAAAAGAAAACATTACAAAAAATAACCATCATCATCCAGTCTCAATCAAAGAAA
Organism: Arizona elegans; assembly: GCA_022577455.1. Classification (NCBI taxonomy): domain Eukaryota; kingdom Metazoa; phylum Chordata; class Lepidosauria; order Squamata; family Colubridae; genus Arizona; species Arizona elegans. Next base: position 238,563,055 of record JAKOOJ010000001.1, on the reverse strand, counting down.
CTAATAAACATCACCAGAAATAGCAACCTATTATTTATATTCAAAAATTAAAAAGATAGTTTTACATATTAAATCCTTTACATTCCGTTTGAATCATTCCTTTTATATTTATGTCCATTTCTATTTAAACAAATCTTCTCTTTCTCTTCTAACAATCCCAATCCAAAAAAATTTGAACCTCATCAAAAACAGCAAATCATTATTTTAACCATGATAAAATAAATCAATTTTACTTTTTTTCTTATTCCCAGCAATCTTTAAACTCAAAAAGAAATTTCTAATTTATGCTTTATCATACAGGTAATCCTTAATTTACAACTATTTGGTCATGTGATCAGAATCTGGGTGCTTAGCAATTTGTTTGCACATATACCAAGTATTCCACAATCATATGTGTAATTTTCTCTGTTGACTTCCTTGGAAATCAAACATTGGCTGGCTGAGTGAATGAATGAAAGGACTGCCTGCCAGAGAGATTCAGCTCTATGAAGAGCTGAAATCCTTTGGTAGGCAGTTCTTTTGCTCTATTCTCTTAGCAACCTCGGAGATCACTTAACAAGTGCAACTGGGAGTGCAGGGGTTGTGATCATTGAGCAAAGGAATCACTTGACATGACTGACTGAAATACATACGGTGTTCTCAAGACCTCTCCTTGATCCGCAGAGAATGTTTGGCAGTATGGATCCAGCATCTAGCTGCCTTCGAACATAATGCCTCCTGCTAAACCATGGAACATTAGTTCAACGTTTATTACCGGATGCTTCTCCCAGATTCCATAATACATTTTAGTGGCATTCTAAAGTTGTACTTGCATAATAAACCTGAATGAACCTCAAACAAAAGATGAAAGATATCAATTATTCTAGTTACTCTTGCTATTCATAGAATTGTACTAAATTGCATTTGATTGAAATCAATGTCTCCCATAGTTGATAATGCAGAAGAGTTGTTAGCTGTTCCTTGTGATTTCAAGAATTGCTTCACTTTTCTTTATTATTACATCGAAGAAAGCAATAACCCATTCTGTTGGAAATGTTTTAGTTTGGGTTCCTCTACACAGTAGGTATCTAGATTTAAGTACATAACTGATCCTTTTCTATGCCTTCCTACAAAATTGTCAGTTCTACTACCATACTATTATCTTCTGTGTGTCATTAAAAAGGCTGCACTTTAGGCCCACTGAGCATGCTTACTCTCACACGGGTTTCAGGATGTGAATGAAAGATCTCTTAATATGGTTTAAATATCTTAAATTTCTCTTTAAATTGAGAGCTTTTTAGAATTTGTTTAATTGAAATATTTGTAAATATTCATTGAGGTCAATATCCTTTGCATTCAAAAGCTCAAGGTAGCATGAATGACCCTCCCTCACATTTTTAGTAATTTCCTATCATATTTAGATCTTAATAATATAAATATTATGTATGTGTATTTAATAGTAAGTCTTACAGAATGAAGTGGAATTCATTACCTAATAAGTGTGATCTGGATCCAACCTGAGGAGAAGGACTGGAAATACTTAAAATTAAGACATTAAATATTTATTCTCATATATCATGCCAGCTGTTGGCATACATATGTACTTCCTAGCAGTAGGTGCCTGGAAAAAAAATTAGATTTCATTGATATTGGTTCCTTTCCAGTTACTCAATTTATCTTGTGTAATGTTCAATCATTGTAATGAACAATTAGCTAGTATAATTAAATTTCTGTTTTCAGGACTATGAATTTCTAATGTCTGAAAACCATTCAGTGTAAAAAGTACAGTACTGTATTGAATTTTTTGCACATAATATTTCTCTGCATAAGCTTTCTCTTGTCATTTTACTATTAGAAAGCCTATAATTCTTTATCCACATATGGTGGTATAATGTAAGAAATGTCTTTCATAGATAAGCACTTCTGGCTTTCCATATGTTTAGTATCCTCCCTAATGATGTCAACTTGCTAGCTTGGTTTATCCTGCTAATCTTTCTTCGCTGTGCTCAGTTGTGCCTTCTATGTTATGTCTCTTCCGTCTGTCCTTTCAACTTTGATCACAGTGCATCGGAAACCTGCAAGTTTTCTATCTCCAGAATACTAAGGGGTTTTGTTTGTTTGTTTGTTTGGGGGTGGGAGTTTACAGGCAGTAATGCATTCAACAGATATTGTGAATTAGGAATAATGAAAGATTGTCACTTATACAGCATCTGTTTGAAAAGTCAAGGCCCAAAGATGTGTGATTTCTGCTCAGTACAACACAGTTAAAAGTCAGACAACATTAAGTTTTTTGCAGACTATCACTGCTTTTAGAAATGATTAAGGAATGGTCAGTAAATTGAATTGTTTACTGGAGCCATAAACTGGAGTTTGTATTTATAACCTTTAAACTACTAAAAATCCAGCAACATTTTCTTCTGGTAGTTTAGATAGATTCTAAGATTCATTGGTAAATCAAATAATTTTATTCTATATGAGCCATGCTCATTTTAAATAGAGTTTTGTCAGGTTGCAAATACGTTTCTTACATAATTTTGTTTTTTTAATTTGTTTGAACTATGATGTAAGATGTTTTTGAAAAAAAGAAGTAATCAGAATCTACCTTCCCAATATACCGTATCTTGTTTAAAAAGCATTGCATATTTGTGAATAAAATAAATAACTACATGATGATACTTTTTCCAGTTTTCACTCCAAATTTTTACAAACTATTTTACTGAGTACAGTAGAGAAAAACAAATTTGATGTGAAGCAACTCTGGGCTTGTACCCAGAATAAACAGTAGAATAAAATGCCTATGGATTAATCAGTTACTTCCATGTAAATATGTAAAAGATTTAAACAGAACATAAAAATTTAAAAAAATGCATGATATACAGAATAGCCTACATTTGTTTTTACATGAATTGCAATGTTCTCTTTGCTCAGTATGTGCTGATTTCAATATTTACTTCCTGCTTTATTTAATATAACATTGCTCAACTAACAACACAACTGCTTTCTCATAAATATTAGTCATGCTTTCTAGTTGAAGAGAGGACGTGATGGCTCAGTGGTTAAAGATGCTGAGCTTCCAGCTGACAATCCAGATTCAAGATCTGAATGCTGTGTAATGGGGTGAGCTCCCATTCATGCCCCAGCTTCTGCCCACCTAACAGTTTGAAAGTATGCAAATGCAAGAAGATAAATAGGTACCACTTCAGTGGGAAGGTTACGGTGTTTCCTGCACCTTGGCGTATAGTCATGCTGGCCACATGACCGTGGAAATGTCTTTGGACAAGGCTGACTCCCTTGGCTAAGAAATGGAGATGAAAATGGCTGCCTAGAGCTGGACATGACTAGACAGGGGAACCTTTACCTTTACCTTTTCCACTTGAATCCTTGACAACTCATTCAGTTTTTCCCTTATTCAAATTTAAGGTGTTGTGGAGAAATTGAAAGGTTCACATACACAACAGATCTGGAATACTGTAGTATTATTGATTTTTGAGATATTGGTGTAAGATATTTTCATAATGTTATTATTGCCAGGGGTAGCCCAATTAACTTGGATAATACTGCCAGAGAAATAATATTCATCATTTCTAGGCATTTTAATGTGCCTGCATTGCCACAAAAGTATTTTAGATGTATTTCATCAGCTACTGAATGTTTTATCATCAACCATTGAGAGCTTTTGATAGTTTAATGTGGTAATAGAATCTGTTAATCAAAATTAACTAGAACGTTTGTTCCTGGAACTGATGGATAAACAATTAGAAAAGAGCTACAGAAGTTGAACTTTGTTTTTTGTATATGAGTTTATTGAATCCATAAGCATGCAGAAAATTGGCAATACCTGAAGATAATAGAACTTGCAAAATATCTATGGAGATTCTCAGTCATCCAGGTCATAGTTGTCTCAATAATGCTTTTTCAAAAAAGATTTCCTCCCCCCTCCTTTAGAAAAAGCACCTTTGAGACATCTTGCTAAAATGTTTAAACTGATGTTTGGTTAAGGAAAAGATCATAACTACATTTATTGATAACTGGAAACCCACTGTGGACTTTTGTGTAAAAAAAAATTAAAAATGAACCTATAATTTGGTTTTGATATCAAATAGGATAGATTATAGAAAGGAGTCAAATATAATTTGAATTATTACTAATATGAAGAAAATCAGAAGCTTCATTTTATTTTTCTTTATATATTTTTTCTAGTCTGTACTTTTAGCTTTTTCTTTTTTTCTTTTTCTGTTTTTTCATTCTATTTCAGTTTTTGTTAGTTCTCATTGTTAAAAGTATCAAAAGAAATTATGCAATGGACTAGAGTGGTTAACTAATGGTCTAGAAATTTAAACATGAATATTGCTATAACTTCTCTCTCCACAAATATGGAGGAATAAAAGAACCTTGTCAATAAAGTTGCTAATTCTTTTTCAGGTAATATTCAAGGAGCAACTATCGTTGATGCCTTAGATACACTTTATATCATGGAAATGAAAGAAGAATTCAAAGAAGCCAAAGAATGGGTAGAAAAAAACCTTAATTTTAATGTGGTGAGTATTAACCTGTAATGTTGCTTCTGTACACACAGTTTGCTGATATGACTGAAAGAATGTTCATTTATCTACATTTTTTAAATCATTCTTCTCAAGAGGCATAGGCAAGTTCTGATAAAACTGATAAAAAGGTAAAAAAAATTTAAATTGATTAAAATTAAAAAGATTAAATAAGAAATTACAAAACAAGATAATAGGCAATGTGGGGATTTTCTCTCTATCCCATCAGCAACCTTGACCTTAGAGCACTCCTATCAGAACACCACATAGCCAGAAGAGTCAGGTTTAAGGCTATTCCGGAAGGCCAGACTCATGGAAGCCGATCTCACCTCCAGTGGGAGCCATAGCCTTAGGTTCTCTTCTGACTCTGTGGATATTTGTTTATTTAGAATGTCAATTTTTTTCTGCTGCTTGAAATATAATACATAGATAGGTGATTGGATCATTTTTAAATGAAAAGCTACAAACTGCTTTAAGTAGTGTCAGATTATACAGCTACTGTTCTGGAAACAGTATGTGAATGGGAAAGCAGAATATGAAAAATAATAATGTGTTTTTAATATTTTTAAAATGCTTTTATATTTTTTTTAAATTTTAATTTTTTTTAATAACACTGTTTGTATTATTTCTGTTGTAAGCCGCCCAGAGTCCCTTGGGAGTTGGGCGGCATAGAAACATGATAAATTAAATTAAATTAAATTAAATTAAATTAAATTAAAAAATTAAATTAAATTAAATTAAATTAAATTAAATTAAATAATTAAATTAAATTAAATTAAATTAAATTAAATGTGTTGATATGAGACCTGGCAGCAGCTATGGTCAGTTCACAATTTCTAACCTCACATATGTTTTAAAGAATCAGTGTTGCCCATATATTTCAGAACACTTAAAATGGAAGAAAACACTTCTCTCAGAAGTACTGACTTGCCTAATTTATTTCCTGCATTATTTTTATGCAAAGATATTTTTGCCATTAACATTATAAATGTAGAATTTATAGTTACCTATTGTAAAATGATCTGAAATGGTATAGGGTCTCCTGTTTGAGCATGGGATTGGACTAGAAGCCCTCCAAGGTCCCTTCCAGCTCTTTTCTGATTGATTGATTATGATCCATAGTCCTCATACAAAGGGAAGAAAAAAGTCATTCAATGAGGCCCCTCAAAGAAAAAGATGTGACTCAAGGAAATAGGTGTGTCTCAATCAGAGCTATAAAAAAAGAGCTTTGACTTCTGTTGCTAAACAGCTTTCCAGTCTTAAACCTAACCTGCATGGAAATTTAGCATCTGAAGTCAGCTTGTTTGTTTTCCTGTGCTCTCACATTCCTACACTGCAATAAAGTGCACTCCTGCCATAAAGTAATCTGTTAGGTCTGACCTCCTGTACTTGTAATTACTGGCACAGGACAGGTTTGAACAGCCTATAACTTATCATGGAAGATTTCTTCACATTATAGTGGATAGTTCACTGGTCATGTCAACTCATTGTACATGACTGCTGTGGGGGGAAAAAAAACAAATTTCATGCTAGAAGTTCCTTTAAAAAGAGATCAACAATAAACTATTGTTAACACTGTAATACCCTTATACAAATATGTGTTGTATGTGTATCTGAAGCACTTTATACAGTCTAGTTGCCACAGTTGAAGAAAAGGATATAAGAAAACATACAAAAAAAAGAGTGACAAAAATCATCAGGGGTTCAAAATCTTCTATATGAGAAAAACCAAGAATGTCTGGGAATCTTTAGCTTGGAAAAAAAATAACTGAGCAGGGACAGGGCCATCTAATGAAACTGATTCAAAGAAGCTTTAGAATTGAAAGGGAGAAAACGTTATTTATACATAACAAACCTATGGAATTCATTATGGGAAAGTTGGTGATTACCATGTAATTACCTTTACATGGTGATTCAAATGGCTTTAAAAAGGCTTTGGATAAATTAATGGAGAATGGGTCTAGCCAGAGCTATTGTTATTGAAGGTACAGTGCTAATTCTCAGCAGATACCCCCAATTACTGGTTGCTGGGAAAGTGATGGGAGGTGGGTGTGTCTACTGCTTGAGAAACAGCCCAGAAGCATCTTGTTGGTCAATGTGAGAAATATAAACAGAAATAAAGTGAACCTTGACCTAACTAAGAGGTGTTTGTATGTACAGGTCAGAAATAAACCAGCATGCAATATTCAGGCAGTGAGACTAGAGTTAAGACTCTTCAAGCTACAATAAATGCTTTTTTTCAAACAAAACAACACATGACACTGACATATAACATTGTGAGCAATACATCAACATTTTTGTTTGTAATAGCTTCCCACAAATATCAGTGAGGATTTATTTTAAAAGCAGAAATTGGCAACTCTGAGAACAATTTTCATTAAATGTGTGCTATTCTAAAGCATAATGATAATTGTTTTCAAAATCTGATATGAGTAAAAACAGCATAATTTTCTACTAAGTACACATTGATTTCTTAAAATTGCTGTTGGAAGCTCCATGTCTGGTGTTACACATGATATTTATTTATTTATTATTTTGATTTATATTCTAAGATTTCAACCTAGAGCATTCACAATGCCTAACAACAACAGAAACAGTTAAAACAGAAGCCAGTATAATCATTAACCTCAGAACAATCATTCAGCTCAAAAGAATGCTGAGGGACTCAACAATTCCACTGCTATGAGGAAACAGCCATCTAAACTCTAATATATTGAACCCCTCATTTTCCTGACTCGCTGCTCAGACAATCCTACAGAATGGGTTGAAGCAGTGTGATTGAATGTACTGAGTGCCTATCATTTTTCCTCTGCAGTCCTAGTCCCGCCCTCTGGTTGCTCCTGTCAGTCTTTTTCACTCAGTGGATTGGACCAGACCTAAGTGCCTTTTCTGCTATTTTTAATTAGTTTTTATTAGGTTTCAATTCAATTTATTCATTTATTCATTTATTTAGTTAAATTCTCAAGTAGTTTGTTTGCCGTTTCTGAGAGGCTGTGTTATTCGGTTTGGCTTCTGCCTCCGACGCGCCGCTTTTTTTAGCCCCGACTAACAGCTGAGGGGTGCGTTTGCAATTTTTTCTTATTTTTTCTTCAAAATTTCTGTGAAAATGCCCAGGTCTGCTACAGAGCAACCACAATAGTTTATGTGCCATAACCAGACTTCAAATAAAATTGAAAAAAGATCTAGAAAATGTGTCTCATCCAAGAGACCCTGGAGTTGATCAACCATCCACCAATAATGAAGAAAGAAGGAAGAGCATATTAGCCACTGACCTAGAGTTGTTTTCATCCTCTGGGACCCCATTTGGTTTCTTCAGAAATGGCCTGAGAATTGCCTCTTTTGAAGAGACTGCAACTACTTCCTGCTTTTTCTACTGTATAGTGCAATATTAATGCAGTATCAGGGGTTTTCAATTCAATTGTGTAGAATGTGAAGGATATGTGTTTTTGATTTATTTTTTTATAGTTTTCTTATGTATGATGTACATTGAAGATGGCATTTAATTTCGTTGTACGAGGTGCAATGACAAAGTAAACTTAAAACTTTACTGAAGCATTTATAACTTTTTGGAGCTCACCTAACAGCCCCTCCCTATTAAATTAAATAAGATGAGAAGGGCAAGGATTGAGTACCTGGTGGTATTTCAAACACTTCAGCTCAACAATTGAAACTCATGCAATAAAACAGAACAAAGTGGTGCTCTGGACATTTCTGCTTCTGGAGTTGCTTTAGGTGCAGAGACTGTGTGCTGTATGTTATACTGGAATCAAGAATAGGGAGCTGGCAGTGAACACAATTCTTTTACCACAACTACCAGTAATATTAAAATTCTATTACCCTAATGTTTTATAGCAAAGTTTTTATGTATACATTGTATGCATAATAATATATAATAATTTATGTATGCAAACGTATTCCTTAGATTTTTGAACATGTTACTTACGTTAGATTCTGCCCAAATTTGTTAGTCTGGAGAGAGAAAATATATTCTGCTTTCGCCTGTATCTCAAGATCCAAAGCATTTCATTTCTGAGATTTTCTTCATTATTGATAGGTATGGCCATCTGACTGAGTATTCATTAGATTCCTCCCCCCATTTTTTTACCCTACTAACCTAACCTTACACCCTTCTCATACAGATTTTCTAGGTATAACACAGATTTTTTTTTCACCCAAATGGTTTCCCATAGCCCTCCTGATGGGTTTGAGGATAACTATGCTAAAAATAAAGGTTTTCATATCAGCCCTGGACACTATCTTTTTTCTATGAGTCTCGGGAAACTGTAAAATATATTGTACCAGAGTTGAGATTGGTACAATTATTATTAGCTTCAGGAAATTTGCTAAAATGTTTATTTGGAGGTAAAATTTAAAATAGTAGTATCTCCACATGGTTCTGTAATTCATTTCAGTACCCATAATCATTTAACCTATGATACAATTGTTTTCCATAATTTTCTTGAGGATTATATTAAATTATATAGTATACAAAAATTTCAATTTGCAGAGAAAAATCAAAAGAAAAGAAGTACAAAAGAAAAACAGAACAAATTCTCAGCAAGAATAATCAATATTAATAATTTCACTGTGCCTTAAAATATAACCAAATATTTCCATACTTTACCCCTTTTTCTATAAGCCCATCTCTATATATTCAACTCCCATTATTAATCAAGAAAAGTCCAGAAAGGTTGATCAGAAATAACAAATATTTCTATCTCAATTTCCATTTAAGCAAATTCCCCCTAATCCCTCTCTTCAAATAGGCAAAGTCCAGCCCTAATTAAAAACAAACATAACAAATATCCAGTCCCAATCAAAAAAACATTAAACATCACGAGAAATAGTAAACCATTATTTATGTATAAAAATAACATATTATAAATAAATCTATTGCAACAAATTAAACCATCACTTTCCAGTCCCAGTAAAAAAATTAGATATCACCAGAGATAACAACCCATTATTTTAACCATAATTAAGTGAACCAATTTTCTATTTTTTCCTTTCTCTCAGCAAATAAATTTCTGACATTTGATTTTTCCTATTCTCTTTGGCTCTTCACTCAAAACTCTTACCATCTTTAACAAAGTCCTTTTGTAATTCCAGTATAGTAAATCCAGCAAATCCCTCATATTCCAATATAAGAAAATAATCCATATTGTTTTTTAATTATTTGTAGATCTTTTTTTAATTTTTAAATCATCCAATTCCATTTCTTAATCCAATATTTCCATTTTTTTCTTGTAATGTTTTAATTTTGAATCCACCCTAAAATCCATTTCAGTTTTATTCAATGGGATTTGTTCCTCTTCAATAACACCTTTTGATTTCTTTTTAGAGTTAAATAACTCAAAACCTCTTGGATCCAAATATCAAATCTTCTCTTTAAGATCTGGTGCCCTCCACTGTCCACCTTTCAAAGTTTGCTTGTCAGTTCAAAATATAAACAAAAGAACTCTTCCCACAAGAGAGGATCCTTTTAATTAATTTCAAAGTCTTTCTTTAATTCAAATTCATCTGAACCTTTAATCAATTTTAAAACTTTTTCAAATCAGTACTTTAATCACCCTTTTGCTCTAGTAAATTGCAAAGAAAACAATTCTTATCAAACTTGAAGGACATAATTTTCTTCTAAATGGATTGAAGAGAAACTACCCAGCAAACTCTAGAGTTGCAGTTCTGAAGTTCTTTTTAAAGTTTTAAAAACCATAAGGGGGAAAAAAAAACCCTTCAAAGTGATTAAAAAGATAAGGTGTGAGAGAACTCTGAGGCCATGAAAGGCTATATTAATAGCTCTGAGCATGATGGATTCCTATGACACCTAACTGATAGGAAGAGACTGCAAAAACATCCGTTTCTGCTGTCTGCTGTCTACTCACAAAACAAAACAAAACAGATGCACAGAGTATATAAGTGTAAGCTCAGGACATCTTCCCAGAGAGAATTTTTAACAGTCTGGATGTGATATTCAACTGCCTTTTTGGCCGCAATATCTCCTGTGATCCAAAGAACGTCGATTTGCCATTCCTCATCAGAAGGGATTCCTGAGAGGAAGAGGAATTGATAATCCATTTTGTAAAAAGTGTGGGTGCTTCTGGAAGCCAATAATACAGGGGGAAATTACAATTTATATTAAACATGATTTTTAAAATTGTATTAATGTGGTTTCTCTTTTTTAAGGAAAATAAGGAATATGAGGATAAGGGAATGAGAATAGGAGCAAAGGGCACAGCTGCCAGTTTTCCACTGATAATCTTGCAGCTGATAAATCTATGGGAGGATTCATGGAGCAACAGATGGTGAACCCCAATTATATCAAGAATATGTTCTGAACATCTTGAATATGTGGGTTGCCAAAAATAGTAGGAAAATTCTGTATCTTATTTGCAACAGTAGATTGTCAATATGTGTGTGTGTGTGTGTATGTTTATCAGTATTTGAAGGAGAGTTGGCAAAAGGGGAAAGGTAAAATATTTAAAGCAACATAATCCAACTTTTTTAGTTACACTAATTCCCGGACTCATGTGCTTTCCTTCCTGATCAGTTTTGAAATTACACTAATTTTTTATCCGTGCCTTATGCATTAATTGGAGAGGTTACGGGTGCCTAACTGGTAAAAGAAAAGCTTCTAAATCAAGATTCCACATAGCCTCTTTTTCCATGTTTGCTTTGTCTTTTTTTTTTTTTAAAGAGTTCAGATAATCCTTGAGTTATGATTGCAACTGGGACCAGGATTGCCATCACTAAAAAAAAAAAATGCCCAAAAAGTGCAGTGACACATGACCACATCTCTTAGGGATAGCAATCCATGCAATCCCAGTTATTATCATCACCCCAAGACACATGGGTCATTAAGCAGGAGACAGAGGAAGTTCCAGGTAAAGAATGCATGGGTGCCACAGGGGATGAGGGAGGCTCTGGGACCACAGGCCAAACATGAGTTTTAGCAAACTATCATCCAGTTTCCAACCTTCGCTTCTTGGCAAAGGTTGTTGAGAGTGTGGTTGCGCGACAGCTCCCGCAGTACCTGGATGAAACTGTCTATCTAGATCCGTTCCAGTCCAGCTTCAGGCCCGGGTACAGCACAGAAACGGCATTGGTCACGTTGGTTGATGATCTCTGGAGGGCTCGGGACAGAGGTTGTTCCTCTGTTCTGGTCCTATTAGACCTCTCAGCGGCTTTTGATACCATCGACCATGGTATCATGCTGCGTCGGTTGGAGGGGTTGGGAGTGGGAGGCACTGTTTTACGGTGGTTCTCCTCCTATCTCTCCGATCAGTCGCAATCTGTGTTGGCTGGAGGGCAGAGGTCGACCTCAAGGCACTTGGTTTGTGGGGTGCCACAAGGATCAGTCCTCTCGCCTCTCCTGTTCAACATTTATATGAAGCCGCTGGGTGAGATCATCCATGGTTTTGGGGTGCAGTGCCATCTGTACGCTGATGACACCCAGCTGTACATCTCCCCCCAGACCAACCCAACGATGCCCTTGAAGTGATGTGTCGGTGCCTGGAGGCCGTGCGGGTCTGGATGGGGAGGAACAGGCTCCGACTCAATCCCTCCAAGTCTGAGTGGCTGTGGCTGCCAGCGTCCCGATATAGTCAGCTGGTGCCATCGCTGACTATTGAGGGCGAGACATTGGCCCCCACGGAGAGGGTGCGTAACTTAGGTGTCCTCCTGGATGCACGGCTGTCTTTAGAAGAGCATATGACGGCCATGGCCAGGGGGGCTTTCTATCAGGTTCGCCTGATACGCCAGTTGCGCCCCTTTCTGGATCGGGACTCCCTATGCACGGTCACTCATGCCCTCGTCACTTCCCGCCTCAACTACTGCAACGCTCTCTACATGGGGCTCCCCTTGAGGAGCACTCGGAGGCTCCAACTGGTGCAGAATGCGGCCGCGCGGGTACTTATGGGGGCGACATGGCGCTCCCACGTGACACCTCTCCTGCGCGAGCTGCATTGGCTTCCGGTGGTCTTCCGAGTGCGCTTCAAGGTGTTGGTTCTCATCTTCAAAGCGCTCCATGGCTTAGGACCCGGTTACTTACGAGACCACCTTCTGCCTCCAATAACCTCCCACCGGCCAACACGCTCCCACAGAGAGGGCCTCCTCAAGGTGTCGTCTGTGAGGCAATGTCGGCTGGCGACCCCCCGGGGAAGAGCCTTCTCCCGCCCTCTGGAATGAGCTACCCCCAGGGATACGACTAATCCCGGACCTCCGGACCTTCTGCCAGGCCCTGAAGACTTTTTTATTTCAGCAAGCCGGACTGGGTTAAAAAAATTTTTAATTGGGGAATTTTATGGGTAAGGGGTTTTAAATTGGAGAAGCCAAAGATAATTTAATTTCATTTTAATGTATTTTAATATTTGTATTGTGTGTTTTTAATTCTGGCTGTTCACCGCCCTGAGTCCTTCGGGAGAGGGGGCGGTATAAAAATTTAATTAATAAATAAATAAATAAATAAATAAATAAATAAATAAATAAATAAATAATGAGTTGGGGGGTCAGGTGCTGCAGTGCAGTACAAGCTCAGAAAGGTAGGGCAAGAAGAGCATAAAATGGGTCATTATAGATGGGTCATAATAGTCTTTGGGTCAGACTCAGATGCACATACTATGTGGAATTGGAAGTAAGTGGGAGAGAAATGAGAGAATAACTCAGGTGCAGGAAACTATAAACACATATAGCTATAAATCTCAAATTACTTGATTGAATTCCCTTTAGATGAGATATTCTTTTAATCTTATTTTTATAGACTAATATTTCATAAATAAGGTTGTACTTATTTATGGAACAAGATTTTAGAGGAATGAAGCATAACTTTCCTCAGTATAATGCAAAATACAGATACTAACAGTATTAAGAATAATAGGAGAAAGTTGTTACATTTCTTGTGTTCAAATTAATGTATAGCTTAAAATATATTTATATTTCCAGAATGCAGAAATCTCAGTTTTTGAAGTAAACATCCGTTTTGTTGGAGGATTACTTTCAGCATACTATCTTTCTGGAGAAGAGGTAAGTTTGGATGTGGCATTTGTTTGTTTGTTTGGTGCCTTTGCATCAGTATTGACCCCTGGCATTTGCCTGGACTAGTCCCTTTAGTTTTTCCCCCCAGATTTGCTCTTGCCTCATTCTTATGGCTGAAAAAGAGTGAGTGTCTCAAGGTTGCCCAGATGACTTTGTGCCTAAGGCAGAACTAGAACTCTCAGTCTCCTGGTTTCTAGACTCAACTTTTGTTTCTTCTGTTTGTTACAATAATTCTGTTTTTCTCTGTGTTTTAAGTTGGCATTCTGTTAGCTGTCAGTAAAGTCTAATTCATAACGATTTGAAGCATCATCTCATGTTCACCCTTATTCCCATCATTTTTTTAAAATAAAAGTGTAATTAATACTCTTTGTATTAACAGAGTTTGAGTTAGCCAAATTGCCAAATATTTCTAAAGAGTTTTTAAAAAAATATTCTGAATTTTATCTGAAATTTCAGATTAAAATATAGAAACCTTGTTTTCATTTTCTCCTGTACTGCCTAACTCTTGTTTATTTCCATTTTTAGATATTCCGAAAAAAAGCAGTAGAACTAGGAGAGAAGTTGCTTCCAGCTTTTAATACCCCCACAGGAATTCCTTGGGCATTATTAAATATCAAAAGGTAAAAACTTACCATTTAACCTATATGGAATAAATTGATCTTGCAGACCAACTTTCCTGTATTCCTTGACAGTTAAGTTCCTTGATCCCTTGAATTGCTATCAGGTAGTCATTTGTCCTGTGTTTTTGTTGCAAGTTGCAAACATAGCTAATTTTAAGTGTAAGTCAATAGGAACAGCAGGGAGCAAGGCAGAGGCTTTCCATCGCTAGCAAAAACAGGTTCATCCTGTGGACTTGGTCATTTTTCAGTCAAACCATTAAGCTTAATGTTTCCTGCTTTGATACCAGGGATCAGTGAGATAGTTAGAAAATCTTGCTTATGTCTGAATCCGTGATTGTTTTTTAGAACTGAAAGCAATGGTGGATATCCCAACCTTCCATGATACTAAGTGGTCCATTTCTGATCCAGGTCTTATTGCCACACTGTTAAGATGTATGATTGGAAGCATTAATAGCTTTTGATTCTGAAAACAAACCATAAACATTTGCTATAGAGGTCACAATTAAGTTGAATGAATTGGGATGTTTTCTTTCCCAAACCACTGTTTCTGAAACATAACTCATAATTGCAGAATCATCTCAACTGACAGCTGTTTCTAAACCTTCTTTCTTAAAATTTTGAGTCAATCATTTTTTTCATACAGATCAGCTATATTTTCTCAGAATCAATGTAGTTCAATTAATAAAGTATCTAAAATCAGCAGTTTGTCTATAGCTCAGGTATATTAATTACCAGAGTAAAAACAAGTCACATCAAGAAAGTTTTAAAAAGTCAACATATAAGAATTTTCATCACATAAAATAATATGAATTAAAATGAGAAAGATGTTGCTCTCTTAAGTAATGAAGAAGGAGGGTTTTGTAACCTACATAATTAGTAACCCAGACCTGGAGTAGGAACTGTATGGTATGGGGCGGTATTTCCTGCACAACTCCCTGTAGTTTTGGTATAGAATTCCTATGCAGCTTTGGGAGGTCACTCTGTTCTGCCCTAGCTCCGGATCCCAAGGAGTGTGACACACACCAAGCTCCAAAAACTCTGTTTATTACAAACAGACCCCTTTCAAAATGCAGGCTTTCAGTGCAAATGTCCTTATCAGCCTTCTATAAAGTACAAAGAATAAACAAAGTCCGACAAAGGTTGGCAACCAGCCCAGAAACCAAGATGTGATAAGAAACTCATTCTCCAAAAACTCTGCGTAATAATTAAACGTTGTTTCCAGCAACAATTGCTAACTACATGCAACTTAAATAGGCTAAGGGAGTGGCCAATTAGCCACAAGCCTTACTCTCGAGGAGACCTCCTCCTCCTGAGTAGCCACTCCTGCCTTTTGGCAGCCCTGCGTGCTCGAGCATTGAGGAGAGGCTCCTCCACTTCACTCTCTGCACTTGAAGGAGCCTCTGGAGGTTCTGATTTTATTGTATGAGTTTTGCACCTGTATTTCTTAGTTCTGTAATATTTAATAAATGTGTCTTTTGGTTAGCAGTTTTCATACATTTCACTAATAGTCTGGGCACCCTTCTTCTATTAATCGGATATTAAATTTCTTAAATATATACCATATTTTTCGGAGTATAAGACTCACCCTTTTCCTGCCTAAAAGGGAGTAAAAATTTAAGTGCATTTTATACACTGAATGTAGCCCGCCCACCCACTGGCCCCCACCCTTTGGCCTCTGCCTCCCAGCAGTTTACCTCCTTGCAGCAAGAAGAAACAGCTCATTTCTGCTTCAGCACAACCTAATTAGCACAAGTTGATTGGATCAGCTTCCTGAATCTCAGCTGTTTTGCTCTCAGCTGTTTTGCCCAGGCCTCTGCTGCTTGCTGCAAGGAGATAAATTGCTGGGAGCAGATTTTTTTTTTCTTGTGCTAAAAAAGCTATGCTGAAAATGAAAATGAAAGTAAAGCAGGCTATTTCCTATTTGCTGCAACAAGGCAAAATTGCTGGGAGGCAGAGGCAGAGGCAAATTTCTTTTTCTTGTTTTCCTCACCAAAAAAGGTAGGTGCGTCTTATAGTTCGGAGCATCTTATACTCCAAAAAATACAGTAGTTATTTGTCAAAATAAGATTAATGGAAATCTCATCAGAAGTGTGAGGTCTTGAAGCAAAAAACCCAAACATTTCTGGCTCCCTAATTTCCTAAATATGTTGATGATCCAACAGTAGTGGGCCTTCTTCAGGATGATAATGAGAGTGATTAACAGAAGGAGGTAGAGGGTTTGATGAACTAGTATAATAAAAACAGCCTGGTTTTAAATGTAGGAAAAACAAAAGAGACCATTGTCTATTTCAGAAAAGGCAAGCTCAGCTACACACCTCTGTGTATTAATGATTCAACTGTGGATGTGGTTAGCAGTATCATGTTTCTGGGTGTGCAGCTAACAAGCAGGTTAGCTAGGTCGCTCAACAGTGAAACACTGGTGAAGTGGGCACAGCAGCACTTGCATTTTCTGCATGGTATGAGAAGAGCACTATCTTCATCCCTTGCCCATACCACTTTCTTTAGAGGAATGATTGAAAGCATCCTGCCATATTGTGTGGTTTGGAAGTATTACTGTTTCAGACAGGAAGGCTGTGCAGAGAATGGTGAGGACAGCAGGATAGATATTGTTTACAAAATTCTTCATTTTACTCTCTTCATTTATGAGAGTATTCATCACAAAAAATGATGTAACAGTATAGCTGCCCCGAGAGTATTAATGAAACTAGATTCTTAAGTAATGATCATTTCTGGCTAATTAACTAACAATACTGATAGGGAAGGAAAAGCAAAATGTGTATGCTTAGAAGACAATGCTGAAATGTTCAAAAGAGACATTCCTAGCATATCTTGTGCTTTTGAGCTCCTGACAGATATCTTGTTTCAGCAAATAGTGACACAAATGTTGGACTCCAGTTTCCTTCAACCTCATTTGATTCGAGGATAAAGAGAGCTGGGAGTTCTAAGACAGAAATAATGTAGATTATGTTCAATTTCACACTATTTTAAATCAAATTGTTCTATTTCTCCATCTCAGTTAATTTTACCCTACCTTTCTTTTTTAGTGGCATTGGTCGAAACTGGCCCTGGGCTTCAGGTGGAAGCAGTATTTTGGCAGAATTTGGAACACTCCATTTGGAGTTCATACATTTAAGCTACTTATCTGGAAATCCGCTGTTTGCTGAAAAGGTTAGATTTCTATTTTAAATGGCCTATCAATTGCTGGTCAATTATACATTTTAAATTTAATTATAAATCCTCTGGACATATTAGTTTCAAAGAACAAAAGGCTTTCTTGTCACTTTCATTAAGGTTCAAGAACTTTCTTGAAATTACTTATAGTGACCTTGTACTGCTGACAAATGAAACTTTGAGAAAGTATTCATGTAACACTAAAATAAGATTTAGCATTAAAATAAAATCTCAGATTCACATATTTCTCTCTTCTACCCATGCAGCTAAAAGAATAACTCTTTGCCGTTCTTGGAGATCTTCTTATTCAGCAAGAAACTAGTTTAATTCAAATACTGATTAGCTAGACAAAAAGTTTAGTACAATAATTTCATTGATTCATCACACATCAATTGATGTTTTATTTCCTTGCCTTTATGTTTCAAGTATAGAAATATATTTTTCTATTTTATGTTTTATTTTTAGCTGTCCTCCATCTTATTTCATAGTGGAAGTAAATAAATAGTACTAAAAATAAAATAAATCAGAAAAAGAATTTGAGTTGGTTGGTTTGAATGTATGCTGAGAATGAAACTGAACTCAACAGCTCTTCTATTAGCTACATGAAAAGAAAGTACAGGAAAAGTTTGGTACAATAGGGTATGGTAGGGTAGAATAGGGTATAGTATAGTGCAGTATAATATATTGATTAGTCAATTGCCCATAGCCATCAACCACAATAAAACACAGTTAAATGAGATAAGGTAAGATACAATGAAATGTGATAAAATGGCCTATGATAAGATAAAATATATTAAAATACAGTCAATAAAATTAAAATAAAAAATAAGGTAAAATAATATTGAAATAGTGTAAGGTAAAATAGAATGCAGAGATATAAAATGAGTCTTAAAGTTCAAAAACAGTTAAGCAATATGTACTTAAGTGAATTCATCACCTTTGTATGCAACTCCAATGTGTTCTATAACCATGTTCTTTGTTGGACAGCTCTGACTATAAATGTAATAGTTTGTACATGTAATAATGACTACATAAATGTTTGTGCCCTGAAGGAAATAAGATAATCTTTAACAAAAGTCATAATGTATGGTTCAGTCAAATAATATATGTAAGTACAGGGCCCTTGCTGCAATTGAATAGAACATGTGCAATAACTTCTATTTCTGACACTCCACAAACACATGTTCTCTCAAGACATGGCACTTGAGAGAATCATCCGTATTTGACCATAGTATATAGATGCTCAAATCTTGCTCTACTAAGGGCTGTCCTATGGTATTAGAAACCACAGGAAAAAGACAAGAGGCAACCAAGGTTTCTCTTAGGCTCATTCCACATTTATGCATTAGATCTTTATATTCATAAGCAGCATCTTGTTTTTGCTTCCAGAATGCTTGTTATGGACAATAGTCTTATCTATTCCAATCACTGACCCAGGAAGATACTTTCTAACTTTTGTGTTTATCAGATCAAAATCTATTATAGCTTTAAATATCTTTATATATAATCATAGATGAGGCTCTGTATATAATTATACATATGGCTGAATGCATTTTTATGTAAATGTATTATATAGATATATTTAAGTTTTTAAAAAGTCTATTTTTTTTTGTTTTGAAATAGGTTATGAACATTCGAAAAGTGTTAAATAGATTAGATAAACCAGAAGGACTTTATCCTAATTACTTAAACCCCAACAGTGGTCAATGGGGCCAGCGTAAGTACTTCTGCTTAATATAGTATGCATAAAAGAAAAATATGTTTTCTAAGTTAGTTGAATTATGCAGTCACTTTGGGTATTTCTTCTTGAATGATTGCACATAGCTTAGTATTTTGTTTTCTGAACATTTGAAGTCGTTTATTTTATGTTCATAATATTGGGTATCGTAGCATCTTAAGTTATGGATTTTCTTATGCTAAATGTGGTAGAAAACTTGCCCAATAAAGGCAACTGGAGAGGATTCCAAATTATTGTTTATTTCATTAAACTAGTAGATTGCAATGAATCATTAATCTGTTACACCCTGAAGATCTACAGTAAGAGCAAAGGCTACAGAATTACATCAGGTTTGTATAAAATGTTGATCAACAACAGCTTGGGCATGCATATACATTAATAAGAGACTTCAGTTTGGAAAGAATTATTGTGTAACTCATAAGGATAAAGGTAACAGAAAAGAAGAGACAGGTACTGTTTTCTTCATGATATGGAAACTACATATACCTTCTTTGAAAGGAAACATAATTTGTTTCACAAGTTGTACCAATTCTCTATCCCTGCACACTCTTAGGGCCCCAGACCCAGCAGAGAATCAGGCTTTCAGGGCCTTACGAAAGGCCAGTGAGGTCGGGATCATCCTGATCTCTGGACAGAAAATGTTACACAAGCAGAAAAGACATGTATTCTTTGGCTAGCAGGATCTGAAGCACATTCATTCTGTCTGACTGGATGAGCCCTCAGGTAGCCCAGTTCTAGGTCAGGAAGGAATTTAAAGATGACAACCAGCACCTTGAATTGTACCCAGAAGCACAATGACAACCAATGCAGCTCATGGAATAATGGTGTTATATCCACAAAATAACACATCATTTACTAGTCATGTTGCTGCATTTTGCACCAGCTTTGATAGAACATTTTGAGAATTATTAAAATCTCCAAGACATCATGGCAACTTATAAATATTGAATTGGGAGAGAAGAACATACTTAATGAGGCATTTAGGAGCATGTTATTGTGAAACCAGCAAGCTATATCTTTGAAAGTCTCCTCTGGTTTTATTGTTATTTTTTCTGTCCTTTGTGCTAGGCTTTTTTTTTAACTTTAGAAGTAAATTGAAAGTGATTTGCAGTACCACAGGTCAATTAGATTTATTTCAAGCAACAATGGCTATAATAACAGGACTTATTATTGATGAGTCTCTGTGTGTGCTATTTAATTTGCAAATGTCAGGATTTTCAGAGGTAATTCATTTAGGAAACTGTAAAGGTCATTTATATGGTGCTATTCAGAGATCAACTCCCCCACCCCCCAATGCATTTTTTATCATTTGTTCTTTTGTTGGAGCTCTCATTTTTCTATTAATTGAATTCATGAAATGTTCTTTACAATGAGAAACCACTCTTCATACTTCTATCTTCTTATCACATAAGGTTTCTTTGGGAAGGGAAAGCAAAAGTAGTGTTTTTAAAAACAAAATGCCAAGTCACAGGCTGATAGGTAAGAAAACTTTCTTTAAAGAGGAAACCTTTAATAAGGAAAAAAAATTCTGTGCATATCTGGTTTCTTAACCTTTTTTTAGAGGACAACCTACCCGTCTTCATTTTTAATGGCCATAATTTGAAGGCTTTTAATGTAAATTGCTCTTTCTCCCCTCTCCTCAAATAACATGCATATAATTTCTTTTTAATTTAAAGCTATATTCAGTTGGCAAAAAAAAAAAAATCAAAATCCAGTTTTGAATTATACCATTTTTAGGGCTCACCAAAGTAGTGCTAAAGTAAGTGTTTGAGTTCTCCAGAATTCTTAACAAGTCAAATTGTTATAAAAAGCAGGGGATGCAGAAAAAGAAGAAAACACCCTACTACATCAGAAGCTTAAATTATTCACAAGTAGAAACTGAATGGATCCAAACAAAAATAGGTTTGGCGGGGATTAAGAGTTGTTTGTTTCAACATGGGGGAATTGAGCCACATATTTAAACCCTTGTTATGCCTACAGAGCATCATATTTTTAAATAGTGTAGTCTAATGGAATAGGTATATCAAAGAAGATATCGCTTGAATAAAGTACCATGCTGAAAGTGGATTAATGTGGCTTTTCTATAGTATTATTTTTTTGTCTTTGGAATTGTGTGTACATAACTTTACCAGATTGCTCTTCTTTCCCCCAGATCATGTCTCTGTTGGAGGACTTGGGGATAGTTTTTATGAATATTTGCTGAAAGCATGGTTGATGTCTGATAAGTCAGATGAAGAAGCCCAGCAAATGTATTATAATGCAGTTCAGGTAAATATTATACAGAATTTGGGACATTATTATATGTAACCATGAAAGCAAATATTATGATAGGGATATTTTAAAAAAATGTTTTGACTATACAGTGTATATATTCCTTTTATAAATATTTTAAAGTAACCTTAAAAATTTAGTAATCTTTTCTATAAATGAAAACGTTATAGAGAAGCAACATTTTAAATACCAATCAAATTAAAACAATTTTATTTTTATAGTGAAGATAGTTGCAGGTTGCTGGAAGATATTTAGGTTTGGTTCATATCTTTAAATAAATCAATTTAATCAGTTGGGCTATTGCTTATTAAACAGTTGGACCAAATCATCTAAAGCCAGTCTCCAAAGGAATATTGCATTGACAAAGCAGTTCTGATCAATCTTCCCTTTACTGTGGCAGCTACTCCATTAAATATAGTGCTTTTGAGGTGTCTCATGCTTTAGAAATGGAGAAGGGGAGGTGTTGAGAATAGGGTTTCCTGATCATCCATTATGCAATGAAAATGAATTAGGGCGTGGTTTTTTTTGCCCCAATGTGCCAATAGTTTACATTTACCACACATTTCCTTTTATTTGCCATTCTATTTGCAAATCCTTTTGTTACAAGACTAACTTGATTTAACTGGGCCAGCTCACTCATCATTCTGAACTCCAAATCGTTTTTTTAACAAGTTCCTTGTTCAACTAATAAGATCAAACACTTCCTTGGAAACTTCAACAAAACCCAATGATTCTGTTTGCTTTTCTTAAGTAAATCTATAATTGGAAAATCCATAAGATCATCTGTTTTCCTATCCCACATCTAAATCTACTCAGAAACCTTTGCTTTAGGGTTTTGTCATACATTTTGGGATGGATTGGGTAGGCAAGATTTTGAAAGTTCAAATTCCCTTGACTGGGTTCACATATCACAATACGTCATGTTATTTTAGCCATGTTCCTTGAATGAATTATAATTGCTAAATTCAAACACTACGCCAAGTAAGCCACATTATGGCTTACTATAATGTATGTCTTAACTATTATCTACCAAATCATCTCTGTCTAAACATTTGTTAATGCATATAAAGTTAATTCAACAATTTTTGAGACACTGATTCCCTTTGTCCAAGTTGTATTAATTCTTCTACAACAATAATTGTATTCTGTGTTCATTAATCATATTTTTCCATACTTTGGCTAGAGCAGAGATAAACTGAGCAGTCTATAACAAAATGGGCAACCCCCCAACTCATTTTTAACAGTTTATGTTCAGTGCTTTTAAGTATGTGAACAATATTTAGATACCTATATTATTGTAATTATTTATTGTAGATTAATAACAGTTTTCTTAACAATTCTAGTCCATAGAAACCCATCTAATAAGGAAATCCAGCAATGGTTTAATGTACATTGCTGAATGGAAAGGTGGCCTCCTTGAACACAAAATGGGTCATCTCACTTGTTTTGCTGGAGGGATGTTTGTTCTGGGTGCAGATGGAGCACCAGCTGATCAAACTGGACATCACATTGAACTTGGAGCTGAAATTGCCCGCACATGTCATGAATCTTATGATCGTACAGGTAATTATAAATTGTTGAGTGCTCTTGTTCTGACTTTAAAATGTTGCTTATTCTTGTACTTGAATGCAGGACAATGTATTTGGGGCTTTTTCCAATCAAACTGATACCAATTGTGTAAGATATTTTTATTACATGTAGTTCCTACCTATAAATATTATAGAGTTAAAAATGTCCTTAGACAGTTTTCCATCTGTAACATACTTTATGTTTGTAGGAGAAGTAGTTGGATTGCTTATAACAGAAATGAAAATATATGGCCCTACAGATTTGCTGAGTTACAGCTCCAGTAATCTCAGCTAGCATGAGCAATGTTGAGAGAGCTTTAATTGGATAACATCTAGACATCCAAATGTTAACCTCTCTTGCCTGTAATAGTGTTCGCCTTTGGCATTAACAGTCTGATGTAAAGATTAGTATTAAAAATCTTCCAGGATGCTGCCTAGAAATACTTCCTTAATATATTCAGAAACAGTAACACTATGTAGCAGGGAAATGGAATAATTTTCTTAAATAGCTAATCCTATACATTGAAACTTAAGGGGAGACACTCCACAGACTATAACACATCTGGAACCTTGGTAGGTCAGAGTAGCCAGAGTAAGAGGTGGAGGAATTGTTTTGCCCTTCCCATTCTGATTGTTTTTCTTTTTAAATTCTTCTTCCCATGGGAGTTAATGGGCAAGGAAATATTGGACTAAGAATTTGGGGGCCTATCACCAGACATCTGGCAATTTAGATATCAGTCCATAGAACTTAATGAAGGTGAACCCAACTGATTTGTTGTATACTGTATATATTGTCACAAAGCTGTTCTCCATCACTGGTGCAACATACCCATATCTTCCTAATCTTTTCCAGCCAGAATTTTAAGTAATAATAGCAATAGCCGCTGTTGAAATATAGCAGATGTTAGGCAATTTCACAAGCATCAATAAAATAAACACATCTCCAAGTCCATGTGATTGAACATGCAAACATTCATGAGAATAGATATGTTGATATATTTCAGCTCCACATACTTAAACATTTTGGTTTGTTTAATTTGGGGATCTGCAAGTGCCATGTTGAGTTGTTATGAATTCCTTTGTTACCAGCTCCGGCCCTACAGCTATCACATACTTTCTTTTTTAAAAAATTAAAGTAATGCAATGTATTCCCCAGAACTTTTTGTTATGTTTTTATATCTGAGTATAAGAGCCTTGGTGGCGCAGCAGACTAAAGCACTGTTAAGTAACACCAGCTGCCTGCAGTTACTGCAAGTTCAAATCTCACCAGGCTCAAGGTTGACTCAGCCTTCCATCCTTTCGAGGTAGGTAAAATGAGGACCCGGATTGTGGGGGCAATAAGCTGACTTTGTATAAAAAAGAACACCGCTGGGGGGGGGGCGAAAGCCCTACTAAGCAGGTATATACAAAAGTATGAAGGCTATTGCTTAACGCATTGTAAGCCGCCCTGAGTCTCCGGAGAAGGCAGCATATAAATCGAACCAATAAATAAATAAATAAATATCCTCATTTTTGTTTGTTTGAATAGTTGTGTAAATCTTTTAAAAAAATGATTCAACAAAATATGTTTTGAATACAATAAAACAATGTTTAGGAACATTTCATGGCTTTAGACACCCTTTAGATACAATTTTGTGAAGTTTTCCAGCTAAACATTTTGCTGGATAAAACCCTACCGCTAGAAAAAGTATTCAAGATCACTTCAAACATCATTTTTCTTATATTTGGATATTTCTCAGCTATTAAGTGCCATTAAGTGCACAAATGTCACACAGTTTCCTATCATGTTGATACAAGAATCCCATTAAAGCTACTGTATAATGTAACACTTAACAGGGTTTTTCCTCTTCAAACTAAGTAGAACAATTCTATCCACTTTTCATCATTTTTCTGCCTGCTGTGACCCTTCAGATTCCAACACTGTTGAGCGGCTAACAAATGTTTACCAATCTCCTTGTACAGCAGAGAATCCTATAATTTGGAATTCAAAATTATAACATGTTATATAGTAATAAAGTAATTCACATATATTAAGATCATGGTTCTTTACTAACATTTTTGAAAGGGCTTCATTCCAGCACTGGTAAAGCTAAATACTTAAATATTGTATGTAGGCATGAAATTGGGGCCAGAAGCTTTCAGATTTGATGGTGGAGTTGAGGCAATTGCTACCAGACAGAATGAAAAATATTACATCTTACGACCTGAAGTTATAGAAACTTATATGTATATGTGGCGATTCACTCATGACCCCAAATACCGGCAGTGGGGTTGGGAAGCCGTAGAGGTGAGACAATTAAATTATTTCTTTGAAGTATCTTATAATTTATATGTTTGCCATTTAAAAGAATTATTTGAATTTAGTGCATGCAGCAATATACTGTTTAAATAGATTGGAAATATAATTGGTAGGCTGTGATTTATCTCAGGCGGATAAAGTCATTTGGGAGATTTCAACCATTTCCATTTGTTTATATCTACTGTTTAAAAAAAAAGAAAGAAAATGATACTTAATTTATTATATTTAAAACATAATTAGCCATAGCTAATAAAATTTTCATTTTTAATTTCATTTTTTTCTCTGTTTTTATCTTTAAAATCCAATAAATTCAAAGGAACAAGATAGGAAAAAAACATTTGATTAATACATGGTTTCCCCCTTTAGTATTTGTAATCTCCAGACATTTCAATACTCCAAACAGTTTCAACTATTATTGATATAAGACGTCTAGACATGATGATCAAAACAACTTTGAGTACAGATTCCTTCATATCTAACAGAATTAAAATATCAAATGAATCCTCACCCTTTTCTATCATCAGAAACCTTTTTCATCTTGAAGTATAACCAGGATTTAACTTCACAATTCCCCAGAGGGATTATGGTCACTTTCTTGATCAGCATCAGTGTAGAGTTTGCGGCTATAATTCCTTTTTCCAGTTGTTGCAATGGAGTCTGCTATTAAAAAATAGCTCCTCCTAGCCATCTGTCAGTTTGCTCATCCCAATCCCAGTTAGAATTGTAGCCATTATTATCTTAATTATTTATGTATGTTTGTATTTTCACTTAAATTAAAGCTACAGCTTGTTCTACTAAAATGTATGCGTGCTCAAAAGTCGAATAAAATTACCAATTTAAAAGGATAAAACAGATATGAGAATAAATATTATTATTATTATTATTAATTGTTTATTCAAACAAATCAAGTTTCTGAATTAGAAAAGGCAAATCCTTTGTTGCAATAAAAATAATGCAAGTTGTAGTAAGATTCTTACATTAATTTGACTCCAAATTTCAGTTCAGCATGATTGATGTGTTTTATGCAGAATATACTATTGTTCTGATAACTGCTTTAAATTTAAAATTATGAAACGGTATTATAATGCAAATTACCCTATAATGTTTTGCTTTGAGAAAGATACTTATAAAACACCCTATTTTTCTTTTTTTAAATTCAGGCATTGGAAAAATATTGCAGAGTAGATGGTGGCTATTCTGGCCTTAGGGATGTTTACAGCAGTCGTAAAAGCCATGATGATGTGCAACAGAGTTTCTTCCTTTCAGAAACGCTCAAGTAAGCAATTGAATGGATTTTTAAATGAGTTATGAATTAATATTTTGCTGGATTGGAGCAGTAAGTATCTGAAACTAGCCCTGTGCAAAGCAAATATACATTTGCTTTAACAAAGTAAGGTGGGTTGAAGAGGGAATCTGATTTACTTCAGAGTAGCAGAGGTCAGCTGAATCTCCTTGATGAAGCATGTTAGATTATCTTGAATCATTGGGCAACCAGTGCTGTGGCAGAAAGCTGCTGCCAACCTTCTTGCCTAGCACTACCTGAATTGCTTATAGGCTAGGTGGCTTTGGATTATCTGTGGTGTGTTTTGAAGCTACCCAGCCTGGAAAATATTTGACCTGAAGACCTGTTTGAAGCTATGCAAACAGTAGATGTATCTGAAACTATCTCCAGAAACAAAGAGAATATTGAAGAGATGAAGATGGGAACTGGAGAATTGGGAAAAATCCTAAACTAAGAGAAAAAAAGCAGAGCAGCAGATTAGTCCTGTGGAAGCAAGAAAATGTCTCATCTGAGCAGATGTCAGATGTTGGTGTAATTGAGAAGAAATGAGAGCTGCCTTTTAAAACACGAATGTTTTAATAACTTTCAAAAGCTTCTCTTTTTA
This sequence comes from Arizona elegans, assembly GCA_022577455.1. Lineage (NCBI taxonomy): Eukaryota > Metazoa > Chordata > Lepidosauria > Squamata > Colubridae > Arizona > Arizona elegans. The sequence continues at coordinate 238,535,952 of JAKOOJ010000001.1, read as the reverse complement.
ATTGTAATACTGTCCCTTGGAGAAAAATGGAAAAATATAAAGTTACTAAGAACATATAGATAATCCTTGATTTATGACTAGTTGTTTAGTGACCATTCAAAATTACAACAACCTTGGAAAGGGTGCTTTACAACCCATAAAGCACTTCCAGCTACATAAAATGTTGCACACATACCCTGCAGTTAGATGACTATGTTTCAAAACTTGGCTCCCATTTAAAACTGATTACAGCATCCTGCAGTCATACGTTTGCAATTTGCAATATTTTTTTTTCCTATGGTCTGGGACTTTTTGCCAGTTTCCAGCAAAAAACACCCCTTCAGGAGAATGGACTCAGACTTACACTATGTGTTTTGCTTAATCGCCACATGATTCAGACTTATGGCTGCATGATTCACTTAACAACCGCTTTTAAAAACAATTTTAAAATTAGTTCCTATCACATGGGTGCCTCGAATTACAACTGTTATGACTTACAACTGAAATTCTGGTCCTAATTGCAATCATAAGTCGAAGACTATGTTACTGAACAGATACAATATATAAGAATACAATTTATGAAATGTAACCAGATTGTTTTTAAGTGGAATAGCTGATATATTTCTAGTGGAATTTTGGATACTTCTGAATGAAATACTAAACAAATTCTTAATATAATAAATGTTCAGTATAAATAAAATAAATATTATACATGTACTTGTATTTCTAGTTTTATAATGTATTAATAATGCATTTTTGTTCTTTACTAGGTATTTATATTTATTATTCTCTGAAGATGATATTCTTCCATTTGAACATTGGGTCTTTAATACGGAGGCACACCCTCTCCCAATTATTAAAAGAGGAAAAGAGGAAAAAGAAAGCAAATAAAACTATTTTGAATTTTATTTGGGCATTTTATATGGCTGTTAATGTTCTAGCTGGCATTTTTTAGTTTTAAACCAGGTTCTGTTTCATGTTTTGTTTCTTTCTTATTTTGTTTGTTTGTTTGTTTTTTTGCAGTCTGCTATCAACCTGGCAATTTTTCTCAAGGGACCTAATATTATTAAATTTAATTATTAATATTTATGTTTTCCCAGAACGTAATATGTCATCTCTAGTTTTTGTTGATCATCAGTATAATGAGTATTTGGTCAAACAGAATACAGAATTCATCATGTTACTTAGTTTTTACTTTATGTTTAGACTGCAAAATTGTTTTCTCCTCTGTGAGGAGATGTCTGCTTTAAGCTGTAATACTTTGCTGTGTTGCAAAAAGCCATAAAGAATTAAGTACGAAGAGCTTTTTTCTTTTAAAATCAGCTCCAGTGGGATTTGTCTGATCAGTGGAGACAAATCTAACTGTGACAGCCTCTTCTTATGCGGGTCTATCATTAATTGGTAATCAGAATACTTAGAAAGATGTACTATTCATATAAACCAGATATAGTTTTATCTTATCTGTATATACCATTACATTGAACTGTGGTTTATCTTAGAAGCCTGGATTATGAAATCTTTTTCACATATTTACATATCAAGCCTAACCACAGATAACTTTGGTGCCCATCGATTTCTTTGTCTCTGAGTTTGTTTCATATACAACTGTGAAATTGGGTTAACATTTGGACATGGCTTCACAGATACCCTTTGAAGCTGCACAATTCTCAAAACCTGTTTTGGTGAAAATAGAATTTCAGCAGTATTTTCACTTAAAGAAAAAAATCTGTTTCCTGTAAAACTTTAGTTGTTATGCAAGATGAACTAATCTAATGTGTGATATCCTTTTTGTGCTTTGAAATTTATTGTATTTAGCAATTGGTCAGTCCAATTCTATAAGTCTGTTGTTGCTATTTCCAACATTCCATTAGCTTTTTCTTCCACTTGACAGATATTGGGCACAATGACGTGGAAAGGGGAGGGATAATATACCTCAGAGGTACCATGTTTTAGAAGTTCACACTGTGGCTCTAATTCTCTTTTGAAAGAATTGACCACAGTACTTTAATGTTTTACTGCAGGGGGCAGGGGAACCTAAACTGTTCCCTAGTTTATCAAAGTGATAATGTTGACTGATTTATTTTTTTTTTAGTTTTGTTATGGAATGGTTTTTTTCCTGTTTACATTTGGGATGCTTCTGTAAATATAGTTTTAATAAGCAACATTAAACAATGCGAGTAGGGATGAATTTTATATGATACATCATATTTAGCAGCCTTCATGTAACAAAACAAAATTTTGTTGAAAAGAAAGCTGGGGATTGATGTACAACAGAAGGGAGCCTATTGTGGTAGCCTTTCTTCATTATGTAGCTTTTAAAACTGAATTTTAACTATCCTCTAGTCCTAAAAGATTCATTGCAGTCCTAAACTTACATTTACTATACAGTCATAACATCCTCCTACCTGGACACTGAAATCAGTTTATGCCGTTACTGAAAGTTCGTTTATGCTATCAAATTTAGCTATCTACGTTTTGAGCCAAGATAAGAGGACTAATTATAAAAATTGCATAAACTTACTCCCTGATCCAAAGACAACCTGATGATACATAATGTTGCGAGGGTCTGCACTGATGTGAGGCTTTTCAAAACTTGCTACACCTCAGTGCAAATAGTTTCCTCTGCACTATGGCTTAGTGATGCTACAGTGCTGCTGCAACATCACAACTCTATTTGTGAACCCTATGGATGATCATATTATGCTGGGTTTTAGGTTTGGCCATAATGATGATCTGGTAATCTGAATAGGGAGAACCACAAGCAATAATTCCCTTTAATGCCCCTACCCTCCCAATTTTACCTGAAACTTTTTTTCTGGATCTCTGGGCCAGTTTGCATATTAAATTTCACACACCTACCAAGACTTAAAAACTATTCTGAAAATCAAACATGGCAACTGAAAAATCCACAAGTAAAATTATTGAAGGAACAAGGACATTCACGTTTATTTGGAACAGGACTGTTGCAGTTAGTAAATCATTAGTATATTAAGACATTTTTGTACAAATGATGTCATTTCTTGATTATATAGAACTCTACTAACATGCATATAATTTTGAGTATCAAATTGAAAAAATGCTCCTCATTTGTTCGGCTCTTGTATTTTCTGTTTGGTTCTTTACATCCTGAAGTACCTTCACATTAAGTTTTTCAAATGCTGATAAAAGCAAATACAATTTCTATCATGGAACATTGAGGGAAATTAATTTCTACTTTATTTCTATATTTAATGCCAATAGGTGTGACCTGGGGAGAAAACATTTAAAAATATATTAACCCATTTTTACATAGGGATAGTTGATTTCCTTGCCATAATAATGAAATAAGTAGTAAAGTTTCTTTTGGGTTATTTTAAGTATTATATTACTGTTACATTATGTTATTATATAACATAAAATTAATTACCAAATAACATTAACCTCTTTTATCAGCAAAGAAAGATTGCTTTTGTAGCTGTTCAGCATGTTAACTAGTAAGACATATATGCAGTATATAATTACATAGAGTAAGAATCAAACTATATACTGCCGTATAGAATTTATTATCATCCTGTTACAAAACTATTGGTATTGATTGACCAAAATACTTTTAAAGTCAATGCACTTTCTGAAAGTACCATAAGTGTAATAGGGCAGCAATCATTTGTGTAGCTAATAATGTGCAATATTATCGGTTCAAAGCCATCACATTATTTTTTTAAAAAAAATTATGTAGCAGTTTTAATGTAAAAAAGTACAGTTTATGTCCACTTCCTATCCTTTATTGTTTCAACTAAAGTGCCATTTTTACTTTCTTTGGGAGCCACCATTGATGGTAAAACGGCCATTGACGGCCTCTAACCTTGAAATCCTTTCCCAAAACACACTGTATGTTATTATTCCTCCTTATAACGCTGTGCACTGCCATGACTTGCCTTGCATCATCCAACAGATGATAGTTAAATTCTTAGTCCTGTTCAAGACCTTTTGAAGAATGCATTTTGTTAAAACTTTTTAATTTCCTAAGAGTGAACTTATAGAACTAAAAGTGGTTACCTGGTAAGACTATCTCTGGTGCAGTACTTCAGGTTTGTTTGTTTGTTTTGTTAGTTGTTCTCCAAGACTCTACTGTTTGGTAGGACCATTAGTAGTCCTTTATTGTACCAGCCCACTATTTATCTTCCACATACAGTATATCATGGACATATCATGAATCATTTCCTCACTGTTATGTTTGCATGAAGATATTTGGAATAGCAAATACTTTGTTCCCTTTTTTAAGGCTTTCCTTAAAAAGGGTGTGCTGTTTTCTTCTTCTTTTTGGGGAGGGGGGTGTTTGTTTTTTTGGTTAATATAATAAGTGTTCCAAGACTGTATATCATTGGACTCAAATAGCCTTCCCAGAAATGCTGTGTTAGGCATTCAGCAATCCAGTTCCAATATTATACCAGCTTGTTCCCAAAATGTGCCAGTCTTAAAAAAATAAATACAAGGGAATTATTTCACTTATTCTTTCTAATCATTATATTTAGTTTGTGAAACTGATATTGGCTCATATGTGGCATTTCCCCTCCTCTCTTTTCGCTGCCAGTCCTCCAGTGTATACTGCATCAAGGTGCCATTTGGGGTAAATTGGACTCTGACCTGCTCACATGTAACCTTAAACTATAATAGTCTAATTTCAAGTTCCCATATTGTGTAAACTTAACCATTGTGATTTATTTAATAAATCATAGGCCAGTGATCCATGGCTTAATTTAATGTCTGTGAAGTTAATATTTTCCTGTAGTCATCTTTGTCTGCTTATATAAATTGAATGCAAAATTAACATTTAAAAAATTATACCCACCCCCTTTTCCATCCTTTAGAGGCAATTAATTGCGCATAATCTCCTCAAACGCAGTGGTTCAAGTGTTTTTATCAATTTCATATTTCTTTTTAAAGGGAGTTGTAATTTTCTCATGGGGGTTATTATTTAAAAGAGCACAACGTTTCTATAGTTCTATAACTTAGAGGTAATCAGGTTGTATGTACAAGCTGCACTAATGTATCTTTTTTGTAAAGTGATGTAAGTAGACAAGAAGATTGTATATCCCTTAGAATTACTAAGTATAAAAGAAACATTGTTTTATATCTTCAAAGCGGCAAAGTCGAGTTTTACAGAAAACTGCCAAAGTATAAAGTTTCAGATTGATTGCCATTTTAAAAGTTATTGCTAAAACCCTGAAATTATTTCCAATGGTGTGAATAGCTTCAGATTATCTTTTTTAGAATTTACTAGCAACGTCAGACAAGCAACTTTGGGATTCCCTTTTATCCTTCCAGAAATGACTGAATTAATGCTGATCACTGTGTATATAGTTTAACAATAAAGTAACTCTATTTTTTTTTAAGTGTCTTTTCCAGATTAGACAGCACCTAAGTTTCCATTGCTTTTTAGCAAAAAAGCTAAATCAACCACAATGATAGGCACAATGTGGCTGTTCAAATACTTAATTTACAAAACCCTGGAAATTCTTAATTTAAGTGTCATGTATGTTGTATGACAGCTTTATAATCCCAAATGACATTTTGTTGGTAAAGTGAACTGATCAGTCATTTTGTTATAATGTTTTTGTTTGTGCATATTCCACTTAGTCTTTTTCCACCTTTATAGAAATATCTGGTTACAAGAGATCAAAATGCTTAATTTTTAAGAACTATATTTGTAAAAAAAAAATCAATTGTGAATAAAGTCTTTTAATAAATGCTTTCGTTTGGCAAAGTGTGTTCATGTATGTATGGTTATTGAAGAGGCACAAATAATCTGCAATAAATGGAGATCTGGACTGATTACATGGAAGATAATGTGTCTGGGGTGAAAGACCTATTTTGGCACTAGATAAGGGTCAAGTGAATTCAAGAGAGGTTGGACGTAGTTTTGTGGCTACATAGAGATTCAAAGTCAATTCCTCATTTGATTTCACCCCCTGGGTTCTGCCACTCCTCCTACACAAAACTAGGTTTGCTGGTTGATTGTTTTACTAGAACACATAAAAATGAACACAAAAACTTCCTAATCCATGTCAGGCAGTCAAAATGTACAACAAATACTGTAAATAAATATATTTCACTGCATTCATCCAGAATCTAAGAATAGGTTTTCTCAAATATGCTACCTGAAAAATTTCATTTCACAATTTACATGCAAAATATGTATTGTATTGTTGAACTATTTAATCATTGTGGGATTAAATTGCCTTATATTGCCTATGATAGATGACTTGGGTCAGTAACATTTAAAATTTTGTGAACAAGCTATGGATATCTTCACAAAATGGAATGGAAATTATGATTACTATAATAAAAACTCTACCAGAAGGTAAATTCATGACATTCACATCTATGTAGCTATCCAAGCACCTTAATTTTCTTTTCCTTCTCCACCTCCTTTTTGGGGCATTGTTTCTAAACAAAACAATGGTGCAGCCATTTGCTTTTTAATTTTTTCTAATAATTCTTCTAGACAGCAGCATCCACAACAAAGCTCAATAACATCAAAATATCAGCACACAGACTATATATTTGCGTGGTTCAACTACGTAAATCATAGAATTGGCACAATAAATATTAATGCGTAAGTATTATCCCCCTCCCCCAATGGACATTTTTTGCTCTGTGGTATCTCAGCTCTATGGCTCAAAGATGCTAATCTAATATGGTGTTTAACAAAGCTGCTTTGATTTTCAGCCTACTAGCTTGGGGGGTGGTGGTGTTTTTTTACTTGAAATATTTAAAGTAAAATATATAATTAAGAGGGCCAAAAGCTGGAGGCCTCCTGAAGATGCTCCATGCAACAAGTCCACTGGGTTGTTCAGTATAGAGTGACAGTGCAGCATCCTGTTTCCAACAATTGTACATTTATTAGCTGATGCTTTGTTGTTTGAATATTTGTGATGGTTCCGTGAGATTAACTCTCGAAATGAAAGGGAACTTGAAAAATGTTGCAGAAAGGAATCTGATAGCTTTATTTTCTCAAAAATTCTGAAGCTACGGACAGAGCTGATGGGAAATAAATACGAACATAATATATACCCATTTATAAAGTGTTCCTACATTAATTTTTCCTCCCATCAAATCAAATACTTGCAAGTAGTTATTTACGTATCTCAGGCCCAGAATCAGCTCTACCATTAAATATGGTAAATCAGTCCACTTTGAGCATATCAAATTAGCGGAAGAGTGAGCAAACATACCTTACCTTCCCTCCTCTCCACATTAGGCCTCTGCTTTCAGGAGAAGTGGAAAAAATTGTTCCTTCATCAGTACAGAAACAAAATTAACAGTCATTCTCATTGGGTTTTGTATCTTGTTCACCTCTAGTAGGGAAGGAGATGTGCCTGCTGAAGCAATGCATTTGCAACTTAGAAATTCACTTAATACTGACATTCTTGAAGATCAGAAAAGTTCTTCAATATATTTCTTTCCAATAATCAGATTGTAGAAATACTAATTAAAATTTAATTAACTTTTTATGTATTAACTGAATGTGTAACTGTAGGCAACCCAGAGTTACCTTATGGTAAGATGGGTGACTAATACATTTTTACCTAAAATATCTAAGAGGGGTTAGAGTTAATCCTATTGTGTAGAATGCAGACTACTGAGCAGTACTACAGAAAGACGGAGTTAGATTGATCTGATGATAGCATTTTAAGGTAAAACAAATTTCCCATTGTACAGGCACAGTCTTTTTCAGAGGGTTGTTTTTTGTTGTTGTTTTTTTGTTTTGTTTTGTTTTTGTATCTTCCTTTGGTAATAGCTGTTGGAAGGGCATTAAATCTGGCTAAAGAAAGGGCGCTTCTGAATTTTGGGATCATTATGCAACTGAGATATCTGGCTGGTTGGAGAGAATGTGAGGAGTGGCTCAAGAAGGTATTTCTGGGAAGACTAAGAAGTCAACTTGCAGCTCTAAATCAGTGGCCCATTTCTGAAATTAGTTAGAGCATGTTCATAGCCCATCAAGGTGATGGTTGACTATGAATAGCCATAGAGTTGCAGTTTAAATTGTATTGCCTGGCTCCAGGAGCACTGGAAGTTGTCAATCATCATTAAAAAGGTCAGATCAACTGGAAAGAAAAGGATGTTAAGCCAGTGGGAAAAGATGTGAATCCAGGCAGACATTTCAATTTTGAGAAGGCCAACTTCATAGTGAAGGTCTGTGCTCAAAACACAGAGATGTGGTTGAAAGCTAGTTCTCAGAAATTTGGACTGAAGTCTTTCCAAAAGAAGGAATGACCTGTAGGGACCCAACTGAACTTCAAAAAGGAGCTGGACTCGAGTCTTAGCTGAGAAGACTTTAATTGCTGCAGGTATATGCTGAGCTCCTTTGGAGAAGTAAAAAGATGGTAAGGACAACACATTGCATTTAGAGTAAGGCAGTCAACATATTTGCATTTACCTGTAGCTTGGAAGACAATCCCCAGATATTTGAAGGTCTTGACTCATCAGCAAGTCCTATGCTGAAAAGTGTATTGCCTAAGATCTTAAGTAGAGATTACAGTAGGAATTTTTGGTAAGAATGGGACAATATCACACTATTTTTACAGGTCATATACTCATGGATGGAACTGAGTAGTAACCTATCTAAGTAGATAAAAATCAATCACTGAAAGTTTATGTCTTCATTATAAATGATGAATACAATACTTTAATATTAAAATCCTTGGGAAAAGTAGAGTTTTGTTTCTAGCATGTTTCTTTAACATAGTGATTAGTGGAATTTAAGATAAGAAAGGTTGTGAATCTCCAACATATAACAACATCCACAACTTTCCTGCCCCTCTTGCAGATGGGTTAATAGAAATGTGCAATTTCTCCCTTGTTAATGGTGAAGCTTGGCCTGTGGCATTCAGGGAAGCTGTAAATGGAGGGGGGAGGGGTGGAATCAAAACTCAATTTTGTCTCATTTCATTTAAATGAAATGTAATTGCAATTAAACACAATTAATATGACTAGTTATGCATGTTTAATAATTGTCCCCTGCTATTCAATTTTTTAAAAATGTAATGTGAGGGTGGGGGCAATATGTGGCCTTGCAGCCTTACATTTTGCATTTCTGTGTTAAATGATTTCAGCCAATAGATCTACCTTCCAAAGAAGCTGGGGGGAAAATGATCATTATCATAATTAGTAGTAAAATGAAACAATTAAATTCTGCCTGTTTGATAAATGCAGCACTCAAATATTCCAGCCAAGACAACTGCTCTCCCAAATCACCGAGTTAAGTCATAAGCTAGGTTACTAATTAACATAAATCAGTCAACATTTTCTCTGACCCATAAAATCATTACAAATATGAGATTGCTATTTACAAGCCTGCTAGCTATTTCAACAGGCTTGCTTCAGCAGAGAACTGCTTATTAGATTCAAAAGCAATAAGATTAACTTCAAATAAAAAGAGCCCTTTACAAACTGTGATGCAGATATAAATCTTCAAGGCTTGTTCAGGACCCATGGAATTGGTTGGATGTAGGGGAAAACAGTGGCCTCTATTCTTCTAAAAGGAAAATAGCAATTTTATTTTAGTCAATAATCTATATAGCAATGGCTGGTCTTCTAAAGAGGAAGTTTTACTGTATGAGAAAAAATTAAGTTTAGGTATGGGATTTGTTCATTTGTGTGTGAAGACGTTAGGCCCATTGACTCTGGGTCTGACAAGAAATGTCACACTGACAGATGAGAAACCAAAGCAGTAAAAATAGCCAAATTATTAATAATTTAGCACATGGAGAAAAGCTTAGATTTCTGCACAAATTGTTCATTGCTTTATTTTATATCTAACTTTTTTGGGCTAATATTCTAGCTCAGATATCCAGGTCAATTTTTTCCTTACCTTTTACTTCTGGGCTGCAAAAATCTCTCAAAAGTTCTTGTATTTCTTTGCTGGCATTTAATGAGTCATTCAGATGTTTGAAGCTCAAATTTGGTAGCCCTACTTTATACCATATAAAAACCTTTGGAGAAATGTCACCCTTATGCATCACCCAGTGTTATTAAAAATATCAAGGATTAAGCATGATATTGACTCTGTCCAATCAAGCTTATCTTAATTTGGGGTGGAGTTCCATCAGTACGCTGATGATATGCAGCTGTACATCTCCACCCCAGGCCATCCCAACGATGCCCTTGAAGTGATGTCCCGGTGCCTAGAGGCCATGCGGATCTAGATGGGGAGTAACAGGCTTCGACTCAACCCTTCCAAGACTGAGAGGCTGTGGCTTCCGGCATCCCGATATAGCCAGCTGGTGCCATCGCTGGCTATTGGGGGCGAGTTATTGGCTCCCACGGATAGGGCTCGCAACGTGGGTGTCCTCCTGGATGCACGGCTGTCTTTAGAAGAGCATATGACTGCCGTGGCCAGGGGGTTTTTTTACCCTTTCTGGATCAGGACTCCTTACGCACAGTCACTCAGGCACTCATCACTTCCCGCCTGGACTACTGCAATGCTCTCTACATGGGGCTCCCCTTGAGGAGTACCCGGAGGCTCCAACTGGTGCAGAGTGCGGCCGTGTGGGGGGTTATGGGAACGAGGGGGCACTCCCATGTGACACCTCTCCTGCGTGAGCTGCATTGGCTTCCAGTGGTCTTCCGGGTGCGCTTCAAGGTGTTGGTTACCACCTTTAAAGAGCTCCATGGCATAGGACCTGGGTATTTGCAGGACTGCCTTCTGCCGCCGATAGCCTCCCACCGACCAGTACGCAACCACAGAGAGGGACTCCTCAGGGTGCCATCAGCCAGGCAATGTTGGCTGGTGACCCCCCAGGGGGAGGGCCTTCTCTGTGGCAGCTCCTGCCCTCTGGAACAATTTGCCCCAGAAATAAGAAGGATATCGGATCTCCGGGTCTTTCGCCGTGCCCTGAAAACTTTTCTTTTCCATCAAGCAGGGCTGGTGTGAACCGCCCCCCCCCCCGGTTTTTTTAGTTTTTTAGCTTTTTAGCTGTTAATCTGTCAATGGGTTTTAATTCGAATTGTTTTTAATTTGGGCCAAAGTATGTAATTCTTTTAATAATTTTAAATTTTGTATTGGTATGTGTTTTAGTTCTGGCTGTGCATTGCCCTGAGTCCACTAGGAGAAGGGCGGTATACAAATTGAATAACATAAATAAATAAATTAATTAATTAATTAATATGCACAAACTGATTAGATAATGATTGTGTTTAATATCTAGCCTTCTTCCTAGGTTGCTACCTATAGTTTCTTAATTTCTCAATAAACTCATTAATCTCTACATTTTCAAAAAAGCTGTTTATTTGGGAACATGCTTATTTATATCCTGGTATATTAAAATGATACAATATTTTACCTGAAATAAGTATAAAAAGAAAGATGAATTTCTTCATATATCAGAAGATAACGGGAAAGGGAAAATAATTGTTTTAACTGTGTCCTGGGGCCTGATCTTCATAGTTATTTCTTCTACCATAACTGCAGCAAAATTAAGATTAGCAGTAGAAAAAAACAATTTAAAATCTATGTCTATTGACAGAACTAAGGTGGTTATTCTGTATCAGGTTGGGAAAAAATATTTCCATTTTCTCCTTTATCCAAATAATTGCTATAAACCAGCTGGATGATCAGATGTAGGAGAATCCATAAACAATACTCCATTGTGTTAATATGAAGCACCACATCAACATCCCCTTGCATTCTTCTTCCAGAAAAACTCCATCCCCACAAAATTCAATAACCCCCTCTTCTGGTCAGACATTCATCTTTGCGAAGTGTCGAAGCACACTACTAGGATTGACAGGGCCTGGGCTGTAATTGTTTTAGTTCTTCCAGATATTGTGCAGGAACTGACACACTATCCCTGTTTCTTTTTCTTTTTTTAAATTAAAACACCAATCCCCCCCCCACAATATTAATGGTTATACAGTTGAAGCCCCAAGTTGAGAACTCTCAGAGAGGAATGTTACTCATCTCTTAATTCCCAGTGTTTGTCTTCTCACAGACAGTTTGCATGATCACAGGACAGATGGAAACTAGTGAACCCTCATGACTGATGGGTAGCAGTTTAACCCTATGGATGGCTTGGTTTGTTTATCTAACCTCCTGAGGGTACAATGATTGAATTAATTGACCTTTTTGTGGTCTCATTTCCTCCCCAATTGACCTAGTTTATTGTGTTCTGAAAAAACTCTTCGTTTCTAGTTTAGTTTCTTTGAACTAGACAGCACTGTTTCTTAAGATTAAACTGAATTTCCACCAAAAAAAAGGAAGGGCTATATTAAAAATGTAAGTCTTCTCATTGTGCATTATCCGTGTATTGTCTCTAACCGCAGCATTGCTCAGTACATAAATTTTGTGTTATATACACAAAATTGCCTTTGAAACTAAATGTTTGGGGATATAACCTCAAACGGAGCACCAACTCCCGTCCCATCTGCTCCTCTATTTGTTCCATTTACATTTTCCAATTAATTCCTTATTCTTGTAAAGCCCCATTCTTCCCTTCTGTCCTGTCAGCATCTGTCCTCCTGACACCTTTGTTGATTCCATATACAGAAATATAAAAGCAACCTTGAGGACCAGCTGGTGGGAGAGAATTTAGAGAATACCGAAAAGAGCTTTGTTCTTTTTCCTGGCAGCCCCCCTGAGCAATGTGATTTTGAAATGTTAAGTCTATCCTGTGATTTGTTCCAAATTCTTGATTAAATTCAGCCTTTTTGGGCAATAGCTGAAAGGGACCTCATCCTTTATAGTTTCTTTAATTCATTCTAGGCCAGGAAATGTAAAATCAAAGTTCGCCAAGTCAACATCCCCTTGGGAGAACTTAAGCTTTTGAGTGCTCAGTGATGTGAAAGCAATGATGGGAATTGTAGTTGTTCTTAGAAATCAGTAACAGTTGTCTAAAGATTAAGACTTTCAAAGAGTGGGATTTAATACAGGGAAATGACAAGTAAAAGGATATTAATATCCAAAATGACTGATGAAAGTGGGATTGATACAATCGTCCGAGCTGCTGTTATTTCAGCATTAAAAAAAAATCCTGTCTTTAGTACATTTTTTTTCCCAAAGCGGTTCTTTCGTCTCTTTATCATCTGTGTAAAATGGAATAAAATGAAAAATAGTGACTGGACCAGAGATGGTATTCAGCAGGTTATGACCAGTTCTGGAGAACCATTAGTGGAAATTTTGAGTAGTTCGGAGAACCGGTAAATACCACCTCTGGCTGGCCCCGCCCCCATCTATTCTCTGCCTCCTGAGTCCCAGCTGATTGGGACAAAGTGGGGATTTTGCAGTAACCTTCCGCTGGAATGGGGAGGGAATGGAGATTTTACAGTATCCTTCCCCTGCCACGCCCACCAAGCCATGCCCACCAAGCCATGCCACGACCACAGAACCGGTAGTAAAAAAAATTGAATCCCACCACTGGAATAGATCTTTTACCATTAACCAGATTTTCTTTAAAAAAAAACAACAGTATTTTCAATGAAGCAGATTTCCCAACAACTGCAGGAAAATATTGATTCAATCTAGTTTTGGAGAATTAACTGAAACCTGAAAAAATTATTGAGTTTTTGTTTCAAACACCAAAAAGTATTTAAACAGTTCAGTTTCTTTGGAGTAGTAATAATATTCCTCACTATAGTTATAATAGTAGATTTTCCTCCAAAATGTTGAAGGTTAAGAGAACTGATCTGGATTAGCTTTAATGATGTTTCTTTTATTTAGATATAAGGAGTTATCTCAAGAAATATCTAATTTAGTTTACTGTAGTAGCAGCAAAGTCGTAGGCTAGCCCATTTGGTTAAAAAAAACCCACCAATTTTCTATAAGAAGCCAAAATGCTTTAGATAAGACTTAATTCATGTTGTGATTAAAAATCAGTATGTTGAAGGACACTGAAAAGAATGGAGATATGCAAAATATTGTATATAAACCTGGAGGGATCTGATTAACCCTTGATTGGGGCTAAAAACAATCCATGTTAGGGGCTTCTGCTAGCAGCATAAATAAAATAACTTTATTGTCATTGTACATGTATACACAGTATACCCATACAACGAAATTCACTTAACACCCAAAGACCAGGTCCAACACACATAACAATCCCCAAACACATTCCCACCCACCACAATTCCCCACCCCTAAACCACCCAAGCATCAACACAACAGACCAAGTAATACTGTCCAACAGCTCACTGATGGTGGCCCTTTAGTTCATTGTTGAGTGCAATTATAGCTCTGGGATAAAAACTATTCAGAAAACGTGTGGTCCGAGTTTTAATTGTTCTGTATCTTCTGCCAGAAGACAACAGTCCAAAAAGATTGTTAGCAGGATGGGAAGAGTCTCTGAAAATGTTATGCAACTTTCTCAAACAGCGAGATTCGAAGATGTCATCCAGGGCTGGTAGCTGGAGTCCGATGATATTCTGGACAGTTTTAATGATTCTCTGTAGAGAATCCGCTACAGAGTTGCTCCCATACCGTGCAAGAATGCCGTATGTCAGGACACTCTCAATGGTGCTGCGATAGCAGGACAGAAGTAGATGCTGAGATAGATTTATCTTCCTGAGCATTCTCAGGAAGTACAGCATGCACAAAAGTCAGACATAGTTGTGTGAGATGACCCTCTATAATGAAAATGAGATTTAATGCATGCAGATGCATACACAAGTGGATAGACAGCTGGCAGATCAAAGCCTGTCTCCTCATTGCAACCTCTTTTTTTTTTTCTGAGGGAGAAGAGCAAGGCAACTCTTTTACATAGGACCTGATCACGTGGCAGTGGGCGTAGCCTACAAAGTTCACCACCCAACCAGCTTAATCAGGGCTAGGGATACAGGCAGACAAGCTGGCTGGCACTCACTGATGCCACTGACAGTATGGTTTACTGTGTGGTTCAAGCTTCAATGGGGGCATATGTATAATCACAAGAAATAAGTAAATGAAATAATGTAAAGTTCTTGAGTTATTGGATTGGGTACAGTTAAGCATTTAACAAAAGCATTGCCATAAGAAATTATTGTTCACCCAACTACCATTTAAAGTAGTAGATTTATCTTTTTAAGGAACCAGGTGTGAAGGAAGGTAGTTGTCCAGCTTTACTAGGGTGACTCCATGCATCATCAATTTTCCAAATATAAGACACAACTGACTCAGGGAGTCAGGAGCAGATCAGAGGAGGGTTGAATTGTTTCCCACTCTGCCTGGTCACAGGCAGTGAGCTAATGGCACCAGAAGCTATTTGAGGGCTTCAGGTGCCAGGATAAGCCTTCAATGGTGTTTGTATTCATTATCAACAATGCATACAGGCAATTCAGTCTACTGTAAAAAGTCACCCAAGGCACCAGCCAGGATTGTGTCATTCTTGCTTTCTATCATCTTTCTCCCTCTTTCAAGAATAGCTCTTCATCTAATTTCATCATCCACAATTCTAATAGCAGTCTATATTTCCAATTAACATCAGACAATAGGCTTGGCTTCTCTCCCTCTTACCAAAACTGCTTTTCTTGTTCCAAACCGTACCCATAAAAATTGAAAAGAAATTTTTCGATGAGGCTTCTTCCTTGAAGCCACGATGGCAGATCCTGATGCTGAGCCTGCCTACCAATTCTAGACAGCTTGAGTATATTTGATATCCCATCACAAGGCATTATTTCCCGCAAGAAACAGAAGACGATGTCATGGCACCATAGAGTTGGAAAACCTCTGCTTTTCATTATAGTTGGCAGTGATGTGATCATCAAAATTAAATCAGAAAACCAGGATTTCTTCTGTTGAGAAATAAAAATAAATGGACATTGATGAGAATAAGGGGCATTTTTTATTCAGTTTGCATTTTTACTGCAACCTACCCAATTGTAGTTTTAAACCAAGCAAAAATGAAACAATACAGAGTTATCTTTTAAATGCACCCTTCTCCCAATATAATTATGCTGTTTTCCCCCCAAAAGTGACTCACAATACTGTATATATTGATGAAAGTATTATATTGGGAAAAGTTGCTGGCAGCTTGGGAAAAGTATGAACTAAAAGATGAACACGTATACATATTTTCGAATAGATTTACCTACACACACTCTCACAAACTGCACCTTAATGTGGAAACTGAAACTGTCAAACTGAAGATCAGAAAAATGAAAAACTGAAATGGATACATTTCCCTTTTGAGTCATGCCTACATCACTAGAAAAAGGGGGGAAATGAATAACCACACAGGCTCTTGTAGTTTAGAATTCACTAAATTATTGAAATGGGTAGCTCTTTGCTGCCATCACTTGACTTTGTGAAATTATTCAAGGCTTTTATTCTATCAAATACTGTAAAGTATTTCAGATCCATGTTAGAACATCTTGATTAAGCCTCTGGAGAGATCATCAAAAGTGCAAGATTTTAAGATGTCTCAGCAAACAAGATGATACCAAAGGTAGGTGAGGGGGAAGGATTATAATAATATTAGAATCATGAAGTCTATTTGATTATAAGTCTTGTAGCTTACAAAACTATCTTCTTTTGGAGATTTTCTTCTTTTGGGTGATGAATTAGCTCATGCCAACATACCTCCTTCTCAACATCTGCTATTTTGGACCCATTGAATACAAATGATTAATGATTTTCATACTTAGATTTTATTTTCCTAATCATGTCATTTTATTCATGTGCGTAATAAATCTCTACTTACTCATTTCAATTTGGGAAAGTCCATTCTTATGAAATCAGTTGCTTGGGGTTTCTCTGAAACAATGTGTCATGTTTGAATGAACATTGATCTAGAGGTCTGACTGAAACTACAATTAATTCTTGCTTGGGACTTTTTTAACAGATCCTGATTCTCTTTTCTCTGTTGAGAGTGGGGCTGGCTTTAGGCTAAGGCTGAGTAGGCATTGGCCTAGGCCTAGGATTCCAAAACTTATGGGGAACCAATGCTGCCCTGCTTTCCAAAAACAAAGGCTGTTTTATTAATGCAAATCTTTGTATTGGCAGGAAGTGGCACCATCAGTTAAGATGGTCTAGGGGTGCCATATACTCTTGAGTTGGCACTAGAGATGAGTGGTCATCACCCCATGCAAATAATCTCTCAGAGAAAACAGGTATGTTTGCTCTTGACCCCTGTACTTTATACATAGATCTTTTTAAATTAGCATCAAGAGGAGAAAAAACAAATGGAAGGACTCATCAGAACATATATATAAGACCAAATCTGTAGAATGCCAAAATGCAGCACATAATCCAGCTAATGAAACTATGTGGCGGGCTGTTTAATACAGATAGTCCTCAAATTATGACCACAACTGAATCCAAAATTTATGTTGCTAAATCAGACATTTGTTAAGTGAGTTTTGCCCCATTTTACAACTTTTCTTGCCACGGTTGTTAAGTGAATCATTGCAGTTGTTAAGTTAGTAACATGGTTGTTAAGTGAATCTGGCTTCCCCATTGATTTTATTTATTTTATTTATTTATTTTTGTCAGATTTATATGCCTCCCTTCTCCCGTAGGACTCGGGGCGGCTCACAACAATAAAACAACCCGACAATAGATAAAAATTAAATAATATTAAAAGCCAATTAAAATCCCCAAATCTCCTAGTAAAAATCCACGGCAGATCAGGGAAATTGCTGAAAGAGCCATGTCTTTAGGTCGGCGTGGAAGGTGTGGAGGTCGGGGGCTGTATGGAGCCCGATGGGCAACCCATTCCAGAGGGTCAGTGCGACCACAAAAAACGCCCTCATCCTGGGGACACTGTCTGGCCGAGGGGACCCAGAGGAGGGCAGCTCTATGTGAGCACACTGGGTTGTGGGAGGCCGGTAGGAGGTGATCCTGCAAATACCCCAGGCCCATGCCATGAAGGGCTTTATAGGTGAGTACCAGCACCTTGAAGCGGATCCGAAGGACCACCGGCAACCAGTGCAGCTCGCGCAATAGTGGTGTTATATGGAAGTAGCGGGACGCACCCGTAACTACTCGCAGCCACATTCTGGACCAGTTGGAGCCTCCGGGTGCACCCCAAGGGCAGCCCCATGTAGAGGGCATTGCAGTAATCCAATTGAGAGATAATGAGAGCATGAGTGACCGTACAGAGGGCGTCCCTGTCTAGAAAAGGGTGTAACTGGCGCACCAGGCGAACCTGTGCAAATGCCCCCCTTGTCACGGCCATTAGATGGTCCACTAAAGACAGCCATGAATCAAGGAGGACGTCAAGATTACGAACCTTTTCCAAGGGAGCAAGACACTACCCTCCCATCAACAGTGATGGGGGATCTAGATCATGGAACGCCAGTATCCACAGTCACTCTATCTTGGAGGGGTTGAGCCTGAGCCTGTTCCTACCCATCCAGAACCCATACTGCCTCCAGGCACTTAGACATCATGGAAAGGCCATCCCTGGGTTGGTTCGGGGTGGAAATGTAAAGTTGGGTATCATCAGCGTACTGATGATACCGCACCCCGAAACCACGAATGATCTCACCCAGCGGCTTCATATAGATGTTAAAGAGCGGGGGGAGAGAACCAATCCCTGCAGTACCCCACAAGTGAGGGGCCTCGGGGAAGATTTCTGACCCCCCCGCCCAAACAAACTGCGTACAGCCCGAGAGGTAGGAGAACCACTGTAAAACAGTGCCCCCCACCCCCAACCTCCTGAGATGTTGCAGATTTTGCTTGTTAGAAGGATGCAAAAAGGGATCACATGATCCCATCAATATTCAGTTGTCAATCATCTGAATTTTAATCACATGACCATGAGGATGCCACAACAGTCGTGTGAAAAAGGTCATGTTATTTTCTTCAGTGTCGCAACTTAAAACTGTTGTAAATCGAGGATTAATTGTAGTACAAAACAGAGGAGTTTGTATCTTTTTTTTTCTTTTCCTCCACATTTATATTTATGCAGAAAAACAATGGAAGACGTCAAAACCCAAATGGAGTTTTTTTTCATGAGCTTTCAGGATGTTAGGCCTTTCCTACAGAGGAGCAGGAAATGTGTCTGGAAATGATTTCAGGCTGCATGAGTCAAAGCAATAGAATGTTTCATTATGTCACCAGCACACATACCTTAAGAGCAGTTTTATAAAGTATCATTTAAAAGCACATTTCAGTTATAAACGGCATCAAGAGAGTCTTGCAAGTCATCCAAAATGTGTTCGTTTTCTAATTTTACTTACTCTCTTCAGTTGTGATCTGATTTTATCCTCATCTTTGTTTTTAATTTGCCTGGTTTTCATGGAGCACTTATGTTGCCTTATGATATTTGTAAGTCTAATGTGCCCTCTTGTACTCATTCAGCTCTCAGCAGAAAATTGCTGTAAGAATTAAATGACTCATTTTGCCAAAGTGTCTGGTGCGGGAGAGAAAAACCTCGCAGAAGTGCAAGGAAATAGTGAGGGGACTGTTAAATGACAGCTCTCCCTTCACAAGGCTGTAGGGTTAATAAGTAGGCCACAGGTTCCCACAACAGGTTAATACAACATTCTCTTCAACTCTAAACTGAAAGACGCTTTAAAGAGGATCATTCCTCAAGCTCTGTAACTAAAACAAAGCACAATGCAGAAGCAATAAGCCGCTGTGGCCTTTCAGCTGTTGTTGAACTACAGTTCCCAGCATACCTCACTGTGGGTCATAATCTTCAGCCTGATCTGATGCACCACAACTACCTCTGTCAATGGAAAGCAAGATGTTGGTGTGTGTATAGTATTATTGTGCAACCCAGTGGTTGCAACAAAGTTGGTGCATGCTAGGAAATCTTTAAAACGTAAGGCTGATAAGATTGCAGGGCACAGGAAAGAGAAACACATTGCCTTTGCTGTTAAAGAATGTGACAATCACGGATTACAGTTTAATCACCCCCTGAATGTCAGGAATGGGATGTCAGAAAATAACAGAGGTGGGGGGGAGGGAGCTGGTTCTGGAATTAAGCAGAGAACCAGCTCAGTGTTGTTGAAAAATAAATTTTAGATGCAGCAATTAAGAGCAGAGATAGGAAAAAAAGGACAAACGGGGGTGTTGACAGTAGTGGGATTCAACCGGTTCGTACCATTTCAGCCGAACTGGTTGTTAAATTGCTGGCTGGCCCCACCCCTCCCCTTCCAGAAGTTTCCATGCATCCCGTTTTGGCTCCCAGGTAAGTGCAGGGAGGCCTACTAGGCCCAAAATGGGGCACAAGGGGATGTGGTGCCCCCCACGGCCCATATTTGCTCCCAGGAGGCTGCAGGGAGGCCTACTAGGCCCAAAACGGGGCACAGGAGGTGGCACGCCTCCCCATGGCCCATTTTTGCTCTCAGGGGGGTGCAGGAGGCCGAGTGCTGCCTGTCATACCCCTTGGCCATGCCTACCATGGCCATGCCCATCCAGCCAGTCATTAGGGTAGAGAACTGGTTGTTAAATTATTTGAATCCCACCACTGGGTGTTCAGACCAGTAAACCAGGGACTTGCTTCTCCTTTGCCTGACTCACTGAAGGACTACTTGTGAGTAAGCAAGAAATAAAGGGAGAAAGCATTTCTCTCTCAAGTTCTTTGCAGTTGGCATTCTACTCTTTCTAGCTAACAAGGGGAGAGGAACAGCTTGGAGAGTGGGGTGTCCCAAATTCAAAAAATCAGTTGGGATGTTCGGACAGGGTACAAAAAGAGAGAGACTGGGCAGTCACTTGTCTGAAATGGGTATAGGATCTCCTGCTTGAGGAGGGATTAGAAGACCTCCAAATTGCCAAGTGCATTGGCTGAAGGAAGACTGAAACTTTAGCAATCAGAGGAGAGTGTGGTGAGGACCAGCCAACTGAGGCTTGATCCAAGAGGAAGATTCAAGGAACCAGCAAATATGATTCATTTTACAGAAATTGTTGCAGTGAGCAGTTTTGGGGAACTGAGTGGAAAAGAGTTGTTTGTTACATTTACATTCCATAATTGTTCAAAAACTCAAGGTGGCATACACTGTAGTGCCCCCTCCTCTTATTTTTTCCATAATAGCAACCCTGTAGGATCAGTTGGACTGTGAAAGTGACTGGCCTAAATTCATCCAGTGAGCTTCTAAAGCTGAAAGTATACTAGTCTCCCTGCTTCCAGCTGAGCACCTTAATCAGTACAACAATCTGTGTTTTTGACATGTGCTGTACCTTATTGGAGAAATTCCCAAGAGTGTGTTTAGAGAGCCAAAAACCAGCACACAATTCTACTGAAGCACAGATTACTTATTATGATACCAGAGGCAATAGAGCAACCCTAAGGGCTAGGGATTCAACTACACTATTAGATATGTTCAAGTTACAATATACATTTAATCACTATATCAAGTCATTGATTGGATGATGGTAAATCTGTTAACATAGATGGAATACTGGAGCAAATTCAATGGCTTTTTGGAGTGATGTTTTAAGAAAAATGTTTACTGGGTGCTTTTAAAATGTTTGTTATCTACTTTCTCCCAGGTATTATCTAGTGTGCTTGCATCACAATTTTTACTAACCCGTAGTGTCTCAATCATCATCAAGCCTTTGTGTCTGAAGTGTTTTATGGGTTAGCTCAGGGATGGGCAACTGTGGCCCTTTTACAAACCTGTGGACTTCAACTCCCAGAATTCCTGATACAGCCAAGGTGGCTCAGGAATTCTGGGAGTTGAAGTCCACAGGTTGTAAAAGGGCCACAGTTGCCCACCCCTGGGTTAGGTAATAGTATATTTCCCCTGAGAAAGTATATTTGGGGATTAGGTGATTTATCTAACTTAAAGCCATTTTCCTACTGTGTGTATCTGTATGCAAAAAAATACAAAAAGTTCATAGCAAGAGACAGGAAATTTCTTCTTATTTGAGTGCCCACCCACCACCAAAGAGGGAAATCACACTTTTGAGCCTCCTGCTAATGAAAGATTTGCCAACAGGATGTTGTAAACTAAATTCTACAGAAGCTGAAAGAGTTCCTTTTAAGAAAACTCTAGGGGGAAATCAACTCCAAGCACCATGGGGTAAAAGTTGCATCATATACCTATTTATTTATATTATATATTTCTAAACTGTCCATCTCTGTCAAAGAGAGGACCTAGAGTATTCAGCTGGAATAAGCCCACCTGAACTTAATCCGAGGTAAATTGTATAGGAAACAGCCTACCATTGTTTCCAAACAGATGAATTCTAGTATTAATGATCACTGATGTTCTACAGCAAGTTACAAGCAGGCAGCAAAAAGACAAGCCCAGATTATGTTCTTTGATTATAGTAACATTTTCCTGGCGTAGTTCACACCAACATTCTAGAGAAATGAAGAAATTAGAACGTCTAAAGAAAAAAGAATATTAAATTGATTTCTGAGCGGAATATTATATACTTTAAAGGAGAGAAGTACAGTTACCAGAGTTTATGGTCTGTTATAACGTTTCAGCCTTTTAGCCTTGTTCTGAGAATCTCAGCAGATGCTTTCTCTTTATTAAATAATGTGGGCTGCGGCTTCAGATTTGCTGATGTTAATGGAACAAGAGAGGCTTACAACTTCACAAGAAGGATAGATCAAATGCCTGTCTACAAAACCACAGGTTCAGGCTGCACTATATAGAGAGTTGGTGAGAAAGAGAAAGAGGGAGGAATTGAAATATAGATAGTCCTTGACTTACAACCACCCAGGAGCCCAACATTTCTTTGCTAAGCAAGACAGTTGTTGAGTTTTTCCCCATTTGATGACCTTTCTTGCCACAATTGTTAAGCGAATCTCTGCAGTTGTTAAAATTAGTAACACAGTTGTTAAGTTAATCTGGCTTCCTCATTGACTTTGCTTGTCAAAAGGTCACAAAAGGTGATCAAATGACCCCAAGGCACTGTAAACATCATCAATATGAGCCACTTACCAAGCATCCAGAATTTGATCAAATGACCATGGGGATGCTGCAATGGTTTTAAGTGTGAAAAGCACACCTTTTTTCAGTGCCATTGTAACATCAAACAGTCACAAAATGAATGGTTGTAAGTCAAAGACTGTCTGTAAATCAAGACTTTCCCATCTGAAGCAAATGACAAGAGAAACCTCATATCCATCTTTGCTTCCTCCCATGGGGAAGGGATGATTGTCCTAAAAAATGGAATTTTAGAGCTGATGGGACCAGGTCCAAATACCTGAAGACAAAACAGCTCTTTTGATGATGGAGATACAATGTGTAAAAATATATTAAAAGCAGTGGTGAAATTCAGCCGTTCTATTCGGTGCGGGCGAACCGGTAGCACCAGTAGCAAGAGGCTCCACCCACCCGTCCAGACATCATCGTGTCCCATTTTCTACCCTCTGCACATGCGCAGAAGGCTCTGCATATGTGTGGAGGAGGCGCAGGCTCACATTTGTGAACCCGTAATGAAGGTAAGTAGATTTCACGACTACACACCTTGCCACAAGGCCTATTGTAGGGCCCTACCTATAACCCTACAATCAAATAATATGGGCAGTGCTCAGCTACTGGTAGCTAGATCAGTGGTGGAACTTGTATACAGTAATGCAGTTTCCTCTCTTTGTAAGAATTAAACTCAGAGTGAAGAGCCAAAAGTAAGACAATTAAATATTATCCATAGTGTTCTACTTGCGCTTTTTTAACTACTCTGGATACAAATCTGGGTTACAGGAAGTCCTTAACTTATGACCACAATTGTGACTGGAATTTCTGTTGCTAAATCATAAAGCATGATGTCATATAACCACATTGCTTAGTGACAAAATCTTGTCAAGCCTTATGCTGTCATTAACCAAATTCTACTGGTCATTAGGCAAGAACCACAATTCAAATCATATCTGGCTTGGTCCCTCCCAGCCCTGAGCCTCAGTAAGGTAGGGGATTCCCCCCACACCTCTGCCATTTTGGCTGCCCTGCACCATGCCTTGTGAGACAACAAGCAGTCCCAGAACTGTGCAGATCTTGGGCTGCTTCTCATGCTGCGGTTCAGAGGCTTCTTAGCACACCATGGCTTTGGGGCTGCAAGAAATCTCTGATCCACAGCAGAATACAAAGCTGCAGCCACCCTGAAAAGCCTCAACCATCCCAGCCCAGTTCCAATTGCAGTCGGCCTCACCACCCTGCATTCTGCCACCATAACTGAGTTTAGCAGCTTCCACTGCTGATAAGGCATGCCCACCCTGGACCTTCGTGAGATGGTTGCTGGCCACCTGAGGCCATCTTCCCCAGGTATAGAGAGTAAATTAGTCTGTGCAGCCAAGGGAAGAAAGGCTTGTGTGGCCAGCCAAGAGTCAGGCAACCATGCAGTAAGAACAAGAAAAGCACGAAGTTCAGCTAGGCTGGTGGCGCTGCCGAGTGCAGAGGGCCAAAAGGGCAGAGATGGGGAGGGAGATAGGCAAATGGGAGGGGTTTTTGAAGAATCGTGTGCTTATAAGTAGGACTGCCAAAATGCCCACATTTTGATCACACGATCACAGGGGTGCTGCAACAGCCATAACTCTGAGGATGGAACATAAGTCCCTGCATTTAGTGCTACCATAACTTCAAACAGTCACTAAATGGTTGAATGATTGTAAGGATTACCTATGAATTTCCCCCTTCAACTCCGAACAACACTCCCTTCTGACTTAGGGAATAAAGCTGTTTGTCAGTATTTAAAAAGCAAATCTGCAACTGTGTGAACTCTGCTGTTTGTATTTAGTCCTATAAACTTACCTTTATCACAGAAACTGTCCAGATTCTGTTACAGCTCTGTTCCCTACGTATGCGATCCGTCTGGTAA
Source organism: Arizona elegans (assembly GCA_022577455.1). Taxonomy (NCBI): domain Eukaryota; kingdom Metazoa; phylum Chordata; class Lepidosauria; order Squamata; family Colubridae; genus Arizona; species Arizona elegans. The sequence goes on along the minus strand of JAKOOJ010000001.1, from coordinate 238,511,306 downwards.
ACTCGTTTCTCGAGTTTACCAGATGCATTTTTCTCACCATGTACATGTATACATCTGAACTAGACTGTTGTTGTTGTTTCTCTGTGTCATATAATAATATGTGTAGGTATGTGGATATATGCATACTTTTTATTTAGTTATTTGTCATGTTTATGTAGTGTATATTGGAGGTGGTGACCTTTGGAGAGCTACAAAATTTCATTCTAACATATGCCAATTAGTGTACATTTAAAGTGACAATAAAGCAGGAGTGAAATGCTCCCAGTTCGGACCGGATTGCCCGATCCTGTAGCAATGGCGGTGGGTGGTTCAGAGAACTGGTAGCAAAAATCCCTGCACCCCCGCCCCCACCATGCCCAGCTGAGCCGCGCGATCATCAGAGGCTTTTTTTTTACTTTTAAAAGCATTTTTTCTACAATCTCTTCCTATGAAAAAATGCTTTTAAAAGTAAAAAAAAAAAGCCTCTGATGATCGCGCGGCTCAGCTGGAATCATCAGAGGCTTTTCAAAGCATTTTTTTCTGCAACCTCTTGGCTGAAGAGGTGGTTAAAAAATGCTTTGAAAAGTCTCTGACGATCCCAGTGAGTTGCCTGATTGTCAGAGAGGCTTTTCAAAGCATTTTTTAAAAAGCCTCTCTGACGATCCCAGCTGAGTTGCCTGATCAGCAGAGAGGCATTTTTTAAAAAGCCTCTCTGACGATCCCAGCTGAGTTGCCTGATCGGCAGAGGCTTTTCAAAGCATTTTTTTTACCACCTCTTCGGCCAAGAGGTTGCAGAAAAAAATGCTTTGAAAAGTTTTTTTTAAAAAAAAGTTGGCCACGCCCACCCAGTCACATTAACCCCCCTCCCACCAAGCCATGCCCACAGAACCGGTAGTAACAAATTTTACATTTTAGCCCTACAATAAAGTTACCGTATTTTCCAGCGTATAAGACGACTTTTTAACACATGAAAATCATCTCAAAAGTCGGGGGTCGTCTTATACGCCGGGTGTCGTTCTCCTGTAACCAGGCAGACCAGCCCAAAAGACTCTAACGAGCCTTAAATGGCTCTGGCGATCGAAGCTCTGACGATCCCAGCTTTGCCTGCTAATCAGGCAACTCAGCTGGGATGCCAGAGCCATGTTAAAGGAAAAAACTTTTTTTCTTTTATGTGACTCTGCAAGCTCTGACGATCCCAGCTGAGTTGCCTGCCAATCGGGCATCGCAGCTGGGATCGCCAGAGCCCAGAGCCCTGTAAAAAGAAAAAAGTTTTCCCCCTCCAGCTTGCTTACCTTAGCTGGTAATCGCAACGCTTGCCTTGCTTCGCTTGCCTGAATCCATTCCATCAGCAAGCCACTTTCTGCCTGCAATCATGCAGGCAGGAGTTGTGGACTTCAACTCCCAGAATTCCTCAGCCAGTAAAAACAAAGCTGACTGAGGAATTCTGAGAGTTGAAGTCTACAAGTCTTAAAGTTGCCAAGGTTGGAGACCCCTGTTCTATTGGGTAAGTTTTTTTCCCCTTTGGGAGCTTTAAAAAAATAGTTAATTGGGTTTTTTTTAGTTGTTCTTTTTTAGACCTAGCCATTTAAAGTTTAGGAAGTTTTAAATTTAGTTTTCATATAAAAATAAAAATAAAATAATATTTGTGCAGCTTTCTGAGATGTGGTGTCTTTCTGTAGTGTTTCACTCTAACTACACAAACACACAAAATCTCACAAAGCTGTATGTGGAATTTTGGGTGTGTAAAGTGTGAAGGTTGATTTTTTGGGGCTTTTTGTGGCTGTGTGAGGTTCCTGCTTGTTGCAGGGGCCATTTTGGGTCTAGCACAGCTGCTTTTACATTGTGGATGAGCCAGTTGTGTTGTATTGTGTTGTGTGTGTGTAAAGTGTGAAAGTTGTTTTTTGCGCTTTTTGTGGCTGGGTGAGGTTCTTGCTTGTTGCAGGGGCCATTTTGGGTCTAGCACAGCTGCTTTTACATTGTGGGTGAGTCAGTTGTGTTGTGTTGTGTGTGTGTGTAAAGTGTGAAAGTTGTTTTTTTGGGCTTTTTGTGGCTGCGTGAGGTTCCTGCTTGTTGCAGGGGCCATTTTGGGTCCAGCACAGCTGCTTTTACATTGTGGATGAGCCAGTTGTGTTGTGTTGTGTTGTGTGTGTGTAAAGTGTGAAAGTTGTTTTTTGCGCTTTTTGTGGCTGTGTGAGGTTCCTGCTTGTTGCAGGGGCCATTTTGGGTCTAGCACAGCTGCTTTTACATTGTGGGTGAGCCAGTTGTGTTGTGTTGTGTGTGTGTGTGTAAAGTGTGAAAGTTGTTTTTTTGGGCTTTTTGTGGCTGTGTGAGGTTCCTGCTAGTTGCAGGGGCCATTTTGGGTCTAGCACAGCTGCTTTTACATTGTGTTGAGGCAGTTGATGTTTTTTAATTTTTATTTGGTGTGTGTTGGAAGAGGGGTAGTCTTATATGGCGAGTATAGCCCAAACCCTATATTTTAACAGGAAAAGTTGGGGGTCGTCTTATACGCCCAGTCGTCTTATACGCCGGAAAATACGGTATTCTAAGTCTAAGACCAGAGTATAACAATGAACAGTGGGATGGAACAAAATATAACTGCAATAGCGATTTGATCATTGATGCAATCAAAGTGTGTCTGGTTTTGCAACATTTGACCATATTCATCGAAATGGAGTCTCACTGGTCTAATAATACCTATATATAACATAAATTGGAATTTTCTGGGTACTTTATAAAATGGGGAGTGTTAAGATGGTCTTTGCATTGTTATAAAAAATATGATATAGTAGAACGTGGACTTGGTTTTGATACAACTTTCTCCACAAAGGCTCAATCTTAATTAATATAGAATGCCTTCAAGTCAGTGTTCATTCCTGGAGACTGCTAGTACTGGTCCCTGCAGTTTTCTTGCAAGATTTTCAGAAGTGGCCTGCTATTACCTTCTTCCTAGGGCTAAGAATAAGTGACTGGCTCATGGTCACCCAGTTGTTTTTCTGTGCCTAAAATGGATTAGGCCCATTCCATTCCTAGTCCCTAATTCATTGATTGATCGATCAATCGATCCATCGATTGAGCTTATTCCTTAAGCACTAGACCAAATTGACTTGCTTGTGCGGAATAGCAAATATTCATTTTTCACTGGGTTCAAATATGAAATTATCAATTTTGATATAGAACAAGATTTGTTGGAACCCACAAAAAACAAGAGCCAAGGAAATAAATAACTTTGTCTTTCGTCCTCCTTGTTTGTGGCTTACCAAATTCCATTACAGATATTTGTTTAGAATATATCTTTGAAATACAGATTCTCTGAGAATGTGATTTATTAAATATAACATGTACAGTATGTATAGCATACAGCTTGTGTATGAGAACATTTGGCAAAAGAAGCATCAGATGGTGGCAGCAATTATTTTTAGAGGCAATCATTTAAATTTCTCATCACAGAAAACAGATTTGAACTCTAGCCTCATAATTTGTCTGTTTACTGCACCTTGAGAGGAATTAGCCGTTCAAGGAGACCTCCCTATTATTAACAGGCCATTTGTCAATGCTTTTAAAGTTAAACGACTGCCTCCAGAAAAGATGACAGAACCAGCAGGAAATGATGACTAATGACTGGTAATTTTATTTTGCATATTCAAAAAATGTCATTTAGTGGCTAATAAGCAGCCTCTTAAATAAAATCTTGCTTCCCCTGGCAACTAGATTAACACAATTTCATCTGAGATTACTGGAGGCAGTGGCGATTAAATATAGTAAGTATCATCTTCAAACTGTTTCATCTTGTTAGGAATTTGATGGAAAATTCATGAATGCCTTTGTTGTTTCTGGTACATGAGATAGAGACTGTCAGCCTGTAATTTTATCTGCACTTTTTAGTTCTAACCTGAACGTGGCTGGCTTTACATAATTTTGCTGAGCAATTAGGTTCTTTTACAATTCACCAGGACAGCAAAAAAAAAATTTTTTTTAAGTATTTTTTGTTATTGTCACCAAATGGTTATGACAATAAAAAAGAAATGCCTGTAACCCAAAGAATTTTCCTCTGTGAGAATCATAGCAAATCTTAGTATCTCCTACAAAAATATACTGAATCACTACCACCAAAGCCCCCTCCCCAAAATCCTGTCAAAGAAAAGTCTTATCTTTATCCATGAGTATCCACAAGTATACTTAGCCTTATGCATTTTTATATGATTCAAAGACAAACATTCACTAATGTAGAAGAATGTAAAAGTGTAAATTTGACAAAATCAGGTAAAAGATCTATTATTATTATTTTCATTTAAACCCATCAAGGAGTACAGGTAATCCTCCACTTACCATGTGTCTGCAATTGAGTCTAGAACTTCCATTATTAAGCCATGCAGTTGTTAGTTGTGCCTGATTTTACAGCCTTTCCTCGCCACCATCATTTAAAAAACAAATCATAATCATAAGCCACTTATTTTTTTATTTTTTTTTAAATGATTTATATGCCGCCCTTCTCCGGAGATTCAGGGCGGCTTACAATGCGTTAAGCAATAGCCTTCATACTTTTGTATATTTATACAAAGTCAGCTTATTGCCCCCACAAACTGGGTCCTCAATTTACCCACCTTAGAAAGGCTGGAAGGCTGAGTCAACCTTAAGCCTGGTGAGATTCGTACTCGCAGTAATTGCAGGCAGCTGGATGTTAAATGCTGCCTTAGGAGGCATTAGCCTCTGCCACTCAGGCTTGGTTGCTGCTGCTGTAACTCCAAATGGTCACTAAACAAATGGTTGTAAATAGAGGACAACCTGCAGTGCTATAAAAATTACAGGACACACTGGATACCAGAGCACCAACTGCATAAACTATCTTTTTGTGAAATTCCAGATACTGTACTGCACAATTTATTTATTTTTTTAGGATGCAAGGAACACTTTAATGCCTTTGAAATTTGGTAGAAAAAATCTCTCCAGCAGCCCCTTCCACCATCACACAAAATTGCTAGCTATACATAAAGTTTCAGGAGCACAGCAACACTCAGTTCCTTAGAAACATAATATTTTTGCAGTTTGCCAGATGTTGTTACCGATAATTCTTACCACTGAATGTTTTCTTTCCTTAAAGTCGCTTAATGAAGTAAGCCCCTTGGAGCTGCGCCATTGTAAATGAATTTTAAACTGGATTAACTCCAAGTACTTAGCTGTTTGTTGGAAGTGCTTTGCACATTCGTTGGAAGTGCTTTGCACATATCTCATTTGATGACTGATTAAAACATAATGTGGAGATTTGCACAGAATGCATGAATGAAATAATACAGATGAAATCCAGTGACAGAAATTTCCTCTTTCCTAGAGGTGATGTTTTTTCTCTTCAAACATTTAGCTGTTAGTCATAAAATGCAGAACAATGAAGCTATCAAAAACACCAAAGGGATTTAAGAGTTCTATGTAGGTCTATAAATTGGCCCGCAGCATATGGACATTGTAGTTTGCTCGATTCCAATTCTTTGTCTCTAGCATAGCATGGCCAAGCCTTCTCCTCTATTGTCCAATCTGAATAAATTCTAAAACTTTCAAGCAATGGAACAAGGATATTGAGAACCAGGGGGATGACGTAAGGAAAATAGACAAAAACCAGTATATAAGGGTTGAAATATTTCTTAAGACCCAGGAAGCAAGATAATGTTCAGAATAGATTCAGGCATCCACTGGCTATGAAAGGAAAGGGAGGTAAATCTCAACCAGGTTTATAAGATTCTGCTATAGATTTTCTCAATATAGTACAACTCTAATCTTCCTGTGCGGTTCAGCTTCCAGATCTGATTCTCCTTGTAAGGCTGACAAATATTGCTTTTTGCTGCTTGTTTTTTGCTCTGGTTAGGTACAAATAAAGTTTATCAAGAAGTGCCTTGCATCATATCCAATTGCCATGCTATGTGGTCACTTATCTCTAATAAATTTAGATTCCAAACACCATCCCTGGAAGTGGAGAACTCTTCTTTCTGAGAGATATTTAGAGAAGCTGGATGACCATCTGTCAGGGATACATTAGTAGTGGATTCATGCACTAAATAGGGAGCTGGGTTAGAATCTCTCCAAAGCCCATTCCATTCCTTACATTTTTTTTGTTCCCAAAGGCAGTTAGTATGAATATCAGAAAGAGATACTAAAAAAATCTATGTAACACCAAGGAGTGTTTACAGGAACAGTATGAAGATCAATCTACTAGAAGTTGATAGTGGCATATATTTTTAAATATTATTCTGCTTCATCCTTTTTTGGTAAAGAAAACTTTTAGAAAATTTTCCCTAGCGCCGTGTAATGGGGTGAGCTCCCATTACTTGCCCCAGCTTCTGCCAACCTAGCAGTTCAAAAGCATGTAAAAAAATGCAAATAGAAAAAATAGGGACAACCTTTGGTGAGAAGGTAACAACATTCCATGCGCTTTGGTGTTTAGTCATGCCGGCCACATGATCAGGGAGATGTCTTCAGAGAGTGCTGGCTCTTCAGCTTTGAAACGGAGATGAGCACCACCCCCTAGAGTCAGGAATGACTAGCACATATGTGTGAGGGGAACCTTTACCTTTACCTATTGTTTGCAAAATTCAGAGTTTGTAGCTTTTTTTAATATACAGAATTTCAGCTGCAAATTTCTCTAACATAGTTTTTTTTTAAAAAAACATATACCGTATACTTCTTTAAATATGCAATTACCCTGAATATTCAATTTTAAAATATATATAATTTCCCCAAATGTATGCTAAATCTAGAATAAGGTTTTTGCACAGATGGTTTTTTTTGAACAAAACAAATGATAGAGGAACAGAAAATGTTTATTGTTGTCTAACCAGAAACAGGTTTTTCCTTCTTAATGGCAATTTGCTTCCATTGGAATCCATTGCTGTTGGGTGCAGGTTTTTTTTCCCTTTAATAAAAAGTAAATATTTGAGATTACATTTGTAAAAGTAATTGTTTTGTTGCTTAGATTGTCATCACAGTCAACATTCTTTTAACTATAAGGGCATAAATTTGTATATGCTTTAAGAAGGAGATAAAATATAGGCAATAAAAGCAGCCACAACAAAGATTGTAATGACAAAACTCTTCCCACTATCAATCAACAATAAGCACTATTGAACATTGGTCCTGTTTGGAAAGGAATATATTTTTCATGGTATCTAAAAGAAGGTACATTTAGAAGCTGACAGGCATTCCATGAACTCTGTGCCACTATCTAAAATTCCTTTTCCTAGTAGCTATGTGCTAAGTTTTACTTGCACAAAGTAGGGATGAATTGATTCCCTACATCAAAATGGCACCAGTGTGAGTCTGAGGGATTAGCAATCAACTGCCTTGTCAGGAATGTACCTCTTGATCAAGGCCACTGAAAGATTATGGTTTTGTCTTTCCTCTTTTCGACCCTCAACAGATTCTAATGAAAATTACAGTTTTTAATCTTCTAATATCAACAGAAAAATAGTAATTTTTCTGTAACTAAATTAGTAAGAGTCATGGTGGCGCAGTAATTAGTATTGCAGGCTAATTCTGCCAATTGCCAGCAGTTCAATTCTCACCGGCTCAAGGTTGACTCAGCCTTCCTTCCTTCCAGGGTGGGTAAAATGAGTACCCAGATTATTGGGGGCAATATGCTGACCCTGTAAACCCCTTGGAGAGGGGCTGTAAGTCACTATGAAGCAGTATATATAAATCTAAGTGCTATTGCTAATATTTGACTACTACTGAATTGCTTGTTGAAGTGATATTTCAACCTGGTCCTTTCTCCTGAATCTTAAGGAAAGTTATCTAGATTGGGCTCATGGAATAGGGAATTACAGCATCTCTTCTCCAATAATCCTCACCAGGATTGCTATTTCTCTTTGTTATTAGTAGGGAAAACTGTATTCCGAAAACAGAACCCCTAGGAAGCAAGGATTCTGCCTGCCTTCTCTCCCACAGCAATTCCCAGAAGGAAGTGTCAGGGGGCTTCTCCTTTAATTACTTAAAAATTATGCTTCCAGGTCTCTGGAGTTAATACATGCCTCATTCAGATTTCACCTGAGGCCACCTATCTGGATGACTTGTTCCAGTCTTTTGTTATCCAAACTGAATTGTTTATAGAAATCATGTTTTGTCTTGCTCTTGGCAGCAGTCTGGATTCCTTGTGTTCATCCTGTCTTCAATTGTTTCATCGTGTTGCCCTTGTTTACCTGTTGATAAATCTACCACGTTTCTAGAAAGGTCAAATGCCGCAAGGATGCCTGTGGTGCTCTTCAAAACTTCCCATTCTCATAGAGAAAGGACAATAACTCAGGTAATAGGCTGCTTTATTTAGCCTTTTCTTCAGCCGGGCTGTAGAATTTGACATTTACAGTTTATTCTGAATGTAAAATAAAGTAATTCAAGCCCTACGGCAGTGATGGTTAACTTTTTCGGCACAGAGTGTTGAAACTGGAGTACGTGCAGGCCTGTGCGTGCACCAGAATGCCAGAACCCGGAAGAGAGCAGCTGGCCGGCATGCATACACGCAACAGAATCTGGAAGAGCAGCTGGTGACGGCCTGCGTGCCCATAGAGAGGGCTCTGCATGCCACCTCTGGCACGTGTGCCATAGGTTCGCCACCACGGCCCTAGTGTTTCTTTTCAGTAGTCATGTTGTTTTTCCAAAAAAAAGAAAGGATACATCTTAGTCATCTCTGAGGTTCATACATCGAATGTCACTACAGTGTTAGGACTAGTAGGTAATTTGCATACAGGGCCTGCCCCTGCCAGAGAGATTCAAAAGTGCTTATGAAAAGTCTTCTAAAAAAAGGAGTAAGAGCAATGCTGTTGCATAATAAGGACTTTTGATCCTGCAATGGAAAATGTAGAAAACTTCAAAACACTTTAATTTTATTTGGCACATATTCAATACGTGTTAGTGTCTTTTTTTTCATGGATATTAACCAATTAGAAGTTTATTGAGTGGCCTGAAGTTACCCTTTTCTCAAACTGAAGAGAAAACTTCATCGTGAGCTCGACTCTTGCAGAGTGCCGTGGGGATGGCCTTGAGGGAAACATGCAGAAGCGGTCACCAAAAGGGCAGAAGCATTCCTTGAGCTCTGAATAAGAAGGTAGTAGTGCATTAGGAAGAGATTCAGGAAGAGTCTCCCCCCTGATTCACTGGGATATAAGAGGGGGAAAGAGAAAAACACAATCGGAGTGGACTCAGACTGAATCCATTTGCATAGTTTTCAAACAAAAACATGGAAGTGGTTTTTCACTACAAGGATGTTTACAATTTTCAGTCTAGCCTACAACCATGGTGTTCCCTGATGGTCTCCCTTCCTAGTTCTTACCAGATCCAGTTTTACTTGGTTTGCTCAAGGAACTAGGATGAGCAAATTTGTCACCTAATTTACAAAAGCTGAAGACAATTTTTAAATAAACTAGTTCTCAGCTTGTACTCTTACATGTAAGCTATACTATCCTCATCCGTGTATAATTTTTAAAGGTGCAGTCTTAAAGAAATTTAGTATGGAAACTTTCTTCTAAATACCATAACCTAAAAACTACGCAAATCTTTCTTCATAAAACCTGAGCATGTGCCACATTTTGGAACATCATTCCTCTGGAGCTTAGATTGGCACCAACCCTCCTGGCCTTCAGGAAATCCCCAGAGATTCAGATTTCCCATTGCACTTGAGGATTTGGTGGTAATGGAGACCTTCCTCAATAGCTGTACTGAATACAATGTATTGATGGGATTCTGCCACTGATTTTTGTGTTTTTCATGTGGAGAGGGGTTTTTTGTTTTACTGATGGCTTGTATGCTTGTGCTAATTGAATTGCTTTTTGTTTGGGATGTTATTGTTGTGGTGGTGGTAGTGGTATTTGTTGTGAGCTACCCAGAATCACTTAGGTGAAATAAATAGAGTGGTGTGGCGTGGCGTGGCGTGGAACGGAACGGAACAGAACAGAACAGAACAGAACAGAACAGAATAAAATAGAATAGAATAGAATAGGCTTTGCAAATGAGAAATTTTACAATTCAAGTGTAGCACAAAGATTATTATGATCCTAATATATACCTTTATATGCAAACAGTCTTTCTTAGTTCAGTGAAATCTATTGCTAGTAGCTAAACAAGCAAGCAGGCAGTTATTTAAGTTCTGCATGTACAAAGAGGCATTTATGATATATTTTACTATTCAAAGTAGTTTCATGTCAGCTTGTTCTAACCCATCTTAAGCATTTTCATTTAAACAGAAAAGCAGGGTAGTTAGCTATTATGGCTCTTCAAAACTGCAATTAATCCCTTTGCAGAACCAGATGATCTGAGGTGAAAACTATGGTAAACTCTAAAAGATTTTCGGTTTAGAGTCTCTCTTTCTCTACTGTGAAGCTTTTTTTTTTTTTTTTGCCAGACTGTGTGACTCTTGTCATATATCAAAAACAGAACAATTCTCCAAGGGAAGAATGACGAAAAAGGTTGTCTTTCCCTTAGGTTGGAACTGGATTAATCTTTCATCAGTTCACTGTCATAATAGAACCATAAGGTTACTGGAGTACAAAGAGATGAATCTTTCTTTAAAGAATGTCCTTCTCACTCCTAACCTGTGCCTTTATATGAGCTTTCTGATGAGTTCAGATATCCCAGGAATAAATGTCATATAGCAGCTGTCATAGCAGTGCTCCAAATCTCAGTCAGATATAGATTTACTCCTTTGGTCTGTATGCAGTAGAGTTAACTATGGTTACTATTCTCAGTATAATGTTGTAAACAGTCTTACTAAATTTGTACTTAGAACTACAGATTTATGTATCAAAACAGTGAATGAAGTATGTTCAAATATAACTAACCATTGGTCAGATTGTTAGCTCGATGAACGTATTGTGATATGTAAATGTATAATTCTGTGTGGAAAATGCAAAAAGAAATACTAGCTGACCATAATTTGTTCAAACTGAACACTGCAGTCTTAGATGCTTTTGGAATCTTTTATTGTAAATCCAGAAAGTGATTGTATTAAAATATGAATGTAAAACAAAACTAATTTTCAGGCTCATCAAAGTTTCACAAGAGCTGCAAAATGAATGTGAGATGCTTCTGTGGCATATAAGTAAGATTCAAATGTTATGGAAACAACCATCTTAAATGAATGGGCTATCAGGAGTTGCTAACTAACAAAACACTACAGTAGTTGTAGAGTATGGTAGTGGGGGATGGATGTATACATGGATAGATCCAGTAATTCTTATCATTTTTATGTCTCCTTAGTGGAAGGTTTTTTGTTGCTGTTTTCGTTACTTTCATTTACTTAAGTTTATAGCTAGCTGCCTTGTATTTCTCATCTCAAAATGGCCAAAACCCACCATTTAGCAGTGCACTCAGAGGAGAGTCAGACGCCTATTTTTTAAAAATGTCGGGGACCAAGGTAGGTTAAGCCAAATCTTTGAGAACACTTATGGCTTGTCATTTTATCTGAAACATGGATTAATGTATCATCTGGTGGAGTGATGGTTAACCTATGATTGAATTTCCCCTCCTGAGTTCTACTTCAGAGGCAGAAGTCTCTTATATATACCCTTTACCCTTTTACTGAGTGAAATGGGGGAACCAGGTAGTATGAAGAAACTTAAGTCTTCTCACTCCACATGTAAAGGCTATTTATTAGGCCCTTACAGAACACAAAGATAAAAGGAAGTGTCAACCAGGTAGTTACAGCAAGGGTGCCTAGTGTATCAGCTAGTACTGAATGCAACTAACAATCCATGGCTGGCTGACATTTTCTGCATTACCTGATGCAGCATCCATTCGTATCAATATAGGGAAAGTATTCACAGCCTATTTGGGAATTATGCACTTTTTTTAATTCATTGTGCTGATATTCCTATGCAGTTTCCTTCGTTCTATATAGTTTCCTTTGTTCCATGATTGCCTGGCTGGCATTACTTTATCAAGATATGGTTGGCTTTCATCTAGGCTGTTAGATTAACTGAAAGTCTACTATCAACTTATTTTTTACCAGCTGGTTTGTCAAACATTTGAAAAGCTGCTATAAGGAAAATGCATTTCAATGGCTTAATGTTTTAATAATCACTTTAATCTGCAGGGGGCAGCAAATACTCACAAATTACCAGAATTCTTAAATCAAGCCATTCATTGCTGGTAGGAATATTTGTTTTACAACATTTCCAAAATTAATGGCTAATGTAGCGTTGAAAAAACAGGATATTTGCAGAAATATAAACTATCCATGGTGATTTCAATTGATCTACAGCCTCATTGTTATAATAAAATAGTTCCTGTATGCCACAATCACATTTCTTTGATAAAAACTGAAGACACCTAAAATGACATCTTAAAAATCCTGATCACTCCCAGGTCTCTTTGCTTAATTCATTAAAGATTTGCCCTACCACGTTTTCAGGATACTTATAGAACAGCTGAACTCATATAGCATATTAAATCTTGCCCTGTTTCAATATGCTTTTTAAAGTGATCATATATAAAATATTTCACTTGATCGCATTGCTTTTCTAGTATTCAAACTGATGGTGCTGAGGGCTAAAAATTATTACGCCACAAGGGTTGCCACAAGAGAACACTTGCTATCATACTATTCTTCAGGGCACAGCAATAGATCTCAGCTCTCCAGAAACGTTAATACATATTCTGTTAAGTAGCTTATAGCAGAAATTTAGGGACTTGCAATGGATAAATGGATAAATAAATGCCTTTATTATAGACAGAACAGGAGAGAGAGAGAGAGGCTTCTGTTGTGCCCCAATTTAATAGTTACTGCACTAGAGACACTTATCTAGCAAAGACCTCATTTTGGTAGCAGTTCCTATAAAATTCCTTGAGATGGGTTGCCTTTTTTTCAGTAATAACAGTGCTCATTTCGTGCAACTCTTTGGTCCCACCAGCAGTGTTTCACAAATCTTTCAGCACTGAGACAAAAATAATTGATAGATATTAAAATGTCAGTTGGATCTACAGTATTAAAAAAAAGCCTCTCTTTGATTGATTTGACAAGTAATGATGTTTTCTGTTTTAGTCCAATGAAGTCTTGAGCTGCGTCCATGAATACAATCTTTTATAACTGTATCAACTGACAGTTATTTTTATAACCGTATCAACTGACAATAACTATTCCAATAGTTATAGACGTCAAATCAACTTATAGCTTATTCCATTTTTTTATCTTCTTGCATGCAGACACTGTATATGGAAAGAAATATACTTTTGAAAGAATATGCTTTCAAAATGACAAGTAAAGATTAGAGGAGGGAATAGATTAAGTATGTGACACATTAAGTATGTGAAAGGACATTTGAATTCAGAATAATTTGCAAGTTTAAAAATAAAATTAAAAAATACTTTTTAACTACACAGTGAAATATTACAATAAAAATGTATTTGTTTAGTAATAGAGCCTTGATAGTACAGTGGTTTATGCACCCTGTTATTAACACAGCTGCCTGCAATTTCTGCTGGTTCGAATCTCTCCAAGGCTCAAGGTTGACTCAGCCTTCCATCCTTTCTAAGGTAGGTAAATGAGGACCCAGTTGTGGGGGCAATAAGCTGACTTTGTATAAATATACAAAAGTATGAAGGCTATTGCTTAACGCACTGTAAGCCGCCCTGAGTCTCCGGAGAAGGGCGGCATATAAATCAAATAAAAAAAAAATAGTTTCAGCTATTTAATGCTCTTATCATTTCAGTATCACTTCTCCTGGATCATTTGCATGTCTTTTCATGTATTTAAATATTCATAATTTTATTCTAATTTTCTTTATACAATACCGATACTCTTTGACTTATGACCACAATTGAGCCCCAAATTTATGTTGCTAAATGAAACATTTGTAGTTACTCCCTCAAATTGGTAATTCACATATTGATCACCTTGAAAAAGTTGGTGGTGTACCCAAGATGCTCTCCTTGGACTCAACACTTTTGACAATTTTCATCCAGTTTCCAACCTTTCCTTTTTAGCAGGTCATGGATGAAGTGGATCATCTAGACCTTTCCAGTCTGGGTTCAGGCCAGGGTTCAGTACCAGGAGCACATTGGTTGCACTTTCAGATGACCTTTGGGGGTTCAGGATGTGGATAGTGCAACCATCCTCCTGGATCTCTCAGCAGCTTTCAATATCATTGATCAAGGTATACCTCTGAGCCAGCTTTGGGGACTGGGAGTGAAAAAGGAGAACAGTGGTTCTTCTTTTTTCGGTGGCCAGTTTTAGTTTGTGTTGGTGGGCGAAAAGAGATAAGAACCTAGGTCCCTGCAATGTGTGGTCCCTCAGGGCTTAGGTATCTCTCTTCTCTTCTTTAAGATTATTTGCATGAAAACTCTGGGTGAGGTCAGGAGCTGACAAAGGGTATGGTACTATCAATATGCTGATGATACCATTATACAATTCCGCCCTGCTTGGTTGTCTATAGTTATGTTGTAATATTGTGAGCCTGTTCTATTTAAAGTTATTTAATAAAACTCAATTTGATTTCTTGTTTAAATTTTAAAAATGAAGTATGCATGATCCCTTGCCCTTCTGAGATTTTGGAAGACATTTAGAATTATTATTTCTCAGTTTCTTTTCGTTTTCAATGAACCTTTTGACTGGTCATTCTACTTTTTAAAACCCGCTACAAGAAAATTGTTCATTTTGGACACAATTTATTCCTTCCAATTCATATATTCTACTATATTTCAAAATGGTTCCCTCATATTTTTTAATTACTTTCCTGAAAATATGAATCATTTGATAAGGACTGGTAATTATTCATATTGCCCAATAACTGAAAGAAGACAAGTATGAATAAAGGATAGATTTAGTTAACAACTTTTCATAAAAAAATGTTAACCACTCTAATTATTTTCCCTCCAATCACTTTCTCTTCATCCTAAAGTGTAGCCAGAAACAAAATACCTGATTGTGATATAGGTAATTTCACAGTTTCTTTTCAAATTATTGATGAAACATTTCTTTCTGACTAAACTCTTCAATAAGTATATAAGAACTGGATCGAATAAAAAACATAGAAAATATAAAATCCAGTATCTTATTCTCACAACAATTTCAGTTCTGTAACAAACTCTCAGAGACTTCCTGTAGCATATGACATTGAGAGATATATTGTGTTTCATTTGCAAAGAAAAACACAGGTATCATAACATTGAAAGAAATGTCCATCTGGGTTCAGTTCCAAGTGGGGAGAAAGACACTGGAAACATGGAGGCTGATTGGAAAGATGGTTTAATGGTGAAGCAGAACCACCAAGCACATGTGATTCTGGGTAGCTGAACATATGGAGTGGAGAGTGAGAGGTATTTTTACCCTCTCTTCGGCCTTGCCCTTGAGCTTCCTGTTCCTGTGCAAGAAATGTATTCTATTGGTTGCTGTCATACTCCCATGGGGCCCTGTGGGGTCATGTTTGTCTTGAAGTCAAGTTTGGTTGAATCTTGGGCTGATGTAATGTAGGGGCTTGTTTGTGCTATGTGGTGACTTCTGTTGATAGATAATCCTATTATATCCTGGAGGGTCATGTCTTAATCCCATCACCCTGGAGCTGGAGGCCTTTTGTCTTGTAGATAGGCTGGCCCAGTCTTTCTCAATGGGCACCAAATATCTGCTGGGGGCAGGGAGCTGTAGAGAGCTGTTCTTCGTCTTTAAAAATATGTTTCTCCTTTTCTCATCCAGATAAATATAATATTCTGCCTTTTTTAAATATTCCTCAAAATATGTTATTCTTATGGGGGGGGTGCTAACTTTCTATAATAATGAATAGCCTTCATTAATTATGTTTAATTCTTAGTTAAACACCTTTTTTGTAGACTAACAATGCAATGTGAAATAGTGCCTTGCTTTTTCTCTTCCAATTTCCCACCATTCACCCTCATCGGACACCTCTGAATTTTAGTAATATGACTTCTATTCAGTTGAATTCAATGTAGGAGGAGAAGTGAACATCTCCTCTGCCCTCCAAATCTTGTTAGAGGTGATCTTCACTGCTTACTGTCAGCATCTGGGAGCCTTTACAGATACAGGAAGGCTATACAGATCTATCAGATCCAATGTTTTGACTCACACAGAAGCCTTCAGGTGTAGTAAAAGAGTCTTTGTCAAGATAATCATATTGTACCTGTGGGAATTTGCTGTTTAATATTATTTACAATATGACAGAAAGGGAGGACAGGCGGCTTCCTTCTGAACAATTTCACCTCAGCAGAGCTAATATATGCAAGAGCTCTATTTTCTCTTCATCATGCATAACTGCCATTCCCTGGACCCGGCAGTGATAGCCAACTATCGTCCTGTCTCCAACCTTCGCTTTGTTGCGAAGGTTGTTGAGAGTGTGGTCGCACGACAGTTTCCACAATACTGGAGGAAATGTCTTATCTAGATCCATTCCAGTCGGGCTTCAGGCCCATGTACAGCACGGAAATGGTCACATTGGTAGATGATCTCTGGAGGGCTCGGGACAGGGGATGCTCCTCTGTTCTGGTCCTGTTAGATCTCTCAGCGGCTTTTGATACCATCGACCATGGTATCATACTGCGCCGGTTGGAAGAGTTGGGGATGGGGGGCACCGTATTACAGTGGTTCTCCTCCTTTCTCTCGGACCGGTCACAGTTTGTGTTGGCAGGGAGGCAGAGGTCAACCTCGAGACATCTCATATGTGGGGTGCCTCAGGAATCAGTTCTCTCGCCCCTTTTGTTCAACATTTATGTGAAGCCGCTGGGTGAGATCATCCATGGCTTCGGGGTGAAGTACCACCAGTACGCTGACGACACCCAGCTGTACTTCTCCACCCCGGGCCACCCCAATGATGCCCTTGAAGTGATGTCCTGGTGCCTGGAGGCCATGCGGATCTGGATGGGGAGGAACAGGCTCAGGCTCAACCCATCCAAGACTGAGTGGCTGTGGTTCCCGGCATTCCAATATAGTCAGTTGACTCCATCACTGACTATTGGAGGCGAGTCGTTGGCCCCCACGGAGAGGGCTCACAACTTGGGCATCTTCCTGGATACACAGCTGTCCTTGGAGGAACATCTGACAGCTGTGGCCAGGGGGACTTTTTATCAGGTTTGCCTGATCCACCAGTTGCGGCCCTTCCTAGATCGGGATTCCCTGTGCACAGTCACTCATGCCCTCGTCACCTCTTGCCTGGACTACAGCAACACTCTCTACACTCTCTTTAAAGTGCTCCATGGCATAGGGCCTAGCTATCTCCGAGACCGCCTGCTGCTACCAACGACCTCCCATCGACCTGTGCGCTCCCACAGAGAGGGCCTCCTCAGGGTGCCATCAGCCAAACAATGTAGGCTGGTGGCCCCCAGGGGGAGGGCCTTCTCTGTGGGGGCTCCCACCCTCTGGAATCAGTTGCCCCCGGAGATAAGAAGAATCCATGACCTCAATGCCTTCCGTCGTTCCCTGAAAACCCATCTTTTTCAGTAAGCCGGGTTGGCTTAAGAAGAAATTTTTAAATTCTTTTATTTAGTCTGTGATTCTTAACTTTCGGGCCAAAATTTATATATATTTTTAAATGTTTTAATATTTGTATTCTATGTTTTTTATCTTGGCTGTACACCGCCCTGAGTCCTCAGGGAGAAGGGCGGTATATAAATTGGAAATTAAATTAAATTAAATTAAATTAAATTAAATTAAATGGGACTCCCCTTGAAGAGCACCCGGAGACTATAGCTGGTCCAGAATGCGGCTGCGCAGGTAGTGACGGGAGCTGCATGGCGCTCCCACATAACACCCCTCCTGCATGAGCTGCACTGGCTCCCAGTGGTCTTCCGGGTACGCTTCAAGGTGTTGGTTATCACCTTTAAAGTGCTCCATGGCATAGGACCTGGATACCTTCGAGACCGTCTGTTGCCACCAACAACCTCCCACCGACTGGTCCGCTCCCACAGAGAGGGCCTCCTCAGGGTGCCATCGGCCAAGCAATGTAGACTGGTGGCCCCCAGGGGAAGGGCCTTCTCTGTGGGGGCACCTGCTCTCTGGAATCAACTGCCCCCAGAGATACGAAGAATTCAAGACCTCGGTGCCTTCCACCGTGCCCTGAAGACCTTCCTTTTTCAGCAAACTGGGCTGGCTTAATGCTCTTTAAATGTTTTTAATATGTTTTGTTACTGTTTTTTAACTTTGGGGCCAAATTTATATATATCTTTTAAAATTGTTTTTAATGTTTGTATCTATGTTTTTTACTTTGGCTGTACACCTCCCTGAGTCCTTCGGGAGAAGGGTGGTCTATAAATTTGATAATAATAATAATAATAATAATAATAATAATAATAATAATAATAATAATAATAATATCTTATGGGACTTTAGGATTCAGACTGACAGGCACTTGGTCCACAACACACCTGACATAACAATAGTTGAAAAGAAAAAAGTATGGTTCATTGACATTGCAATACCTGGTGATGCACGGATTGAAGATAAGCAGCAAGAAAAAATCACAAAGTACCGGGACTTGCAAATTGAAGTTGAGCGACTGTGGAAAAAGAAATCGTGTGTTGTCCTGATTGTAATTGGAGCCCTTGGAGCAATACCCAAAGGGCTACCCCGCTATTTAGAAATTCTAAATTTGCCAGACTTGAACATTTTGACTCTACAAAAAACCACCTTACTCAGAACAGCTTACATCCTCCGACGATATCTTAACAGTTCCTAGGTCCTTGGTTAGGACTCGAGCTACTGAGCTATTAACCAGCCTCAAAGGCTGTGAATCTCACTAAAGATTAACCAATAATAATAATAATAATAATATATCACCCTATCCCAAATATTATACTATGCTGCCATACTAATATTTTCCAGACTTTAGTTTTATTTGTACTTTCCTCTTCCTTTTCTAAGTCTCCATTATCACTTTTAAGGTGTTATGTCCAATTTGTCATATCCTATCTAATTATGGTAACATTCAAGGTTGACTCAGCCTTCCAGCCTTCCGAGGTGGGTAAAATGAGGACCCAGATTGTTGGGGGCAATATGCTGACTCTGTAAACCGCTTAGAGAGGGCTATAAAAGCACTATGAAACGGTATATAAGTCTAAGTGCTGTTGCTATTAGCTTTATTTTAACTCCTTACTCCAAATAATTCAACCTGTAATTTTCCTATTTCACAGCCTCTGTACAATGTTTCAAGTGTGTTAGATAAATGTATTTACATTTCATCATTTTAACTAGTTCTTCCATTGAAATAAATAAAATGCAAAACAGCCCTGAATTGTACTTACTGTGTGATTCCAACCTCAAACTGCCATAACAAATGAAGCACACTCTTTCTTTTCTTTTACAACTTGTAGCAATAATAGCTACACACTATGACCTTTAGATAAAGTTTTTTTTTTAATACAGTGGTGAGAGACATTCATATCTTTCACTGTTACAAGCTAGGATCTTCCACAGTACCAATTAACACTGTGAGTTGTAGAAATAGGTTATGTATTCTTAAATCCAAAATACAAGCTATAATTCATATTTAATAAATATTTATTCAATAATATTGGGACAAATGGTATACAGCAAAATCAAATAAAAAGTAACTTACAGGGAATGTAGCATAAAGAATATCTGAGGCTAAAAGCATGCCAGGCAATCAAATAAGTATTAATTATCTGTGAGAATTTAGCACTTTATTAGTTCAACCAAGGAATTCAGAGTTACAAACAGGTAGTCCTCAACTTACGGCTGTTTATTTATAAATGTTCCAAAGTTACCATGGCCTTGAAAAAAATGACCTACTATCTGTATTGCACTTATAACCATTGCATCACCTCACACAGTTATGTGACCACAATTGCGATGCTTGGCCACCAGCCCACATTTACAATGTTAGTGTTCTGTGCTTAAGTGATTCCAATTTGTGACATTTTTTTGCCAATTTCCAGAAAAAAAAAAACCCACATCCATTGGGAAGCTGGATTCTCTTAATGACCACCATAAATTAGTTGTAAAATCAGGTCCAACTTGACTTATGACCACAACCATTTAAGATGGAAATTCGGGTTCCAATTGTGGCCTTAAATGAAGAACTATCTGTATTTGATTCAGTGAAACAAAGAAGAAACAGAAGTTCAGAAGGCTGCAGGGGAAATGGGAGGTCACAGCTCTTGCCATCATGAACTGAGTCAAACATTTTGAAACTTTCTATCCCTGCAAGGTGGGGAAAATACAGCTATAGCATTCATACATATTCATACACAAATGTGCTAACAAGAAGCATCTTTTGCACCTTATCACCTCACTTGGAAAGGAGAATTAAATAGAACATTTCTCACCTGAAGAAAGAACAATCATCTTTTGCTTGTGTTTATGTGCAGAGTTCTGGATTCTCTGAGATCAGTGTTAGATGAATCTTCCAACAGTTAGAGGGAAGAAAGATAGAAACTCCTGATTAATAGCTGCTTGTCAGTGTTTTGGGGATTAGTCTTCCCCATGTGCCCAAGATTTTATCTTGGTTTGTCCCAGTTTTCTTCTGTTCTCCCAAGGCAAAACCTGGATAACCATTTGTTATAAATATTTTAATTTATATTCATGCAAGGAGCTGGGGCTAAGATTCAATTGCCTAAATGGCCCTTCCAATTCTATAATCCTACAACTCCTATTGTAACTATCACTCATCTTCAGACTCAACACTGACAAAACAGAGATCTTGGATTTTTGCCCTGGCCATCCATCCTCCCTCATTCTTCTTTCTGCTTTCCATTTGCCTTCAAGATTGCTTCAGGCTTTCTTTACAGCCATTTGTATACCAGTAACTGCTGAAGCCTGTAATTTCCATCTAACGCAAATTTATGAAGGGGAATTTTAGAGATTGAGCTAAAAGTCCTTAGCTCAAATACATCCTTACAGGAAAACTAAACTGTCAGCTGAGCCATAAAACATTTGGAATGCTAAAGGATACTGATAAGCCAGGAAAAGATACTAGGAGGCAAACACAGACTTTTGGAATCAGGAACAGTTTGACAATTCTCAAAACAATATCTCTCTATAAAAAACTATTTCATACATTTATGAAATATTTCCCTTTTGCTTTTTCAAAAGTCCCATTATCTTTGTAGTCCTGCCCATCACCACTTAGTTATGCCCTTTAGTAGCCTCATTGACCTTACAAAATACATGATGTGCTACATTCAATCTAATACTCTGCAGTTATATATACCAAATCAAATACCTATCTTCTATATTCATTCATATGACTACTCTTATATAAAGAAGG
Source organism: Arizona elegans (assembly GCA_022577455.1). Taxonomy (NCBI): domain Eukaryota; kingdom Metazoa; phylum Chordata; class Lepidosauria; order Squamata; family Colubridae; genus Arizona; species Arizona elegans. The sequence continues at coordinate 238,490,130 of JAKOOJ010000001.1, read as the reverse complement.
ACTAGGTAACTTCTGCCTTTTTTTTAGGGCTGTCTTTGCCTTCCATTTGTGCTTCAATGTAATTGCCCCATGGTCTCCAATTAAAACATACTTTTGTTTGAAATTCTCCTGTATTTGTGTGTAACATTGGGTTGTGAATACAAAAAGTCAAAGCTTGTGGAACAAGAGATGTGGAATGTCATAATTGTTTAGACTAGGATTGATTATGATTGTTGAAGTTTATACCCTGTAATTTGTTCTGGGAAGAAGAGGGGGGAGGGGGGAGGTTGAGGTAGGGAAGGGGGGGGAATATGTAAACTTTTTGTAAAACTTTTCAATTAAAAAAAAGTCAAAGCTTGCATTATGACAGCATGGTTTGCCATTTGCTGTAGAGATTCTGGCTCTAAGATCCCCTAGATTCCCTAGATTCTGGCTCTAAGATCCCCTAGCACCTTTTACTCCTGTGGGTTCAGCCGTTCCCTCATTAAAGCAGCCACATATTTTCTCATGCTGCTTCTAAACTTGTTCCCAGTTGTTCCCATGTGCACATGCATGCATACATACAAAGCCCCTTTTCTGGGGCAAAAATATTGGTTCTTGTTGTTCTCTAAGTGGTGTTTAATCATGGTATCCTTCTGGACCAGCTATGTGGTTTTGGAGCAGAAGGCATAGTATTGTGCTGGATTTTCTCCTTTTTACATTATGATCAGTGTTCATTGATGGGGGAAAATTCAATCCAAAATCCCTAATTTGCAGAATAGCTAAGGCTTGACACTCTCAAGCCTTGACACTTAAGCAGGCTTAAATTTAACTCTGACAAGACTAAAGAACTAGGGATGCATCTGGTTCATCTGATGCTACAGGTTCTCCTGTCTATTATTTTGAATGAAGTGGCACAACCCTTTACAGAATATGTGCACAATTTGGGGGTCCTCCTTGGTCTGCCCAGCACAAGAACAACCCAGTTCTTTATTTGTTTACATTATACAGACAGAATCTTGTCAGATTAAATCTAATCCTTTTTTGTCCTTTTTTGGACCAGGAATCTCATGATCACTCAGATCTGGGTCACTTTCTAATGTGCTCTACCTGGGACTGCTTTTGAAGACCACTGGGAAGCTACAGCTGATCCAGAATGCAAAGGTATGAGCAATTGTGAGTTCACCTCAGTACATCCAGGTAACATGTCTGCGGTGTGAAGTGCACTGGTTATCAGTGAGCTTCCACATACAATTCAAGACGCAGTTTATGAACTATAAAGCCCTTCCTTAGATATACAAGCTCTGTGCCTTGGAACATCATTTCTGCCTGGCTCATGAGATCTGACATAGCAAGGTTGCCTTGTGTCCCATCCATTAAGCAATGTCATTTGATGGGATTAGGAAGTGCACCTTCTCTGCCGCAGTGCCTGCCTTTAGAGTAGCATCCCCCCTGGAGATTCAGACTGCCTCAATCCTGCAAGCTTTTAAACAATCTCTGACCTATTATTTTCCCCAAATTCTGAGACCAGTTAGGCCATGCCCATCTGGAGTGCACTGTCATTCACATATTCATGTTTACTATTTGTCTTTTTCCTTAGGCATTGCATCCTTGTTGTTTTTTTAAAATCAGCATGCTTCCCAAAATCAGTGTTGAGTTGGACAGCCTTATGAATATAATAAAGTTGCCCTTTGTTTAACTTCTATTCAAACCCCAGGCGCTTCATTCATGCTCTAGCTCTTCAGAGGATTTTGCACAACCTAGCAGACAGCAGAGGGCAGTTCCTTCTCATGCCCGAGAAGGATGTGCAGTTCTCCTCTTCCAAAGTAGTGAGAGTCACGCGAAAGCCTGGGGGTGGGAGAGAGAGAGATTGTCTTTCTTAGCGACTACTGTTGGCGGAGACCAGCGTAGTCTCATCCTAGCAACATTGTTATACACCTGTCACTGTTAATTGCAGCCCGGGAAACAAAGCTGGCTTCTCTGAGGCATGACGCCGGGAGGAAGGGGAGGGAGTGGCAGATTCCAGAGTGACATCCACAGAAGTCCCAGAGGGATTCCTTTTCTTACCCCACCACCCACCACCCCCATTTAGCGCGGATGGATCCTCAGCGGGCGGGCGCGCGAAGCGCTTCGTTCCTGCGGACGAGTCTTTTTTTTTTTTAAAGCCTCTTTCCGAGGTTCTGAAAGGGGGCGGAGACCGGAGGCCGACAGAGGCGGATATGACGTTGCCCGTACGGTGTAAACAGTTTACTGGGACCCTGGTAACCGTCGGTTCGGGACGGCGGTCTGGAGCGCGAGGCGCGGAAGGTGACTTAACAGTCGCCGCGGCGGCCGCCTCTCCCATTTTCTTTTCTTTGCGTCTATAAAAGAGGAGCCCTGGAAGCGCAGACCGGCTGAAGGAAGGCGCTCCCCTCAGGGTCCTTCTCCTTCCGCGGAAGTTCAAAGTGGGTCCCGCGGGGAGCGATGCTCCTGTGAAAAAAGAGCGGGGACCACCTTTCCTCCCCCTCCTCCCACCTCGCCTTCTCCCCCCCCCCCCGGCCCCGCCATCTCTCGACGGGAGAAAAGATACGGACTGCTGGGACTTCCCGGGCGGGGGGGGAGGTGTCTTGCAGGAGGGTGTTTTTAATACATCCGTTAAACGGAAACTCACAGGGTGGGGTTTTTTTTTGGGGGGGGGGGTTCTCTCTCTCTCTCTCTCCAAATACCCGTCTCCCTCACCAGGGTGAAACGGGGGAGGAGAGGCTGTTAGGCCCCTTTCTTCTCTCCTCTCAGCCGAATAAAGACATACGGAGCAGAAGAGGCTAAAATGACCACTTCGGCCTGAATGAGGAGACAGTGAGGGCCAGGAGCTGGGGTTTTGTGCGTTGTGTGTGTGCGCGCGCAAGCGCGCGCGCGCCTCACTAAAAGCGGGGAAGGGGATGAGGAGGTATTTTCACCGCCCCGCTTTCCTTTTGGCACCTTACCTTTCTTGCCCAAAGCGCTAGTGCCCGGTCTCCATACTCCCTCCCTTTTCCCACGTTTGCTTTTCATCCTCGCTCACCCCCCCCCCTCCCGCCTGTTAACGGGGTCTCTTTGCTGTGGAAGATGGCGACACCAGGGATGAGCTGGCAGCAGCACTATTACAGCGGCAGTTCTTCGACCAGCACTGGGAAATTCAACCCCAGCTCTTCTTCCTCGGTGATGTCCTCCCATTTCGGCATGGAATACAACCAGGATCTCCATCTCAAAATGAGCAAGAAAATAGCTCAGCTAACCAAGGTAGGGGAGAGCCCGCCCACCCCCTCCTTCCTCCCAAGGCTTTTCCTCCTCAATGTTTCTTTTGCTCACTCATATCATTTGTCTTTGTATGTATTTTGAAACTGCATTTCAAACTGCATAGGTTAAAAGAGAATAATTATCATTTGATTGAACATCTGAATCTTTCCAAAAAAAAATTTTTTTTAACAGGTTTATTGCACGGTGACTGTTCTGTTATTTATCGGTGGATCCTGATAGTAGGCATGTTCTTCTCTGCTATTCTATTTCTTTCTCCCAATTCAGTATATGATGGCCTTTGATTAGGTGGAGGGAATGAAAGTTGCAATCTAAGATGTATTCACAATGATAAACTCCACTGAAGGTAGTGAGATTTGACAAAATGTACGAATGGATAGTATGCTTGTATGCCTGATAGCCAATGGTGCATAATTGCATATATTTTTATTGTTGCTTTTATATTGGCATCTAAATGTGCTTTCATTTTCAATAATTTGTTTATCCTGTCATATCTTGTTTTTATAAGGATTCAAAAATTTTCTAGTTGAGCCTCATAATGCTTAACAACTATTGATTTGTTTCAGAACTACTATTCATGCAAATCTTGGCAGTTTTTAAATATTAAAATAAATAGGTTTGCCTTTTAGAAAGGAATTACAAAGTTCTCTTTGGGGAATGTTTCATAATCATAACTTACTACAGAAAGGCATTCACCCTGATAAAGGTTCATATAGCTTGTCATTTAGAAGTAATTTGGAACAAGTGTCATCAGAGGATTGCAAGCAATAAATTCCACTAATCAATCATATTCCTTCTTATAAATGCAAAATGTATTTTACGTATTTATTTCCTATACACATTGTAGGAGACTGCATATACTGTATATAGACATGCCTTGACCATTTGCAAGAATATTTTTCAAGAATATAAATTGCTTTTATAATCCAATCATAGTTTGATAGGCTTGGTAAAGTTAAAATGTATATTAATCAACCTCAACTAATGTACATATCATTCCCAAATCTTCAGATATGTTCAACTACAGCTGCTATAATCAGTAGATAATTCAACCATATGTTTAATTCCCAACACATCTGGAGGCACTAGATTCCAGAAACTTGATGTATACAAATATTGCTGACTTTATGGCAAGCTTGGTATGTTAATTTCAGCATTGTTTTTATGAAGCATGTCTGAATGACACTGGTATTGTGGGGCAGCTGTATTTGAAGAAAGGGTTAATGATAAGTTAAATGGTTGAATCTGTTTTATAAACATGATTTTAACTTTTGTTGATATAGGAAATGCCCTGTGTTTATTTGAATGGCAGATGATTACTCTGAATTTTCTTTCTTGGTTAACTGTTGGATTTCATCGGATTTATTTATACTCTTAATGCAAGCATAGTACCATTCACAATTGTATTTTACGTTTTAAAGAGGCAGCTGTCAACAAACCCTTTATAAACTTACATGAAATGTCAGATTCAAAAATAATACGGCTCCAAATGCAACTTCTAGGACTAAGAGTGGATGAGGAATACTTTTAAATCTGACATAAACATTTCTCCAAAGCAGCTGACCAGCTCTGGTTTCATATTTAATACTGGATGAGGTTATTCTTGCTATATTCAGATGTAATATACCATAGCATCTATAGAATATGAACTTCATTTTTTGAGCTCTATATGTAAATTTTTGAGAAACTTTTTGAAATGGTTGTTAGAATGCAAAATATATTGAATGTGTGATGAGGAGAAATTGATATGCCATATCATTTTTTAAAACCACTAAGGCAGGTAGATCTGAAGTTACGACCATAATGGAGCCTGGCCATTACTGCTGAAAGTTGTAACAGTCATAAAACTGATTGGTCATGTGACCAACCTGATTTTATGATTTTTTTTGCGGCAGTCAATAAGTGAATGCCATGATTGAAAGTGCGAATGCCACAGTCATTAAGTGATCACCACGCTGTTAAATGAATCTGCTGCTCACTATGGACACAACTTTGCCGAAAAGTAAGTGCCACTTTTAAGCAAAACAGTTATAAAACACGGTCATATGAGCATAGGACACTGCAAATGGTTGTAAATGCAGTTGTGTTACCAATTCTCTGAAGTGCAGCCATGTGATCGTTGTGGGGGCGGGATCCAACTGTCAGAACCTCACATCCAAATTGCAAGTCCCCTTTTTCAAGTATGTCCTAACTTTGAACGGTCACTAGTTGGCTTATGCCCATAATTGAGCCCAAAATTTCCATTTCTAAGCAAGATAGTTGTTAAATGAGTTTGTTTGTTTGTTTGTTTGTTTGTTTATTTATTTGTCACATTTCTATGCCGCCCATCCCTGGGGACTCTGGGCGGCTTACAACAACAACAAAAAATAATGCGAACAATTTTGACCCATTTTACAGCTTTTCTTGCCACAGTTGTTAAGTGAATCACTGCAGTTAAGTTAGTAACATGATTAAATGAATCTGACTTTCCCATTGACTTTGCTTGTCAGAAGATTGCAAAAAGTCATGACATGACCCCAAGATACTACAAGATACTGCTGTTGTAACTTTGAACTGTCACTAAACATATGATTGTAAATCAAGAACTATCCATTACCTGTAAATAATTTATGTTTATTAAAAAAATCCCTTTAAAAGCATGGTCATACAATAAAATCATTCCAATATTGGAAACTGAGTTTCTGGCACTTCATATTTATTCCATTTATTTTCCTGAATTTGATGAAAAGTTACAAAGGAGCCTGTGTTATGCTAGCCCTGTATATACGGTGTCTAGCACCATTAGGCAGCACATATTCTAATTGAATCCTGTCTAATTATCTTTACACTATCACCAGATGCTGCAGGGAATCAGTTTAGGTATTCATTTGGTTTACTTTATGCTACATTGCCTGAGATAAGGTTAAGCTTCTAGGAATGGGAGAACAGAAGAAACTGCAGGACCTCACTAATGATACATATTTTTAATCCAGTTTAGGTGGCATATCTTAATGTATTAAAAAAATCCAGAATCCTTCATAAAATGGTCAGATAACCAGAACTGTGCTGAACGATCAGATTTTTTTGTCTATTTCCACCCTTTGCTTGATTTACTCTTCTTTTCTGTTGTGTTTTGTTTCCTCTACTATATAGCATATTATATAGCTCTGGGGCACATGTGCGCGCCGGCCAGCTGATTTTCGGGCCTTCTGGGCCCACCAGAAGTAGGGAAACAGGCTGTTTCCTGCCTCTGGAGGGCCTGGGGGGTGGGTGGGGAAGGCCCGTTTTTCTTTCTTACCTGGCTCCAGATCCTCTCTGTGTATCTGGGAACGGCGAAAACAGCCTTTCCCACTCCCTTGGAGGCCCTACGGAGGCTGAAAGGGCCCATTTCCCCACTCCCGGTGGGACAGGAAGTGACTTTTTTCCTGTCCCCAGCCTCCAGAGACTCCTAGAGAGGCTCCTACAGACTCCTAGAGAGGCTCCTACAGACTCCTAGAGAGGTTCTGGAGGCTGGGAACAGCAAAAAATGTCACTTCCTGTCCCACTGGGAGTTGGGAAATGGGCCCTTTCAGCCTCCGTAGGGCCTCCAAGGGAGTGGGAAAGGCTGTTTTCACCGTTCCCAGATACACAGAGAGGATCTGGAACCAGGTAAGAAAGAAAAACGGGCCTACCAGGCCATCCTGTGCCAGGAGTGGGGGGGGAGGGGGTTGCGCACACATGCGCGTGGGCATGTGCGCATGCGACCCTCCCCCAATCCCCCTCTCCTGGCACACGATGGCAAAAAGGTTAGCCATCACTGATATAGCCCATTTGGTATAGTAGTTGTCAGGTTAGAAACTGGGAGACTGTGAGTTCTAGTCCTGCCTTAGGCACAAAGCCAGCTGGGTGACTTTGGGCCAGTCATTCTAGCTGAGTTCTTGAAAGGGTACAATGGCAAAACACTTCCAAAAAGTCTTGCCAACAGCAGAGATTAGTCCAGAAATTCACAAGGAGTCATAAAGTGACTCAAAAGCACCCTGCACCGCCACCAAAAAAGAGTAACAGTTTCTGGACTGCAAGAAATCTGAGTAACCATTAGATGGCAGTTGTTAATTGAAACTTTCTTATCTCTTTGCTGCCATCTTTTGGTTGTCTGGATTTTTACAGCCTAGATATGGTATCTCTACTCTCCTGACTTTTCATGGCATCAGATTTGGAAACAGAAGATCATGTGCAGGTATAATACTGACTTGGCTGGTGTCCAGGAGGAAGTCTGCTTATTATTGAAGCAGAATAGCTTGGGCAGGAAGGAAATAAGAAGGCAGAACAAGAAGGCAAAATTCCAAGGCTTTCTTCCTTTACTTGGCAGTACCAATGCAAATTTTAAAAGTCTGTTATAAGGCAACTGATTCTTGCTAGAAAAAAAATCCTAAACATTCCACCTATGTATTAATTGAGAGTGCAGGGAAAGAAATCAAATTTTGTTTATCCTTTATTCCTTTATTAGAATGATTTATAGAAAATGGCTGTCAATCTCATAGCAATGACTCTGGGAGGCATACAAAAAGTTCAAACCAATATGATATATAATTATCTACATAACAAATGCCCAAGATTGAAAAGGAATGTTCCCAATTTACAAAGGGAAATAAAAGCCATTTCATGAGAGGAATTGCCATGTGGCCATAATAAATTTTAAATTTATTGGCCACCCAACTATGGGTGGCACACAAAACTAAAAAAGGCACATAAAAGCTAAAAATATTAAATCAATAGGCAGCCCAGACTCAAATGCTCTAATAACAAAATCCATAAGGCAAATAGGGGCCATTATACAAATAATAAACCTCAACTCTAGGACTGGAACCAAAGCCAGCTTTCTAAGCATTTTGGAACCCTAAGAGATAGAGCACCATTCTTCTCTCTTAAGGGATGCTGTTTCAGAGGGAGGGGGCTGCATCATATAAGGCACACTTCTTAGGTCCCACAAAATGGAAATATTTAATGGAAGGGCATCTATTCTGCTGGAATGTACTAGGATGGCAAGACAAGCAAAGCCCCATTATCCAGGACCTATGCCATACAAGGCTTTATAGGTAATAACCAGCATCTTCAATTGCACTTAAACGCCAACTGGCAACTATGCAGTTCACACATAAATAGTGATAACTGCCCACACCAAGAGCCCCGGCCCTTACTGCTTGCACCTCTTTGAACCATCTGTAGCTTCTGTGTGGTCTTCTTGAGCATGTAGAGAGCCTTGCAATAATCGAACAGTGAAGTAACCAATGAATGATTAAATGTCTAAATTGCACCATTCGTTTTATGAGTACCTATACACCAGGGATCCTCAATTTTTTTAAACGGGGCCAATTCATGGTCCCTCAGACTGTTGGGGGGCTGAACCGGCTGGGCAGGTATGGCTAGGTGGTCATGTGACTGGGTGGGCGTGCTGAATTTAGTAGTCCATTAAACAATACACACAAATTAAATTAATTTGTTTTCCTCCTGGGGGTGTTTTATTTGCTTTTGTTTGCATGTTGCTCTCTTGGTTGACTTTTCTTTTTACTAGATCATTTTTTAAGTTGTTTAGGAGTCTAGTGGTCCACTTCAGGAAACTCAGTTTTGCAGCAATTCTTCTCAGCCCCAAGGAGCGTACAATCAACATCTCTCTCTCTCTCTCTCTGACTCTCTGTCTCTCTCTCTCTCTCTCTCTCTCTCTCTCTCTCTCTTTTTCTCTCTGTCTTTCTCTTTCTCTCTCTGTCTGCGCTCGGATGAAGGGTGGGGGCCGTGGGTGGGGTGATGTGGGCGGAGCAGCCTCATCCTGTGCAGGCTGGATTAATGGCTTCAGCGGGCCGTAGTTCGAGAACCCCTGCTATACACTAACATATTTATTTATTTAATTTGTATGCCGCCCTTCTCCAACAGGACTCAGGGCGGTGAACAGCCACGGTAAAAACACAACATATAAAATTTAAAAGCAGTTTAAAAACATTAAATAATTTTGGCCATCAATTTAAAATAACCCAGTTAAAACCAATCACAAATTTAAAACCGCAAGGATAGGGTCAAGCCAGCCCGGCTAGATGAAATAGATGTGTTTTCAGGGCCAGACGAAAAGTCCGGAGGTCTGGTATCGTGCGTATCTCTGGGGGTAGGTCGTTCCAGAGGGCAGGTGCCACCACAGAGAAGGCTCTCCCCCTGGGGGTCACCAGCCGACATTGTCTGGCTGACGGCACCCTAAGGAGGCCCTCTCTGTGCGAGCGAACTGGCCGGTGGGAGGCTATTGGTGGCAGAAGGTGGTCTCGTAGATACCCCGGCCCTAAGCCATAGAGTGCTTTAAAGGTGGTCACCAACACCTTGAAGCGCACCCGGAAGACCACAGGAAGCCAGTGCAGCTCGCGCAGGAGAGGTGTCACATGGGAGCGCCCCGTCGCTCCCATAATCCCCTGCGCGGCTGCATTCTGGACCAACTGGAGCCTCCGGGTGCACCCCAAGGGGAGCCCCATGTAGAGAGCATTGCAGTAGTCCAGGCGGGAAGTGATGAGTGCCTGAGTGACCGTGCGTAGGGAATCCCGATCTAGAAAGGGACGCAACTGACGTATCAGGCGGACCTGATAAAAAGCCCCCCTGGCCACGGCCGTCATATGCTCTTCTAAAGACAGCCGTGTATCCAGGAGGACGCCCAAGTTGCGAGCCCTTTCCGTGGGGGCCAATGATTTGCCCCCAATAACCAGCGATGGCACCAGCTGGCTATATCAGGACGCCGGAAACCACAGCCACTCGGTCTTGGAAGGGTTGAGTCGGAGCCTGTTTCTCCCCATCCAGGCCCGCACGGCCTCCAGGCACCGGGACATCACTTCAAGGGCATCGTTGGGGTGGCCTGGGGTAGAGATGTACAGCTGAGTGTTATCAGCGTACTGATGGAACTCCACCCCAAAGCCACGGATGATCTCACCCGGCGGCTTTACATAAATGTTGAACAGAAGGGGCAAGACGACCGACCCTTGCGGCACCCCACAAACAAGGTGCCTTGAGGTCAACTGCTGTCCCCCTGCCAACACAGATTGCAACCGGTCAGAGAGGTAGGAGGAGAACCACCGCAAAACGGTGCCCCCCCACCCCCAACCCCTCCAACCGGTGCAACATGATACCATGGTCGATGGTATCAAAAGCCGCTGAGAGATCTAACAGGACCAGGATAGAGGAGCATCCCCTATCCCGAGCCCTCCAGAGATCATCCACCAACGCGACCAATGCCGTTTCCGTGCTGTACCCAGGCCTGAAGCCGGACTGGAGTGGATCTAGATAGATATCTATAACTCCTCCTTGTAAAGATTGTTTTTAATTAGGGAGAGATAATTCAGTTCTGCTATCAGATTGGAACCCCACTATCATAGAATTATAAAATATTTATTGGAAGTTAGTGCATTCAGAAGGGTTAATATATCTAAATCTTAGAAAGATATAATGAAAATCTTCCTTTAATCTTTAAATGTATTGATACTATCTATTTTGTTTCATTTTATTTTACTTATTTTCTTAATGTAAATTTTTAACTGGCAGGTCCTTAGGGTTTTATTCTTTTCATTTTATTTGAACCTGCTTTTAAATGTTTTATTAATGTTGTAACTACTTTGCTGGTCATTGACCATAAATAAGGAAAGTTTAAAACACAAGAAAAACACCAATAAAATTAGTCAACCAGCAGAATTTGCTTAACCTCGAGATCCAAATGCCTGAGGGAACAGTCAAGTCTTTAGTGCCTTGTGAAAGGCTAGCAGCTATGTGTGTATGTGAGAGAAAAGTGTTCTTATGAGTAGAGAGTGTCTACATTGGTTGATGAAATACTAACATTACTCATTGCTGTTATAATTATTTTTAGTTCGGGTTAGCACTTAATTTTTTTAAAAATATCACTCAATGTCCTCCTTTTTTTCATCATATCCTCTTTCATAGAATACTTTAATTGCTATTCTAACCCTTCATTTACAGTAGCTTTGAATTTATTCCACCCTCCACCAATTAAAAGTTGAGAGACAGAAATAGTTCTAAGTGCCTTTAAAATGCAGTTAGAATATTTTCCCAGTGTACCTTTATTTGTGATAGAATACTTGGCAGTGATAAAACAGTTAAGGAGGAAATAGGCCCATGACAGAAGAACCTCTTGAGTCCAGGGGAGGTGGGGGGGGGGGGTGTTTGAAAAAGAAATTGAGAATAGTTCTGCTTTATATATATGTATATTATATGGGTGAATTACTTCTGTAGGCTTCACAATTCTGTTAAATTGCCTACCAGGAAAAAAGAGAAAAATCCATGTAGTTCTTGTTTTTTACATCTGCCAGCCTCACAATGTTTGACATTATTGGACTAAAATATTTTTGAACAAATGAAAAATATATATTGCTTGTTATTAGATAGATATACAGGTAGTCCTTGACATGATCACAACTGAGCCCAAAATTTGCATTGATAAGCAAGACAGGTGTTAAGTAAGTAACATGCTTGTTAAATTAATCTGGCTTCCCCATTGACTTTGCTTGTCAGAAGGTCGCAAAAGGTGATCCCGTGACCATGGGTCATAGCAACCATCATCAATGCATGCTAGTTGCTAAATTTGATCATGCAACCATGGGGAAGCTGCAATGGTCATGTCACTTTTTTCAGTGCTGTTGTAACTTTGAACAGTCACTAAGCCAATGGTTGTTAATGAAAGGCTACCTATATTTGGATACATATATAGATATTTCAGAAATATATGAAGTCACTCTGCATTTTATTTTGGATTTTATTCTCTTGTGGTATGCAAGCAAGCAGAAGCATAAAGGAGTATAAACTAACAGAGCAATATAAGAATCTTAATCAATATAATGTATTCTACTACAGTTTTATTTGGGAAATTATTAACATCTTCAATCAAGTCAAATCTAAAAGATGCTAGAGAATTCCCAGAAGCTTAGCATTCAGACAAATCAACCATTAATAGCCATACAGAGATAAGCCACATTTACACACTATTCACATCACAGAGGATGGGGGGGGGGGATAATGGCTCAACGGTTAAAGACTAGGTTTCGAAATCGCTGTGCCCCGCAACGGGGTAAGCTCCTGTTACCTGCCCCAGCTCCTGTCCACTTAGCGATTCAAAAGCATACAAATGTGAGTAGATAAATAGGTACCAATTTGGCGTTCTGTGTGCCTTTGGTGTATAGTCATGCTGGCCACATGGCCAGGAAAATGTCTTTGGACCACACTGGTTCCTTTGGTTAAGAAATGGGGATGAGCACCGCCCCCTAGAATTGGACATGACTGGATAGGGGAAATCTTTAAATTTACACACTATTCAAAAGAGGCAATAAAAAAACTAGGAAGGAAACAAAAAGACTAGTACACATCTCTCCAGCAGCTAACATTCAGATAAGCAGAGATCAGCACCAGACAAGCAATTAAGCAGAAAACAAAAATGTAAGAACCACCATGGAGGAAACTACATCCCCACCAAAACTGGCAAGGCAGGTTAATGAATATAAATAAGCAACAAACTCCACCATCATTGCAATGGGTAAGAAAGGAGAAAATCTTTTTGCACAAGAGAACCTCAATATTAAAGCTTGATTCTATGACTCACAGACCTTAATTATAAATTAACTAGTTTTGTCTCTTTTCCAACCAAACAGCACAATCATAGTCATGTGGTTAGCAACCACCTTGTTTAGTGGATTTACCAGGCCCAATTAGGGTTATTAAGTGAAGACTACCAGTTTGTTAAAACAGGTTTTCATTACATATTTTCATGAGTGAATATTTTGATGAATATCTACAATATGATTCATTTTTCTGATTTAAAAAATATAAACCACTATGTCAGATATGAGTATTTGGGTACTTACCCCTTTACTCCACTACTTTCCATTTAAATCACTCTCTCATTCACCCTGTCTCTCATAATTTTCTTAATATGAATTCAAATAAGAGCCTGAGTGGTGCAGCAGACTAATGCTACTGTTAAAGGTAGTATTTAGCTTCCAGCTGCCTGCAATTACTGCAAGTTCAATTCTCACAAGGCTCAAGGTTGACTCAGTCTTCCATCCTTTCTAAGGTAGGTAAAATGAGGACCCGGTTTGTGGGGGCAATAAGCTGACTTTGTATAAAATATACAAAAAGTATGAAGGCTATTGCTTCATGCATTGTAAGCCGCCCTAAGTCTCCAGAGAAGGGCGGCATATAAATCAAAATTTAAAAAAAATGTGATGAAGAACTAGAAACATTACTGATAAGAGACTAACAGGGCTAATAAACACCAGTCCTTGCAATGGATTTACCAATTTTACATAGCCTTGAGGAATGGGGCAGTGCTGTTTGAGATGTAAATAAAGTGCAAGTGGCCCTCTTGGGCCTGCAGGAAATACACTAGTAAGTTGCTGTAGTATTCTGTAGGTTAACTTATATCATCTGTTATAGTATTAAATTATCGGATGCCTTATGAGTTGTAATAAACATGGTAATTGATGCCTCTAAATACTGAGAAACCAAATATTTTAGGTTGGTATGATTATTGTCAGAGGAGAAATGCAGGAACAGACTTGTGATCAATCCTTACAAGATTCAGTGGCTACATTTTTCAGCTTTTGGGTGCAATTCAAGTTAGTGGTTATCATCTTTGAAGCCCTTCAAGGTATAGGGCCTGGCTATATGAGGAACAGTTCCTGTCATCTCTGCCCAGTAGTACAGTCTAGCAAGGTAGATGCGCTTCGTGTCCTGTCAATTAAATGACACAAACTGTCATTTTGTGGAATTCTGAATGTGCACCAACATTGTTACAGTTCCTGCCCTATAGAATGACAGCCCCCCTCCCCCAGAGATCTGTGTGCTTCCCCCCCCACACACACACACTTATGTTGTTCAGGGAAACTATTCAAAACCTTGTTCTCCCAGATGTTGAAGACAAGGTGATTGTAGAGTCCCCTTTTGTTGCTTTGCCTGTTTGTTTGTTTTTTATTTGATTTTGGATACTCTGCTCTTCCAGTCTATTGTATCTTTTATATGCTTTTTGCTATATATTGTTTTTTAGTTTTAGGCCCTTCAGAATCATTTGCAAATCAGATGGCCAGATAAAAAAATAAATATATAATTTATTATAATTGAATTATAATTCAATTGTCAGTTTTCTGTTTAGGTGGTTCATAGGATTTGCATCATAAAGAAGTCTCAGTCTTGACTTCTGGCCAGTCTCTGTCCCAGATCTGATCTATGGAGAATGTTTTTTTGTTTATTTGCTTTCTGGTTCAAGTACACACATAGACTTAAATGTGCTTCCACAATTTATGTGTGATTTAGCAGCTGTAGTACACAGACTTAGGAAATGATATAACATATTTAATATATTGCATTTTAACGTAGTTAATTTTGCTCCCCATTATATTTTAATTAGAAAATAGCCATTAATTTTGTGTATTAATATATTTTTGTGTTATTCTGAACTGCACCAATTTCTAATATTGTATTATTTTGAAATAATTTATAAGAAAATATCTTTTTATATATTCATATATGCAGGTAATATATGCTTTGAACACAAAAAATGATGAACATGAAGCTGCTATGCAAGCTCTCAAGGATGCTCACGAAGAAGAAATTCAACAAATTCTTGCAGAAACCAGAGAAAAGATTTTGCAATATAAGAGTAAAGTTTCTGAAGAAATGGATCTAAAAAGAAAAATCCAGGTTTTAGAAGAGTCTTTAGAAGATCACAAAAAGATGAAGCATCAAGCCTTAACAGAATTTGAAGCTTATAAGGATAGAGTTGAGGATATGCAACTCTGTGCAGAAGCTCAGCATGTCCAACGTGTTGTAACTATGTCACGTGAAGTGGAAGAAATTAGAAAGAAATTTGAGGAAAGATTACGAAATTTCATACAACTGCAGTTACAGTTTGAGAAGGATAAACGTTCAGCTCTTGAAGAGCTGAAAGCTGCACATAGACTTGAGATCCAAGACCTTATGAAGACACATCAAAATCAAAATGTTAGTTTAAGCAAAGGTCAGGAAAAAATGGAAGAATTGCACAGGCAGGATGTGGAACAGTTGAATGTTAAACTAGAAGAGGTAAGAATAGAAAGAAAAAAGCTTATTGAGGACTATGAAGGTAAACTCAGCAAAGCTCAATCTTTCTATGAACATGAACTTGATACTATGAAAAGATCACAATTGTTTACAGCTGAAAGCCTGAAAGCCTGTAAAGAAAAGGAAGTAGAGCTAAGAAAGGAATTTCAGAGTCAAGAATCAGTTATACGAAAAAATCTGGGGAAGCTTAAAACTGAGTTGCAAATGGCTCAGGATGAAGCAGGGGCTCTTCGAGAAAAATGCCAGAAGCTTCAAGTGGCTCTAAGTACCTCAGAAAACAGTGCACAGGTGAGATAATTATTGTTATGCTGGTTCTTTAACAAAAAATAAATACAGTTGTTAGATTGATGTTGACGAAGTTTCATGTTGTTCAGCTGAGTGTAAAATCAGATTAGTTTATCTGCAATAGATTGACAGACCAAGTAATTTCTTCCCATTTTATTTAGAGCTGTGACAAAGTTTGCTTTTGTATATGAAACTGCAGTAGCTTTTCTTCTAATAGTGAAGGCCAAAGGCAACTGAAATAGTTAGTGTTCTGTTAAAATTAATGGTTTAGATTTTTAGAACTCATTGTGGAAGCAATTTTGGTTCTAATATGCTTTCCCTTCCCTGCAGGAGCCACTAAACATTCTGTTCTGTTTTATAAAATCTACTGAGCTAAAGGAGTGGCTTAAGAGGCCGCAGTAGAAGAAAGCAAGTAGGGAAAGTCTTGTTTCTCTAATCTAAGTAAAGGAATAAATTTTCCCTCATTACATCTGGAACTTTTATGTAATTATTGTTTATTGCATGTACTGTACATTCCACCTTTTTCCTTATGTGGGCAAGTCGTTTTAATTGGGCATCTTCTCTGATAGAAATTGAAATGTTAGTGTATGTATATACACACATACATGTGCACAGATCAAAATATTTTTATTTGTTTAAAATTAAGGTTTTATTGTCCATACCTTTTTCCAATTTTTCTTGGAATAAATATTTTTATGGAAATAATAATAATACATTGAAGAATGGAACTGAAATACAATGCTATAAATGTCACTTGATTAAAAATGCTTACCAAATAAAAACATTAAATACTGAATTGGATAAAAGTTACAATATGGAACTGTTGTATTTATGGAATGGTTGTGACTTTACTAAAGGTGTAAAGTTTGCATCTATACCTGACAATTGGAAGAAGGTTGTTTATAGTTGACTAATACAAAGAAAAACATCAAGAATAAATGAAAAACCATAATGGGGTTATTTTATTAAGGCTGCCTGGAACGATGCCTGGAAGAATTATGATTGAAAGCTGTGAAATACACTGTGTAGGATATGTAGAATAATGTAATGTGTAGGCCATGTGTGTAGACTAGATTTTCGCTCTTTAGAAAGATACTAAGAAATGCATGAATATGAGAAAGTTTATGTACATTTGTTGATTTAGAGAAAGCATATGATGCAGTGAATAGGCTTGAATTGTGGAAAATTTACATGAAAATAATAGATGTTAATGTTGAAAAAGTGAAAAGGGGTGTTGGTCCTACCTGAGACGCTCCTTCTCGTTGTGTGGAGACAGCAGCCAGTGTGGTCTTTGGCTCTGTCTTCTACACCTTTTCCTATTGCTGTAAATCGTGTTTCTTTGCTGGCTTTTGATTTTGGATTGTTTTACTTCGATTGTGTTCTGGTGTGCTGGTTATTTGGACTTCGGACTGCTTGACTATGGTTTTTCTCCCTCCCTCGTAACTTGGCTGACTCTGGACTGGTCCATTTCGACGTTATGAGTTGTTTCTGCCCCTTTTACTGTCTTCTGTGAGTAGTGGGGATCTTTGTTTGTCCAAAAGCCAGCAAAGAAACACAAATTTACAGCAATAGGAACAGGTGTAGAAGACAGAGTCAAATATCACACTGGCTGCTGTCTCCACCAACAATGGAGAATGACTGCATGTAATAGTATGCAAACATGTCTTCGAATCGGGCCCGTAGCGCCTCCAGAAAAAGACCAGTGTCTGCCAGCTCACCAGCATGCTCATTAGGCAGAGATGCCACCCGCTCAGCCGCCTCCCCCTCCAATACCGCTGTCACCGCAACAACCATTGTCTACGGTGATGGGTACAGACGGCTGTAGCGATCCATGTGGCTGATCACCTGCCTTAAAGACAGAGGTCTGGGTCCTCATTAAAAATAGCCTTCAAGGGGGCTTCCGGTTTGCTGTTTTTCGCCGCCAGACGTTCTTTCGGGATCGTCAACCCCACTGCCTGTAAGAGCCGCCTTCACAACGGAATGGCGGCTCGAACAAACTCCGTTTCCATGAGGAAACGGAGACAGAGCCGGCTGGGGTGGATAGAGCTCTCTGCATAATCCCAAAAGTTTTTCTTTTACTTTTGGGACGGAGCGGAAGAGACTCCCCATATCCCCAGCCGATGCTCCGGGCTTTGGGAGACCTCTGCTACATGCAGAGCTAGGTGGCAAAAGCAAGCCTGCAAATTTAACAAATTAATTAAAGAAGATGTGAGCTGGACCTGCGATCCTGAAGCGCAAGTATTTTACTTATTTTATAAAAGCTATTTAAGCTACTTAAGAAAGAAAAGGGAAAAAAGATTTTTAAAATGGCGACTGCCGCGGCTTGAAGAGAGGCTGAAAGGGAAAGTCCTTCCGTTTTCCATTATTACAAAGTAGCGGAATAAATATCTTTGGCTACAATTGAAGACAAAACTTCACTCTCGTGTTTCTCTTCTTTTTCTCTTCTCCTGGAGATCTGATATTGATCTTGGTTGGAAAGAAGCTTTTTTTTTCTTTTCTAATAAAGCTTGTCTGGGCGGAAATATGCCATTGAGACTTATAAAGTCAGACAAACAGTCAGCGGGGGGGGGATTCCCCCATTAACAAATTACATGAACAAGTTCTAACTCTCCAGTCTCAGAAACCTGATTTTAACATAATAGAATTTCTCTTAGAGGAGATTGTAAGAAGGGATGAGATTATGAATCAGCATCTTGAAAAATTTAAGCAGGAAATTAAAGAATTGGTGAAATCTAAGTTTGACTTTTTGGAGTGAAAGATTTTAAAAACGGCTAACGGTTTATCAGAATTTATGATTCAGTTGGATGCAAATACTAAGTTATTAGAGTCTAAAATGGAAGAAACTGAGGATAATTTGGACAATAGAATTCAAAAAATTGAAAAGGATTTGACAAATACTCAAGATAATAGTCCAGAAGAAAAACCTAAAATGGAGGTTGATCAAAAGACTGGTAATGTAGAAAATATGCAACAGAGGATTGAAAGAGAAGTTTTAATGATGCAACATAATTTTACTGAATATGTGATTAGACTGAGAGGTTTGCAGGAAAATAACAGAGATGATTTAAGGAAAATATCTTCTGAAATTCTGGCTGGGATTTTAAAGGTTCAATCTGACGAAGTGTTTTGTAGGATTGATAGAGTTTATAGAATAAACTCCTGGTTTGCAAAGCAAAGGCAATTGCCTAGAGATGTGGTAATCTATTTTACAGATAAAGAAATTAGGAATAATATTGTGCAAAATTCCTTCAATTCTACTTTGCAATTGTATGGAAGAAAGATTTGGATTTTCAAAGAGCTCCCGCCTAAGATGTTAACGGAAAGGAAGAAATTTGGTTTTCTGGTGACTGAGTTAAAAAAAAGAAATATCCTATTTAGGTGGGATGTCCCAGTTGGTATAATATTGAGACATCAAGGAGAAAGATATCAACTAAACACTGTTGAAAAAGCGGAAGAATTTTATCAAAAAATTTTGAAAATGAACTTAACATCTTTAGGCACAATACAGGATAAGCAAAAGGAGTTAGAAATAAAGGGAAAATATCAAATTACAGAGGTTGCGGTAGATAAATTGTCTTTGGATTCTTTGGATACCCCAGCTGGATTGTCTACAAATATGAGAGAAGTGGTATCTGACTCTAACGTGATGAATCATCAAGTCAAAGACAAGTATGGAAACCAATCAGCTGACATACAAGTGGTGAAAAAGAAATATGAGATACAAAAACAAAACCAACAAGATCAACTTATAAAGCAGAATGAAAACCGATCAATTGATATACAACTTGTAGAAAGGAAATCAGGATGGAAATTAAACCCACAAAAAAAAAAGAAAAAAAGAAATAGGTCTCATAAAAATAGTAATTTCTAAACCAAGCAACAGTGAAGCCAGTGATTTTAAAAAATGAATGAATATGTGAAAAGATAGTGGAGGCGAAGTATTGGTTAATATTATTCTGAGGACAGTGACAGATCTCTGCAATGCCGTAATTTTGGTATGTGAAAAGAGCCTTACATTGTTGGACTTGAATTATCTACTTTGGATTCCTTTCATGTATTGATAAATATATTATAACTATCCTGAGCTACAAGGCAAGAGAGCTACGCTGGGGCATGCAGAAGATCTGGTTGTTACCCACTAGGATGATGGGAATTAATAATCCTGATGAAAGCCACAATTACAACTATATGGAATATAATCATAATGTCACTCGGGTGGTTGTTTTTACTTTTATATATATATGAGGATATTCATTACTGATGGGGGCAGATGATGATTGAAGATTTTGAACAAACTGTTGCACCAGGATGCTATGTTACCCTATTATGGATGATGGACTTAACAATCTAGTGGAAAGACATCAAAGAAGATATCATATGGATTATAAATCTAAAGTCATTGTCTTTTTTCTTTTTATATAATGGAGTGTATATATATATATATATATGTGTGCGTGTGTATATATATATATATATATATATATATATATGCATATTCTTTCTAGCCAGGTTTTACCTACGTAAGCTAGGTTGTTCTGCAGCTCTGACTGTGTGAAATCTCATTCACCAGCCTCAGAGCTCCTCCTCTGCTGACAAACTGCAACTCTGCGTTGCTCTCTGGGAGACTCAGATAGCTATTTCTGCCTTATAAGGCTTCGTCAGTGAGCCACACCCACTTCTCAGATATTCCCCCTGTAAAGGTACAATGTGTCTTTTTCTGTTTTTCGTAGGCTTTTATGTGCATATTCTTTCTAGCCAGGTTTTACCTACGTAAGCTAGGTTGTTCTGCAGCTCTGACTGTGTGAAATCTCATTCACCAGCCTCAGAGCTCCTCCTCTGCTGACAAACTGCAACTCTGCGTTGCTCTCTGGGAGACTCAGATAGCTATTTCTGCCTTATAAGGCTTCGTCAGTGAGCCACACCCACTTCTCAGATATTCCCCCTGTAAAGGTACAATGTGTCTTTTTCTGTTTTTCGTAGGCTTTTATGTGCATATTCTTTCTAGCCAGGTGTTACCTACGTAAGCTAGGTTGTTCTGCAGCTCTGACTGTGTGAAATCTCATTCACCAGCCTCAGAGCTCCTCCTCTGCTGACAAACTGCAACTCTGCGTTGCTCTCTGGGAGACTCAGATAGCTATTTCTGCCTTATAAGGCTTCGTCAGTGAGCCACACCCACTTCTCAGATATTCCCCCTGTAAAGGTACAATGTGTCTTTTTCTGTTTTTCGTAGGCTTTTATGTGCATATTCTTTCTAGCCAGGTTTTACCTACGTAAGCTAGGTTGTTCTGCAGCTCTGACTGTGTGAAATCTCATTCACCAGCCTCAGAGCTCCTCCTCTGCTGACAAACTGCAACTCTGCGTTGCTCTCTGGGAGACTCAGATAGCTATTTCTGCCTTATAAGGCTTCGTCAGTGAGCCACACCCACTTCTCAGATATTCCCCCTGTAAAGGTACAATGTGTCTTTTTCTGTTTTTCGTAGGCTTTTATGTGCATATTCTTTCTAGCCAGGTTTTACCTACGTAAGCTAGGTTGTTCTGCAGCTCTGACTGTGTGAAATCTCATTCACCAGCCTCAGAGCTCCTCCTCTGCTGACAAACTGCAACTCTGCGTTGCTCTCTGGGAGACTCAGATAGCTATTTCTGCCTTATAAGGCTTCGTCAGTGAGCCACACCCACTTCTCAGATATTCCCCCTGTAAAGGTACAATGTGTCTTTTTCTGTTTTTCGTAGGCTTTTATGTGCATATTCTTTCTAGCCAGGTTTTACCTACGTAAGCTAGGTTGTTCTGCAGCTCTGACTGTGTGAAATCTCATTCACCAGCCTCAGAGCTCCTCCTCTGCTGACAAACTGCAACTCTGCGTTGCTCTCTGGGAGACTCAGATAGCTATTTCTGCCTTATAAGGCTTCGTCAGTGAGCCACACCCACTTCTCAGATATTCCCCCTGTAAAGGTACAATGTGTCTTTTTCTGTTTTTCGTAGGCTTTTATGTGCATATTCTTTCTAGCCAGGTTTTACCTACGTAAGCTAGGTTGTTCTGCAGCTCTGACTGTGTGAAATCTCATTCACCAGCCTCAGAGCTCCTCCTCTGCTGACAAACTGCAACTCTGCGTTGCTCTCTGGGAGACTCAGATAGCTATTTCTGCCTTATAAGGCTTCGTCAGTGAGCCACACCCACTTCTCAGATATTCCCCCTGTAAAGGTACAATGTGTCTTTTTCTGTTTTTCGTAGGCTTTTATGTGCATATTCTTTCTAGCCAGGTTTTACCTACGTAAGCTAGGTTGTTCTGCAGCTCTGACTGTGTGAAATCTCATTCACCAGCCTCAGAGCTCCTCCTCTGCTGACAAACTGCAACTCTGCGTTGCTCTCTGGGAGACTCAGATAGCTATTTCTGCCTTATAAGGCTTCGTCAGTGAGCCACACCCACTTCTCAGATATTCCCCCTGTAAAGGTACAATGTGTCTTTTTCTGTTTTTCGTAGGCTTTTATGTGCATATTCTTTCTAGCCAGGTTTTACCTACGTAAGCTAGGTTGTTCTGCAGCTCTGACTGTGTGAAATCTCATTCACCAGCCTCAGAGCTCCTCCTCTGCTGACAAACTGCAACTCTGCGTTGCTCTCTGGGAGACTCAGATAGCTATTTCTGCCTTATAAGGCTTCGTCAGTGAGCCACACCCACTTCTCAGATATTCCCCCTGTAAAGGTACAATGTGTCTTTTTCTGTTTTTCGTAGGCTTTTATGTGCATATTCTTTCTAGCCAGGTGTTACCTACGTAAGCTAGGTTGTTCTGCAGCTCTGACTGTGTGAAATCTCATTCACCAGCCTCAGAGCTCCTCCTCTGCTGACAAACTGCAACTCTGCGTTGCTCTCTGGGAGACTCAGATAGCTATTTCTGCCTTATAAGGCTTCGTCAGTGAGCCACACCCACTTCTCAGATATTCCCCCTGTAAAGGTACAATGTGTCTTTTTCTGTTTTTCGTAGGCTTTTATGTGCATATTCTTTCTAGCCAGGTTTTACCTACGTAAGCTAGGTTGTTCTGCAGCTCTGACTGTGTGAAATCTCATTCACCAGCCTCAGAGCTCCTCCTCTGCTGACAAACTGCAACTCTGCGTTGCTCTCTGGGAGACTCAGATAGCTATTTCTGCCTTATAAGGCTTCGTCAGTGAGCCACACCCACTTCTCAGATATTCCCCCTGTAAAGGTACAATGTGTCTTTTTCTGTTTTTCGTAGGCTTTTATGTGCATATTCTTTCTAGCCAGGTTTTACCTACGTAAGCTAGGTTGTTCTGCAGCTCTGACTGTGTGAAATCTCATTCACCAGCCTCAGAGCTCCTCCTCTGCTGACAAACTGCAACTCTGCGTTGCTCTCTGGGAGACTCAGATAGCTATTTCTGCCTTATAAGGCTTCGTCAGTGAGCCACACCCACTTCTCAGATATTCCCCCTGTAAAGGTACAATGTGTCTTTTTCTGTTTTTCGTAGGCTTTTATGTGCATATTCTTTCTAGCCAGGTGTTACCTACGTAAGCTAGGTTGTTCTGCAGCTCTGACTGTGTGAAATCTCATTCACCAGCCTCAGAGCTCCTCCTCTGCTGACAAACTGCAACTCTGCGTTGCTCTCTGGGAGACTCAGATAGCTATTTCTGCCTTATAAGGCTTCGTCAGTGAGCCACACCCACTTCTCAGATATTCCCCCTGTAAAGGTACAATGTGTCTTTTTCTGTTTTTCGTAGGCTTTTATGTGCATATTCTTTCTAGCCAGGTTTTACCTACGTAAGCTAGGTTGTTCTGCAGCTCTGACTGTGTGAAATCTCATTCACCAGCCTCAGAGCTCCTCCTCTGCTGACAAACTGCAACTCTGCGTTGCTCTCTGGGAGACTCAGATAGCTATTTCTGCCTTATAAGGCTTCGTCAGTGAGCCACACCCACTTCTCAGATATTCCCCCTGTAAAGGTACAATGTGTCTTTTTCTGTTTTTCGTAGGCTTTTATGTGCATATTCTTTCTAGCCAGGTTTTACCTACGTAAGCTAGGTTGTTCTGCAGCTCTGACTGTGTGAAATCTCATTCACCAGCCTCAGAGCTCCTCCTCTGCTGACAAACTGCAACTCTGCGTTGCTCTCTGGGAGACTCAGATAGCTATTTCTGCCTTATAAGGCTTCGTCAGTGAGCCACACCCACTTCTCAGATATTCCCCCTGTAAAGGTACAATGTGTCTTTTTCTGTTTTTCGTAGGCTTTTATGTGCATATTCTTTCTAGCCAGGTTTTACCTACGTAAGCTAGGTTGTTCTGCAGCTCTGACTGTGTGAAATCTCATTCACCAGCCTCAGAGCTCCTCCTCTGCTGACAAACTGCAACTCTGCGTTGCTCTCTGGGAGACTCAGATAGCTATTTCTGCCTTATAAGGCTTCGTCAGTGAGCCACACCCACTTCTCAGATATTCCCCCTGTAAAGGTACAATGTGTCTTTTTCTGTTTTTCGTAGGCTTTTATGTGCATATTCTTTCTAGCCAGGTTTTACCTACGTAAGCTAGGTTGTTCTGCAGCTCTGACTGTGTGAAATCTCATTCACCAGCCTCAGAGCTCCTCCTCTGCTGACAAACTGCAACTCTGCGTTGCTCTCTGGGAGACTCAGATAGCTATTTCTGCCTTATAAGGCTTCGTCAGTGAGCCACACCCACTTCTCAGATATTCCCCCTGTAAAGGTACAATGTGTCTTTTTCTGTTTTTCGTAGGCTTTTATGTGCATATTCTTTCTAGCCAGGTTTTACCTACGTAAGCTAGGTTGTTCTGCAGCTCTGACTGTGTGAAATCTCATTCACCAGCCTCAGAGCTCCTCCTCTGCTGACAAACTGCAACTCTGCGTTGCTCTCTGGGAGACTCAGATAGCTATTTCTGCCTTATAAGGCTTCGTCAGTGAGCCACACCCACTTCTCAGATATTCCCCCTGTAAAGGTACAATGTGTCTTTTTCTGTTTTTCGTAGGCTTTTATGTGCATATTCTTTCTAGCCAGGTGTTACCTACGTAAGCTAGGTTGTTCTGCAGCTCTGACTGTGTGAAATCTCATTCACCAGCCTCAGAGCTCCTCCTCTGCTGACAAACTGCAACTCTGCGTTGCTCTCTGGGAGACTCAGATAGCTATTTCTGCCTTATAAGGCTTCGTCAGTGAGCCACACCCACTTCTCAGATATTCCCCCTGTAAAGGTACAATGTGTCTTTTTCTGTTTTTCGTAGGCTTTTATGTGCATATTCTTTCTAGCCAGGTTTTACCTACGTAAGCTAGGTTGTTCTGCAGCTCTGACTGTGTGAAATCTCATTCACCAGCCTCAGAGCTCCTCCTCTGCTGACAAACTGCAACTCTGCGTTGCTCTCTGGGAGACTCAGATAGCTATTTCTGCCTTATAAGGCTTCGTCAGTGAGCCACACCCACTTCTCAGATATTCCCCCTGTAAAGGTACAATGTGTCTTTTTCTGTTTTTCGTAGGCTTTTATGTGCATATTCTTTCTAGCCAGGTTTTACCTACGTAAGCTAGGTTGTTCTGCAGCTCTGACTGTGTGAAATCTCATTCACCAGCCTCAGAGCTCCTCCTCTGCTGACAAACTGCAACTCTGCGTTGCTCTCTGGGAGACTCAGATAGCTATTTCTGCCTTATAAGGCTTCGTCAGTGAGCCACACCCACTTCTCAGATATTCCCCCTGTAAAGGTACAATGTGTCTTTTTCTGTTTTTCGTAGGCTTTTATGTGCATATTCTTTCTAGCCAGGTTTTACCTACGTAAGCTAGGTTGTTCTGCAGCTCTGACTGTGTGAAATCTCATTCACCAGCCTCAGAGCTCCTCCTCTGCTGACAAACTGCAACTCTGCGTTGCTCTCTGGGAGACTCAGATAGCTATTTCTGCCTTATAAGGCTTCGTCAGTGAGCCACACCCACTTCTCAGATATTCCCCCTGTAAAGGTACAATGTGTCTTTTTCTGTTTTTCGTAGGCTTTTATGTGCATATTCTTTCTAGCCAGGTTTTACCTACGTAAGCTAGGTTGTTCTGCAGCTCTGACTGTGTGAAATCTCATTCACCAGCCTCAGAGCTCCTCCTCTGCTGACAAACTGCAACTCTGCGTTGCTCTCTGGGAGACTCAGATAGCTATTTCTGCCTTATAAGGCTTCGTCAGTGAGCCACACCCACTTCTCAGATATTCCCCCTGTAAAGGTACAATGTGTCTTTTTCTGTTTTTCGTAGGCTTTTATGTGCATATTCTTTCTAGCCAGGTTTTACCTACGTAAGCTAGGTTGTTCTGCAGCTCTGACTGTGTGAAATCTCATTCACCAGCCTCAGAGCTCCTCCTCTGCTGACAAACTGCAACTCTGCGTTGCTCTCTGGGAGACTCAGATAGCTATTTCTGCCTTATAAGGCTTCGTCAGTGAGCCACACCCACTTCTCAGATATTCCCCCTGTAAAGGTACAATGTGTCTTTTTCTGTTTTTCGTAGGCTTTTATGTGCATATTCTTTCTAGCCAGGTTTTACCTACGTAAGCTAGGTTGTTCTGCAGCTCTGACTGTGTGAAATCTCATTCACCAGCCTCAGAGCTCCTCCTCTGCTGACAAACTGCAACTCTGCGTTGCTCTCTGGGAGACTCAGATAGCTATTTCTGCCTTATAAGGCTTCGTCAGTGAGCCACACCCACTTCTCAGATATTCCCCCTGTAAAGGTACAATGTGTCTTTTTCTGTTTTTCGTAGGCTTTTATGTGCATATTCTTTCTAGCCAGGTGTTACCTACGTAAGCTAGGTTGTTCTGCAGCTCTGACTGTGTGAAATCTCATTCACCAGCCTCAGAGCTCCTCCTCTGCTGACAAACTGCAACTCTGCGTTGCTCTCTGGGAGACTCAGATAGCTATTTCTGCCTTATAAGGCTTCGTCAGTGAGCCACACCCACTTCTCAGATATTCCCCCTGTAAAGGTACAATGTGTCTTTTTCTGTTTTTCGTAGGCTTTTATGTGCATATTCTTTCTAGCCAGGTTTTACCTACGTAAGCTAGGTTGTTCTGCAGCTCTGACTGTGTGAAATCTCATTCACCAGCCTCAGAGCTCCTCCTCTGCTGACAAACTGCAACTCTGCGTTGCTCTCTGGGAGACTCAGATAGCTATTTCTGCCTTATAAGGCTTCGTCAGTGAGCCACACCCACTTCTCAGATATTCCCCCTGTAAAGGTACAATGTGTCTTTTTCTGTTTTTCGTAGGCTTTTATGTGCATATTCTTTCTAGCCAGGTTTTACCTACGTAAGCTAGGTTGTTCTGCAGCTCTGACTGTGTGAAATCTCATTCACCAGCCTCAGAGCTCCTCCTCTGCTGACAAACTGCAACTCTGCGTTGCTCTCTGGGAGACTCAGATAGCTATTTCTGCCTTATAAGGCTTCGTCAGTGAGCCACACCCACTTCTCAGATATTCCCCCTGTAAAGGTACAATGTGTCTTTTTCTGTTTTTCGTAGGCTTTTATGTGCATATTCTTTCTAGCCAGGTGTTACCTACGTAAGCTAGGTTGTTCTGCAGCTCTGACTGTGTGAAATCTCATTCACCAGCCTCAGAGCTCCTCCTCTGCTGACAAACTGCAACTCTGCGTTGCTCTCTGGGAGACTCAGATAGCTATTTCTGCCTTATAAGGCTTCGTCAGTGAGCCACACCCACTTCTCAGATATTCCCCCTGTAAAGGTACAATGTGTCTTTTTCTGTTTTTCGTAGGCTTTTATGTGCATATTCTTTCTAGCCAGGTTTTACCTACGTAAGCTAGGTTGTTCTGCAGCTCTGACTGTGTGAAATCTCATTCACCAGCCTCAGAGCTCCTCCTCTGCTGACAAACTGCAACTCTGCGTTGCTCTCTGGGAGACTCAGATAGCTATTTCTGCCTTATAAGGCTTCGTCAGTGAGCCACACCCACTTCTCAGATATTCCCCCTGTAAAGGTACAATGTGTCTTTTTCTGTTTTTCGTAGGCTTTTATGTGCATATTCTTTCTAGCCAGGTTTTACCTACGTAAGCTAGGTTGTTCTGCAGCTCTGACTGTGTGAAATCTCATTCACCAGCCTCAGAGCTCCTCCTCTGCTGACAAACTGCAACTCTGCGTTGCTCTCTGGGAGACTCAGATAGCTATTTCTGCCTTATAAGGCTTCGTCAGTGAGCCACACCCACTTCTCAGATATTCCCCCTGTAAAGGTACAATGTGTCTTTTTCTGTTTTTCGTAGGCTTTTATGTGCATATTCTTTCTAGCCAGGTTTTACCTACGTAAGCTAGGTTGTTCTGCAGCTCTGACTGTGTGAAATCTCATTCACCAGCCTCAGAGCTCCTCCTCTGCTGACAAACTGCAACTCTGCGTTGCTCTCTGGGAGACTCAGATAGCTATTTCTGCCTTATAAGGCTTCGTCAGTGAGCCACACCCACTTCTCAGATATTCCCCCTGTAAAGGTACAATGTGTCTTTTTCTGTTTTTCGTAGGCTTTTATGTGCATATTCTTTCTAGCCAGGTTTTACCTACGTAAGCTAGGTTGTTCTGCAGCTCTGACTGTGTGAAATCTCATTCACCAGCCTCAGAGCTCCTCCTCTGCTGACAAACTGCAACTCTGCGTTGCTCTCTGGGAGACTCAGATAGCTATTTCTGCCTTATAAGGCTTCGTCAGTGAGCCACACCCACTTCTCAGATATTCCCCCTGTAAAGGTACAATGTGTCTTTTTCTGTTTTTCGTAGGCTTTTATGTGCATATTCTTTCTAGCCAGGTTTTACCTACGTAAGCTAGGTTGTTCTGCAGCTCTGACTGTGTGAAATCTCATTCACCAGCCTCAGAGCTCCTCCTCTGCTGACAAACTGCAACTCTGCGTTGCTCTCTGGGAGACTCAGATAGCTATTTCTGCCTTATAAGGCTTCGTCAGTGAGCCACACCCACTTCTCAGATATTCCCCCTGTAAAGGTACAATGTGTCTTTTTCTGTTTTTCGTAGGCTTTTATGTGCATATTCTTTCTAGCCAGGTTTTACCTACGTAAGCTAGGTTGTTCTGCAGCTCTGACTGTGTGAAATCTCATTCACCAGCCTCAGAGCTCCTCCTCTGCTGACAAACTGCAACTCTGCGTTGCTCTCTGGGAGACTCAGATAGCTATTTCTGCCTTATAAGGCTTCGTCAGTGAGCCACACCCACTTCTCAGATATTCCCCCTGTAAAGGTACAATGTGTCTTTTTCTGTTTTTCGTAGGCTTTTATGTGCATATTCTTTCTAGCCAGGTGTTACCTACGTAAGCTAGGTTGTTCTGCAGCTCTGACTGTGTGAAATCTCATTCACCAGCCTCAGAGCTCCTCCTCTGCTGACAAACTGCAACTCTGCGTTGCTCTCTGGGAGACTCAGATAGCTATTTCTGCCTTATAAGGCTTCGTCAGTGAGCCACACCCACTTCTCAGATATTCCCCCTGTAAAGGTACAATGTGTCTTTTTCTGTTTTTCGTAGGCTTTTATGTGCATATTCTTTCTAGCCAGGTTTTACCTACGTAAGCTAGGTTGTTCTGCAGCTCTGACTGTGTGAAATCTCATTCACCAGCCTCAGAGCTCCTCCTCTGCTGACAAACTGCAACTCTGCGTTGCTCTCTGGGAGACTCAGATAGCTATTTCTGCCTTATAAGGCTTCGTCAGTGAGCCACACCCACTTCTCAGATATTCCCCCTGTAAAGGTACAATGTGTCTTTTTCTGTTTTTCGTAGGCTTTTATGTGCATATTCTTTCTAGCCAGGTTTTACCTACGTAAGCTAGGTTGTTCTGCAGCTCTGACTGTGTGAAATCTCATTCACCAGCCTCAGAGCTCCTCCTCTGCTGACAAACTGCAACTCTGCGTTGCTCTCTGGGAGACTCAGATAGCTATTTCTGCCTTATAAGGCTTCGTCAGTGAGCCACACCCACTTCTCAGATATTCCCCCTGTAAAGGTACAATGTGTCTTTTTCTGTTTTTCGTAGGCTTTTATGTGCATATTCTTTCTAGCCAGGTTTTACCTACGTAAGCTAGGTTGTTCTGCAGCTCTGACTGTGTGAAATCTCATTCACCAGCCTCAGAGCTCCTCCTCTGCTGACAAACTGCAACTCTGCGTTGCTCTCTGGGAGACTCAGATAGCTATTTCTGCCTTATAAGGCTTCGTCAGTGAGCCACACCCACTTCTCAGATATTCCCCCTGTAAAGGTACAATGTGTCTTTTTCTGTTTTTCGTAGGCTTTTATGTGCATATTCTTTCTAGCCAGGTTTTACCTACGTAAGCTAGGTTGTTCTGCAGCTCTGACTGTGTGAAATCTCATTCACCAGCCTCAGAGCTCCTCCTCTGCTGACAAACTGCAACTCTGCGTTGCTCTCTGGGAGACTCAGATAGCTATTTCTGCCTTATAAGGCTTCGTCAGTGAGCCACACCCACTTCTCAGATATTCCCCCTGTAAAGGTACAATGTGTCTTTTTCTGTTTTTCGTAGGCTTTTATGTGCATATTCTTTCTAGCCAGGTTTTACCTACGTAAGCTAGGTTGTTCTGCAGCTCTGACTGTGTGAAATCTCATTCACCAGCCTCAGAGCTCCTCCTCTGCTGACAAACTGCAACTCTGCGTTGCTCTCTGGGAGACTCAGATAGCTATTTCTGCCTTATAAGGCTTCGTCAGTGAGCCACACCCACTTCTCAGATATTCCCCCTGTAAAGGTACAATGTGTCTTTTTCTGTTTTTCGTAGGCTTTTATGTGCATATTCTTTCTAGCCAGGTTTTACCTACGTAAGCTAGGTTGTTCTGCAGCTCTGACTGTGTGAAATCTCATTCACCAGCCTCAGAGCTCCTCCTCTGCTGACAAACTGCAACTCTGCGTTGCTCTCTGGGAGACTCAGATAGCTATTTCTGCCTTATAAGGCTTCGTCAGTGAGCCACACCCACTTCTCAGATATTCCCCCTGTAAAGGTACAATGTGTCTTTTTCTGTTTTTCGTAGGCTTTTATGTGCATATTCTTTCTAGCCAGGTTTTACCTACGTAAGCTAGGTTGTTCTGCAGCTCTGACTGTGTGAAATCTCATTCACCAGCCTCAGAGCTCCTCCTCTGCTGACAAACTGCAACTCTGCGTTGCTCTCTGGGAGACTCAGATAGCTATTTCTGCCTTATAAGGCTTCGTCAGTGAGCCACACCCACTTCTCAGATATTCCCCCTGTAAAGGTACAATGTGTCTTTTTCTGTTTTTCGTAGGCTTTTATGTGCATATTCTTTCTAGCCAGGTTTTACCTACGTAAGCTAGGTTGTTCTGCAGCTCTGACTGTGTGAAATCTCATTCACCAGCCTCAGAGCTCCTCCTCTGCTGACAAACTGCAACTCTGCGTTGCTCTCTGGGAGACTCAGATAGCTATTTCTGCCTTATAAGGCTTCGTCAGTGAGCCACACCCACTTCTCAGATATTCCCCCTGTAAAGGTACAATGTGTCTTTTTCTGTTTTTCGTAGGCTTTTATGTGCATATTCTTTCTAGCCAGGTTTTACCTACGTAAGCTAGGTTGTTCTGCAGCTCTGACTGTGTGAAATCTCATTCACCAGCCTCAGAGCTCCTCCTCTGCTGACAAACTGCAACTCTGCGTTGCTCTCTGGGAGACTCAGATAGCTATTTCTGCCTTATAAGGCTTCGTCAGTGAGCCACACCCACTTCTCAGATATTCCCCCTGTAAAGGTACAATGTGTCTTTTTCTGTTTTTCGTAGGCTTTTATGTGCATATTCTTTCTAGCCAGGTTTTACCTACGTAAGCTAGGTTGTTCTGCAGCTCTGACTGTGTGAAATCTCATTCACCAGCCTCAGAGCTCCTCCTCTGCTGACAAACTGCAACTCTGCGTTGCTCTCTGGGAGACTCAGATAGCTATTTCTGCCTTATAAGGCTTCGTCAGTGAGCCACACCCACTTCTCAGATATTCCCCCTGTAAAGGTACAATGTGTCTTTTTCTGTTTTTCGTAGGCTTTTATGTGCATATTCTTTCTAGCCAGGTTTTACCTACGTAAGCTAGGTTGTTCTGCAGCTCTGACTGTGTGAAATCTCATTCACCAGCCTCAGAGCTCCTCCTCTGCTGACAAACTGCAACTCTGCGTTGCTCTCTGGGAGACTCAGATAGCTATTTCTGCCTTATAAGGCTTCGTCAGTGAGCCACACCCACTTCTCAGATATTCCCCCTGTAAAGGTACAATGTGTCTTTTTCTGTTTTTCGTAGGCTTTTATGTGCATATTCTTTCTAGCCAGGTTTTACCTACGTAAGCTAGGTTGTTCTGCAGCTCTGACTGTGTGAAATCTCATTCACCAGCCTCAGAGCTCCTCCTCTGCTGACAAACTGCAACTCTGCGTTGCTCTCTGGGAGACTCAGATAGCTATTTCTGCCTTATAAGGCTTCGTCAGTGAGCCACACCCACTTCTCAGATATTCCCCCTGTAAAGGTACAATGTGTCTTTTTCTGTTTTTCGTAGGCTTTTATGTGCATATTCTTTCTAGCCAGGTTTTACCTACGTAAGCTAGGTTGTTCTGCAGCTCTGACTGTGTGAAATCTCATTCACCAGCCTCAGAGCTCCTCCTCTGCTGACAAACTGCAACTCTGCGTTGCTCTCTGGGAGACTCAGATAGCTATTTCTGCCTTATAAGGCTTCGTCAGTGAGCCACACCCACTTCTCAGATATTCCCCCTGT
Organism: Arizona elegans; assembly: GCA_022577455.1. Lineage (NCBI taxonomy): Eukaryota > Metazoa > Chordata > Lepidosauria > Squamata > Colubridae > Arizona > Arizona elegans. Next base: position 238,457,837 of record JAKOOJ010000001.1, on the reverse strand, counting down.
AAAGGTACAATGTGTCTTTTTCTGTTTTTCGTAGGCTTTTATGTGCATATTCTTTCTAGCCAGGTTTTACCTACGTAAGCTAGGTTGTTCTGCAGCTCTGACTGTGTGAAATCTCATTCACCAGCCTCAGAGCTCCTCCTCTGCTGACAAACTGCAACTCTGCGTTGCTCTCTGGGAGACTCAGATAGCTATTTCTGCCTTATAAGGCTTCGTCAGTGAGCCACACCCACTTCTCAGATATTCCCCCTGTAAAGGTACAATGTGTCTTTTTCTGTTTTTCGTAGGCTTTTATGTGCATATTCTTTCTAGCCAGGTTTTACCTACGTAAGCTAGGTTGTTCTGAGAAGTGGGTGTGGCTCACTGACGAAGCCTTATAAGGCAGAAATAGCTATCTGAGTCTCCCAGAGAGCAACGCAGAGTTGCAGTTTGTCAGCAGAGGAGGAGCTCTGAGGCTGGTGAATGAGATTTCACACAGTCAGAGCTGCAGAACAACCTAGCTTACGTAGGTAAAACCTGGCTAGAAAGAATATGCACATAAAAGCCTACGAAAAACAGAAAAAGACACATTGTACCTTTACAGGGGGAATATCTGAGAAGTGGGTGTGGCTCACTGACGAAGCCTTATAAGGCAGAAATAGCTATCTGAGTCTCCCAGAGAGCAACGCAGAGTTGCAGTTTGTCAGCAGAGGAGGAGCTCTGAGGCTGGTGAATGAGATTTCACACAGTCAGAGCTGCAGAACAACCTAGCTTACGTAGGTAAAACCTGGCTAGAAAGAATATGCACATAAAAGCCTACGAAAAACAGAAAAAGACACATTGTACCTTTACAGGGGGAATATCTGAGAAGTGGGTGTGGCTCACTGACGAAGCCTTATAAGGCAGAAATAGCTATCTGAGTCTCCCAGAGAGCAACGCAGAGTTGCAGTTTGTCAGCAGAGGAGGAGCTCTGAGGCTGGTGAATGAGATTTCACACAGTCAGAGCTGCAGAACAACCTAGCTTACGTAGGTAAAACCTGGCTAGAAAGAATATGCACATAAAAGCCTACGAAAAACAGAAAAAGACACATTGTACCTTTACAGGGGGAATATCTGAGAAGTGGGTGTGGCTCACTGACGAAGCCTTATAAGGCAGAAATAGCTATCTGAGTCTCCCAGAGAGCAACGCAGAGTTGCAGTTTGTCAGCAGAGGAGGAGCTCTGAGGCTGGTGAATGAGATTTCACACAGTCAGAGCTGCAGAACAACCTAGCTTACGTAGGTAAAACCTGGCTAGAAAGAATATGCACATAAAAGCCTACGAAAAACAGAAAAAGACACATTGTACCTTTACAGGGGGAATATCTGAGAAGTGGGTGTGGCTCACTGACGAAGCCTTATAAGGCAGAAATAGCTATCTGAGTCTCCCAGAGAGCAACGCAGAGTTGCAGTTTGTCAGCAGAGGAGGAGCTCTGAGGCTGGTGAATGAGATTTCACACAGTCAGAGCTGCAGAACAACCTAGCTTACGTAGGTAAAACCTGGCTAGAAAGAATATGCACATAAAAGCCTACGAAAAACAGAAAAAGACACATTGTACCTTTACAGGGGGAATATCTGAGAAGTGGGTGTGGCTCACTGACGAAGCCTTATAAGGCAGAAATAGCTATCTGAGTCTCCCAGAGAGCAACGCAGAGTTGCAGTTTGTCAGCAGAGGAGGAGCTCTGAGGCTGGTGAATGAGATTTCACACAGTCAGAGCTGCAGAACAACCTAGCTTACGTAGGTAAAACCTGGCTAGAAAGAATATGCACATAAAAGCCTACGAAAAACAGAAAAAGACACATTGTACCTTTACAGGGGGAATATCTGAGAAGTGGGTGTGGCTCACTGACGAAGCCTTATAAGGCAGAAATAGCTATCTGAGTCTCCCAGAGAGCAACGCAGAGTTGCAGTTTGTCAGCAGAGGAGGAGCTCTGAGGCTGGTGAATGAGATTTCACACAGTCAGAGCTGCAGAACAACCTAGCTTACGTAGGTAAAACCTGGCTAGAAAGAATATGCACATAAAAGCCTACGAAAAACAGAAAAAGACACATTGTACCTTTACAGGGGGAATATCTGAGAAGTGGGTGTGGCTCACTGACGAAGCCTTATAAGGCAGAAATAGCTATCTGAGTCTCCCAGAGAGCAACGCAGAGTTGCAGTTTGTCAGCAGAGGAGGAGCTCTGAGGCTGGTGAATGAGATTTCACACAGTCAGAGCTGCAGAACAACCTAGCTTACGTAGGTAAAACCTGGCTAGAAAGAATATGCACATAAAAGCCTACGAAAAACAGAAAAAGACACATTGTACCTTTACAGGGGGAATATCTGAGAAGTGGGTGTGGCTCACTGACGAAGCCTTATAAGGCAGAAATAGCTATCTGAGTCTCCCAGAGAGCAACGCAGAGTTGCAGTTTGTCAGCAGAGGAGGAGCTCTGAGGCTGGTGAATGAGATTTCACACAGTCAGAGCTGCAGAACAACCTAGCTTACGTAGGTAAAACCTGGCTAGAAAGAATATGCACATAAAAGCCTACGAAAAACAGAAAAAGACATATATATATATATATATATATATATATATATATATATATATATATATATATATATATATATATATATATTTTAGCAGTAGGAAACTGGGTGGGAATAGGTTAGTTTACTGATTGATTAGTTTAAGTAAAGGGATGTTTAAGTGATATATCTAGGGGAGTGGAGGAAATGGATAGAGTTGAATAAATGTTGAATTAGGACGTAGAGGGAAGGCTGCTTTGAAATGTTATATTAATATATACAAAAGATTAAATGTTAAAGTAGGATTTATTATATAGTTTTAAAATGAAAGGTTGTTTTGAAATGTTGTAATAATATACAGATATAAGTTTGGAGGAGAAAAAGGGCAGATTATTGTTAAAATGGGAATTATAATAATATTATGCTAAATTAGATGTTATACAATGTTATAGTAGAATGTTTTTTTTTTGAAATGTATGGTAAATGGGGGAAATAATAATATTAATAATATTTTTCGTAAGTAAGGGTCAGTATTTAGAGGAGGGAGTAAGGGAATGGTAAAATATTATGTAATTAATTATGAATTAGGTTTTTGTTGTGAAGAAGTCACAGGGGGGATGGGTGGTGAGGGGGGGCTAGGGAGGAGGTGGGGAGAAAAAAGGGGGAAAAATTTGTATTTGAAAACTTTTTCAATAAAAAAAAAATAGCCTTCAAGGGTGGGGGTTTCATAGGCATTGGGTAAGGCCAATAGGCTGCTGGCCATCTGGACTCTGCGGACCCTGGTCAGCCTGCCATTGGGCCAGGACCCATGGTCACCAGGCCCCGTTGGACCTGGGTCCTGTTTTAAGGAATTCTCTTTTAATGAACCTATTTGATTTATTCGACAGCTTTTGGAATTTTGATATTATCTAATCTCTTCATAATTTACTCTTTCAGTGTATTTCTTTTATAATATTACTATAAAATAGTAATATTTTATAATATTACAATTACAAAGTGTAATCCAGCTTTTTATTTTGTCAGTAGAAGAATAAAATTGCTGTATTTTCAGCAATTTAGCCTTCCTTTGTATCTATCTGTTTTGCTTTGGATGAGATTATTTTGCATCTGAGATTACAATAGGGCTACACAGGAAGGTGGAAAATCATTGAAAAACTTTTTCCTTCTATTTATTTATTTATTTATTTAATTAATTAATTAATTAATTCATATTTCTGTGCCACCCACTCTCCGAGGACTCTGGGCGGCTTACACCAAAGACAGTATACTAAATAGCATATTGCCCACAACAATCTGGGTCCTCATTTTACCCACCTCGGAAGGATGGAAGGCTGAGTCAACCTTGAGCCGGTGAGATTTGATCCGCTGATCTGCTGAACTAGCAGTCAGCTGAAGTAGCTGCAGTACTGCACTCTAACCACTGCGCCATCTGGCATATGAAATTAGTTTGCAATTGGAGGGACATTTATCAGATTCCACACAATGTGGAAGGGGTGTGTGGACCTGGCGGGTATTACGGAGACCTGGTTGGGCCAGGAAGGGGGAGTCCCCCTTGTTGATATGTGCCCACCAGGTTTCCGTGCTTTCCATCAACCAAGGTCTCAGGGGAAGGGCGGAGGGGTGGCGGTTGTTATTAACGAAGGTCTTGGACCAAGGGAGGCCACTGTTCCTCAGACGGCTGGATGTGAGTCCCTTCTTGTGAAGTGGGGTCATAGGGTGCAGTTGGGCTTGTTAGTCACGTACCTGGCTTCCTGCCATGTGGCAGCAGCCCTGCCTGAGCTGCTTGATGTTATAGCCGCAGTGGCTGTTGACACCCCTAGGCTTATGGTCATGGGGGATTTTAACCTGTCATCAGTTGGCGAGACATCTGAGGTGGCTCGGGAGTTCATGGCTTCCATGACGGCTATGGACCTGAGCCAGTTAATTTATGGCTCTACTCACATGGGGGGACACACACTGGACCTTGTTTTTGTCTCTGGACAGTGGTTGAGTGATCTCGAGATAGGGGATATAGTGATTGAACCCTTGTCATGGTCAGATCACTCCCTCCTTCGCCTGGACCTTCGAACCGCCACACCCCGCCGCAGGGAGGCGGAACCGACCAGGTGGTTCCGCCCCAGGCGCCTGATGGATCCTGAGAGATTCCAGATGGAGCTTGGGCCATTTCCTGAGGTTCTAGCACACGACTCGGCTGAGGACTTAGTGGCCGCCTGGGATAGGGCGGCGGCTGATGCTTTAGACTGAGTCGTGCCTTTGCGGCCTCTGACCCGGCACCGGTCTCACCTGGCTCCTTGGTATACTGAGGAGCTGAGGGAGATGAAGCGCCGGAAAAGACGCCTAGAGAGCAGTTGGAGGGCTAGTCGTTCTGAATCCGACCGAACACTGGTAAGATCTCATATTAAGAATTACCTAGTGGCGATAAGAGTAGAGAAGAGTAACTACTTTTCTACTCTTATTGCGTCATCAGATAATCGCCCAGCCGCCCTGTTTAGGGTGACCCGCTCTCTGCTCCATCAAGAGATGCGGGAAGACCCCTTGGAGGGTAGAGCTGAGGATTTTGTACAATATCTGTATGACAAAATTGCTCAGATTCGTGAACAGCTAGACTCTGACTGGATTGATCCAGAGGAGATGACAGGGGCAGGTCCTGAGAATATTATTTGGGAAGAGTTTGATCCTGTGACTCCCGAAAGCGTGGACAGGATACTGAATAGACTAAATGCGACCACATGTTTATTGGACCCGTGTCCATCCTGGTTGGTACTGGCCTCCCGGGAGATGACGCGAGGCTGGCTTCAGGAGATTATAAATGCTTCTTTGAGTGGGGGTGTCTTTCCCACCGTCTTGAAAGAGGCGGTGGTGAGGCCCCTCCTCAAGAAGCCCTCCCTGGATCCAGCTGTATTAGCAAATTATCGTCCTGTCTCCAACCTTCGCTTTGTTGCAAAGGTTGTTGAGAGTGTGGTTGCACGACAACTGCCTCAGTACTTGGATGAATCGAATTATCTAGATCCGTTCCAGTCGGGATTCAGGCCCGGGTACAGCACAGAGACAGCATTGGTCACATTGGTTGATGATCTCTGGAGGGCTCGGGACAGGGGTTGCTCCTCTGTCCTGGTCCTACTAGACCTCTCAGCGGCTTTTGATACCATCGATCATGATATCATGCTGCACCGGTTGGAAGGGGTGGGGGTGGGGGGCACTGTTCTACAGTGGTTCTCCTCCTTTCTCTCTGACCGGTCGCAGTCTGTGTTGACAGGGGGGCAGAGGTTGACCCCGAGGCCCCTTATATGTGGGGTGCCACAAGGATCGGTCCTCTTGCCCCTTCTATTCAACATTTATGTGAAGCCACTGGGTGAGATCATCCGTGGTTTTGGGGTGAAGTACCATCAGTACGCTGATGACACCCAGCTGTACATCTCCACCCCAGACCACCCCAATGATGCCCTCGAGGTGATGTCCCGGTGCCTGGAGGCCGTACGGATCTGGATGGGGAGGAACAAACTCAGACTCAACCCATCCAAGACCGAGTGGCTGTGGTTTCCGTCGTCCCGATATAGTCAGTTGGCGCCATCTCTGACTATTGGGGGCGAGTCGTTGGCCCCCACAGATGGGGTTCGCAACTTGGGCATCCTCCTGGACTCGCGGCTGTCTTTAGAAGAGCATATGACGGCCGTGGCCAGGAGGACTTTTTATCAGGTTCGCCTGATTTGCCAGTTGCATCCCTTTCTGGATCGGGACTCGTTGCGCACGGTCACTCACGCCCTTGTCACCTCACGCCTGGATTATTGTAATGCTCTCTACATGGGGCTCCCCTTGAGAAGCACCCGAAGGCTCCAACTGGTCCAGAATGCGGCCGCGCGGGTGGTAATGGGAGCAATGTGGCGCTCTCATGTAACCCCCCTCCTGCGCGAGTTGCACTGGTTCCCAGTGGTCTTCCGGGTGCGCTTCAAGATTTTGGTTACTATCTTTAGAGCGCTCCATGGCTCAGGACCAGGGTACTTACGAGACCGCCTCCTGCCACCAATAGCCTCTCACCGGCCAGTACGCTCCCATAGAGAGGGACTCCTCAGGGTGACGTCGGCCAAACAATGTCGACTGACGGCCCCCAGGGGGAGAGCCTTTTCTGTGGGGGCACCTACCATCTGGAACGGGCTTCCCCCGGAGTTACGAAACATCCAAGACTTACGCATATTCCGCCGTGCCCTGAAAACGTTTCTATTCCAACAAGCTGGTCTGGCCTAACTCTCCCTTTTAAATTGGCTTTTAAATTGGCTTTTAAATCAGGTTTTAGACCTCTTTTAGATAAATTTGGATGTTTTAATCTTTGAGCCAAATTACTTAATCTGTTTTTTAATAGTTTTTAACTTCTATATGTATTTGTAATTATTATGGCTGTTCACCGCCCTGAGTCCTTCGGGAGTAGGGCGGTATACAAATATGATAGATAGATAGATAGATAGATAGATAGATAGATAGATAGATAGATAGATAGATGATAGATAGATAGATAGATAGATAGATAGATAAATAAATAAAAAATAATGTATTTTTTTAAATGGCCTTTGTAGGGTTTTTTATGACTAAAATACAGCCAAGATTTGAAGAAAATATTCCTCTAAAGGCAATTTTAGAAAAATGAAATAAATACATGGGTTTTTTTCTATTTGAATAAGCATTTAAATAAAATCTTGCACAATCTCTAACGTGAAACATAGCAACTGCTTTAGAATTGACATAACATTTCATTTATTTTCCAATTTGATGTAGAATAGTGCTATTAAATGTTTTAAGTGTCTATTAAATGTTCTTGGGTCCAATTCACTATATAGTACATATGCACACATTTTTCACCAATTAATCACAGGTACTATTGTGTATAATATAAGTCATGCACATTTACCAGAATATCTTTGTTATCAAAAGAGAATATGTCAGACTTCTATGCAAAAGTCATACAACGAGACTTTAGAAAGAATGCAGAGAAGAGCAACAAAGATGATTAGGGGACTTGAGAATAAAACATACAAAGAACGGTTGCTGGAACTAGATATGCCTAGTCTTATGAAAAGAAGGAATACCTCCAAGGTCCCTTCCAACTCTATTATTCTATTCTATTCTAGCACTTATGGAAATTTCAGAACTGACAAAATGAATACAAATATACATAAGTAAGAAAGTTACAGAACCTTTGTTTTATATATTGGTAATATCCCTCTATGTTCAACTTTGACCTGCACTGGTAAATTTCATTCACATAATCTCAATTATAATAGATTTACAATACAATTTTTAATAATTTTATCTGTTTTCTTAGGCTCTTCAAAAACAACTAGATGATGTCAAAGAGGAGGAAATGTCATTGTTAAGCAAACACAAAGAGGTTGAAATTGAGTTAGCAGCTACAAGAGAACGCTTACAACAACAAGCCACAGACCTAGTGCTAAAAGCTAGTATGTGTGTATGTTTCTATTACTTTGTATATAATCCATTTTAAGTTATACTTAGAATATTTGTTCCTGGGTAATATTTGATGTATAAGACAAATGTTAACTTTTTCATACAAAAGTGTCTTCATTTTTTATTTTTATTAAACAATGATTTTATTTTTTTTAGTCTGTTTCCATTGTTTAGGCAAAATATCAGATCCCGCACAATCTGTAGGGTTTGTTATTCAGTGAGGCTTACAACTAGCAAATATGCAGGTGATTGCAGTCTTTACGACCTAAGCCTTACTTAGCCAATATCCTCCCTACAGAAATGTTGATAATATTAATCTATAATTTCAATATAACTGGAAAAACACTAATTTGTGGAAGCATTAAAGCATTAAATTTGGGGAAGTTAAATCTCATGAATTTAAGCACATGGAATTATTTTTCATGTTTTTCTGGAAATACGTTACAGTTTGAATTTTACAAATACTTATAAAATGTATTATTAAGAACTCAGAATTCAGAATGTAGTTAATTTGTATATAACATGCAAAAATGGATATTTAGAGAGTCCATTTGAACAATATCCCAGCTAAAATAATTATGTCTCAGTATCTATCATCAGACTATTACAATGGCCTAGTTCTGTTTTTTAAACTGGTTGGATTTCAGATACATGTTGTTTTGTACATGAAATGATATACCATGTTTCATTCTAATTAACTATTATCCCACATCTGACTTTTTATGTGAAAGACTATAAGGTTCATTGTAAATTTTGCTGTAGTCAAATACAATAGTGTTTTGTTCTTTATTACCTCTGTGCATCACTCAGCTAATACTTGTTGATGTTGGATACTGCTGTCAACTGTTCCAGCTAACAAAACTAGATCTGGCAGATTGTGGGTATTATTAATATGTGAAGGACCACAGGTTTTCAACCTTTGTCTTAAGTGACTGAGTAAAGGATCCTTTACTTTTTATCTTTAATATGTTAAATTGGCAGTTTCTCTATTTTATTTGTTTTGACAGTTGAAGACATTGGAAATAGATACTGTATTCCACCCCAATTGAAGAAACAAGGGGAATTCAGATGATGCATAATGTCTGCAAAATGTCCATAGATCTGTCTTTCAGTAACTCACCACTATTTCCTAGGAACAGTGAAAGAATTTAAGAGTCATTTTGACACATTTTTCTAAAAATGAAACTAAAATTCTTGGTGCCTTAATTTGTTTCTAATTATATTATACACATAGACATTTTTTTAAAAGTATGGTATATAACAAACCAGAAACGTATGTCTCTTGATAGTACCTTAGGGGTTTTTTTTAGCAGAATTTGGTTTGCATTGTATGGGAAACCTAATAAATAAGCAGTATGTTATAAAGATAAGCATTTCAGTCTCCTATACAGCTAACACAATTCTGTTTAGCGAGCAATAGCAAAATATATATAGTGTATATAGAAAAGCTTTATTTGCTAATTCTCTTATTATGAAATAAGTAACATCACAATAGGAGATCAGGAGTTAAATCATGAAAATATGTACAGAAAGGAGCAAAGTCACCTTACTTCAGATTTCAGCTTGCTTCTGTTGTACTTCTGGTCAATGAACCAAGTCTAACATTGCCTGATATTGGGGCACTCCAGAATATCTCCTGTTTCAACTTTGTCCCAAAATGAATGGGATTAAGCCAAAATCTATATAACCATTGTTCTCTGAATAAAATAATGCCTTGATTCATACAATACCTGGAATTATCATCTGTGTTTACAAATTTCAGTGCCTATACTCTTACAACCTGGTAAGTCAAAATCAGCTATATTATAGCTTGATACATTATATGAACCAGGCCAGTACAAGAAGCCATTCAAGTTCAAACATTCATTCAAGTACAAACATTAATATTCCAGAAAAACTTAATACTTCATTTTTACAGGTCATGTTGGAATGCTTCAAGCTACTCAAATGACCCAGGAAGTTACAATATCTGATTTGGAATCAGAAAAATCTAGATTAAAGGAGAAATTGTCTCAGTTGGAAGAGGAAAGAAATGTGTTACACAGTAAAACACAAAGTTTGGATGAAAGACAAAGGCAGCAACTTCTTACGCTGGAGAAGGTAAAATATTCATGGGTGGGTTACAAATGAAAACTGAAATTATGTAAATATGTAAACTATTTGTTCTCTCTTTTTGAATGGCCTCCATGGTTTTTTTTTTTAAAAAACCCTTAACATTTTATTAAGGGTTATTAATAACCCTTAATAACGTATCTGGATCCGTTCCAGTCGGGCTTCAGGCCCGGGTACAGCACGGAAACGGCATTGGTCGCGTTGGTTGATGATCTCTGGAGGGCTCGGGACAGGGGGTGCTCCTCTGTCCTGGTCCTGTTAGATCTCTCAGCGGCTTTTGATACCATCGACCATGGTATCATGCTGCACCGGTTAAAAGAGTTAGGGGTGGGAGGCACTGTGTTGCGGTGGTTCTCCTCCTTTCTCTCTGACCGGTCGCAGTCTGTGTTGACAGGGGGACAGAGGTCGACCCCGAGACCCCTCATATGTGGGGTGCCGCAGGGGTCGGTTCTCTCGCTTCTCCTGTTCAACATTTATGTGAAGCCGCTGGGCGAGATCATCCGTGGTTTCGGGGTGGAGTACCATCAGTACGCTGACGACACCCAGCTGTACATCTCCACCTCGGATCACCCCAATGATGCCCTTGAAGTGATGTCCCGGTGCCTGGAGGCCGTACGGATCTGGATGGGGAGGAACAGGCTCAGGCTCAACCCATCCAAGACCGAGTGGCTGTGGTTTCCGACGTCCCAATATAGTCAGTTGATGCCATCACTGACTATTGGGGGCGAATCATTGGCCCTCACGGAGAGGGCTCGCAACTTGGGCGTCCTCCTGGATTCACGGCCGTCTTTAGAAGAGCACCTGACGGCCGTGACCGGGAGGATTTTTTATCAGGTTCGCCTGATTCGCCAGTTGCGTCCCTTTCTGGATCGGGACTCGTTACGCACGGTCACTCATGCCCTCGTCACCTCCCGCCTGGACTATTGTAATGCTCTCTACATGGGGCTCCCCTTGAGGAGCACCCGGAGGCTCCAACTGGCGCAGAGTGCGGCCGCGCGGGTGGTAATGGGAGCGTCATGGCGCTCCCATGTGACACCTCTCCTGCGCGAGCTGCACTGGCTCCCGGTGGTCTTCCGGGTGCGCTTCAAGGTTTTGGTTACCACCTTCAAAGCGCTCCATGGCTTAGGACCTGGTTATCTACGGGACCGCCTACTACCACCAATAGCCTCCCACCGGCCAGTACGCTCTCATAGAGAGGGACTCCTCCGGGTGCTGTCAGCCAAACAGTGTCGGCTGGCGACCCCTAGGGGGAGAGCCTTCTCTGTGGGGGCACCTACCGACTGGAATGAGCTCCCCGCAGAGATACGGAGGATTCCGCATCTGCGCACCTTCTGCCGCGCTGTGAAGACCTTTTTATTCCATCAAGCGGGCTTGGCCTAATCTCCTCCCTCTTTTAATATGTAAATTTTAATCTGTTTTTAAATTATTGGGGTGTTTTAATCTGTCTGAGCCAAAATGATTTAATTTGATTTTATCTGGTTTTAAATTTTGTGTATTTATGTATTTTATTGCTTGGCTGTTCACCGCCCTGAGTCCTTCGGGAGTAGGGCGGTATACAAATCAAATAAACTAAACTAAACTAATATTCAAAAGTGTCACTTGCATAAAAGCTGCATAACTTGAAAGGACACAATTTTGATCTTGGTACGTAAGAACTATGGTAGTATCTTGAAGTCTGCTTGTACAAGTTATTATACAATTAAAGCTATTTCATTATTGTAAGCATTAGTTGTACAAGGTGTTCATTAGCAGTTTCTTAATTCAATATCTGGTATAACATACAACTGTTATTGCATAACTGATTAACTTACAAGCTGTTAGAAATATTTTTGGAGTTACAATTAATGAGGACAAGAATTCTAGATATGCCAACAAGCACCACCTTCCACTAAGTGTGAGAAATAAGGTTTCATTGATATGTGGAAAAGGCAGGGAAAAAGTGCCGAATTTATACTAGAGAATATGAAAGGCCTGCATCCTCATTTAAGCTGAGGGCATTTAGCTGCTTGAATGTGTAATAAAGATTCATATCTAGATCTGCTATATTAAGTGAACTTCTGTGGTCAGGTCAGCTGAAGGAGAGAATCTGAAGGCTTGATTGCCTTATCATTCCCACATCATTAATACCTAAACTATGATATAGCTTAGATATTGCACGCATAGGACAAAACCACAATGATAACTTAAGTGTAATGAACTCAAGACTATATAGTTTTCAAAATACATTTATCTGATTTTGATTCTAAGTTGTATTGTTTAAATTAAAGAGAGTAAATGAAGCAAGGGAAACACAGCGAGAATATTATGAAAAGGAGTTAATGAAATTGCAAGTCAAACTAGAAGGAGAAACTACGCAGATAAAAGAAGCTCATTCCAAGGCTTTGGAAGAGTTGGCATGGAAACATAATACTGCTCTTGAAGCAGCACATAACAATGCTAACAAGGAAAAAAAGAAACTGCAAATGGTAAGATAAATATAAACTCTTATGATTGTTCCTGTTTTACTATAACAACATATGTTGAGTTGTTTTTAATTATAATAGCAGATTTTAAATTGTTCCACATGTTTTGCAGCAAGAAAATTTCCAGCGTCACAGATTATTTTAGTCAGAAGGAATAGACTGTTAATATCATTTAAATAAACCAAGCAACTCTTTTTTCTATTGCTGACATTTAAAAAGATTAATTAATCTTTTAATTAATTAATTTAAAAAGATTAATTAATTTGTACAATATTTTCCACCTCTCCTATAAATGGATGATTATGGATGACTGGAGTTTCATGTATGACTATGGATTGGGATTGTTTATGAATTCTAGAAGGACTTCAGATTGGTAGTAATTAATTAGATTCTTGGTCATAAGTTTTGTCATTCGGTCTGCACATCAAATTTAAAAGTAAAACAATAAAATAGGCTAAATTACAGTTTATTATATTTATTCAACAATATATTATTTAGATATATTAATCAGATACAATAAAAATGTAGCACTGAAATGTAGCACTGAAAAAATTAAAATACATCAAACAATTTAAAAGTTAATATTAAAAGAAATCAATCTAAAATAAATCAGCTTTTATGATTAAAATGGATTGGATTGAGAGTTTAGCTTCATACACAAGAAATTCTAGAGCTCGGGAATTACTATCGAAAGGTCCTATCTCTTGCATCTCATCTTCTCTCTCTAGCTAGATTTCTTTCAACAGAAAAAATGTCATACAGACTAAAATCCCCATTAATGTATATCCTACGTTTACTTCCCTTGTGACTAATCCTAATATAGTACTCCTATTGTAGAATAATCTAGAAGAAATCAGGTCAAATCGTCCAAGTTACTGATGGTTATTCTGAATTTCCTTTTATATAACTTATTTGCTTCCTTTCTTTAGGAAGGACACTTATTTCCTTTGGCAGAGATAAACTGCTTTTATTTATGAAATATTTCCTTTTCTGTCTTCTATATGTCTGTAAAATTGCTGCAGCAGTTGTCCCAATTTTAGTTACATCAAGAAAACAAGGCATCAAAAAAATCCATCACCATGAGAATGATCCTACTTCTAAACATATTAACTGCCATTTATTCCTGCTCTGTTTCATGTTTGTTATCCAAAGAGAAAATACGTAATTCATTAATTTAACGCTTAACTCACAATTAAGGTTACAGAAGAAACTTTGGTAAGGGATTTTGTCAAAAACTTTTTGGAATAAGCTATCTACTAGATATACCTACATACTGCATCACATTGAAACACTATAAAGTAAAACATGGAATTTGGCAGCTTCTTTTATTAAGCTGCAGTAGTTGCCCTAATTGCCAACTCATCTATGTGTAGAATTAGGTCTAATGTGCCAAATGTGAAATTGCTGAACTGAATGAACATGGCAGTAGTTGCCCATATTTTTGATAAAACTTGATTTTATTTAATTATTTAAATGATTTATTTGGCCACCTTTCTTGTGTACCATAACCCTTGACAACTCATAGAAAGAGCAATGAAAGCATAAAGGGACAATGAAACCAGCACCAAAATTCCTGGTAGCCCATAAACAAGCCCTTTTACATGCAAGTAGCCCTTGACTGATGACCTTATTCACTTAATAATGGTTCAAAGTTATGGTGGCCTCAGAAAAAAGTGACTTATGACCCATACTTGTGCTAATGACTGTCATATCTTCCGTGGTCACATGATTTCAGTTGGGATGCTTGGCAACCAGCTCACAACCGGTTGTAGTGTCCTGTGGTCACGTTATCATGATTTGTGATCTTTTTTGCCAATTTCCAACAAAAGAAAACTGGTTTTGCTTAACAACTGCCATAAAAATTGTCATGAAATTGGGTCTGACTTGACTTATGACTGCAATGACTTATTAAGTCCCAATTGTTATCATAAATCAAGGACATAAATCAAGGATTCTTGACGAATGTATCTTTTCTTTTTATGTACACTGAGAGCATAAGCACCAAAGACAAATTCCTTGTGTGTCCAATCACACTTGGCCAAGAAAGAAAGACTATCTATATAGCAATATTTAGATTGACCAGGCTCCACCATCATCCTTGAGGGAAGAGTCAGCTTTTCAAGGCTTTCTAGAAGAAGAGAAGTATAGGGATCTGTTAGAGTTTATTGGGCAGGAATGTTCCACATGGCAGGAGCTTGTACAGAGATGTTATGCTTTCTAGTCCACCAAATGACAACACTTGGGGGAAGAGATATGAAGGTCACCTACCCTTTTTGGTAGAAAAGGCAGGCACTGCCAGGGAGAGAGATATTCCTGCAAATAGCCTGGTTTTGTGCCATTCAGAGTCTTAAAGGTGATAACCAATACTTTGAATTGCACCCAGAAAGAAACTAGAAGCACTTCATGCAGCAGAGGTATAATGTGGACTTGACTGTTGAATTATCTATCCCAATAAAAATCTATCTAGGCTTTAAGGTTATCTAGAGAGGACTGCCTTAGATCCATTTGCCCTCTGAAATCCGTTTCTGGATTATATGGGAGGCTGAGCAGGAAAACAGAATATAAATTATGAAGTAATATTTTTGAAGAATACAATCAATAAACATTAGAAGACTTAACATTTTTCTGGCTTCTTTTGTTTTTTAAGGAGCTAGAGCAGCAATTTGAGAAAGAGAAACAACGTTTTGAAGATGAGAAGAATCAGCTTCGACAGCAGTTGGAGAGCCTAAGGGAAGAACTGACAACCAAATTGACTTCCTCCAAACATGAGGTAAGAATCAACATAATCATATTACCTAAATGCTGTGTGCATTCAAGTATGTTTAATTATTAATGTTTTTTCTTAATTGGTATTTTAGACTTGGATTCATTCTATTTATTTATTTATTTTATTTTATTTATTTATTTATTTATTTATTTATTTATTATTTATTATTTAAATTTTTATACCGTCCTTCTCCCGAGGGACTCAGGGCGGTGCACAGCCACAATAAAACACATATATCCATAAAGCTTAAAAACAGTTTAAAACATATTAAATAATTTGGCCCTTATATTAAAAACTAAAACACCCATTAAAATTCATTATTTAAGCCAGCCCAGCCTGTTGAAACAGTAAAGTCTTAAGGGCAGGGCGAAAGGTACGTAGGTCAGGGATCATACGTATCTCCGGGAGCAATTCATTCCAGAGGGCAGGTGCCCCCACAGAGAAGGCTCTCCCCCTGGGGGTCGCTAGTCAACATTGTTTGACCGACTGCACCCTGAGGAGTCCCTCTCTGTGGGAACGTATTGGCTGGTGGGAGGCTATCGGTGGCAGAAAGCGATATCATAAGTACCCAGGTCCTAAGCCATGGAACACTTTAAAGATGGTAACCAGCACCTTGAATCGCACCCGGAAGACCACCAGGAGCCAGTGCAGCTCGCGCAGGAGAGGTGTTACATGGGTGTGCCGTGTCACTTCCATAATCACCCGCGCGGCCACATTCTGGACCAGTTGGAGCCTCCAAGTACTCTTCAAGGGGAGCCCCATGTAGAGTGCATGGGGCTCCCCTTGAAGCATGTTCTACTTCTTTCTGGCTAAAGGAACAATTCTAATAGGTTACTCATTCAATACTATTTTACATATGGAATTCAATATCACAAGTGATAATATTAACCACTGATTTGATTTCTGAGTGTCATATACATATATGCACATGTGTATAGATTACAGATGAACTTCTGCTGTCAAATGTGGTCAACATTATACACTTTCTGGCTATGCACTATTATCATTGGATTTCCTTTGGAGGGGATTATTCCCTCCCTTATTCTTCCCTCAGATTTTGATATAACTTTTCACTAGTATTTTCTATCAGAACATATGATGCTGGTAATAAATATGTTATTTATTTTATTTATTTTTTATTTTATTTCGAATTTATATACCGCACCTTCTCTCGAAAGATTCAGGGCGGTGTACAGCCAGATAAAAACATCCAATACAAACATTAAAAAACAATTAAAAGGATATATATTAATTTGGCCCCAGATTTAAGATAACAAACCAATTAAAAATTAAAAATATGTTAAAAAATATGTTAAGCCAGCCCAGCTTGCTGAAAAAAGAAAGTTTTAAGGGCACGTCGGAAGGCACCGAGGTCTTGGATTATCCTTATCTCTGGGGGCAGCTGATTCCAGAGGGTAGGTGCCCCCACAGAGAAGACCCTCCCCCTGGGGGTCACCAGCCTACATTGTTTGGCTGATGGCACCCCGAGGAGGCCCTCTCTGTGGGAGCGCACCGGTCGGTGGGAGGTCATCGGTAGCAGCAGGCGGTCTCGAAGATAACTAGGTCCTATGCCATGGAGCACTTTAAAGGTGGTAACCAACACCTTGAAGCACACCCGGAAGACCACTAGGAGCCAGTGCAGCTCACGCAGGAGCGGTGTTATATGGGAGCACCAGGCGGCTCCTGTGATTACCCGCGCGGCCGCATTCTGGACCAGTTGGAACCTCCGGGTACTCCTCAAGGGGAGCCCCATGTAGAGAGTGTTGCAGTAGTCCAGGCGTGAGGTGACGAGGGCGTGCGCGGCTGTGCACGGAATCCCGATCAAGAAAGGGCCACAACTGGTGAATCAGGCAAACCTGACAAAAGGTCCCCCTGGCAACAGCCGTCAGATGTTCCTCCAAGGACAGCTGCGTATCCATGAGGACTCCCAGTTTGTGTGCCCTCTCCGCAGGGGTTAAAGATTCACCCCCGATAGTCAGTGATGGAGTCAACTGACTATATTGGGATGCCGGGAACCACAGCCACTCAGTCTTGGAAGGGTTGAGCCTGAGCCTGTTCCTCCCCATCCAGATCCGCACAGCCTCCAGGCACTGGGACATCACTTCAAGGGCATCGTTGGGGTGGCCTGGGGTGGAGATGTACAGCTGGGTGTCATCAGTGTACTGATGGTACTTCACCCCAAAGCCACGGATGATCTCAACCAGCGGCTTCACATAAATGTTGAACAGAAGGGGCGAGAGGACCGACCCCTGAGGCACTCTATATATAAGAGGCCTCGAAGTCGATCTCTGCCCCCCTGTCAACACGAACTACGACCGGTCTGAGAGAAAGGAGGAGAACCACCGTAACACGGTGCCCCCCATCCCCAACTCTTCCAACTGGTGCAGCATGAAACCATGGTCGATGGTATCAAAAGCTGCTGAGAGGTCTAACAGGGCCACAACAGAAGAATAACCCCTGTCCCGAGCCTTCCAGAGATCATCAACCAACACGACCAATGCCGTTTCCGTGCTGTTTCCAGGCCTGAAACCTGACTGGAACGGATCTAGATAAGACGTTTCCTCCAGGTATTATGGAAACTGTCGCACGACCACGCTCTCGACAACCTTTGCCACGAAGATAGTTAGCTAACACTGCCGGGTCCAGGGAAGGCTTCTTGAAGAGAGGCCTCACCACCGCCTCTTTCAAGGCCATGGGGAAGTAACCCTCATTTATTACAAGCATCATATAACATATACATAATGTGTATGCATTTAGTTTTTCTAAATGGATAAAGAAAACAACTGAATGTTAAAGATATATTTTGTCTCCCTTTTTTTTTACGTGCTTTAAGAACAATTTTTTAATTAATTTTGGTTCAGTATATTAAAATGATATATAAATGAAGACTGAAAGCATACATTTTGAGAATCTGAATATACATTCATCAAATCTGATTTCTTTTTTTAATAAACAATCATTATTTTCTTTCTGTATTATAGGTGGAGCATCTACAGGAAGTCTTAAAAAAAAGTGAGCAGGGCCTTAGTACTGCAGAAGGGCACATTTCTAACCTCCAGGAAGCCCAAGAAATATTGCAAAAGGAATTAGAACTAACCCAGGCAAAACTGAGAGAAACCGCAGACTCCTTGTATAATGTTGAGGTAAATTCACAATTCTATCATATGTATTCACTCCATTAGGCAAGCTCAGGTGGTCATATGACCCTTTCATGCCATATACAGAGTAATATATTTTATTTTATTTCTTGAATATGACAATGATTTTCAGCTTGTTTAAAAAGATGTTAGACAAATTACTGGATATTTCTATTAAATAATGCTTGCTAATACAGCTGTTGGCAACCTCAGGGTTTATAATAAATATACCATTGCACCAGCTGGCAGGAGCAAATGAAAGAGTTGCTTTCATGTTCTGTTTGTGGTTTTGCTAAGATATTGGTCAAGCTAGGCTTTATTTAGCAAATATTATATCTTTCATATGTAGGTCAGATAGTGGTTAAGCTGTGGGTAAAGGTCTGTCTTATATACGTATTAATATTTTGCAAAACTGTTCTTATAGTTATAGACAGGATTCTATTATTTACATGATGCCGATGGGTGAGCTCACTCACCCATGACCATGGGGTGGAATATCATCAGCATGCTGATTATACCCAACTATACATCTCTACCCTTGGCAAATTAAGTGAGGTGGTGAATATCTTAGTGTCCAGAGTTTGTGAAGTACTGAATGGAGCACGGTAGACTTCAACTGAACATCAGCAAGACTGAATGGTTTTGGGGTCTTAGTTGTTCTAGGGTTATGCAATTTTGGCATTTGGGATGGGGTGCCATCTAGGATGGCACCAGGCCTGGGGATCTTTGGGAACTGGAGACATTCCTAGATGATTGATATTCTTCATTTTTCTGGGATTTGTATATTTATTTATTTCTATAATGGTCTCATTTTAACAAGTATATTTTATCATTTATCATAATTTTATTTATATGCTGTGTTATTTAATTGTTATATACTGCCTAGAGTTGCTTTGTATGAAATGGGAAGCCACATTAAACATTTCCATGTAAAAGAAAATAATTCTGCATTTTGAAATGCATTAATGTTACTTCTTAGCATAATATTGTTATAGATTTTTTATTTTATTTTAAGGGGGAATTAAATCAGGAGAGACAGCACCATGAAGCAATGATTGTAACCATGAGGGAAGAGGAAAAATTAAAACTTGATAGAATGGCTCGTGACCTGGAAATAAAATGGACAGAAAATCTTCGGCAAGTATTGTTTCCATTTATTTTCTCTTTTAAAGAAATGTGTATCTTAATAAAAAGGAGCCAATTCGGTGCAGTAGTTAAGGCATTTGGCTAAATACCAGGAGCCCCTGAGTTCTAGTCCTGTTTTAGGCATGAAGCCTGCTGAATGACTTTGGGTCATTCCCCTTCTCTTAACCATCTCTTAAGGTAGTGGCAAACCACTTTAGAAAATCTTGTGAAAAAATCTATAGGGACTAGTCCAGGTAGTCACCAAGAGTCAAAAACTGATTTAAACAAACAAACATATAGCTTAATAATGATAAAGTTTTGACCAAGCCTGTGCATTTCAACAAGGTTTCTACAATGTTTTAAATAGTAAAATACATTTTAGCTTTGACTGTTTTTTTTTAGGCAGGAATGTACAAAACTTAGAGAGGAATTGAGACTTCAGCATGAAGAAGATAAAAAGTCAGCAATGACACAACTCTTGCAACTAAAGGAGAGAGAGAAAAATGTCGCCAGAGATAGCTGGCAAAAAAAAGTAGAAGATCTTTTGGATCAGGTAACCAGAATAATTAGTTGATAAATTCATTTCACTTTTTGATTTATTGAAATGAGTTTTTTGTTGCAAAATTAATCCTCTTAAAATTTGATAAGAATAGTTGTTAAATTTGATATAAAAATGTGTAGATTTCTCTGTATGTATATATGACTCAATATTTTTAAATTATTAAAAATAGGAATGTGCCATACAACCAGCACACTAGAATGCTGCCTATAAAGGTTATGACATCATTCAGTTCTGCCCAATGTATAATGTTACTTTTAAAAAACAGGCAGGAAACATTCCAATTTTTTAATAAAAAAATATATAGTAAATAGGTTGTAAACAAATAAATCCATATATTCAATTACAGAGTTGCAAAAATCACAGTACTTGGACAGCAAGGAATTTATTGAAGCTTATTCCACTACAGGTAGTCCTTGACTTATAACCACAATTGAGCCCAAAATTTCCATTGTTAAGCAAGACAGTTATTAACTCAGTTTTGCCCTATTTTATGATTTTTCTTGTCACAGTGGTTAAGTGAATCACTGTAGTTGTTAAGTTAATAACAGTTTCAATGAATCTGGCATCCCCATTCACTTTCCTTATCAAAAGGTCACAAAAGGTGATCACATGACCCTGGGATACTGCAACTGTCATAAATGCCAATTACCAAACATCCAAATTTTGATCACGTGACCATAGGTATGCTGCAACAGTCATAAATGTGAAAAATGGTTGTGTCACTTTTTTCAATGCTGAACTTTGAATAGTCACTAAATGAATTATTGTAAATTGAGGACTACCTGTATAATTTTTAGCTGATGCACACATTTCTTCTGCTAGCAGACACTGGAGGAAGCATTTATCTTTTTCTATTCTGTCGTGTATTTTAAGAATTTCAAATTGAAGCCTTTTGTGTTTCTTTTTTTGAAAGAAATAAGTTAGCTTAATCCAGTACTAGCATTACATATCACAGCTAGATACTGAAAACAATAACAGTAGGTAGCTGAACACAAATTAAAATCCCAAGAAATACACATATACACTAAGATTAAATAGGATATGGGATGTACATTTCGGTGTTCAACTTGCACATTTTAGAAATTAAGTAATAGCAAAATATAATTTTAATTCTGAAATCCTTTAGGACAATCCCAATAATTCCTAGGATTGTTCCATTGAATTCAGTGGAAATTTTTCCAGCAATACAAAAGTAAGATTCTATTGCTAGATCATTGCATAATAGCAAGAATTCATGCTTTCTTCACTAAGAAAAAATAACGTTGTAGAATGTCCAATAAAATGAGCAGCCATACTGAATAAAGTTTGAACTTGGTCTTTAAAGTATGTATCTGGAAATATGTCAGCCTAGTTAATCAAGGAGTTGTGGTTTCTTCTTCTTAATTATGGAGTCATAAATGATTTCATTTTCAGTAAAGGAAGCAGTTTTGCCATTTGGCAAAGATCTCATAGTTTTTCTGGATTAGAATGTTTTTTTGTGGCTGAGATTTTCTGAGTTAATTTTATTATTAGCTAACTACCCCTGAGATTGGTTCAGCAGCTACAAATAATCGTTTGATTAGTACATAATTTTAATAGATAACTGATCTTTTTGTAAATTGTGATTTTGATAAAACATTAATTAATAATTTAGGAAGTATATCATAGATCAGTAAGCATTTTAAGGTTCTTAATTTGATTGAAAGAACAAATGACTGGGAATGAATCATGTATCCAACAGTGAAATTATCCATCATTCAATTTTAACAAATATGGTCCTCATATCCAAACTGCATTTAATGTATATGATGATGTACCACTTATACATGCTGACAGTACATCTTTAGCTTGTTAATAAATGGTGGTATATAATAAATTTCAATTTATTAATTTTGCTATGGAGTAGATATAATAAAGTTCATATTTAAAGAAGGAAAGAAAGAAAGAATTTATGAATTCAGTTGGGATTGGTATGATGCAAAATTATTTTAGAAGTAAAAAAATGTATATGTTCAGTATTGAAAAATGTAGCTGAACTTTTTTTTTTCTAAATTTGCTAACAAATATGCTAACAAATATATTTGCCAGTTTTTCAGGAATTTATTTATTAAATTTTATGCAGAACACTATTTGGGCTAAAAGATAAAATAATTTCATTTAGAAACTGTATATAATTCTGAGATAATTTAGACATTTGCAATTTTTATCTTTTAAAAAGATTCAAAACATTTTTATTAAGTAGATTTTATTAAGTATTCAGAAGATTTATAAAACCATAGCAAAACTGTTCTATATTAGTTTTTCTGAACATATTTCCTGTATCATATCAATATGAATGTTCTGTCTTTTACTGCCCCCTTTTTATTCCATCTTCTTAGTTATTTCTGAATTATTCCTTTTATTCTTGTGATCTTTCCTTCATAGCGGCACTATCTTGGTGAAGCTTTGCATAAATCTATCAGCAATGTAAGTGAATTGCACTTACAGTTTGTACGCAAGGGCATGCCTGTACTTTTCAGCTTGCATACTGGGCAATGTTGCTTTAAAATCTAACCCTTTGAAATGAAATAATTAAAATATTTATAGAAAGAGATTACATATTTTCATAAATAGCTGTGACCTGCTTTCACTATGTCTGTATTTATATTTGCTATCAGATATCAGTCATTCTATATACTGAAAAGAAGCTTGCAGCTTCTATTTGCATATTACATAGCCTTTTTATAAAGCATGAAGTAATGCGATTCAATTACGGATGAACTATTATAAATCTTGGACTTCTGATATTCAATTATTGTAGCAAATATTTTATGGGCAACTCCTTTAATATGCTACTTTTTGGTAATGCAAAATCTCTTGAGCTACAGTATTATAGATTTGCTGGTATTTTCTTCCGTTTGGTGCAATCCTATAGATGTTTCCTCAGAAATAAGAAACTTGAGATCAGAGATCAGGAGGTATAAAATTGCAATCTCCATGGCTGTAATTTTTGACAAGATTATAATCATAGCTTGAACTTTGAGATAATGACTTTATAATTTAAAAGTAGCATACACATATCAAGAAGATTTATTCTGGCAGCCTTTCAATTTTAAGCAAGGTATTGGGTCATATGAATGTTCAATTCCAGTAAAAATTTTCAAAAATATTACAATACATGTAACTGTGCAATTAGTGGTGCAAATAACTGTTTGTGTTGCAGGTTGGGAAAAAAGAAAATAGCATTTCTTAATGTTATGTTAATGTTTATGTCTATGACTACAGTAGGACAAAAAAGATTGTGGCTGAAACTTTGGAACAATTGTTCCAACTTCTAAGTGATTTTTAAAAATAATCTGATCTTGAAATGGAAATCGGAATTGGCCTATTTCAAAGCCATAGCACTTTCAGCATACTGTTCTAAAATCAGAACAAACATTCCACTAGCATGGCAAGATATTACAGTTTTGTAATTTTGGCCACTAAATACATTTACATTTCTGTTTTTGGCTTAAAAATTAAAGTGTTAAGTTAAATATTAAAATATGCATTTCTAACCCAAGTCAATACAGGTAATCCTCGACTTAAAACTACAGTTAAGCCCAAAATTTCTGTTGCTAAGTGAGGACAGTTGTTAAGTGAATTCCTGCAGTTGTTAAGTTAGTAACATGATTGTTAAATGAATCTGACTTCCCCATTGACTTTGCCTGTCAGAAGGTTGCAAAAGGTGATCACATGATGATGGGACACTGCAACCGTCATAACTATGAGTAAGTTGCCAAGCATCTGAATTCTGATCACATGACCATCGAGATGGTTCAGTGGTTGTAAGTGTGAAAAATAGTCATAACTCACTTTTTTCAGTGTTGTAACTTTGAATGGTCATTAAATGAAAGTCATGGTAAGTCAAGGATTACCTGTATTCAAAATATCAACACGATTAACACAGTTAAATTAATTTGAAAGATTGCATGTTTCTTATCTATTTTTTGTCAATCTCTCTTATTTGTTTAATCTGCTTGACCTGAATACTTCCCCAAAACTGGCCTTGAGAAATTTATTAGGATGTGATGTATAAAGTTACAGAAAGATTAGAGTTAAAGGTATTGGCATTTTTCACAGATATAACAGTACCACTGGGAATATTTCTGGGCAAACATCAATATTTCATGTAGCTTCACAAAATTTAATTATCCTTCTTCCTGTTCATTTTTCAAAAGGGAATAATAAATTTATAAAATTGTTTCTTTGGTTAAATGGTTTATTTTATGCATGTTCGCATTCCACATTAAATATATCCTTACATTTAAAGGGGCTGAATGTGACTTATTTTGTGGGGGAATGGGGGATTTCTGTTTACACCAAAACATTAATTAAGTATAAGGTATGTTGCTTGTTACAGTAATACTGTATGTAATTTTCATTATTAATACATTGCTATTAGGCATTTTATAAAAAACATGATTCATGCATAATCCTGATTAGTGCTGTGGAATGACCAAGTGAATATGGATCATTGGCAAAGAAAAACAAATTAATGGGGCATTTGTGCGATTAGACTTCTATTAAAGCCATATTCAATTCTAAGCTGGGTAGAGTAGAACACAGCAAATGTAGCACGGATTTACTCCTGTAGTGAACATTGTTAAATAATGTGAAGAATTTTAATATTCCATTGTGTTTGGAAGTTCAGCATTGAAATAGTGGGAAAAGTGCATCAGATTAGGCATGGTTATACTTTTACTACAGCTGTTAGTACCACTATTAAAAAGCCACACATTTTCTATGACAGCTCTGCATCCCAAGATATTTTTTGGATTTTAGGAGCAATTTTCCAGAAAAATACATGTTTCATTTAACAAGCATCAACGCGACAGTAAAGGGTGCAAGACCATATTTTCCATGATCACTTCCATTTTAAATGAAACAATATATTATAACTAATAATCTTCCCTTTAGAATTAGGATTTATTTAATTGAACAAATCTAGGCACTCTTCTATCAACTCTAAAATTATTATTCTTAAACACTACCATAGTCAGCAATAAAGATTTCTAAGCGCACTTATATTCTCCTTTGGTGATACAAGACAGTATCAATTTCCCTCTCTGATTCATTTACTAAAGGGATATTAATTTTAAAATTTCCAGAGATTCCATTTCCTCAAAGGCCTCCATGGCAGAGATCTAGGATTTTGGAGAAATCCTCTTGTTTTTAAAACCCATTGTTTCCATTTTTGTTCAACAGTGAGATTTACAGCAGGGTGCATAGAAGAGGGAATAAAAGAGAAACAAGACTGATGAAAGAATACCACTTTACCCTCCAGGCTTTTTGACTTTGGAAAATGTTCATGATATATAGATTTTGTTCTTCCTCGTTGCTTCAGGAAAACTAACTAGTTCTGCCATGCAGTTTTCTTATGGTGATGGACTACCAATATAAACTGCTCTAAATGCTACAGCAGTTAGTTAAATATTATACATTGTAGCTATTTGACAGGCTTTTTTTTTTAAATCAAGAATCCAGAGGAACCATTAGCTCAAAATTGTTTCCAGCTGTAGAAGCTGGATGATCTTCTGTCTGAAATGTTAATGTTAAGTTTCTGAGGATGCCATCTAACCAGGCATATAATCAATTTGTCATAATCAATATATCTCATTCTCTGTGCTAATTTCAGCAGTATAGATATTGAAAATCACTGCAGTTTACAATATCTTACAGTGGTAATTGTGTGTGTGTGTGTGTGAGTGAGTGAGTGAGAGAGAGAGAGAGAGAGAGAGAAATGAAGCTCAGAATTGAGCCACGAGTGAGAAAAGGTTGAGAACCCCTGCTGTAGTGGATCCTATAATTCTAAGTTGTTATAAAAGAAAATTGCATGGTGGAAGGAAACACAAACATTTATCCAACATCTAACAGAAGGTACTGAATTTGTTACAAATGCTTTTCTACTGCACAAATAGGTCAAGGGGGTAATTTGAATTCCACATTGCCCTAAGCAATGTGCCTCTGTTGTCTTGAAGCAGCTGTGTTCTCAGGAAGATGGTCCATGCATGTGTATCTCCAGACAAAACCTCTTTGGGGACCGCTGATAAAGTAAAGCAGCTCTGCATGCATAGACATGTGAAGACATACCCACACCCTCCTGAGAATACTGCTGTCTCAACATTTCAGTGATTAAGTCTTTGTTCACACTATTGCATTTGACAAAGTGCCTTCAGAAATTTTGCACTGTGTAACACATTTAGCATTTATGTTATCTTGTAAATGAAAGCACAATAGAAATCTTAAATCTGAATTAACTTGTGTATTAATTCTTCCATCTATATACAGGGTATCTGTACCTTCACTGAATTATTTGTGAGTTCATCTGTGTTAAATAATACTCTTGTAATTATTTGGCATTATGATCTTCATAATAAATATTTATAGACCAATGAAGTTTAATGTTTGCACTGATCATATGAACTAAATTTAATCAGTTTAATCCTACAGTTAAGCTAGTTGAAAGCTGATATACCAGTGATGAAATTCAAATTTTTTTACTACCGGTTCTGTGGGCATGGCAGGGGAAGGATACTACAAAGTCTCCATTCCCTCCCCACTCTAGGGGAAGGATACTGCAAAATCCCCATTCTCTCCCCACTCCTGGGGGAAGGATATTGCAAAATCTTCATTCCCACCCCATTCTGGGGCCAGCCAGAAGTGGTATTTGCTGGATCTCCGAACTACACAAAATTTCTGCCACCGGTTCTCCAGAACCTGCTGAATTTCACCCCTGTGATATACTATGAATGCAACTAGTGATAATGCCTGTAGTCTTTACTAGTAATTACTTTATGTGAACTTATTCAGAGAGTAGCGATAGCACCAATATAATATTATAGTAATATTGGAACATTACATACTATTGTAGTGTATATTCAGGTTTTGATAGAAAGAATGCCAATTGGATATAAAAGTAGTATAGCTCTTCCTTCTGATCTCAGTTGCAATACTATTATTTTCTCCACACATCACTCAATTTAAAACTGAGTTTTAGGAAATTATTTAGAAAGGTGTGGGTTAAGACATAAAATCATAATATGGAAATAAGGAATTACAAATTAGGGGGATTATATATTATCTTTCCAGAGTTTAAGATGTTGTACATAGTACTACTGCTTTACTGTAATGATATGCTTGTGAGGTGAGTTTGATTGTCAGATAATACCAGATGTACAGTCATGAACTGAGCAACATGTCTAAATAGCAATTTGAAGCTGATTGTCCTTAGTCCACAGTTGAACACACTAAGCAATACAATATGTTAAAATATAATATATGATTATTCTTTTTCATTGTCCTAAACAATTCTAGAGGTAATATAAAAGTCTGATATTTAATTTCTTTAAAAATTATTAGTAATTTACTCCAGAATCCAAAAATAAGATTGTAAACCCGATTGAGTTAATTAGAATTCCTGCTTAAGTAAGTGTATTGAAGATTTTTCATCTATATTTTTTATGAAGCAATATTTTTGTACTTTTAAGAACTCTAACAAGCTTTAGATATTAAAAGAAACTGTCTGAGAGCTTTGAACTTGACTTTTAGATATCTGAGCATGTCACAGACAGTTGGGGGGAGGCAGTTTATAGAATGCAAAATGGCAATCTTTGTAGTGGTTCTGCTATCTTTTGTATCATAAATGTTTGTTTCATGTTATAATGGATACCTGAACATTACCTAAAAGAAATGTGCTAGTGAACAACATATGCCAGAAGATAAGGATGCAATGTTTAAAAAGATACAAAATTTCTGTGTACATTGTACATTTCCTCTCATATCTCAAACTACAGCTCAGATTGTAGTTGTTCAGTGGACTAGTAACATGTTTATAGATTTCTGTACTTTTCCAACATTAATCATAGTTTTAAAAAATCTATGCATAAATTTAATTTGAATTTCATTCTGATATTTCTGTGTCATTTTACTTTTCTGTGAATTAGATCACTCTGCTAAAGCAAAACCTAGAAATGCAGCTTTCACAGTCTCAGAACACAATGCAACAATTGCAGGCACAGTTTAGTCAAGAGCAGCAGAGACTGACTCAAGAAATTGAAGAACTGGAAGAAGAGCATCAGCAGAGACATAAGTCCATGAAAGAAGCACATATCCTTGCCTTTCAGAGCATGGAAGAAACAAAAGAACAAGAGCAAAAGGTATGTTCAATGGGGATTGGCAATATCACACATTTTCAAATGAAAGGTCACAAAAAAAGAAACATGAACATTATTTTAATTAAATATTTAATTTTTATTTTGAACATCCAAGGGACCCTCACCTATTTTCGTCTACAGTTGTCTCAGAACCAAACTACTTTGCTAAGTAGCATCCAGAGTACAGTGATTTACTGTATAAGATAGGAAGCTAGAGATAAGATTCCATAAGATAAAAACTTAAAACATAATTTTATATGCTTAATTGTAAGAATATTCTCATACTGATTTACTTCACATAGGAACTTGAGGAACACTTGCAACAGAAGTATTCAGAAGAACTTCAGGCACTGAAAGATGCACACAGACAAGCTATGGATGTTTTCAAAATAGAAATGGAACAGGAAGTGCAGACTCTTCGCTTTGAATTGGAAGACGAAGGGAAAGCAATGCTTGGTACTGTACTGTACTTTCATGTCACAATTTAAAATGTAAGCTTTGATTTAGAGGGCAGATATAATTTGCTGCCTGATACACAACGATGTAGGAATTTGGCTTTAGTTTTGCTAACAATACAGAAATAGTTTGCCATTGTCTTCTTATGGGCTGTTTTTCTGACTTTCAAGCTAATTTATAGTCCTAAGGTTTGGTGATTTTCAATGTAAAACATTTTTGAAATCAACCAACCTTCCCTAGGTCATCTGCCACTTTCTATGTTTGGAAGGCATACATACAGAGTACAGAATACAGAATAACAGAGTGGGAAGGGACCTTGGAGTAGGAGATCCTATACTATTCTGGATAATTGGCTGTCCAATCTCTTCTTTAAAATCTCCAATGATGGAGCACCCACAACTTCTGGAGGCAAGCCGTTCCACTGGTCAATTATTCTCACTATCAGGAAATACATCCTTAGTTTTAGGTTGGATCTCTCTTTGAAACCGTGTCGGTTTTTAAGATGAAAAGTAGCAGCGTTCCTCAGGGTATTCCTTGAAGGATAATTAATACCTCACAGTTTATAATATAAATGATACTATAACTCAGTCTTTACAATTGTTATGATTTATCATCTCTTAGATCAAATTGACAACTCTGCTATGAGATTTTTCATAAGATTCTACCTGGCTAAATAAAGCTTTTCCGTAGGTGTTTTAGATAGATGTGTTCTGTTTTCATATTCTGGGCTATATTCCTGTCTCTCCTTTTTCATTATCTTTGATAATAGTAGTTTCTTTAGTGTTATCTTTATATCTGTCTTTTTTTCACTATCAATATCAGTGCCTCATTTCAACAGAAATAGAGCAAAATCAGACCATAAAAAATTAGGGAGAAGTATCCACATCATTGGAGAAACTCAAGGTTTGCAAAAATACAATGCAGTATTTAAAATTTCAGAGAAACAAATCACTAAAAGAAGTACAGTGGTGATTGTTCAACATCATCAAATTGAATATTAGAAAGAAAAAAAAGAATATTGGCTTAACAGAAAGATAATGAAGTTGTTTCCTTGAGCCTTTCACAGGTTATATAATATACTTTCCTTGTATGATTCGCATATCTGGTTGCTATTATTATCTCTCTGAGCTTGGTTGTTTTCTTGCAGACATTTCATTACCCAAACTAGATAACGTCATCAGGACTAGCACTGATGATGTTACTTAGTTTGGATAATGAAATGTCTGCAAGAAAACCAAGGTCAGAGAGCACCAAAGACCCCTCATTTCAGCCCTGATCTACAAATATTCTTTATCGGCTATAATTATCATCATCATTATTTTTGGATTATTTTTGTTTCTCTTTTTGGAATATGTAACTGATGTCCTTTTAAAATATTTGCTTGCTGCTTTGAATGTGCATGATACAAAATATTGAGTTTTAAGTCTTTTAAATAAACATACAAAAAATATATACATGTTATTTAACTATCCTGGAAAATAGTATGACTCCCTGAAAAAAGAGCACTCTTTCCAGAAATAGAAATTATATTTCTGATCTAATAATAGCAAGATAATAAGGATAAAGCAGAAATTTAAAAATATGTCATGCTTTACTTTGGTATTTGGTATAATTCTTTCATAGGAAGTTCTGTTACTTGGATATGAACAATTTCACATTTTGAAATGACTTTCTTGCTTGAGTAACACCAAATATTTTGAACAACAAAAATAAATTGAAACTGGGTTACAAACACTATAATAAGGAAGACACAAATTGTGGTACTCTTGATGAATGTCAGGGTAATACATTTATTATAGAAGGTTTTCCCAACAATGGCTGGTAAATAGTAAGGAAATCAATGGGCAAATCGTGCCATTTGAAAAAAAACTTTACTATATGATGCATTAACTATATGGATACCCATCAAAAAAATTAAATATTTGCGAAGTATTTTTTTAAAATACTTTATTTGTATCTCTCAGCATCTTTGCGCTCTGAACTGAATCATCAACATGCTGCAGCAATTGATCAGCTCAGGCACAATCATCATCAAGAAATAGCAGCAGCTAAAATGGAACTTGAAAGAAGCATAGAACTCAGCAGGCATCAGGTACATATACTCTATGCCCTAAAGATTATTAACATATTCAAAACTATAGCACAAGTGTTTGACCTTTAATCTATCTTTTTGATCAAAAAGTAACAAAAAAGCTATTTGATCAAAAATTGATATATGGTATTTAAGTCATTTCCCAGTTAACACATTTGATAACATCATCTGTCTAGCATTTCTTTGAACATTTTCTGGTCTTTTTTAAGGTCCATTGGCATCGAGCAAGGATTGATGTTCACCACTGTTGATCTAGTTGTTCTAGTTATAATACAGCCAGCTTATTGCCATTTAAATTTCATTGTATTGCTTTCGCATTTAATGTCCAGGTTTCACAACTATATATCAATATACACTAATTGTAAATTAGCATTAAACATGTTACTATGTTGCTTTTGAATGAAGCATGAAATTGTTCACATGCTGTAACCACATGTTGCAACCAGACTAATCTAGTCAGGTCTGATTCAGAACTTATCTTACACCATCACCTCAATGATAATTTTTTAACGGAAGTAATTGTAACTGCTATTCCAAAGATAAGTAACAGAATTAAATGACAGCAGCAAATTATCAAACTTGAAAATGAAGAAGTTTGGCAATAAAATTTTCCCAATAAAAATTGAAACTCACAAATCACTGAAGGTCGGTAAAATGACCCAGATTGTTGGGGGCATTATGCTGACTCTGTAAACCGCTTAGAGAGGACTGTAAAGCACAATGAAGCGGTATATAATCTAAGTGATATTGCTATTGCTATCTATCTGTCTACCCGCCACCCCACTCACCCACCCACCCACCCAAATCAAGAACCTGCATCTCCATTATGCACTGCCCGCTTCCTTGTTTTATTGATCTAGGGTACCAATCCTATTATTCTATTAATTTATATTTCATTTGCCATTCAACCATTCACTCTCTACCCACTCACATTCCATTCCATCTCTTCAGCAATAAAGATTAAAACAGGATGTAGATGAATTAAAGAGATAAGATAGTTGCATAAAGAAAAAAAAGAAAAAAAAAGTGAGAGAGTAACAGGATAAGATGACACAAGGGAAAAATAAGCAGACAATGGGGAAAAAAGAAGTTCTGTTTAAGCATTATGAGAGAATTAAATTAAACAAGCATCTCAAACACCAGCTAATTATTATGGTAATCTTTGAGATAATCCATCTCTTTCAGCAGCAAGTCCACAATAATTTACACCAGTACTTTCCGGAATGCACTGTATATTTTATACTAATATCTATAGGCTTAAAGCCTGATTCTTTATGACTGAAATTTCACTCACAGGATGCTTCCACAGGAGAAGGGCTGTAGGTGATTCCCCCTCCCCTTTTAGTCCTGTTTCCCTGAAAGAGATTGGGGCGGGGTGAAATCTAAATTTTTTTGCTACCAGTTCTGTGGGCGTGGCTTAATTAGTGGGCAGGCCTTGGTGGTAAGATAACTGTGTGGGCTTGGCCAAGTCAATGTCATTTCTTTGCCCTTTTTTAACCTACAAAACACAACACAACACAACTGGCTCACCCACAATGTAAAAGCAGCTGTGCTAGACCTAAAATATTTGGCTGCTGCAATAAGCAGGAACCTCACACAGCCACAAAAAGCCCAAAAAACCAACTTTCACACTTTACATACACACAACACAACACAACACAACACAACTGGCTCACCCACAATGTAAAAGCAGCTGTGCTAGACCCAAAATGGCCCCTGCAACAAGCAGGAACCTCACAAAGCCACAAAAAGCCCAAAAAACTAACTTTCACATTTTACACACACAACAACAAAACACAACACAACACAACTGGGTCACCCACAATGTAAAAGCAGCTGTGCTAGACCCAAAATGGCCCCTGCAACAAGCAGGAACCTCACACAGCCACAAAAAGTCCAAAAAACCAACTTCCATACTTTACTCACACAAAATTCCACACACAGCTTTGTGAGATTTTGTGTGTTTGTGTGGTTAGAGTGAAACACTACAAAAATACACTAAATCTCAGAAAGCTGCACAAATATTATTTTATTTTTATTTTTATATAAAAGCAGCTAAATTTAAAACTTCCTAAACTTTAAATGGCTAGGTCTACAAAAAGAACAACTAAAAAAAAAACCCAATTAACTATTTTTTTAAAGCTCCCAAAGGGGAAAAAAACTTACCCAATAGAACAGGGGTCTCCAACCTTGGCAACTTTAAGATTTGTGGACTTCAACTCCCAGAATTCCTCAGCCAGCTTTGCTGGGAGTTGAAGTCCACAAGTCTTGAAGTTGCCAAGGTTGGAGATCCCTGCAATAAAAGGTACAAGGCAGGCAGGCAGGCAGATAGAGCTGCTCACTGATGAGCTTGATGCAGGCAGGGAGATTCAGTTGCTTGCTGATGCAATGGATTGCAGGTATTACAGCAAGCGAAGCAAGGCAGGCGTTGCAAGCAAGCTGGAGGGATTTTTGCTACCGGTTAGCAGGCAACTCAGCTGGGATCATCAGAGCTTGGATCGTCAGAGCCATTTAAAAGAAAAAAAAGGCTCTGATGATCGCGCGGCTCAGCTGGGCATGGGGGGGGCGGGGGGCAGGGATTTTTGCTACCGGTTCTCCGAACTGCCTGCCGCCATCGCTACCTACTCGCCAGAGCCAGTCCGAACCGGGAGCATTTCACCCCTGGATTGTGGGTGGCAGGAGAAAACTGTATTATTTACCGTATTTTCCAGCGTATAAGACAACTTTTTAACACATGAAAATCTTCTCAAAAGTCGGGGGTTGTCTTATACGCCGGGTGTCGTTCTCCTGTAACCAGGCAGACCAGCCCGAAAGGCTCTGACGAGCCTTAAATGGCTCTGGCGATCCAAGCTCTGACGATCTGGTAATCAGGCAACTCAGCTGGGATCGCCAGAGCCATGGAGAAGGGAAAAACTTTTTCCCCTCCAGCTTGATTACCTTAGCTCAGTGGTTGGGGGTCAAACAACCCTTTCACAGGGGTTTTGCAGGTGGTGCGATACAGAAAAACGAGCACAGCCCTCGCCATCTGGAATGAATGGTGCTGTTGTGGCGGTGGGGGAGGGGGCGGCAGAAGTGGGAAGAAGCGGCGTTTGCGATGGCTGGAAGCTGTGAGAGTGAAGCACTACTTTCATTTGTACGGCAACAGCATTCCGCCTTGGTATATTTGTGTCAGCCAGTGGCGCAAGGCAGCCCTCCTCTCCTGCTGCCTGGGTCTCAGAGTGGTAAATGGCGTCTGATCCGGAGAGCAGCTGGATTTTGCTCTCTAATCCGGATGCCAGATTGGCCCCCTGCAAACTCTCGTCTCTCGAGGAGCACTCCCTGAAGCGGGGCTGGAAACTTTGGTTGGACTGCTTGAGAGAGGAGAGTTTGCAGGGGGGCGATCTGGTGTCTGCAATGGAGAGCAAAATCCAGCTGCTCCCTGGACCAGTCACCATTTACCGCTCTGAGTCCCAAGCAGCAAGAAACAAAGGCTGCCTTGCGCCGCAAATATACCAAGGCAGAATCCTGATGCTGCACTTTCAGCAGGCAGATGAGGGCTGCCTTGGCCATCGGTTGGCACAAATATACCAAGGTGAATGCTCATGCCGCACAAGTTCAAGTAGTGCTTCGCTCCCACACTTCTTCCGGCCCTCAGTCTCTCAGGGAGATGCTTGACTTCCTCTCAGCCCCAAGACACTGGCTGGCCCATGAGATGAGAGAGAGAAAGAATGAGCGAGAAAGAGACAAAGAATGAAAGAGAGAATGAAAGAGAGAGAATCAGAATGAGACAGAGAGAGAAAGAGACAAAGAATGAAAAAGAGAGAAAGACAGAATGAAAGAGAATGAGAGAAAGAGACAGAGAGTGAGAGAGAGAATGAGAGAGAGAAAGAGATAGAGAATGAAAGAGAATCAAAGAATCAGAGAGAATGAGAGAGAGAGAAAATGAAAGAGAATCAGAATGAGAGAATCAGAATGAGAGGGAGAGAGTGGGGAGAGAGAGAGAAAGGGGGAGAGAGAAAGAGAATGAGAGAATCAGAATGAGAGGGAGAGAGTGGGGAGAGAGAGAGAAAGAGGGGGAGAGAGAAAGAGAATGAGAGAGAAAGTGGGAGAGAGAAAGAGAAAGAGGGGGAGGGAGAAAGAGAGAAAGAGTGGGGGGAGAGAGAAAGAGAGAATGAGAGAGTGGGGGGAGAGAAAGAGGGGGAGAGAGAAAAAGAATGAGAAAGGGGGGAGAAAGAGAGAGGGGGGAGAGAAAGAAAGGGGGGAAGAAAGAATGAGAAAGAGAGGGAGAGAAAGAAAGAGAGGGAGAGAGAGAGAGAAAGCAAAAATGAGAGAGAGAGAAAGAGAGAATGAGAGAGAAAGAGTGGGAAACACAGAGAGAGAGACAGAGAGGAGGAAGAGTACCTGAAGGACCCCATCCCGTACTGGGGTCCAGGTGCTTCAGCAAGTGGCTCACTGGATTCGTATTAGTGGTCCGCGAAATTTAAAATTATGAAGTTAGTGGTCCCTGAGGTCCAAAATGTTGGGGACCCCTGACCTAAGACCATCGGAAAACACATATTTTTGATGGTTTTAAGAATAACTTTATCGTTGGGGGTCACCACAACATGAGGAACTGTATTAAAGGGTTGCGGCATTAGGAAGGTTGAGAACCACTGCCTTAGCTGCTTGCCTTGCTTCGCTTGCCTGAATCCATTCCATCAGCAAGCAACTCCCTGCCTGCAATTAAGCAGGCAGGGAGTTGTGGACTTCAACTCCCAGAATTCCTCAGCCAGCAAAACAAAGCTGGCTGAGGAATTCTGGGAGTTGAAGTCTACAAGTCTTAAAGTTGCCAAGGTTGGAGACCCCTGTTCTATTGGGTAAGTTTTTTCCCCCTTTGGGATCTTTACAAAAAAAATAGTTAATTGGGGGGTTTTTTAGTTGTTCTTTTTTAGACCTAGCCATTTAAAGTTTAGGAAGTTTTAAATTTAGCTTTCATATAAAAATAAAATAAAATAAAATAATATTTGTGCAGCTTTTTGAGATTTAGTGTGTTTCTGTAGTGTTTCACTCTAACTACACAAACACACAAAATCTCACAAAGCTGTATGTGGAATTTTGTGTGTGTAAAGTGTGAAAGTTGGTTTTTTTTTGGCTTTTTGTGGCTGTGTGAGGTTCCTGCTTGTTTCAGGGGCCATTTTGGGTCTAGCACAGCTGCTTTTACATTGTGGGTGAACCAGTTGATGTTTTTTTAATTTTTATTTGGTGTGCGTTGGAAGAGGGGTAGTCTTATACAGCGAGTATAGCCCAAACCCTATATTTTAACAGGAAAATTTGGGGGTCGTCTTATACGCCCAGTCGTCTTATACGCCGGAAAATACGGTATTAGTTTTAGGAACCGTTTGTGGCAGTAAAAGTCTGCTAAAGTAAAGAGAATTTTAGTTCAAATCAGATATTTTATTTGCGGAAGAACAAGTCTGGATCTAAACATCTTAGTTGAAATATGTTTTGGTGCTAAATAAAGGTGAAGGCAGAGTAACAAAGATAATATAGTAATTGTAGACATTACCAAACACCGGACAAATTGGAGATCAGTCTTAGTAGTCTCTTTAAGTGGGTGGTGTGGGGGAGCTTGTGTTGGCTGAAAAGAAGCAAGCACAACTCAGTCTTAAAACTCAATTGCAATCTCATAATTCTTATTCAGTATTCCGTTTAATTTTATATTTAATTTTTCACAGATGAAGAGGAATAAAGAGAAGACAAGAATCCTCTAATTTAAGGAAGATACATTGTCATTTAAATCAAGAGTGTACAACCCTTGGCCCACAGGCTGCATATGGTTCTGGACAGTTAGTAAAGTAGCCGCACAAGAATGTAAACTTTTAACATATTATGTGATGCATATATATATATATATATATATATTAACTACATTATATATGTTTTTTGTGGCCCAAGACAATTCCTTTCCACTCAATGCAACCCAGGCAAGCCAAAAGGTTGAACACCAATGATTTAAATATTCTGTTTTAAATACAATCTAAGCTACTAATAAGGAAATATAAATATTTTAGTGAAAATAAATACTATGCAGAACTATTACAAAGTTTTCTTTGATTATTAATACTTGCTTATTAGGACAAAGAATTTATGTGCCGAATATCAGATGTACAGGATGAACTGAGGCATCGAGACCACCATATATCAGAATTGGATAAGGAAATACTTGCTTTGCATGAGAACATAAGTGCATTAACTAAGGAACTGGAGTTCAAAGGGAAGGAAATTCTACGAATACGTAGTGAATCTAATCAGCAAATTAGGTATGAGTATTTCTGATGTCAGGTAACAAGTTCTAATTAATGCAGTTCCTAAAGCTGATAACCTTTTTTTAACTTTACATTGAATATTTTAGGTACTCAAATTCAAACTGCTGTACTCATCGAAGTCTAATATCGATTAATGTAATAATACATTTAGGCTGGGATTGCCTATCATATGGCATTGCACATTAGTCTAGACGTTAGCAAGTGGAAAAAGCTATTTTGACCATTTAATTAAACGAATTTTATTTGCTTTTCATTATTAAAGCATTAAAGGAGATGAAAAAAATTACAAAAATAAGCTAAAGGTTGGAAAAATAGTAATAATTTTTCAATTATCAGTATCACTGTGCACAAAGCCTTTTCAAATATCAACATTAATGAACCCAACTGACATAAGAATAACTGTTTTTAACATAAAATGAAACAGGCTACATGAACAAGATTTAAGCAAGAAACATGAGAAAGAGCTGGATGTCATGACAGCTGACCACATCAGAGAGAAACAAAGTATGCTGGCAGATTTTAATAAGACCCAAGAGCTGCTCAAGGAAATTAATTCAGCTTTGCAAGTTTCGTAAGTTTTACTACCTTGAACAATTTCATATATGGGCTGAGTTTGAGTGGAATAATATATAACCATTATCTGTTTCCAATTGATACTGGAGAGGCATAGGCTTGTAAAAGTACATATAACTGAGAAGCTTAGTGTATTCTCTACCTTTGACAACCATATCAACAAACATGCAGAATTAAACCCATGGGAAAAAGTAAGAAGACATCCAAATCATACTTCCACTTAACCCTTGTAATATATTAAATATTGGAGGCTAATACAAAATAAAAGGACAATGGGCATTCTCATAAAGTCAATCAGTTATTAGGTCAGCTAGATGATGCACTTCAAACAGCTCTACACACTCTTAAAAAGTATTTGGAAACTTCAATTAGTTTCCAAAATGCAGCAGCCAGCATGGTTTTTTGCAAGCCTAGATTTGCATGTGTCACCTCTCCTGCAGGAGCAGCATTGGCTGCTGATTTGCTTCTGGGTCCAATTCAAGGTGTTGGTTGTCACCTTCAAAATCCTACATTGCTTGGGACCACATCTTTTTCCAGTCATATTTACTTGATCCACTAGAATGGGGAGGCAGGAAATGCTATGGGTCCCCTCTCCTAAGGAGGTCCATCTAGCAGGATCAAGAAGGGCCTTCTCCATGGTGGCTCCCTCCCTTATCCCTGCAGAAATAAGATTGACCCATACTTTTAGAGTCTTTCACAAGGCCCTGAAGACATGGTTCTGCCAACAGGCCTGGGGACCCCAGAGTGATAGGGAGCCAATTAAGTGGCTTGTCTGATTGTTGTTGCCAGGAGAGGGGGGGAGCAATATTGTTTTGGTATTAAGATTTCATCCTTGTAACTGTCCAGAATCACAGAATGAGTTGGGCAGCTATTTTTAAAAAAAAAAATAAATACCACCATTTAATACATCCTTTCATTAGGACTGAACATCACACTAAAGATGCTTGGTAAGCCTCTTATTTTATTTTTGTGCCTCTGGTTAAATTGATGCAATATTTTTAAAATGAATAACTCCCATATTACATAATGTTGTTTATATTAATGGTTTTAATTAACTGTGTCTTCCCACAAACATCTATGCCACCGTATATTTCTGTGTTTCATGTTTCTCTTTGTAATGTTAATTTCATTACACTGAAGCTATGTCTTCTAATTAAATTTCCAGTTTACTTTCCCAATTATTAAGCACTATCTTATCTTACAATAGTCTACATTCTCATATCTTTTTGGATACTTTTATTATTGGAGAAAAATATAATGTCTTTAGAAAAAAATGCAGCTAAGGGCCTTTTAAATTCTCAAGTGTTATGGTTACTGACTAATAATTATTGGATATCTTTACAGTGCAAGGACATAATAGATTGTAAGCTCTTGCCCAGCTCTTATTCATCTGAGTCTGAAGCTTAGAAAATAATGTACAAGCAAAGTTAAATAGCTGTTTATATAGGTATGCTTCTTTTAAAATGGTAAGATTCCATTTGTAATGAAATTTGAACTGCCTGAAATAATACTTTTTTCTATTTAAGTTTTGCTTCTTGTAATAAAGAAGCATAGAGCTTTCTGTAAGTCAGAAGAATAGTCTAAACCAGCGGTCCTCAACCTTTCTAGTTCTGCAGACTGGCAGCAGCAAAAGTGAGGGAAGAGGGGATGGTTTTCTGCGTGTGCCTGTCACTTGCGCAAATGGAGCTTCGTGTACTCGCACACTTGCTTGCCACTTGCACGTTCCAAGGGTTGGGGAATCTGGTCTAAACTGCCTCTTCAAGAGACGATAGAAGATTTTTGTTCAATATATTAATATTTATCATAAAATATAATGAAATCAAAATTAGTTTTACTACATAATAACCCAAACTTAAAGCACTAGCTTTGGAGCCATGACCACAAATAAAAGCTGCAGATTTTAATGAAGTATAAAAGTATTTCATAAAAGTTTTTAAACTTTCCAAATATAGTCTGTCTGTAATTAGGGAATAAAAGAGTTCCGTTACTGTATGAGCCTGACTGATAGAAAATATGCTAGGTAATAGTGAACCTAAGATGTTCTAGGATTAAGCTTGAGGGGATAGTGTCAACAACTTTTATGAATGCTGGTAATCATCAGAAAACCTGATTAAAATTATGAAGGACTTTTAAAACCAAAGCAGAATTTCAAATTATGTATAGTAAGAAAAAGGCAATTGGTATATTTAATATATATTTAGCATAATACAATCTGAACGTCTCTTGCATACTCTGCATCAACTGGGATTCATAAATTGACACTAATCGAGCCAGATACTGTATTCTAAATTATCTTTCCATTGGGCCACAGAGCAAGTTGGCAAAAGGTCTTCTGCATCTATTAAAGTCATTTGAGAGGATAAAATCCAGCTTTCAGAATGTATGCCCTATTCATTTATATGGCTGCCCATCTTTCAACCAACTCTGGGCAGCTACTGATTAAAAATTAAAAGACATATAAAATCATTTTAAAACCATAAAACTCAGCCGATTAAAACATTAAAAGCAACAAAAACTTGATGCCAGCCAATTAGTTCTAATGTGTGTCCCAGGACTTGGGGGAAAACCTGATCTGTATATATATATATATATGAAACCCCATCTGGTTCTTCAACTGCATCCAGATCAACGCACCTAAAAATCCATATGAATCCATCATATCAGCATATAGCTTCAGTTTGTTCAATGTTTACCCTTGTCTGTTAGAATCCGTATAAAAGTCCAAAACCAGATAGCAATCTGAAAGGTTAATTCAAAAATTATTAACCTTTCTACAAATTCAAGGCTCTGTTTTTTTTTGCCTTTCAGTATTCTTCTGTAAATTAATTTATTTTCACTCACTCCTTTAATGCTTCTTCACTGTCTTTTTAGAACTTTTCTGCAATTTTCTTAATTTCTGCTTTCATTCTGTGGTGTTTTGACTGCTTATACTAACTTGGTTTTTTTTTAGTTGTTAGCATACTGTCTCACTCAGTTGATTTATTATAATTTAATTATTAAGGTTATGATGTTTTAATTATAAATTAGGACATTTTCTTTAGCATAGCCAAGAAAAAGATGTTTATAAGTATAAATCTATACCTCTTTTTATATATAATAGATTTATTTATTGAATTAATCTAATAATATGGATTTACAGTGTTATCTTTTAACTTTGACTCATTATTAATGCATTGGTGATACTTTTGTCTTCTATAAAGTTTAGAAGAAATGGAAGATAAATATCAAAACAGGGAACCAAGGCCAGAAGACCTGCAGCTTATTGCAGAGCTGAAAGACCTGATTGCTGAGAGGGATCAGCTGATAAAGAAGCTGATTGTAAGATAATTTGGTGGCCTTTGTTTTGAGCATGTGAGATGCTAGTATTTTTTGTCAAATATTCCAAACATCTATTACATGTGAAAGACAACAATCTAAATGAAAGTGACTTTTAGTTTTAATCTCAGTTATCTAAGCTGCACACACAATTCCATATCTCTTTTTGTACTCTTAAACAGTTGTTCATAATTTAGCCTTTAAAATAATTTAATTCTTTTTAATCTCTCTATTCTGTTTAGAACAGATATGTACTGGAAATGTTACTTACAGAATTGTATCTTTTGTATTATAGATCACAATGCTTGAGAAATTTTAAAACACTGGGGGGGAGGGTACCTTTTCCTTCCTGGTTGGTATCTATATAAACCATATTTATTTTAATATGTTTTCTAATAAGTATCTTCTGAATTATGCTAATAAGAAATTTGCTAATATGAACCATTTGCAGCTTCCTGTATCACAATACAGAAGAGCAAAAATTAGTCTTATAGAGTCTTTGAACTCAATGCAAAGTGAGAATACTAATGCTGCTATAGAGGATTATAGGAATGCCACAAATTATTACATAAATGGAACAAATGTTGCCAATCTTAGTTCAGCTTCAACAGTTTCATATTTGAAGTGAAGATTTTTTCTGTGAATAAAGTTTGGTCATACTAGCTAAATAATCACAACTGAATATATCGAAAACAACATGAACATATTCTTTCCTTTATTAGGATGACAAAAAATTCTATCAACTGGAACTAGTCAATAGGGAGACTAACTTCAACAAAGTTTTTAATGCAAGTCCTAATGTTGGCGTTATTAATCCTCTAGTAAAGGTATGGAACATAATTATTACCTTAAAAGTAGAAAATGTGGGTTGTTAATATTACAAATAACAGAAATCCATTAACAAACACTAGGCAACAACACAGGTTGGGAATAAGCAAGGTTTTCACAATATGGTCAATTTTTTAGTGAAAAATATAAGTTTTTATATGATTTTATACAGTAAAACTATGGCTGTTAGGGGATTTTTTTGGATGTGTTTAATTTAGAGTAATAGGTTTTAAACAGGATATATGTGTGCTTGTATAGTATATGTTTAACATAGGATATATTTTCTTTTTAAAGCTACATTTCCTTAGACTCACACTCAATCCCTGGTTACTTCCTGCCATCCATTAATTCTCTTAGCAGCAATACATAGAGATTATTTCATGCTGCTATTTTTTTTACTTCCTGACCTCCTCTATAGGCTGTTGATGAGCCATCCAAGCACTAATTTATTTTGAGCTTGTTTAGCATTTGAGGTGGTTCTATCATCTATGCGGGTACTGTATTTTAGAATAGTTTATATTTTATTTCTCAGAAAGTTTGTTCCTGACAATTTTCTCAAACTACATTGCTCATTTTTGCAACTGCACTTTGATTGCTAATATCCTGTTTCAAAATCAAATTTTGATATTTATTTGGTTTAGCATTTACCACTGTAGTTAATTAGACAGGAAAACTTAGTAAAAAGTATCAGTATAAGATTGCTTCTCTTCCTTCTTCTGGAGCTTCTGTTGTAACAAAATCTCTTCCTTGAAAAGAAGAAATACTTTGTTACATAGCACCAATTCTGGACTCAGACTATTATCTTATTTGCAGTTATGTCTCTTAAATCCTTTGCAGATTAGCATTCCAGTGTTGTGGAATGTATTTTCTTTAGTAAATTGTTATAAGAGAACCAAATGCCTCTCCCAGAAGAAAAAGCAATAGAATCCATGTTAGTCCAGAGGAAAAAACTCAAAATCCACAGTTGAAGAATACTTGGAATTATTGGATTGACTTGAAGTATCAAAAACTATGGAAATCGTGTGCTATATTCTGTTTTGGTACATAAAGTAAATGATATTTAATATTCGTTAATATGAATAATTATTGCTAAACTAATTCAAGATTTTGCTATATAGTACATTTTCTATAAAAAAATATTTGTGCCATCAAATGAAAGGATTATCTTTTTATACTTCTTAATATGGTGCTGAGTTAATGAGCACCACATTGCTTCCCATTTTCTACAATTGTCATCTATTTTTCATTTACATTTTATAGAGGATTGCAGTGATTATTTCCAGATGATGTTCTCATAGCACTGGCTATAATGCAGAAAGTAAACATCTTTTTAGAATCTCATACTTGATTTAAGTGTATTCTGTCTTCCTGTAATGGAACCCTTTAACATTGTGACATACATGTGTTTAATTTTTATTGTGTAAGATATGAACACTACAATTTTGATTTGAAACCTGTTTATCTTTTTCTATACTCAAATATAAACTTACTTCTTGATTTTTTAATTTTTTTGTCAATTTTGGCACTGAAAATACCTTTACATCCTCTCTTTAATTTAATTATATTTTTCAAACCATCTTTTCTAGACTTTTGATTCAAAAAGAGAAGGAAAGCAAGCAGTTGAAATGGGTGTGTGCCCAATTAAAAATAATTAAATGGGTCTGCTCTTGAATTATTGTAGAATGAGTCTATTCCAATATACATTTCAAAATGTAACAAAAAAAAGGAAAAGAAAGTAAATTGAGGAGTATTGTAAGGATTGTAGCATTAAAACTGGATCCTGTGTGTTTATTATTCAAATGTAATCTCTGATAGGTTTAATAAGATTTGCCTTGTGTTTTATAAGTAAAATCTGAGCAGAGAGGAAGATTGATACAAAATGTGTTTGCAATCAGAAATGAACGGCAGACTATAGAAAAAAAAATATCCTCTCTAAGTTATCCCTTAATCAATAGCATGTTTTCTGCACTATACTTCTATGTTTTGTTAATTAACCTCCCCCCCCCACACACACACACAATAAAATACTGTGAAACTAGAGAAAATAGCAAAGCACTGTTGCAGTGTTTCAGATTTCATTTGTTTATTAGTAATTTGCTTTTAGTAGGTTTTTCTCACTCTACTTCTAACAGGAAGATGCTTAACTCCTTCTGTTGTCTCTGCAATTCTGAGGGAAAAATATAATTAACAAACTCCTTTCATTGACATGATTGGGGTTTTTTAATATAGCAGAATGTTATTTTTTATAAAACCATGAAAGAATACATACATACATACATATACATATACATATATATATTTATATATATATGTATGTATGTATGTATGTATGTATGTATATGTATGTGTGTGTGTGTGTGTGTGTGTGTATATATGTATGTATATGTTTTCTGAGGTTTTCGCGGGTGTTTGTATGTAGGTCTTTGGTTATTCGGGTTTTCTCCCACGTAAAATTGGAGGTTTCTTGACAACGTTTCGACGAAGTCTCATTCGTCATCTTCAGGCTGGTGTTCTCGGCTTCGTGCTCCTAGAAAAAAAAAACCCGGGAGAAAACCCGAATAACCAAAGACATATATACATACATATACATATACATATACATATACATATACATATACATATATATATATATATATATATATATATATATATATATATATATATATAGTAAAATTA
This sequence comes from Arizona elegans, assembly GCA_022577455.1. NCBI lineage: Eukaryota > Metazoa > Chordata > Lepidosauria > Squamata > Colubridae > Arizona > Arizona elegans. Next base: position 238,413,315 of record JAKOOJ010000001.1, on the reverse strand, counting down.
AGAATGGCTTTAAAGAATTTAAAAATACTGTGCCAACTTGAATCAACAGTAAACAGTTACCAGGATCTTCAATCTAAAATTAAAAGGCTATCTCCAGTGCAGGATCGTTTTGATTGTAAACAGGAAGCTGCGCCCTAGAGAATTATGCTGCTAACTAAAATAGTGTTATATGTTTAGTTCTGTGAGGAATCTTTCAGGTAAAATTATAGCAAAGCATTGCTTTGCAAGGTGACATGGCATTTGTGTGGAAGCAACCTAAAACTGAAAAAGTAAGAGATCTTGACTAAAACTATTTAATTGGGGGAAAATTCTTCCATTTAAACTAAAATAAAATGAAGGAAATTAGACTGCATTAATTATCTACCCAAAATAAGAATTCTTACAACATTTTATTATAGAGTGTTTAAAAAGAGGTAATATCAATTAATGCCAAAAAATTACTTGTTATATAAAATTCTTAGTACATGGCTATAGAAATCAAATAAATAAATCATGTTAATAAAAGATAATAGTGAATTGTTTTCTGATATGGAAAAACCTTGAGACTGAGCTTAATGCCAAAATCTCCACTATATTATTATAAATACTAAAAGGGGGGGACCCCTATTAAATAGTATAAATAAGTATTCAATTTCTGACTCCCCCCTTCTTGGTGCAGCAACCGAGGTACTGTATTTTTTAATATAAACTTTACAATCCATCCTGTGTTTGTGTTACACTTTACTGTTGATACTATACCTGCTAGTATATTTGAAGTTGTTTTGTTAAACAACTTTTGTTTAACTAATAAAATTTAGTTAAAATCTATTATGTATATAAATAGGCCCTATTTCTTTTAATAGAATTAAATAGTTTTTGGCCAGGGTAATTGAGGTTGGGCCTCTTCTTTGCTTGATCTTAACCTTGATTTAAACACACCCTGGCAACTTGACAGCTATTTTAAACATCTGTCCAAATTTATAATGGTAGGGATGGTGATTGGTTTTTATTTTCCAATTAACAGGTGATGTTTGATAGGAGAGGAAACAAAAATAGAGAAATTCAGTAATCCCTTGGGCCAATCCTTAACTTGGCCCACACTAATTAAGGGGAGTCCTATTTACAAGCCAAAAGGGACACAGTGGTTCAATGGCTAAGACGCTGAGCTTGTAGATCGAAAGGTTGACAGTTCAGCAGTTAGAATCCCTAGTGCCGCCTAACGGGGTGAGCTCCTGTCCCAGCTTCTGCCAACCTAGCAGTTCGAAAGCACATAAAAAATGCAAGTAGAAAAAATAGGGATCACCTTTGGTGGGAAGATAACAGCATTCCGTGTGCCTTTGGCATTTAGTCATGCTGGCCACATGACCATGGAGACGTCTTCGGACAGCACTGCCTCTTCCGCTTTGAAACAGAGATGAGCACTGCCCCCTAGAGTCGGGAACAACTAGCACATATGTGAAAGGGAACCTTTACCTTTTACCTTTGTTTACAATCCAGGCTACTATAATAAAATAGGAATTATCAATGGACTCAAAAGATTATTTGCTGGAATATGTTTCTGTCAACTCAAGTTTATATAGTGCTTTTATTTTACAATTTATTATATATTTTTATTCAAATTGTAATTTTAGTACTTAAAAAGTCTTAAATCCCATCAAGAGAACTTTGGCTATTGTGTAGTTTAATTTTTTTAATTAATTAAAAGTGATAGTACCCTCGCTGAGTGATGAAAAAAATCTTTAGTGCTTCCTGGGCCGCTTACAATATATTAACTGTTTATCATGGCTTGCTGTTAATTGATAAATTGGTTTTCCCATCTATTTGATCAAGAATATGTTCAAGAATATAAAAAATGAATTAGTTGTACCTGATAGACCATAATTATGTTTCAGATTATTCTGATTCTGAATCAGTACCTTCAGCAAAGTAACAAAGAACAGATATATTTGAATGATATTGAAAATAAGGAGATGATTTTTCTGTGAAAATCTGAAGGTTGTAGAATTAAAACCCTTAATCCAATCAAAAGATTTGTAATTTTTGAAGAAGTATCTAATAAAATAGTTTACTTAAGGGGGGCGCTGTATGGCTGTTGGAAGCATTTTATGCAACTCTTCACTTATTTTTATTCAACTGGCAGAATATAAGAATTTGGTACCAATATGGCAACATCTGCTATATTCTCTCGCCAATTAAAGCCAGAAAAATAAAATAAATGAAAATTAAATATTTTTGTTGGAAGTTCTTTTTTCCCTGAGAAATGAAATGTACTGGACCAAACTTTGCTTATAATCCTAGTTAGTTATTTGTTTTTTTAAAATTTTGTCACTTCCTATGAAGATATTTTGAAGCAGGATGTAATTCATTTTATGGCAATCAGGTACCATGATTATATAAGGAAATGACTGCAAATATAATAGAAAGTGAAATCAGTTTTTCTGATACACTTAAAACTTTCCATTTTTTTGGTTGGGAGATTCAAAATTATAACAACACAGTGTTAGTTTTAACAGAAAAGTAGTTTCCACTGTTCTTCAGGAATTGAAGCTAAATAAGCTAAATCTACTAAAATTATTGAAAAGCCAAGCATCGTATTGCAGCAATCCCCAAACCATTAATAAAGAATAATAATTTAAAACATCTCAGTAATTTCCTGATTTATACACTCCCTTCCCTACATGTGTTATTTTTAATGCAGCAAAAGAAGAAGAATGATAGATCAGCAAACAGGTTTGTGAGTGTCCCCAATCTAAGTGCTTTGGAATCTAGTGGAGTGGGCAATGGACATGCTAACCGCCTGGACCCTATTCCTAATTCATCCATCCACGATATTGAGTTCAACAGCAGCAGACCACTTCCACAACCAATACCACCCAAAGAGCCCAAGATGGTTTTGAGGTGAGCAGAGCCTCACCAGTTTTTGGTTTTCTTTTTTTTCCTAACTTGGAAAACAAAAATTGATTTCTTTTTAGTTGACCCCCCCCCCCCCCCCCACCTGGTTTAAGAATACTGGAGTATGGGTATTATTTTAGAATCATAATTTTCGCACTCTATTTTAAACCTCTTTATAGTATCCCTTTTTATTGTAAAGCTTGTTGAAATGTCATTCCCCCAATGTCTTATTTCCCTTAAAATTTCAAAGTGTTATATTATTACCAATACGTTGTGTGCTTTCAGTTATTTACCTTTATGAACAATTGTGTTAAATGTTTGTTATTTCTACCTGCCCTTCGAGTATGTTACAATCCCCCAAATCAAAATGGTATTTTGTAACATTGCTTCTAACAAAATATTTACCATATTAGATTTGCATCAATTTTCCTCACCACAGAAAAAATATTTTTCAAAAACAAGCTTTGAGTATATGTGAATATAGTATGTGCATGTATTACATACCATTTAATGCTATGCTTCAGCATTAAAATATCAAGCTCCACTTTGCATTACAATTGGAATATGTTTTATTATCTAACTGAAATATCATTATATAATGCTTCATATCCTGGAAAAGTAAATGTTTATTAATTCTGATTTAATTCTGCTTTAATGCAATTTACAAAGCTGGGGCAGAAAATAGAATAGGAAGTTTGCATTATAATAATCTTTTATTTCTTAACTTGAAATAGGAATCCCATAAAATGTAATCTTATTTTCCCTTTGCATGTAAAATGCATGTATGCTCAGACGCCATTAACAAGCATGTGCATGAATTCATGAATTGTGATGATGGAGTTTCCTTACAAATTATTGTGTTCCCTGATTTGTCCTATAAACGGTAGGGATTATTTTAACGTTCTAACTATAAAATTTAATTATACTAAAGCAATAAAGTATATGTAGTGATTATATCATACAGTTTTACTTGATAATTGTGGGTAAAAAATGAGCTTACTTTGTACTGAATCCCTTGTTCTATTGTATCTGATTCCATGTGCATGCAATTTCAGTAATTTACTCTGAGTGTGTAATATTTAACGTATGTAATTGTTCAGTGCCAGATAATTCAGCATGTCCTAAAGAATATGATGCTTGCATCATATTTGACAACTAACTTGACCAGAAGAAAAGGATGCTAAAAGAGGATGCTCTTTAAAAACAAACTTTCCCTTGCTCTTGCTTTTTTTTTTTTTTTTTTGACAAAAGCAGCAACTCCAATTTTTTTTCCCCCAAAACACTATTTTTCTAACCTATTGTGTGGCTTAGTGACTTGTCTATGCTGCTGATGCTCTCCAATGGAGTGGATGACCGAAGGTTGAAAATGGGGAATTAAACTACCTCACAGACTAACGTGACTTTGAAATTGTAAAAGTTGATTCTGTGCTGTTTTTGTATGCTTTTTCCAGGCAATTTGCACCTTGACTCTTGGTTGTGGGTTAAATCTGTCTTTTCTTTTTATGAATCTAGCCCTCCTCAGACTGAAGCTTCCCCAATGGCTTCACCAGATCCACAACGTCAGGAATGGTTTGCTCGTTACTTCACATTCTGAGAGATTATTTTGAATGGCACAGCATGGTGTGGACTGTACTGTTCATAATAGCATGACCTTAAAATAAACCCTTATGTGAAAAAAGCTTCCTTGTAATATGTCAAACACTGTGAATGAGAACGTATTTGTCTCTCTGATTTGAAAATGCACTCTATTTTATGTGATACTTGTTGGAATCACTTGACATAGTTATATAAATGTGCTTAATGACACTTATTTTTATTTAAAATTGAAAAGTATTTAAACTTTGTAATTACTGCATAATAAAATTTCGTAGAAGAAATGCAATCTTTCCTCCACTTTTCCTATAAATATGTATTTTCTTTAGTTTCAGACAAGATTTTCGCATCCCATTTCTCTCTCAAATGCAATTAATTGCATGGTTATTATATATTAAAATAAATTGTTAATTTAAAAATCAGACAATGGCAAAATATGTTTAAATCCATATATTTTTAATTAACTTAGAAAACTGACTTTAAAAATTGTGGTTTATTCTAAAAGTGGGGAAGATTGCTAAATTATAATAATATATAAAGCTAGGTGGTGATAAGATTATAGTAAGAAAAATGCCGGATATTTTAATGTTGAAATTCATCAATCATAAATATTTTATAAATACATGCGGAAACAATGCTCTTTAAACATTTAACATTTGGGGTTACCACATTAGGTAATGTTGTTATTAATAAAGTGAAATTTATGGAAAGCTGCATTTTGAGGATATTATCCTTTGGGAAAAACTCAGGCATTAATGAAAAAATAGTGCTAAACAAAATAATTATGCATAATAAAGCATGCAAATCTTTCATTGGAGTTCCAGCATAAATGTTAACATTTTTCTCTTCCATTACAAAATTTAAGCCATGATCATGTAATCTTTTTCAACTGGAGAATGAGCCTGATTTTCCACTCTATTACACCTGTCTTATAATTGTGCAGGTTTTCTGAGAGAAAAGATGTAATATACTGGCAAATCTGGTTTTTATATATTTTGTTGATACTATTGCTGTTATTTCCAAGATTACCACAATAAAAGTAACATTGGTAATCTCAGGGAGAAATTTTTCTTTCTTTTATGAATGTACTTTTAAGATCTGATCTTTGTATGCATAAAGGGGGAATAGGGAGATTGTGTGGTTATTTTAAAAACAGTTTTTATTCTTAGATACAAAAATATAGCTCTCCATTATTTCTGCTAAAGCCTGACTGCGTCTTCCCATTATGCAACAGCATAATCAACCAATGGTACCACCAATAATATAGTGAATTTTATATGTAGCATATGTACAAAAAATTTGTATGTTTTCATATAAAATGTCCTAATCAAACTTTTCAAATTGTATCTCCTGTAAACTCATCCTGAATGCTTCACTGGAAGCAATGTTCTAATGCTTTCCTGCTAATCTAAAGCAGTATTTGGCAGATATTCTATGGTCTGTGTAAAGGTATATATAGCCGTTACATTAGAAGAAAGCCATATTAAGTTAAAGTTGGATTTCTTGGCTGTTACCTATAATAAAATATACTGGATAATTTTGCAATGATGATCCAAAATACTATTGTGTTATGTTTTTCTTCTTTAAAATTGAATGCTTTGATTACCTTAATACCAAAAGATTGGGTGGACGGTGCCAGAATCCTGTAGCTAACATGTTGAATTAAAACTACTGGTAGGCAATCCCAAACTAAAGTAGATCCACAACCATGATAACTCATTTGATGACTTTTATCCAGTTGCCTTTTCTGAGCCAAGCTTACTTCATATGGTTTTGTGGGACGAAAATGGAAGGATACTATATATATCATTTTAGGCTCCTAAGGAAAGATGGGATATAAGTCAAATGTTAAACTTCAAAACAATAATAATATTTTAGTGTTCTTGTTCACAATTTTTTTTACTTTTTCTAGTGTTAATATCAGTGAAATCAACTTATTTTCTTCTATACTGAAAATATGGAAGAAGACATGTTAATTTGCATAATATTTTATTCTGATGCTGCAACTTACTACAGGACAGAAACTCCTTTATCACAAAACACAAGTCATTTCTCCATACCAATTTTAAATACAGTCCTCAAATTAATAAACCTTCAAAAAGTATTATCCAATCTGTTAGTGCATAGAAACTTGCTCTCATTTATATATGAAAACTATGGAAAACATTCAAAAGAGCTTTGCAAAGCAAATCGCTACAAGCAAAGCTCTTCTCCACAATATATTAAACAGTCACATCCAGCTGTTTCCAGGATGTGTACAGACATCTCTTAAACTGTGATAGCACCAAAGTAACTGTATATGGCTCAGGCAATGGGAGACAGCCTTCAAAGTAGGTTTACATGCTTTCTCAAGGTAGGTAGTTTTTATTTATTTATTTATTTGTTTGTTTATTTATTTGCCACCCTTCTCTGGAGACTCAGGGCAGCTTACAAGGCATTAAGCAATAACCTTCATACTTTTGTATATTTTATACAAAGTCAACTTATTGCCCCAACAAACTGGGTGCTCATTTTACCTACCTTAGAAAGGATGGAAGGCTGAGTCAACCTTGAGCCTGGTGAGAATTGAACTTGCAGTAATTGCAGGCAGCTGGAAGCTAAATACTACCTTTAACAGTAGCTGCGCCACTCAGGCTCCTTAATACCTCAAGGATGAGTGTATCATCATGCCAACACACTTTGCAAGGTACCTTTTTCAAGATTTCACAAATCCTATTTTGTAGGAAGCTGAGAGTGAGCTTTAAAAAGCCTAGTCATTTCAATATGAGATGGCAAATAAATAGATGAAGTACTCTCCTTGCAGTCTAGTCATTTTTTTCAACAATTTACTATAAAAATTCATAGTTTCCGATTATCCTTGATCGATACAATTTATTCACATTAACTTATAACATTCAACCTATACATGTAAAAGTTGTTCTGTAAATAGCAATCTGCTAATACTGTGATCTCCAATATGGCAACTTGGAATGCTAGTGCTCTTGCTGTGCTGCCTTTTATAATTTTTTAAATTATGCTGCGTTTTATAATTTTTTAAATTTAAAAAATTGGCAGATGCTGCATAATGAAGTTATTAGTCTCCAGAACTCTTCTGGAGTTCTGGAAGCACTTCTGAGTTATTCTAAAAGTTTACTTTTATAACAGCAGCTTAATTTAATGTACAGCTTTTAAGTATTAAATGTCATGTATTTTGAAGCCACATACAGCACCTTCAAGAAAACATACATTATGTGGCATCAACGTGTCACTTTCTAAAACAATCTATTTAAAAGCATACAAATGATTTATTATAAGAAAACAGCATAGGTTTATTACTATACTATTAGTTTCATTTCTACAAACACTGGTAGATTGAGAAATCTATTTTACCTGTATTACCTTTTTACTTTGTAAACTTTTTAAAACACGACAAGGAATATCACACTATCATAAACTGATAGTTTATCAGATAGTTTACTCGCTCCTTTCCTTGTAAAGTCTTATTGAAGGAATGGTATTGCTGTGTTTTATTACTCAAGCACCCTATTTCATTTACAACATTTGGCAAAGATTGTTCTACAAACAATGCTTCTGAACCTTAAAGCTATCACATCTAAAAGAAAAAAGCTAGTTTTAAAGTTTGCCTTGAAAATCTAGCCATTTTAACTGTCAAAGCTAGAATGCTCAAACTATTCCTATATCTTGGACCTACTCCAATATTTCTTCTAGAATTTCTTACTGTACAGTTGCCCTACTTGACATTTTCCAGTGGGACTAGATGTCATTTTCAGTTTGTAATTGTTGGCTTTTAAATGATATACAACTGTAATGGAAAAACCTGTTAGAAGCAGGAAACATCTGGAAGTTTTTACAAGGACAATTATAGGACAACAGACTGACTAGGTGGCTCAGTGGCTAAGACATTGAGCTTGTTGATCAGAAAGATTGACAGTTCGAATCTCTAGTACAGGTCCCTGCATGAGCAGGGGGTTGGTCTAGATTACCATCAAGGTCCCTTCCAACTGTTACTGTTACTTATTCTGAAGTTTCCATCACAACCACCACTTAATGGTACAGAAAAGGTCCAAAAATATTTGCAAGGCTTTTTGTTTATTCATGCAGTCATCCAATCCCTTCCATATGAGCCTATAAACTCAGACTGACATAATTTCCTATGAAGAAATGCTGGCTACTGATTCCCAGAAAGAAATGTTGGTTGTATCCTGCAGTATTTTTTCCACTGTACTACTGCCTCTTCAAAAAAATGCAGTTCTTTTAAGTGTGCATAATCCTGTAACACTTCTTATAAACTAAATCAAGTAAAAAACAGCAGTGTAAAATCGGAGACACAGCAATAGAAAAATATTCAGGTCTTCTAATTCTAGGGCCGCATGTGTATTTATTAACTGATACCAACTCAGTAGGAACCCTAAAGACAGTTGATAACAAAAAAGTAAAATCCTGGGAAATGAGGATCATTGCTCCTACTTCCAAAACAGGATTCAAGTCTTAACCTTCCGGAGGGCTCCCCACCCCGCTTCATTTCACCTTTTTTCCTCCTTGTGCCTTAATCGACAAAGCTCTCTTCGCACTATAGTACTTTTGGTGTGTGTTTGTGATTTTAGCGGCTTTGCCCTTCCTGCTTTTTTCTAGTGCTCTGAAAATGACCGGCTCAAGGCAGGACGAGAATTCATGGTCTCTCCTGGTACCTTAACCCGTACAGCGAATTTTACTGAACAAAAAATAATATAAAGAACAGATGGCGGCGGGGAGGAGAGTGGGGGGGGGGGGGGAACAGCGATAATTCATTTCTCCTTTTTTTCCTTTCCGGTGTGCAAGAGAAACAGCGCTCTGCTCCCCCCACCACCACACCACACCACACCATACCCGGCAAAATCCCGGTGGCTTCCCGTTGCCTAACTGGAGGACGGTTTCAATACCCAGCCTCCAATTTTAAAGTTCAATACTGCAGCCCACCTGCTCCACCTCACGCCTATTCACGGAGTAGCAGTTTATTACAACGCAGTCAAAGAAGTGAACTACTGAGGACGGAGCCGGCAAGCCTGGCGCTTTTTCTTCGAAGGGCTTCATTTATACTCAGCTTGGCCAATCGTCGCCCCCCCCCTCGCCCCTCGCCCAGGGGCAGCACAGACAGATCGATGGCGTCGGCGCCCCAGCAGTCCGAAAAAGAAAGTCGTCCGCCCTTTCCCCGCCTGTCATCCAGCGGCGGAGCCAAAGGAGAGGAGCCAATCTTCGCCGGTCCCGCCTCCTCCTCCTCCTGCCGGCTGGTTCCTGCCGCTCCCTTTTGCCGCCAGATTGGTAAAAGGTTTCCCCGCCAGCTCTAAGCTTCGCCATGCGGATGGTAAGTCGCGTGGCGTGAGAGGGAAGCGTCGCGCCCCGGGGAGTTCGCGCTGCTCTACTTTTGCAGCGCGGCCCCCTATTTCTCCTTCGCCGACCCGCATTAACCCGTCGGCATGAAACTTGAGGGCCAAACTTCGCCTTTCCTCTTAATTTAGCCGCTCGGAGCTTTCCCGCCCCTCCTTCAGCCCCGCCCACATCACTTCTGATTCTCTAATCGGGTTCTCTACAATAGCAGTAGCACTTAGATATATAGACCGCTTCACGGTACTTGACAACCCTTCTCAGCGGTTTACAAGAGTCAGCATATTGCCCCCAACAATCTGGGTCCTCATTTTACTGACCTCGGAAGGATGGAAGGCTGGGGGGTGGGGTTGGGGGGAGAAGTGTATTTGAGCTCAGAAGGCTAAATTGGAGCGGAACTTGCGCCAAATGCAGCCTTGGGATACACACACACACCTACACACGTACACATATAGAAACAAACCACACTCACCTGAAGATTGAACTCTAAAAACTGGGGGAGGAGCAAAAATCTTTTTGAGACATGATGCTGCCCTACCTTTTTGAAATGTTTACTTCACATTCTTATATATTTAGTTGTTCCATACTATACTGCATTCAGGACTACTCTCAGAATTATTTTTTTACCAGTTTGGTAGATCTCCTTTTCTGATTTCCTGGAAAATACCTTTTTTTTCCTCGTTATTTGATTTTAAATATGCCTGGTATAATATAAGTAGCTGGTTAGACCAGTAATTATAAAGCACTAAAATGAGTACATTTAATAAAATTAAAACTAAATGTTGCAAGTTGATAATCCAATAATTGAAATGAAAATGAAAACAGAGGGAGCAGCAGAGATAAACAAAAACTGGGTCTGAAATTGCAGTTAATCTAACAAACTATTTTTCTGCTCTGTTGGCCAGATTATTGTGGTAGGCTTGATACAATCTTTAATATGGCTCTACAGCTACTAAATGCTCACAAGAATGCTCAGGGATCCTTTCATGAAGATCTGATTGAAATCACACTAAAAGCAACAGTTTTTAGTGCCTAATTCTGCCTAATTCCTGAGGAATAAGAGGATTTTTTTCTGTTCACTGTTTCACATATATTTATTTACCTGCAAATTAGGAATGTGTCCAATTTTTTGATATTTTTTTCTGTTAATAAGAAATGTTTTCTTCCTACTCTGGAGTTACTGCTCTGTTATACTGTTTCTTATGAAACTTCAATGCTTTAAAAACCAGAAATATAAAAAAGAACTTTTAAAAATTGAAGCTCTTCCAAACTAGATTTCTCTTATAGAATCACAGAATTTTACAGGAGATCCAGCTATCAATAATAATTCATTCGTAGTTCCCCCAATTCTGTTATTTCTCTTATCTAAATAAATTCAGCAAGAAGGATAAGTTATAAGACCTTTTCTTGGTTACCATCAGGAGCTATTCATCTGGAAGAACCCTTTTTCAAAGAGAAAAACACTTTTTTTTTACTGTGACCCTGAGAAGATCGTTGAAGTTCTGCCCTTCCGTACATGAATAAACATTGTTTGAAAGTACTAATATGCCAACTGAACCCAAGATGAGTTGATTCCTCAGCTGCTATAGTATGTTTACCTTTGATTATTATTTGATTTGTACAGCTTTTGCATTTCTGAGTCAAATTTGTGAGCCATATAATTTGATTAAATACATATATACATACAGGGTATGGACATAAATATTATCATTGAACTGTGCTGGCCAGGAGACAATAAAAAGGTTTTATCCAAGAAAGGAAGCAAAATAGAGAGCAAGGATTCAGGGGAAGAGCTGAAACATAATGATGAAACAAATTAATTTTATGCAATGCGCTAGAAACATAATTTAATTAAGTTAGTTTAATATTGTCTTGTATCTCTTCTAATTATAGGATTTGCGATGGTTTTAACTACAGAGCAAATAAACCTGATTGGACAAGTATTTGAATCATATATTCTGGCATATCACCAAAATGACATCTTGCAGATTTTAAGGGAAAAAGATGATGACGCCCATTACCCAGTTATTGTTGATGCATTGACACTTTTTGAAACCAACATGGAAATTGGTGAATATTTTAATGCATTCCCTAATGAAGTGCTTCCTATTTTTGATAATGCATTGCGTAGAGCAGCTGCGACAGTATGTCAGTCAGCTTCCCAAGCTCAGGAATTCACCATTAAACAGAACCTCCATGCCAGAGTATCAGGTAAATTGCATTTCTTGTGATTCATACAAATCTTGGTTAGCTTTGTAAAAAGTCTGTATTATGTAGCAAGTGTAAATGTACTTTTATAGCAAGACTGTGCTTTTCATTAAGATAGCCTTACTGCACCTGCCAAACTTGAACAATAACTTTCATAATTTCCAATTAGTATTGGTAGCTGAGGATAATTGGAACGATTTTTAGCTGGAAAAGGCTGATTTACAGAATTCAATTCCAGGAGCAAAACTGCTGACCAGACTATTGAGAATAGGGATCAAGACGCTTTTTCTTGGTCCTTTCTCAAGAGGTTTGGGATGGTTTATAGAAATTCTATGCTGATGCGTGCACACTCTGTCTTCCTTTTCTTCTTTCACTGGTAATTTTCAATATACCTCCCCAGTTCCAAGGCTTTTTATTTATATATCTATATCTTTATTTATATCTACAGTACCATTGATGGCATGCTCTTTTTCCAGTTTCAGTTCAGTGATTTAATTTCTTTCCTTCACAACAGTCAACGCTCCTAGTCAGCCTTCATATCTCTTATAATTTGTTAAACAAATTGGATGGACGGATGGACAGACAAACAGACAGACAGACAAATAGATATAAAATATATATCCACTCTGATTATATTTTATTTCTAGATTCCAAATGCTTGTTTGATGCTTTTTTTTTTACAAGAGAGGCTGGTAGTTCTTTGAAACATTGTATCTCTTTTTGTCTTGACATGATTAACCTGTGTTTTAAAATAGGTCACATAGTTTAAGCCAATTAATAGAGGGAAAGGACGTTACAAGGAAAATAAGGGAAAACAAAACTTCCTTATTGATTTTATAATCTATAAAATTAATATAAGAGTATAGTATAATCTGAATCTATAGAAATAAAAGGTAGCCTCAAAAAGGAGCAACAGTTCTGATGAAAAAAAATTTTTTGTTTTAAAAATTATGTTTTATGAAGTAATTTCAGATGAATTAACCCACTAAAAATTATATATTGTGTCTATTGTTTTTATATGATAGCAAGTTCCTTTCTGATTCTGAGTCTCTTTAATGTTTGCTGTTGAAGTTTTGGGTAGGAAAACTAAAATATTGTTAGGTGGTGTTTCTATAATTTTTGATAAATATATCCTTAAATAAGAGATGCATAAAAAATGATCAGCAAACTTCTTCAACATCAGATTAGACATTGAATTTACAGATTATACAAATCCATTATTTTGTTCATTTGGTTTTAGCTCAGCATGATATGTGTAGCCAGCCTCTTTAGTTTTAAATGATTGTTTAAGTCTTAGCATGTTAACCAAAGAAAGTACTTGGTCCCCTGTATTTGACCCTCCACACTTAAATGAAAAGTGTGAACCAAGTTGCTAAATCAAAATTAAGAGCTAGTGGAAACTGCCAATGAAATAATCTCTGTTTGTTGTTTGTTTGTTGTTTCACCAGGTTTACCTGTGTGCCCAGAACTAACGAGAGAACACATCCCGAAGACTAGAGATGTAGGGCATTTCTTGTCAGTCACTGGCACGGTTATTCGGACCAGCCTAGTGAAAGTCCTGGAATTTGAGCGGGATTACATTTGCAACAAATGCAAGCACATCTTTGTGGTCAAGGCTGACTTTGAACAATATTATGCCTTCTGCCGTCCATCAACCTGCCCTGGGAAAGAAGGTTGCACCTCCTCAAAGTTCACTTGTCTCTCTGGAACATCCTGTGCTCCCAGTAGATGCAAAGACTATCAAGAGTTAAAGATTCAAGAGCAGGTTGTAAAAAAAATATGTTCACACAGATTTGGTTGGCTATACATTTCTTGAGGGATTTACTGGGTAAAAGGTAGAAGCCATGTAAGATCCTTTCTCCATGTTACTATTGCCTTTTCCATTATGTGAAAAATGTTTCATAGGGAACTTAGCCTATGGAAGTATAGAGTCACATCTAAGGGCTCTTTTTGTTCCCCTTCTGCTATATCCTTGTATCCCATAAATATACTTTGGAGGACCCAAAGCTTTTAAAGCAGATTTGTGGGACTATGGGGTGAAAGGATTCCATTCTGGGTATTCTCTCAGAGGGCAAGCATGCTTCTAACTGGAGTGTAAATGCAAGGGAATCTGCTTCTGAATCAATCATTCAATTTTTATTACAGTCACAGACCAACATTGGAATCTGCTTCTGAAGAAACTTCTATAAGATAGACGCTAATAGAAATTTAAATCAAATGAAAGCAGATTTCTAAACAGTTGCGTGTCTGAATACCCACACGCTGATCACTATTTATTTCTAGTTGATCATACTTTTTGTATTGGACCCGTGGCCAATACAGTTGGCCACTGGTTTTCATCTGGTAACTTACATAAATTTAATTGTATTTGCTAACCTTACAATAAAATAAATACATTTTATGTTATCCAGGTTCAAAGGCTTTCTGTTGGTAATATTCCCCGTTCTATGATGGTGGTCCTTGAAGATGATTTAGTTGATGGTTGCAAATCTGGTGAGTTCTGTGACAGATTCTTTGGGAAAATAACTTCATTTTTAAGCATTATTACTTGAAGAATTCAAATTAACATTTTAAATGCGCTCTTGTCTACTAGTAATGTACATGTCTTGTTACAATTTTACTGATTGTATAACATGAAATGCCATTGTCTTAGGTCAAAACTTCTAATCATATGATGATTGGTGTTTAAAGTTTCCAAGTCTCAAAAAAAACTATTCTTCAATAACAAAGGCATTGCAATACATGCTCTTCTATGCTAACACCTTTCCACAGAATTTGAGTTGATATGTTCAAAATATTGTTCCCAGTTAACAGTCTTTATTTTCTACTGTATGTTTTCATATAGATTTAAAAGAAAATGTTAATTGCCTGCAAATGTGGGTGGGGGGGAATGGATTGTAGATTCTTCTATGTGCTTACTTGTTAACATTTTCCTGCAATTAATTTTTTAAACAGTCCAATAGCCTGTTTCTGGATTTATAATAAGCACACACACACACACACAAAGAGAGAAATTACAATTTGTGTTAAAACATATCCAATAAAATAAAATACAAAAGACATTACACAACTTAAGGAAGCTGGTCATCACCAAATATAATTAAAAGCCTGATGGTAGCATGCTAACATAGGGATCAATTGAGACTCCCTGGAAAGTGTTGCATAAATAGTGCTACCACAGAAAAGGCTGTCCGCCTTGTTACCATCCACTTCACCTCCTCTGGTGTGAGAGACGCCTCAGAAGATAGTAAGGTCTGGGTAGGTACATGCAAGAGAAGGCACTCCTTCAGTTCATCCAAAACAGGTTTCAAAGTAACTGCTTTGTAATTTCCTCAATTCCTTCTCTATCTCCTTTTAAAGATTTGAGTTATATTGGTCTTTTTTCTAATCCTTGTGGAAGGATTCCTAACTTTTGTGAGAAATAGCATATATGGTGAGCAGCTTAGCACTTTTACTCAAAAAGTTTTTGAATTCCTTTAGAATCCTGGAATGGACATTGTCTAGAAAAGTATAGCCTGTTAGAGTAAACAATAATGTGCTAAATTAACACAGGGCTTAGCATGACATATGAGATCATTATGTTCCCAAATGCCAATAATTACGTGAGTTAATGTTACTTAAGACAATGGCATTTCACATTGTAACATCAATATAATTATAATAATAGCAATGAAACAACATGACATGTACATTACAAACAGGCAAAGCTTCTATACTAATGCGTGCCAAATTTTTATGACACTTCTTGATGTTTGTTTTAATCTCCTTTAGGTGATGACATTACAGTTTATGGAGTAGTGATGCAAAGATGGAAGCCTTTTCACCAGGATTCCCGCTGTGATGTAGAGATTGTTTTGAAGGCCAATTATATTCAAGTCAACAATGAGCAAATTACAGGCATCACAATTGATGAGGATGTTCGCAAAGAATTTAAAGATTTTTGGGAAAGACACAGGAATGACCCTTTAGCAGGTTTGGAAAAAAATTTAAAAAATTGGTACAGACAGCTTGCTCTTAAAATGCACCAATTTTATCCTTTATAATCAAATTGTATTCCATGCTCTCTAAAATCTGATGGGGAGCTTCATAGATAATAATTAAATTAAATGAGAAAAAGGGGATAAGAATAGTAATTTTTTAACAAAAAGAATGGTGAGTAACTAGCTTAAAGCATGGCGTCTTAAATTTTAACCATGCTATATATGGTTGGGTTGATGTATAAAGAGACATCAAACAGCAGAATTCTATGTATCTTCCTAAATTACGTGTAGAGTTGTTGTAGAAGTTCCAGTTCATTTCACTGGAGACACCTATTCCATTATTGTGCCTTTTTCCAATTAAATGAAGAAAGGAAGCTTTTGTTGATGTAAGAATTCTGCAACCGGAGTAAAACTCTTAAGGACCAATAATAATCTCTGGAATCTTTCTTAGAATTTTTAATTCTACCCTTTTAGAATATTAAAGCTTTACCCAATGTGTTATCTGCCAGATGTTTTCAACTACTATTCATTATTATTAAATTTCTATGCTGCCCACCTCACTGGAATCCAGTTCATTAGACCAAGTTAAGGTAAAATGATTAGGAATGATGGGAGTTGTCATTCTAAACATCTGGAAATGATTCAATAAATCAATGAATAAATTTAAAGAAAAAACATTTTCACCCTGTTATCTCTGTCAAATTATCCAATAAAAAGCATTGGATCTAGTGGTTTATTTTTACTATAACTGAGTCAAAATGAAATTTAAGAAAACATCAGTGATTTCTAAACCATCTATATAAATGCTAAGATGAATTAGGCGTGGTTAGTACTTGGATAGGACACCCCAGATTACAGTATTATCTAGATTGAAAAACTGAAAAAGTGTTGTAGAAGGAAACCGTGGCAATGTTGCCTTGAAAATTATATAGATGTTCAAAAAATCAGCAAGATCTCTGGAAATCAAGTCAAAAGAGACTTTACTGATCATTTTTCAGTTTAAACCAAGGACAGCGTAATAAATAAAGCAATACGTGGATTGTCAGAGAAAGAGAGAGATCAAAGTATATTAATCTATTACCTTTTTCATACTTCGCAGGGAGGAATGAAATTTTAGCAAGCTTGTGTCCTCAGATTTTTGGATTATATCTTGTGAAATTGGCTGTAGCAATGGTGCTCGCGGGAGGGGTACAGAGAACAGATAATACCGGAACTCGGGTTAGAGGTTGGTATACAATATTCTCTTCCTTCTTATTCCCACACTATAATAGAACTCTTTTCTTTCTTTCTCTACTTGTTAGACATTGTCCTGAAAAATATTTTTAAATTTAAATTAGACTAGTTTTCTTCGTTGTGTACATTCTTGGGAAACTAAACAGGTTAAGGAATCTATTTCATGTTTTTACAAGGCATAGAAAGGACAAGTCAACATAATGTTTACAGGCAGAATCTAGATTAAAAAGATGGAATATATATATCATTTATAATTTATAGAAC
Source organism: Arizona elegans (assembly GCA_022577455.1). Lineage (NCBI taxonomy): Eukaryota > Metazoa > Chordata > Lepidosauria > Squamata > Colubridae > Arizona > Arizona elegans. The sequence goes on along the minus strand of JAKOOJ010000001.1, from coordinate 238,395,805 downwards.
TAAAATATGCTTTATTATAAAATGAATATATATACAAAATTCATATGTTGCCTTCCTTTTTTTGCCCTAACAGAATTTACATCTCTTATTTAATATTGCACCTTACTTTACCCAAAGCAAATTTTTGCATTTGAAATTAATAGCCATAAATATCATATTGTTGAAAAATTGTTATTGTTATGCCTATGTCTATGTTTAATGTGAACAATATTTTAGGCATAGTTAATGTATTTATTTGGATTTATAATGAAATCCAAAATATCTTTAGCTCTTAAAAAAATAAAACTCCTCTTAATACATAAGTTTCTCCCCTTAAATTGACAAAAGAATGATGTCCTTTGTGATATACATCTTTTAAAAATGCAAGAGGTTAGAAAGGTCTGAAACATAGAAAGTGCTCAAAAGGAATTATTCTGGACATAATACTTAAGATACATAAGATACCATATTTTTCAGAATATAAGACACTCCGGACTATAAGATGCACCTACCTTTTTTTGGGAGGAAAACAAGAAAAAAAAAATCTGCCTCCCAGCAATTTTTCTCCTTACAGCAAACAGCAAACAGCCTGCTTTAGTTTCATTTTCATTTTCAGCACAGTCTGATTAGCACAAGAAAAAAAAAATCTGCCTCCCAGCAGTTTGCCTCCTTGCAGCAAGCAGCGGGGGCCTGTGCAGCAATAGGCAATGGCAATCCCTGCAGCCTGAAACAGCTGAGGGTCGGGACGCCAATCCAACCGACAATCAACTGCTTGTGCTAATCAGGCTGTGCTGAAGATGAAATGGGCTATTTGCTGCAAGGAGGTAAATTGCTGGGAGGCAGACACCAAAGGGTGGGGGCTGGCGGTGGGCAGGGCTACATTCGGTGTATAAAACGCACCCAAATTTTCACCCTTTTTTAGGGGGGGAAAAGTGTGTCTTATACTCTGAAAAATACGTTAGTTTGAACTTTAAATATACTATTCCATAGGACAAGGTCCCATTTGTTTGAAAACTTTTACAGTATTTAGCTGTTAAAGGTAAGACTATACATTTTTATCACTACTTTAAAGTTAATGATATATTCAAATAATATTCAAACAGAGTAAAATAATCAGTTTCATCTGTATTCAAAGGAGCAGCTTTTTTATCGCTAACTAAAGCGTTTGTTTAAATTGTTTATGATAAACTTTCAACCAGTTTTCATTTTATTTTTTTCCTTTGATATTGAATGCCTGAGTTAATGCTTCCAAGAAGATGTGTTATCTGCCTCTTGATTGTGGGCATGATCCTCAAAGGGTTTTGTTTATATGCCTATAAATATAAATTTAAATTTAAAAACTTATCTTTGAAATAATGGCATCATTTCTATGTCGGTGTAGAATATCCAGAAAGGCTTTTTGGAAATTAAAGTAATCTATTCTGTTCTGAATAAGAGATGTTTTTGTCAACTCGTTTATTTTTGTACCTTGCCATTTAGAACTGATTGTCAGCAAATGTTTTGGCAAAATATCAAAAGGATGGACAATTCTGTCATTTTAATCACAGTCTTACATTTATCTTTTCCCATTTTACAATTAAATTAAAAATGCATGTATTACTGATCAGTAAGGTCATGTAAGGGCAGTAATCTGAGTATGAAGAAGAAAATGTGATTGATTTAAATAAACTTCCATGCTTTCCCTATGAATTATAGACTACATATGGAATTATATTTCTGCTTTTTATATTTCTTCAATACAATTTTCATCTAAAATTTGGTCTGTAGAAAACTTGGGCATCTTTACTCTACCTCCAGGTGAATCACATCTTTTATTGGTTGGAGACCCCGGTACTGGTAAATCTCAATTTCTGAAATATGCAGCAAAGATTACTCCACGATCTGTACTTACAGCAGGAATTGGATCTACAAGTGCAGGTAAATAACACTGCATGGATATAAACTTTTAGAAAATGGGTAAGAGCCTCGGTGGTGCAGCGGTTAGAATGAAGTACTGCAGGTTACTTCTGCTGACTGCCGGCTGCCTGCAATTTGCCAGTTTGAATCTCACCAGGCTCAAGGTTGACTCAGTCTTCCATCCTTCTGAGGTTGGTAAAATGAGGACCCAGATTGTTGGGGACAATATGCTGACTCTGTAAACAACTTAGAAAGGGCTTTAAATATACTGTGAAGCAGTATATAAGTAAGCGCTATTGCTAAGAGCCAAATTTCCCAAGTTCTCCGCTAATATGTAGAGACTGCTGAAAATTTTACACAGACTAACACAGGCAATCTGCTTGTCTCATCATTAACAACCACAGTTGTCCCTGATCACATTCCTGCTGTGGTTCGTGCCCCCACCAGTGGTTCACAACTCTCCTCTTTTTTACCATCACCCAGATGTTGTTGCTAAATTTCCAAAACCCTTGCCTAGCTTCCTTCACATTCAGCAAGCCCAGATATTCCTGTAATCTAATATGTCATCTCTTGTTCCACGGTTGGCTGCAAATGCTATGATAGAAAAAGAGGCCGGTGCTGATGGCAGGCAAAAGTGCAGCTCTAGGCAGTTTTTTCCCCCATGCAGAAGAAAACTGCTCCTATTTCAGTGATTTATGTTCAGGGAGGCAGATGACAGACAAAGGATGCTCCTTGAATTATATTTGAATTGTAATGCATGGCAGATATACCGAGTCCAATAATGTATCTTCAAGTTAGCTTGTAATTAAGGAGTGATTTTGTGCTAATCAGTATAGCACTGTTTGGTAGCTCAGGAAGAGAACTTTCATTTCTAAGCAAGAGAGAGCAACCCATGTATTCTAGCCTCTCTTTCGCAGTGCCTTCCTTCAATTTTCCAGTTCAGCAACCCTGAGTTAACAATGGCACAGTTTTTCTCTGATAAATGTATTCACATGTCTTAACATATTTAAAAAAACCCAAATACAAAAATGATGGGAGAAACATATCAAGGTATCATCACCCTGCCTCTGCCGCCCTCAGGGGCAGAATAATGGGTAGATATATCCAAGGCAAGTTCTCCAAAGTAAAGTGGGAGAAAAATTCAGGCAGCAGAAATTAAGAGAGACTGGAAATGCACTGCTGCTCAGAAAGAATTAGACTATGTGCTGACTAGATTCATTATAAACCAATAGTTTTACTTAGGAGGTGTTAGTCTTCCCAATGGATTTTATAAACAGCATTAAATAATCTGTCAGAGTTTTGAAAACTACATGTGTATAGCAGAGCTTCTTTTCCACTGATTGCTCCTACGAATTCCCACTAAAAAACTGAGAGTTGAAGTTCACTCAAGTTGAGGATATTTGGAATGGGGAAGGACGATCGTAGGGATAATGGGGATAAATGGTAAAATTTTTCTTGTGAAAGTTAGTCTTACTTGAGAATTTCTAATAGCTGACATGTGAACAGAAGGAACTGCCAAGCTCCACAGTTTTCTCCATTTTCCTCTAGAGGAATGGACTTGGTCTTCATATAGTCAAACAAAGAATGAAGGTGTAGTGAAGTCCGATGCAAAAATTGTTGATTGCCTAGCAGACAAGGGTCTTTGTACCCAAACCATAACCATAAGAGATATGGACAGATGCATCAAAAGTCAGGTGTGTAGTTGCTAAGGCCCACTTATGTTAAAAGTGATTCTCCCTTGGTAAGGGAAAATCCTGATACTTGAAGAAGAGGTGAAGCAGGCTCAGGAAGGGACAGTATAATTTAGGATATGTCCCAAAAGATAAACTGTTGAAATTGTCTGAATCGCTAATGTGTTGAGAGTAGATTATGCAAAATCCTATGTGTCCTCTAAAGCTCACTAACAGACCTCTTAGTAGATACAGTAGTTATTTAAAAGGATAGAGAACTGACTAAACCTATGAGGCTATCTAGGAATACAAGCTAATTCAATAAGCACCAAAGGCCCCTGCAGAATAATAGCATGTACAACTGATGTTAGCCTGGACTTCATTATTAGAGTTGACAAGGTCAACCGACCAATTCTTGAGCTGATTACTAAATCAGTAATTCTTGACAATCAGTTCAGAAATTGGTCAGTTGATATATTCCTTCCCTTTTCCTAAACATTTTTATTGATGTTATAGGGGATGCTAATCTTTCTGGTAGATTCTACAGAAATAATATTTAGCAGCCATTAACAATGGCAACATTTGAACAATGGCCACCAGAACTGACATTAAGGGAGAAGATCAAGAGCCATATTTGAGTCTTAGGAAAAATGTTCAGATCTGCATATGGATAAGAAGAAATTAATATATGTACTCAAAATGCTCATTCACATTCATATTATTTTCACATCTTTGAAATTCCTACTTAAATCATTAGTAGAGTAAATTACACGGAAAATAATGAGTTGTATGGCAGACCCAATGGTACATACTAAATCCTGAGCTTCAGATACAATTCATATCAAATGTAGCTATTTTGAATCTTTCCTTTGGCCTTGTCACCTCTAAGAGTATTCACCTAGAAAATTTATCAACCTTTTTTGGAATATTAGATAACAATAAAAAGCTACAAAGGACAGAAAGTGAGCCCCAGACCAGAAATCTGGCCATTTCCAGACTCCTGTCAGTCCTTGTATAGAGATTCCACACAAGGCAGAATTTCAGGCCATAGTATTTATAGCACTTTCTTTTATCTGAGGGGAAGGGAACTTTTCAAGGAATAGGAGTGTTCTAAGATTAGCCAAGAGGGGCAGCTTGGTGTAGTGGTTAAGGCACCAGGCTGGAAACTGGAAGTCCAGGTGTTCTAATCCAACATGACCTTGGGCCAGCCACTTTCAACCCTGAGGATTTAAGGCAATGGTAAGCCATTTTTGAAGCCTTACTGAAAAATCTGTAGTGGCGTGTCCAGGCAGTTGCCAGGATTTAAAAGGCAGGCGTGCACACACACACACACGTGCTCACAGCCAGACATGGACAATTTTGGTGTACCCCATATTACTAACCAATAGTTTCAACCAACTAATGTAATAATATACTGATACAGATTTACACACATATACTCTTAAATGTGAATGGCATCATCTAGACAAGTCACACTGATCATGTTCACACATTTGCTCTTTGCAAGCCCTACAAATTCTACCAACTGTAAGTAAATCTTTCATCCAAGAGCCAACAAGGCTGCCTGACATTTGGAGTCATAGTAAATTTCTAATGCACTACGTTTAGCTGCTTAGAATGAGAAGAGGCCAAAAGTTACAAGTTAAAGAACAGCATCCTTGTGGATAATTGTACTGTACGTATAAAGATTTGGGCTTGTGTTAAACCATAAATTCCTGCAACAGTATTTGCCACCTCAGTAGGGAAAAAAATCTGGAGTACCTTGGCCAGCTAATGGTATTAAAATCCTCTATTTCTGGTTTGATGTACTATGCAATCCCGGTAGCAGCTGTGCCTTTTCCAACATTGCTTGGGAGCTTAAAGCTTGACAGGCTTGAAGTTTTACTAGTTGGTCTCATTCTTTTCTTTCATTTGCAGTAGCCATCATAATCTGATGAGTATGCAATGGCACATGCCCAGCCAATGCCCCTTTGGCAGCCTGCATATAACACTGTTGTCACTAATAAGAGTGATATTAAGTTGCATTAGACTGATCTCATGAATCTTAAAATTAACATCTGCAGTTTGCAGGTAGCTGCCACCTTTTGTTTGGGCCAGCTCTGCCCACTATGCACACAATTCACACTCAAAGCTTCTAAAGGGGTTGCACAAGCTGTAATAATTTTAAATATGGTTTTTAAGGGGTTTTTAACTTATTTTGTGATTTGTATTATTGTTGTTGTAAGCTGCCCTGAGTCCTTCGGGAGAATGGCGGCATATAAATCGCAAAAATAAATGAATAAATAAAGCATAAAAGACCATTGCATTCAAGCTAAGCTTACATAGGCTTCACTAAAGCCCATCTATAATTTACAACTATAAACATGTAAACGTCTATCATCCCTGCCTATGCCTAGTTTGCATATCTTTATACATATGGGTAATAAGCTCTAAGATTAGATTTAAAAAAACTTCAGAAAGTTACTCAAAAATAGTTTTATTTATACATCCACTCAAATACTTTTCCTTATAAACTTTCTACAGGGTGTGTGTTCTTTAAGCAATTTTCACATTTGTTTAATATGTAATTCCAAAGAAAATGTTTCCGTGATGTTTGTGTTCTGTGTACTGTGTGTGTTTAGAGCTCAACATATAACATAGCGCAGAAGGTCACATGCAGTCCATATGAGATTCCAACATGACATTTAGAGAGTTTTCAGATGTTGGCCACCCTTTTGAGGCTGAAGGCAGGGCATCTGTAGAAAGGAGTGATTGGAGGTTTGGGTTACTGCTCTCGGCATCTGTCAGTTTTTCAGTGTTGTCCTCCCAATTAATATGGAATCTTGTGACTCTGGGATTAGATGCCAAAATATTCCTCTGGAGCTAGAAAACAGAGAGATGAATGTTTTAGAAGATGTAGACTTTCTTTTGTATTAGACGATGTGTACAACATAAACCAGAAAAGAGAAAGGTTGATAAAAATAATATAGCTGTTTAAACATTAAAAGGCAGACTATTCAAAACAGGCTTATTCCTATATGTTCTGCTCTTCGATAAAATAACAATAGGTGCGAATGTGGGCAGCAGAGAAACAACCCCCTTTAAAGATGTCAACTGCGCCCCGCCCCCTTGCGTTCCTTATGTTTTCACTGAAGGTTAAATTTGTGATTCAGATCTCCAAAAAAGACAGATTAACATTTTTTTTTCACAATAGGAATTCTCATTCCCTTTATCAGTTCAATTAATGATGAAAGAACTTTATCGACACAATGGATAGTTAAGTGAAGATGTCACATAATCCCCATTTGCGGGACCTCTTGCAAGTTTCCCCATTGACATTGCTTGTAGGAAGCTGGCAAAGGAGGCCACTAACGGCAATCATGAGACCTTGCAATCACAAAACCTTGAAATCATTGCAATGACCAGAAGTTCAAGGACTGGTCATAAGTACCATCTGTTCGATGCGACTGTAAATTCAAACAACTGCTGAACTAGCGGTCGTTAAGGGAGGATTACCTGTAGATATTATATTGTTATAATACCAAATGTGCATCCAATACATTCTTCCTTTCAATAAAGATAACATAAATAGAGTTGGGACATTTTTATTTTGCAAAGTGAAATACTAAATTAACAGCAGAGTCTAGGTAAAAGGAGGAGTTTTTTGTGAACTGCTTGCTGTGAAGAAACAAAAAAATCCTCCCAAATTTAAGCCTACCCAGAAATGATATGGCCAGGCTTGGAACCTGCCCCATTATCATGTGTTCTGCTATAAACTGTTAATAAGCATCACCTGTCACTAGACTAAGGGCATATTTACTCTACAAAGGAACATATGCATATTTACATGCATTCCTAGGCTTACAAGTTTATGTTCTAGGGCCATGATGGCGAACCTATGGCAGGCATGCCAGAAGTGGCACACAGAGCCCTCTCTGTGGGCAAGAGCACCAATCCAGCTGCTCTTCTGGTTTCCAGCGCTCCGGCATGTGCGAAGACCAGCTGGCTGGCACACATGCACGCGCCAGAAACCCAAAGACCAGGTGGCTTTGACCCTTCCATTTGAGCACTCGATGCCGAAAAGTTTCGCCATCAGTGTTCTAGGGCTTGATGTCTAGTTCACATTTAACCATCATAACTTTGAGACATTGTTAAACTCATTAAGGTCATTAAGTTGAGGTCTCCCTATACACTAAAGATGAAGTAATGAGATTTTGCTGAGCATATATGCTCAGGTTTGTAATTTATGAATAGAATTAAGATTCAAACTCCATTTGCCACAAATCCATCCTTGTTGGTTTAGAGTACAAGTGCATACAGCAAAAAAAATAATAAAAATGCTTTCTTCCACACACAGAAGAAACACAGTGGGCCACATAGGTCTGCTTGCAGGAAACCCGAAGGTTGATTTGGGTTTCCCCTAAAATAAATCTGGAAGAGTTTTAAAGAGCAGGTAAGACAAGGCTGGTGCCCTTTGTTCCTTTCTCTTCATCTCCTAGCTGTGCAACAGTTTCGTTCCCTTTCAATTACTCTGCACCAATGCACTTTATCTGTTATGGGCGCTTGAACTTTAAACCAACAAGGATGGATTTGTGGCAAATAGCAATAGCACTTAGACTTATATACCACTTCAGTGCTTTTACAGCCCCCTCTAAGCGGTTTACAGAGTCAGCATATTGCCCCCAATAATCTGGGTCCACATTTTACCGACCTCGGAAGGGTGGAAAGCTGAGTCAACCTTGAGCCTGGTGATATTCGATCTGCTTCAACCCTAACCCTAACCCTCAGCCCATCCTGGAGGAAGGAATGACCCCAGAGGTACAAAATGCAACATTATCACTAATAGATGATTAAAAGCTGCTTAATTTTTACCTATTAACTGTTGCTTACTTTTAAGCAATTTTGATCAACCAATTCTATAGTGTAGTTTTAAAAATGGCGATTAGGATGGATTTACACAGTATATAATGTCCTACCTTAGAAAAGTCCGGCTTTACTGGAGGGTTTTCCCTCAATTCTGTTTCAGTATATTCATTGTTTACATAATACCCAACTCTGATAAATTCTTGACCTCTGTAAGTGCAGGTGATTAAGACAACCGTTACACCTACAGCATCTGCATCAGGAATAAGGCCTGGATTAGGAGCATCTGCCTATAGTAAAAAATAAAAGGGAACAGGATTAATCAAATTACATAATTTAGATTTCAAACACTATCATTTCATTTCCTGAGGTCAGATCATATTCCAAGTTAATTTTTAGAAGACTTACGTGTATTACTAGCCTTCTTTTACCTTAGAATTTTTTGAATACCACCACCAAGAAAGTATACATATGTCACTAACCAGACCATTCAATTTTAGAAGTTACCTACCTTAATCCCTTATCTAAAAAGGCAACTTCTAAAGATTAGATTAACACCTCCAATTAAACTTCATATTCATACACACACACACATACACAACACACACTTTAAGTGATACATCTCAAAAAAGTTTTTCAGGCTTCAGACATAGAACTAAAGTATTATAAATAGGTTCCATAACAACCTATATCATAATATGGTTTATAGTGTTAGTTTTAAAATTATAAAGTTTAAAGTCTAGCTAATATAAACTGACGAATGCCATGTAAATTTTAAAAGATCATGCACTCTTCACTTCACACTAAGTATTTATCTTGATTAAACCTGATCACTTTATGTTGAAGTTTAAAAATATTCCTGACTCTTCCAGTTCTCTCCCACTCAAAAAAAGATATCAGGTTTCGATGCTATATGACATGCATTTTTAAATGGAAACTCGTTCTCATTCACCTCTTTTATAAAAGTACATTTAAAAGAAGTTTCCTTTTGCTTCCAAAATGTAAATAATTTCTTCATGAGCAAATAGACTTCATTTCAAATTGCCTCCAATTTCTGCTAATTGATAGAAATGTACATTCACAGAGTTTTGGCCAAAATCATACAAGAAAAAAATTATTTTTATTGGCAATGCGGAGTAAAAGCAACATGAAGGATGGTGGTAGAAGCATCTCGGGATTCATTTTTAAAAATATACCAGTATGTGTACTTAACTGATTTTGCAATGTTTTTTTTTTTTTTAGTTATATGTTAGGGAGATAACAAGTAATGTGATTCGTTCAACAATAGGTTTGTTCAACAAACGTAACCACTACAAGATAAAATTAGATGCTCATATTTCCTTTGCTAATTGTGCTCCCCATCTCTGGTTCTAGAGAACTTCCAATAATACTGAGAAATTACCAATAAAAAATAAGAGCCAATCAAAAATTTAATCCAAAGTGGAATCAACTCACTCAGGGACTTAATGCCTTAAATAATTATTGTATTTACTCTTTCTGAAAGTTGATTTCCAGTGGTGCAAAGCTGCAGAATTTAGAAATCTACCAAGAAGCCTTGCTTCTCTCTTCCAGCAGCAAAGTAGTTCCTATTAAGAGCAGCGCCTCTTAATAGGATCTTAAATGAGTAAAATTTTCTCCTGTCTGGCACTAGCCATGGTGCTGGACAATTGTAGAAAACCTAGGTGGCCCTGATTCATTTGTGATCCACTGATATCTTAGCTACTTTTGCAACTATCTCTTCTCCTGCCTCTCATGTTAAAGTGGCTCACTTAAGAGTTGGAGCAAGATAAAACAAGTGGGAGGTTTAGCTTTGCCGACCATAGTTGTGAAAAAACATTTTTTTAACAGAATAAGCCACCTTGAGAGATTTATCATTCTTCAACCTCCAGGTTATCTTAACAGAATAACAATATTTAACAGAATAAGAGTTGGCAGGAACCTTGAAAGTCTTCTAGTCTACCTCCTACTCAAGCAGGAAATCCTATACCATTTCAGACGAATGATTGTCCAATCTCTTCTTAAAAACCTTCAGTTTTGGTGCCCCCATAACTTCTGGGGACAAGTCATTCCACTGTTAGGTTTTAACTGTCAGGAAATTCCCCCCCCCCTTGATTTTCTCCTTGATTAATTTCCATCTATTGTTACTTGTCTTCAAATAAATGCTTTCCTCTAGGTTTGAACATAATTGAGAATGTTACTTCAAGTAATTGATAAGACTCAGTACAGGTTAGGCCACTGCATCCAAGGATCAGGTTTGAATTTGTTCTTTAAATGTGATTTATGAAAACATCCATTCTACTCCACTTATGGACTCTTCTGTTCCTTAGCAATTACTTTTCCTCTGGGTCACTTATTGTTCACAGGCATATATATGATTTAAATTAGATGTCAGGTAAAGATGGTTATCTAGCCTTAGCTTAAACTGTTTTAAATAAATGACAACTCTGAATTTCAGTTACATTTAACCAATGAATTGGTGACATTTGATCATGAAAAAAATATTTCTATTATACTTTTACCATGATATATGTGTAAACTCAGTAAACGTAAGAAATATTCCTGCCTCCTATTTACCCCCAAACAATTTAGAGGAGTAACTATCATGCGGTATTTAAGAACTGGCTTACCTGAAATACAAACATGTGTCTTCCTGCAGGAACGGGGCCTACTAAAACTGAATCTAAAACTTGATCGTATTCCTCACTTTCTGCTGAGCCCACATAAATGATTTTCCATTCCAAATCTACATTTGAGAAAAAGACTTTTAAATAAAACATTCAAAATTAAAAGTCCCCCCTCCCTCCCTCCCTCCCACAGTAACAAAACCCCTTCCAAACCACCATCTCTTTGAACTCTACCCTTGAAAACAAAAATAAGAAATCCTATCCTTAAACTTAGCTCCGATCAAATCAAGCCCTTACAACAACCAAATGCTGAAGTCAGTGGCGCTTACTGAGAATTAGTTGGGTGGGGTGGGTAATTGAAGTTTCAATTTTCAATTTCAAATTACAGCACCGATTCTCCCAACGCCATCTCCTCCGCCCAACCGGGGAAGAGAGAAGACAAGGAAGGAAGGGGCTCTTTGGCCGCCGCTTAAGTCCCAGTTTGCAAGGCTTGAATTGACCCGGTGGTTTTATTTCGCTACCCGAAGGGAGCAAAAACTGGAATTGCTCGCATTTTTTTAACTCCAGGACCTGCAAGGTCCGATAACCGAAGCGCTCTTCCGAAAGAGGAGCTTGACGGAAGCAAAGTAGCGCCACGGTTACTCCCGCCAGTACTTTCCACGCTTTGCAATCGCGAGTCCTCTGGAGAGGATAGCAAACCGCGGTCGGGGGCATCCAAGCCCCCCTAAAGCTAGGCCACCGCTGGCGAAGCCTTGGTGCCCCTTTTCCCCGGCTCGGCGGTCCTGCTCGGGCGGGCACGCGAGATGGGCAAAGCCCTCCTCTCGCGTACGCGCCCGACGAGCCGCTCAACACCACGGCGGCGGCAACATGGCTGCTCCCAGCACCCGAGCAACTTCCCTGCAACTTGCGGCTTCCCTTTCCTCGCGGGCGCTCGAGCCTGGCCCCGAGCCTCGCGCGCCTGGGGTGGGGAAAACGCCAAGCGCCTCCGGCTCGCCTCTTCCAGGCAGGCAAGCAGCCCACCGGCCCGCCCGGCGGAACCCTTCCCCGCTCCCGTGGAAAGACGCTCCCGTCGCCGAGGCCTTTTTGCAAAGTTTAAGCCTGGAAGCCCTGAAAAAGGGGCTCGGCGGGGACTCACCTTCGGAGAGGTCCTCTATGCACTCGAAGGTGATTTCGAACTGGAAGGGGTTGTAGAAAGGCGAAGGGTTGTCCAGCACCACGACGTTGTTCACCTGAACCTTTGCCATATTGGGCGGGGAAGGGGGGGTGGGTGGGGAAGAGGAGAAGGAAGCGCGGGGAAAGAGGACCCGCAAACAATAGTCGGAGCGTGTCCCTCCTGCCGCCCGAGAAAGTGCAGAGGCGGCTCGCCTTGCGCGGGAGACGGACGCCGGCCAGGGATGGAGACGCGAGTTAGGAAACTTCGCCGCCGGCCCTCCCTTCTGCTCCCGCTGCCTTTGGCGGAGGCATCGGGCGGGCGCTCGCTTGTCTCTCCTCTTCTTCTTTCTTTTTCTTCCCACCCCGAGAGCGCTCCGCGCTATTTTGCAGCTTTTGCTACTCCACCAAACTCCAGCCCATTCTCCTCGGTTAACTGGCAGCGCGGGCCCGGATTGGCTACGGGCGGAGCCGTGACCCTCCTCCCGCTGCCGAGGTTTCCCTGAGAGAGCAAGAAGGGCTCCGTGGCTGGAGCGGAATGCCGGAGCTTCGCTGGCGCTCCACCTGCCGGGCTCGGCGCCGGCTTTCGCGGCGGAAGAACCCGCGGGACTTCGAGGGAGGGAGTGAGGGAAGGGGGCGTGAGCTGTAGGCCCGGCCGGGGACTCCTGCCGCCTCAAGACGAGAACTCTTGCCCTCCTTTCCGCCGCCTCTTTTATTTTGCGTAAAAAGTGGCTCAGTTTTAATTGAGAGACTCGGTTGGTAGTTCGTAAAGCAGCGCAGAGGGACCTGATAGTGATGGATTGCAATAAAGAGAATACAAGGTAGTCCTCGATTTACAACAATTCACTTAGTGACCGGTCGAAGTTTTTTAAAGTGACCTATGGTCATTTTTCACAGTCAACGACCTTTGCAGCATTCCCCACGGTCACATGATTTGCATTTGAATGAGTGACAACTGACTCATCACTGTTGCAGTGTCTTGGGGTCATGTGATCACTTTTTGCAACCTTCTGACAAGCAGTCAATGGGGAAACCGGATTCACTTTTAACACCCATTTTACCAATTTAACAATTGCTGTGATTCATTTAACAAATGTGACAAGAAAAGTTGTAAAATGGGGCAAAAACTCACTTAACAAATCTCTCACTTAACAACATAAATTTTTGGCTTAATTGCAGCCGTAAATTGAAGAGAGAGTGTGTGTGGGGGGGGGGGGGTGTATGTGTATATACTGTGTATATACTGGGATTGTCAGTTGCCAGTGGAGAAAATATTCAATATTCCATCCTGTCTCATACAGTGTTGGCAATATGTTAGTGACCCTGGGCTCCATTTCCTTTTCTCACCAGCTTTTAGACAGGGAGACAAAATTCTGAAACACTGATTGATCATGGGCAGGTCTTCCAGGGGATAAAAAAAGCAAACTGAAATCCAGGCAAGATGTACCATAATTGGAAACATGTTTGGGATTAGACTTCAGCCTCTGATAGATGCATTGCATTTTTTTAAGGCTTGAATTCATCTTTAATGCTGCTTCTGGATCAATGGACCTCCGTGTGTGTGATATCATAACCAAGAATGCATTTTTGCAGCTTAGAATGTTTTCCTAGTTGTAGCCTTTCTTTCATAACCCTATGCATGTGATTGATGGCTTGGTCACATTTCAAACTGTTGCAGTAAACTTCATTGTGATGCTGCCTTTCAGAAACTCTCAGAAATTGTAAGTATTTCAGAATTCTAGTGATCTGTCATTGATTGGTCCTAGCCATTGAATTGCACTAGTACTGTGTAGATCAAAAGCCACTCTGGTTCATACATTTCTGGAGAAAATCTTTATGCTTGGCTTGTGGCTTTAAATTTTCTGGTAGTATTGTTCCATTGTTAGGAAAGAATCTTGGTCTTACTAGTGTGGCTGAGTATGAGTTTCCTTTTGCCCCAAAGTTAATTTATAAGTATATATTTAAGCATAAGTGAAGTTACAGCAGATTAATATTTTCAGTTTTTTAGCCTTTTCCGGCTTGCGAACACACTAGCTATGATATATGGACTTCAACTCCCAAAATTCTCAACAAATAGCCATACTGGTTTTCAAATTCTAGAAGATGAAGTCTGCAGATCTGGAGGAATGCTGAAGTGGGGAATAGTATTCTTCAGTACAGTACTATATTGGAAATAAAATACAATATTACCTCTGCAGCAAAACAAATACAACAGCACTAAAACTGTTTTTAAATCAGCAGACTGAAAAAGAAATTGCCAGAGCAGTGTGAATATGAAAATATATTTTTCTGGTCTAGTTAAAATCAAATGTTAATCCCCTTTAAGAAATGAAAGTATCTTATTTTCCATGTGATGAACTGTAAAAGTGGTGATAGTTTACATGTGATGAATTAACAGTGATATATTTAAAAAGGAGTAGGGCCTTCTAATACCAGTAGAGTGGCTTCATACTTGAAATGGTAAATGTACAAAATAAATACTGTAATTTTGCTTTAATTTGTCTCTTGTGTATATTTCAAGCAAATTCCGTACTTTTTTTAAAAAAATTGCATATGTGATTAGCTTTATTATAGTCTTTTTAGTTCTGCTAAAAATTTTGCAGAATTTTTAAAATTCTGCTTAAAAATACAGAATTTTCATGAGGACCGGTGAGATAGTTCCTTGGTTAACAGTGCAGATGCCAATGGTGTCAAATTTGTGTTCACCTAGAATTAGTAAAGCTTTTATGTTCCTATGGTTTAAGCATGCGCTTTGGAAAGTCACATTTCAACTCTTATTGACTTTTTGGTAAATCTTTCATGTTTCTCCCTTTGGATCTTGTATCTCCTTACATCACACTTATTTAATCTAAGTATTTCTTCTGCCTCAATGCCTATCTCTTGCTGTTGGAACTCTAGAGCACCCATCCGTAGTTTTTTCATCACTTTTGGGAGAGCTTTCTCTTTATTCTTTTCTATATTTTGAATTCTTAAAGAGTAATCTATCTGTTCCATTTTAAGAATTATTACTATCTCTTCCATATCTTTATCTGCTTGTCTCATTTTTTTTTAATTTATCTCCTCTATTTTTTCCTCAGCTCCTTCTGGTTTCTCCTCTATTTTCTGAATTTTTTGTTCATCTTTTGTTGTCATTTGCTGGGGGTTTTCTAGTCTCACATCTGTCTCCTGCGTCAGTTCCATCATCTCCCTATGATTCCTTGTCATATCTTCCTATTATATTCCTTGCAAACAGCTGGTCATTTACATTCTTTTAGAGAGTCATTGAGGCTATCTGGAGGTTTATCTGTGTCATCAGGGTCACCTGAGTAGTGCAAATGTGTGTGGAGCCTTCTTGGAACTATTGAAAGGACTGTTGGAGACCAGAGATAGATGATATCATATTCCACCCCCACCTACCCTCCACCCACCCACCCCCGTTGAGAGAGGGTGGTTCAATTTTGACATAGACAGCCTCTTTTGAACAGCCCTTTCTCAACAAAAAGGAAGGGATACTCAGGTGATCCTGACGACACAGATAAACCTCCAGGTGGCCTCAATGACTCTCTACAAATTCAAATGACTAGCTGTAATGAGTATAATTCCTTCCATTCCCCACCATCCAGCCAGAGCTGAAGAAGCTTTTTGGATAAGAAGCGAAATGTCTTAAAAAAAGAAACATCCAAGAAAATCCAGTTGCCTCTTGAAAAATGTTGTCCTTTGGGGCAACCATGACCTGGATGACAGAATCTGCATAGACACTCTGCTTTCATGTGCATTTTTAAAACAGCTGCTTGTAGTACTACCAGGCTTTTACAGGGAAAATTTTGTTCTCAAGGTTTGACTGTAACTGCTGTGAAAGACTCTGGAGAATGGAATTTGGAGGCTGGTGCACTGGTCCTGGCCGATGGAGGCCTCTGCTGCATAGATGAGTTTAACAGCATCAAGGAACATGACAGAACAAGCATCCATGAGGCCATGGAGCAGCAAACCATCAGTGTTGCCAAGGCTGGGTAAGTATGTTTAAAATGTTAAGATTGCAGCTGTACATTTTTTAACGTATTGATCCTTGTGCTAATGTTGTAAGATTGCCTGTGTGGTGCAGTGGTTTGAGGGTACAAAATAAACCTGAAAGATCCAGACTCAGCTCCCCATTTAATTATGAAGCTTTTTGGATAAACAGCTTCAGTCGATATCTGTCCATCTCACCAGCCTCACAGAGGATAAAATAGGGACAGGATGGAAGAAGAAACATGCCTTGGAGGAATGGTGGACTAAATGAAACAAACAAACTGTGAAAAAATAAATATATTTATGTAGTTACTTACCAAGTACATAGAAATTATGTTAAAGTAACCCAAATGTCTTTACAATCCCCAAGGCATGTCACAACTTTTGCACACCCCTAGTGTTTGGAAATTGAAAGTTGAAAAATTTGACATGCCCTGTGAAGTAATTAAACATTTCAATTTTATTACTGAGATCAGAGGCAACACAATTTAATTTCAATTTTAAAAACACAGTGTGTTCTATAAGTATGTTATAAATCACGACCATTCTAAATGGGTTGCATATGGACGTTATAGATTGCAACCCAGCCCACTCAAAAATAACACCGATTACAATGGGCGCTCTGCAGCTCCAAAGCTCTTTCACAGCCCCTTGATATCTTGAGTGTATTACTGTATTTTAACATCCTTCCAACATTTTTCGAAATTGCCAGGTGAAGAAGCAGCAGGTTTTGATTAGCTATTAGCTCTCATTTTTTCCCATCTCCTGTTTGAGATTATCACAATGAATTGTTAAAATTTGCAGCAAAGCTTTCTGGATATGTATAAAAGCTGGATGCATGAGAAAATAATACACTTTGGTTTTATGTTTACATCACCCTTGTACCAATGTAAGTCTGATCATAAACACGGACTTGAAATAACCATTACTGGATACTATTTTCAGCAAAAGTGAAAATCCATTTTTAGTCAGGAGCGCAATGAAACTTGTTTGGTGCTGCCGATGGAATTTTAGAACCTTTTTTCCATTCCAAGTATGTATTCCGGAGTTCCAAATTTTCCCTTCCATATTTAGCAATCCTTATGGCATTATACAAAGGGGTCAACACTCATTTCCTTTTTGAATCTCTGTTGATACTGGCTTCAAGTCAAAATGCTTTTCCCATGTTGCGTACTGTTACAAATATGAAAGCTAAGATGATTGGTGCTGTATTTGTTCCCATTCAATATGTGAGGTAAGGTCTAAGATGGCACCAACTAGAAATAGATCAAACCTAACTCAGATTTAGAACAGCTGCCTGGCTGCCTGCAACAAGGGTTATGCTATGACTACTAGGAGAAAAAATATCCTTCTGGTTCTTTGAAATCAAACCTGGGGTCAAGGTCAAACAAATTAAAGAAGGCAAAAGCGTACTGTATTCAAGAGCTGTCATAGAAACTCTTACTACAAGTCAGACTGTAGGTTGGTTCTTTGGGAATATGCACAATAATTTAAGAGGCGTATGCATTTACAGTGCATCAAATAAGCATGCAGTAGCTGTATGTATAAGTGGCATATATCAGGGTAGAAATGAAAGTTTGGATGTGAGTAAGAGTTTTTCAAGCATCAGGATAATCTGGTTTGGATTAAACAAAGAGGATCTCCTGGGGAAGATTACCTGGTCAGGGAATATCTATATAGATTTAAGCAAAGCAAGAGAAGAATTCAATTAATTGTGATTGGAACCTCACAAAATTTAGAGTTTTCAAATTCAGTATTAGTTTTCCAAATAGTTCATTCTTGTTCTCACTGAAGAAACTGTTTTATTAATCAGATCAGAAAGTGTTTGGTAACCCAACACCATTTTGAAATGTGTAGTGTTGTTGCTTCTAGTCAAAATAGGATTGTTGTCATCCATCACCTACAGGTTTGGTTTGGCTTGGCTTGGCTTGCCATACCCATGCAAATTGTGCTTTGTTATAATCCGCAAGCCTTTTCCAGGGATTTGTACTATCATCCAAATTCTTCAGTTCACATGAAATAAATTGAAATCTTTGGAATACCAAAATGAAGATTTAGAATGAAAGATGTTCTAACATCTTTAAAAAAGTAATATTTAAAAAAATCATTTCTAAAAGAGTTCAGTTCTATTTAATACCAATGCCACCCTCTTTTTCCTTCAGCTTAGTGTGCAAACTAAATACAAGGACCACAATTTTGGCAGCGACCAATCCAAAGGGCCAATATGACACTAATGAATCCATCTCTGTCAACATAGCCCTTGGAAGCCCTCTTCTTAGCAGGTTTGATCTTGTCTTGGTATTGTTGGATACAAAAAATGAAGAATGGGATCACATAATTTCATCCTTCATACTGGAAAATAAAGGTAACCTTTTTATATTACTTTATATGGAATTATGTGAATCAATTTGTCACTGATCATAATACACTTTTATGCACAAATATGGGTTTCCCTTGCTTTATGTGAATTACTTTGTATAAAGTTACTACTGTATTGTGAATTTGTTTAAAAATTCATGTTATGCAAAAAGAAAAAAGAAATCAGTGTTATGTTATTTGTGCCAACAACATCTGGAAATTTGCAAGACTTTTTCTCACTAAAATTGCTTGAATAGTTCCTTACCAAAACCTCTTTCTACTTCACTCACACATTTACTGTCATGTTATGCAGTTGTTCTAGTTGTGCATCCTGGCTTCCACTTATTTTCATATCGGTCATGTATTATTACTCAGTGTTCAAAATGCCTATCAACATTTTGCCCAATCCCCTTACACAAAATGAAAAGAAAGACCTCTCCAACACTAAACCTTGGACTTACTATGTCACACCAAGCTGATGAAAGATTATCAGTTATAGGTCAAGCTTTTAATGAGGGTGATGCTACTGTGTGCAACAGAGCAAAGAACGCTAATAATATTTTTCCTTTTATTTTGATACTACGGTATTATACTGTAAAATATTTTCCATAAACTAGTGAGATCTATATGTTTAATATATATATATATTTAGATGTTTAGTATTCAGTGTTTAGTATTTTTAAACATTCACTTGTTTTCTTGTTTTCTCTCCTTTTTTTAATTCTGTTTGGGGGATTGTAGTGAAAAAAATGTTTTTACTATTTCATTATTTCTTTCACCGTTTTAGTTTTGTACTGTCACATTCTGTTTATTTTTTTGAACTCTTACTATAAAGTATAATGAAATAGATAATGAAAAATAGCAACAATGGTGT
Source organism: Arizona elegans (assembly GCA_022577455.1). Taxonomy (NCBI): domain Eukaryota; kingdom Metazoa; phylum Chordata; class Lepidosauria; order Squamata; family Colubridae; genus Arizona; species Arizona elegans. Next base: position 238,376,426 of record JAKOOJ010000001.1, on the reverse strand, counting down.
ATTGGAAGAAACACCATTTGCCTGCAAGCAAGAACTGGTAGAATCACAAAATGGACAAGTAATAGGAAATAAAGAAGCTAAAATACTCTGGGACTTTAGAATTCAAATAGACAAGCATCTGCCACGTAGCACCCCATCCTTAACTATTGTTGATAAGAAAGACAAAAAGTTTGGATGGTGGACGTCACATACCTGGAGACAACAGAACAGAAAAGAGAGAAGGGCGGGAGGGGGGGGGATCACAAAATACAAAGACCTGCAAATTGAAGAATGGCTGTGGAAACGAAGACAAAGATAGTACAAATAGTAATAGGCACCTTGGATGCAATCCCAAAACATCTGGAGCACCACTACAACACCATCAGCATTAACAGAAATCACAATCAGTCAATTGCAAAAGACAGTTTTACTTGGAACTGTATCTTGTGATGATACCTTTATTAGTATTATACAATATCTCCCTATCGTATGTCCTTGGGAAGGACTTGATAAGTGGATACAAATGCTAAATCTAGTCTAAATATTTGGCTGACTGTGTGAGCAATAATAATACAAATAGCATGGGACCATTGGAAAATGGATTACAATAGCCAAGGTGACTTGTTATGCTAAGCAGTTTTCCCCACCAAATAATAGGGTTTGACACTGTGGTATGTGAATTGTCATTTCATAAGCTACATATATAGGACTTAGTGATAGGTATTATCCCAGCCAATGGGGCTCACACAGTGAACCACAATTAAGTAGGCGGAGGCGCAGCAAAGGGTCAGAGTTCAGCCAATGAGATAAACTTAACCACCCAAGCATATTGCATTGAAGAGAGAAATTCAAGTTTGTGAAATATGATTACTGAATGCTGATTAGGTTTTGGATTGCTCAGAAAACCACTTCTGTGAGACTAAGCCTAAAACACCTTTTTTTTCCACGCTGTTATGCATATAGTATTGTTGTTGTTGCTTTATTATTTAATTCTTTTTTCAGGCTGCCCAAGCACATCCGAAAAGCTCTGGTCTATGGAAAAAATGAAAACTTACTTCTGCCTTATCAAGAATCTCCAGCCGATACTGACTGATGAAAGCCACTTGATCCTTGTCCGCTACTATCAGATGCAGCGGCAGAGCGACTGCCGGAACGCAGCCCGAACCACCATCCGCTTATTAGAGAGCTTGATCCGGCTCGCTGAAGGTGAAACTTCTTTCTTCCCAACTTGCTTTTCCAATAGTTGCATTCCACAGAATTGATTAACAAACACACATTAAAGAAATGTTGCAGTCAGTATTTTACCCAGTTCGATAGATTTTATTTCTAAAGTCAAATGCTATTGTCTACCTCCAGAGGCCACCAAAAAAGCTTTCTTTGTTTTGACACTGTGTTTCATGGGCCAAGATATCAAAGGATTCTTGCCCTATATAAATAGTTTTAAAATGTAAAGTTTCTTCATGCATGCAAAATTCGATCCAGGCAGAAATCTCCAATTTATGCGTGAGCTGAAACATAGATTAAGGAGATATTACACTTTGTACTTTGTTTATTTGTCATATACACTATGAGCAGCTATATGTGTGTGTCTGTGTGTGTGTGTAAGATTTTTTTATTAAAAGAAGATTTTACATAAGATTAAAAATTACAGAAGCATAAAACGAAAAGTAGAAAAAGTTATATTAGTAGAATAAAATAAAAAGTGAAGGACAAGAAAAGAGAAGGAAAAAGGAAATTACTGTGAGCAGCTTTCAGTGTTCTACATTGAAAGACATCTGGTCACATATATTCAATGACCTTACATAAAATCTGCTACTTCTGGAATGGGTTACCATGTTACCATACAGCAATTTGGAACAGAATAGAGTGACATGAGTTTCCCCAGAATTTAACCGAGGAATTCTCACTGTCAATCCTCAATTGTTATCAGTGACAAAATAGCTGTTTTGTTTTGCACTGGTTATATGCATATATACTCATATATACATATACTCTGAAATAATACTAGCTTAGAAATAGTGACTGATTTTTTTTCCCTGAAAGTTGTAAATAATTAGGGATATTAATAATTTTGACTTGCTTAAGTTTATAAAATACAAAATAACAGAGTTGGAAGGGACCTGGGAGGACGTATAGTCCAACCCCTTGCTCAAGCTGGAGACCCTATGCCATACTGGACAAATGACTATCCAATCTTTTAAAAACCTCCAGTGATGGAGCACCACTGCATCTCTCTTTGTTAAGTTTCCATCTGTTACTCCTCCTTGTCTTGGTTGGTGGGCGGTTCTCATTGGGAAAATGGAAGGAGAGAATGTTATGTAGACCACTTGGAGCTCCTGATCAAAAGACAGCATATAGCAAAAGCACTTAGACTTATATACCGCTTCACAGTGCTTTACAGCCCTCTTTAAGCGATTTACAGCATATCGCCCCCAACAATCTGGGTCCTCATTTTATTGACCTCGGAAGTCTAAGTCAATCCTGAGCCGGTGAGAATTGAACTGCTGACAGTGAACTGAATTAGTCTGCAATACTGCATTCTAACCACTGTGCCACCGCAGCTCTTTTTTTCATCTAGTGTGGACTCGGATGTTTTGAGGTATAAGTATTAAAAGTTATATGTGTATGTGAAATAGAGATGCTTATAATAAGTAGGAAGATAATTCTAATCGGTAGAGAAATAAAGTGACAGATATATAACTGTTTATTTATGATATACCCCATTTTGAAACTTTACATGCATAGCAAAAGGCAAAATAACAGAAATTAAACAAAGTAAAATAGGATAAGAGAACAATTCCAGAGGTGAACAAGATTTTAACTACATCAGTAAGTTGTTCTTTCATTGATTACTTAACTTTAAAAAGCGGCTGAAACAGCTGTGCAGTATTGAATACCTGTGACTAAATTAAGCTACTAAATACATTCCAGATAGATATAAAATAGGAAACAGGTGTGTATAGGTATTGGGTGTTCCTAATAAAACTTAGGTGTATGTGCATTTAGTTTATTCCCTATAACAATTTACTCATCAGCTTTTATAGATTTTCTTTAAAACCTGTTTTTCAGCACATGCTCGATTGATGTTCAGGGAAATTGTAACTGTGGAAGATGCAGTAACTGTGGTTTCAGTGATGGAATCATCCATGCAGGTAAGTTTGCATATATACTATAGGCCCCAAGGCATGTAGTTCTATTGATTATTTTTGTGTCTCTCACAGCCTAGTAGCGGGGCAACTTCGGTCTTGACGTTACCAAGGTCAGAAAGTGATCACCTTCCTATTGCAACGTCCCTGGCAATCCCTTCAGATTTAAGGAAAAGGAATCAATCAATCCAACAAATAGGCCTCAACTTAGAAATAGCCCAAGAGAAAAGATTAACATGGAAGAGGGTTGATAGCAAAGCAGTGACTGAATTTATGAATTCACCATGTATGGAAGCCTTAGCGCATATATGCGCAAACAGTACGAGTGAACAAGAGCCTATAGTTTGTTTTGCGGAAATATGCCATAAATTGAAGCATTTTTCCATGACTACCAAGCCAATGGGCCAGTCTGATTCTAGTAACTCATCATGGTTTGACAGTGACTGTAAGGAAAAGAAAAAACAGCTTAGGAAATCACTTAGGAGATACTTAAGCAGCCCAAACATGGAACTACAGAAGGAGTATATTACCATAAGGCAGAAATATAAGCAGCTACTGAAGAGAAAAAAGGCCTCCTATATCGACAACCTATGGGCTGGTCTAGAACAGGCAGAAAAGCTGGCCTCACCCACACTATTCTGGTTGGAGGTCTCAAAAATTATTAGAGATAGAAAACCAGTAAGTGACCCAAACATTAGTGCAGAAAGATGGGAGAAGCATTTGACCACGCCAGCAGCAGTGGAAAACTCTGATGAGCTTATATCCTCTCCGAGCTTGATACAGGAATATGAAGCCTTACCCCAGTGGGAAGAAGTGTCAATCACGGAGGTGAGGAGTTTAATCTCCTCCCTGAAGACAAACAAAGCTCCAGGACAGGATGCGCTCCCGGCATCGTTATTTAAAGATAACATAGCCTGGTGGGTGCCCGTCCTGGTGGGTCTCTTTACTTTTATCAATAGAACAGGGCAAATTCCTGCTAGTTGGCGTTCAATAATTATCCCCTTACATAAAAAAGGTTCTAGAGATAATCCTGATAATTTTTGATTAATTAGTCTAATCGATATTTCAGCAAAAATTTATGCTAAGCACTTGCTTCATAAATTAGAGGACTGGATAATGAGAAATAACATCTTAGCTGAAGAGCAGTCAGGTTTCAGGAGCGGAAGATCTACTATGGATAATTGTTTTGTGCTGAACCATCTAATAACAAAGTTTAAGTCTTGGAAAAAACCTCTGTATGTGGCATTCATAGATTTGAAGGCAGCCTTTGATACAATTGATAGAAAAATTTTATGGGATAAATTAGAGGCTATGGGAATAGAAAAGAAATTGTTATATTTAATTCGACTGTTATACACGAAAACCCAAGTAAGAGTTCGAGTGAATAGGTCAGGATCGGTAACAAATGCAATCCCATTAAAAAAGGGCGTCAGACAAGGTTGCATTTTAGCCCCAACACTTCTTAACTTATATTTAAATGACCTCCCAAAATGTCTGGAAGATACATCACTCCATGGGCCTAGTATAGGAACAAGACAGGTCAATTGCTTGTTATATGCCGATGATATAATTTTGTTGTCGGCCTCACAGGTGGGGCTACGAAGATCACTTGGGAGGTTGGCAGCATATTGTATAAAAAAATCGCCTGGCAATTAATATAGAGAAATCAAAGGTAATGATATTTAACAGTCAACAAAATATAAGGAGATGGGTTTTAAATGACAGAAGAATAGAACAGGTTCAGTCATTTACCTATTTAGGGCTAGTATTTCAGACAAATGGCAAATGGAATAAGCAGGTAAAAGCCGGAGCTCGGAAGGCCATGGCTCGGATGGCTCAATTAAACAAACTTATTTTAGAGAAAACTCCATCTTCATTAATCCCAGTGCTAAAGGTCTTCCAGGCGAAAATCGAACCAGTACTTACCTATGGGGCAGAAATATGGGGGTCAGTTAAGCTGCCTGGGCTGGAAACCCTCAAAATAAGTTCCTGAGGAGAATTTTGGCAGTGTCCCCCGGAACCCCAGCATGTGTAGTAAGGGCAGAAACAGGAGTCCATGCGACTGGCACTAGGGCCTTGTTGAAGACTGTTTATTATTGGTTGAGAATAATCGAGATGGAGGAAGGGAGGTTACCAAAATTAGCGCTAATGGAACAGATTATCTCAAGTAATAAAAATAACTGGTTATCAAGAGTTCTGAAGCAGGTATCTAGCTCTGGTATCCCTTTAAATTGGCAGCAGTACGACTATAGGCAGATCCGAAATTGGATTGCACAGAGATTTAAGGACATAAGTGCCCAATCGGATATTGCACAGGTGACAGCAGTAAAAGTTTGCCCCTGGTTATCAGCCAATAAACAAATTTTCAAAATAGAAAAATATTTAACTGTGCCTTTGTTTCCCATCCTGAGAAGATTCTTTACAAAATTGAGGTTGGACCAACTTGGAACAAATATGCTCTGGGGTAGATATAAGGGTATTCCTGTAAGGGAAAGGGTTTGTCTATGTGGGACGGGGGAAGTCGAAACAACGTCCCACGTAATTTTTGATTGCCCCCTATATTGAGACCTGAGGGAACATCAACTGGGCAGGATCTTTTATACCAGCACCCCTACGCCTAAAGAGCACTTTTTGCAATATTGTTTGTTAGGTTCCAACTTGCAGTTGGTAAAATGGATTGCTAAATTTGTGGTAAAGTTGATGGGAAGGAGGACAAAGTTGGTGCAGCAAAATGCGGTAGATTGTAAGAATGATCACTTGATCTAACAATGTAATTTTAATAGCAGTTAACACTGATTGGGTAGATGCAGGGGCGACATTATAATATAAATTTAATTATATTTAAATGGTACTTTAAATTATTGTATTTTATCCCGATTTTATTTTAGATCGTATTTTATTCTAATTGTATTTTAATTGCGAGTTATTCCAATCTTACTTAATTTGTTTTACCAAACCTTTGTAATGATTTGTCTTTGTAATTCTGCACTTGATATGGCCCAAAGGGCTAATCAATAAATAAATTGATTGATTGATTGATTGATACTATAGGCAACAGAAACAATTGTCTGTAATATAAGGGACCACAAACTGTAGGCACAGATCATGGGGCCTTAATCTGCCTGTGTACATCTTTTATAAAGAACTACAGATAGTCCTCGACTTACGACCATAATTAAGCTAAAATTTCTGTTATTAAGCGAGACATTTGTTAAGTGAGTTTTGCCCCAGTTTATAACATTTCTTGCCGCTATTGTTAAGTGAATCACTGCAGTTGATAAATTAGTAACATGATTGTTAAGTGAATCTGACTTCCCCATTGATTTTGCTTGTCAGAAGGTTGCAAAAGGGGATCACATGACCTTGGGATACAGCAACAGTCATAAGTATGAACCAGTTGCCAAGCATCTGAATTTTGATCACATAGTCATGGGGATGCTACAAAGATTGTCAGTGAAAAACAGTTTTAAGTTACTTTTCAGTGGCGTTGTAACTTTGAACGGTCTCTAAATGAATTATAAGTCGAGGATATGTGTAGATATCTGTAGATATGTGTTCAAAATGAGGAAAGTGGGTTGTTTCAAACATGGGATAAAGCATCTTGTAGCAAATGTGTTTGGATGAACTATGGTTTTGTAAAACTGAAACCTAGAATGATTAGATTGTTCTGAAATGGGGACAAAATCTGGATGGGCAAGTACAGAAAAAACTGGTGCATACCAGCTCTTCTTTCCTCTTAGCAGCTCCTGCCATTAAACATGATTTTTGGGCTCAACTTTTAATGAATTAAGAGCCTCAGTTTATGGAAATGTCCCTCTTTCCTCAAGATAATCAATTGTGTTCTATCCCATTTTGTTTGGGAGTGGCCCATGTCTTCCTAAGGCTTCTCGGGAACAGAATGGGATGGGAAGCTTTTTATTGATTAAAAGTCTATGAGATTCTCAATCATGGAGGTCATGGTTATTCCAAAGATGCTTTTCAAAAGACAATTGGACTTTCTTGGATTGTTTTTCCTTGAAAATTTCCTTTTTATTGATTACTTTATTTAAGATCGAAACCAAAGGTTGTGAATATTTTCTAGGCCTTATGTAATGTTCCAAGGATGCAAACTCTTAAGGCTTTTTGGAAAAACATCATTTTGCTCCATGCTTGCAAACTTTACCAAGTGTTTACTATGTTTAATTTAACAGGATAACAGAATTGGTAGACACCTTGGAAGAATTTTAGTCCAACCCCCTGCTCAGGCAGGAAACGCTATACCATTTCAGACAAAAATTTAATTTAAGAAGTTTTCACAGAAAACAGTTTCTGCATCACAATTCTTGTCTTATTTTAGGGAGGTGCACTTCTTGGCGGTGCCAATGCACTCCACACTTCATTTCCTGAAAATCCGGTGGAACAATATAGAATGCAGTGTGAACTAATCTTGAAGAAGCTGGAGTTGCAACACCTTCTGCAGGAGGAATTAAGAAGGCTGGGCAGGTACAAAATATTTATATTCGAGTGGAAAAACATCAGCTTTAAATCAGATTACACATCAGCTGCTATGACAATGTGTGACGTGATGAATATTAATATTTTCTTGTAAGCCAGAGTCTTGAAGGCATATGGATGAAAATAATTAACAGTATAAGAGAGAATCGTTCTGTTATTTGTTTATTTATATGCAAAACTAATATCAATACCTACCTAGGATTGCAGTCCTAAACATATGACAGAAAAAACTCCATTTATTCCTGAGTAAATAAACACAGAATTCTACTGCAGAAGAATGGTTTGCTTGAATATTATTCACAGGTAGTCATCAACTTATGACCGGTTCCTTAACAGCTGTTTGAAGTTACGATGGATTTCCCCGCAGCTACTTATGACCCATATTTAAAGTTACAATGGCCACACTCCAACCCACAAAGTCACATGATTGCATTTTGGGCACTTGGCAACCAGGTTATTTTTATGGCTGTTTTCAGTATTCTGCAGTCATGTGAATACCCATTGTGGGAAATTGATTCATTTAACAACTGCAGCATTTGCTTAATGATTACAGCAGTCACTTAACAACCACTACAAAAAATGTCAAAAAAAAATGGGTCAGGTCATGTGACTTATGCAATGACTTATGACCATAGATCTGAGCTCAATTACAGTCATAAATTGAGAACTACCTGTATTCACAAAAAGCAAATCTTCTAATCTGTTTTAAGTCAAATTCCTAAAGTCATGTATTTACTAATGTTTGCAACCATAAAAAACACTTCTATATTTCAAAGCTTCTAAAAATGCAACTTATTTTGGCAAAAAATATTTTCCTTTTAATTTTCTTAGGTTTTTACAGAATGGAAATTTAAGCCCATCTCTGCAGTGCAAAGGAGTATCTTTAAGTCATGACATGTTCGGGGAATTAGAGCAGAGGATTCATTCCCAAAATTCCGAAAAAGAAGAAAATAATATTCAGTTACAGCCTTTGTCAGCCAAAATAAGTTCTGATGCTGATACGGATCTGGGATTCCCAACCAGACAAGTATCTAATGATGCCCAAGTAAGAGAGAAATTGAAGAGTCTTAATGAGAGCAACAGTGATAACACCTTGAACTGGTTTGATAGTATAGCAGAAGATAACATGGAAAGTGAGAAGGCCACTTGTAATTTTCCAGTTGCAGTAACATCTCAGGACAATCTGGATTTGGAAGCAATGAATAGTAGATCTTCTAAAAAGACCAACTGTTTAAGAGAAGCTGAGCAAACCAAGAAGAGGGAATCATTGACAAAAAAAGACCAAGGGGACTCTTGTATACAGACTATTTTTGCCCTTGAGAGGATACAAAAACCTATAAATTCCACTTCAGGGGCCATCCATAAAAGTTCAGATGCTACACCTAACACACCTAATTCAGTCATTACGCAAAGGGCTTCTAAGAAGTGGCAGAAGAGAAATATTGAAAGCATACGGAGATTTTGTACAAATACAGCAGATTCCAAGATTGAGGATCATCAACCTTCAGTATCTTCTCATCCTGCAATTATCCCAGATTGTTCTGAAAAAGATACTGGGGCTTCTCTGTGTCACAATGTGCCTTCAAGACATTTGACATCAACAGCTTTAAATCGGAAGCGAAATAGAGACCAGACCAACAAAGTAAGAAATTGCAATGAACCTGACATCCCTGAGAACTCAGAAGCTGCCCCTTCTAAGTTCGCTAAATTTTCCTTTCAACAAAAACCTAAGCTTGCTCTGCCTCCTGAAAATGAGGAACATCGCACATTACAGGAGACTATTTACAACCCTGACCTTTTTACCCAAAGTACATCGAAAGGAGAACATCTGAGGGAAGAAGATCCTGATAAACATCAGGGAAGCTACAGTCTTAACACAGGAAATACGGCCAAGGAGAAGCAAGCCTGTAAAAACAAGAAAGAGGAAGACAAGCCAAAGCCAACTAAAGCCACAGCCATTTCTTTCACAAATACATCAGGGGCAAGAATAGAAAATTTGGATGGCCAAGGTTCAAGAAAAGTGTGCTCCAGCACTTTAGCAAAGCTAGCAAAATTTGCCTTTACACCATCAGACGAATCTCCAGTTTCCTTGAATATCACCACTAATGAAAAAGTGAGAGAAAGGCAGCCATTGAAGACTCAGAAAGATTGTGCAGAACCCACCCGGAAGTGCTTTGAACTAGGAAACGCTCACAGAATTCCAGGGAAATCATTGTTCTCAGTAACTGATCTGGATGATGCACTGTTAGACTTTGACTGGGATGAAGAGGTTCAGAAATTTGCTAAAACTTAAACTTCAATGCCTGCTACCTTCTCAAAAATACATTGTGGTACTTTTATAATTGGTTTATTTTTGTTGTGGGAATAATGCTGCAAATAATAAGCAACCTAACAGACTTTTTAAAAATTGAATTGGGTTCTAAAAAGAGCATGCTTCTGCAAAAAAATGATGCTATTGGAGTGCTCAAAGTGAAATAAACTTAGTACTCTCCAACTCACCAGGTGCAGGCAACAGCCCTGAAAAATAAACCATCTTCATCCTGGGTTTTCTCTTCATTGAGACTTAGTCTAAATCTCTGCAGTATTGGGAAATCCGGTAGTAGATTGGAAATGTTTCTCTTTTTATGTCTGTTTAAGCATATGTGTTTGATAGAGGACATACATCATGTCAAATTGTGTTACGATGTCACATTTTGTGTCATAGTATGCACAATGTCACTTGTCTTCCTTCCTGCAGATATCCTGTGATATTAAGACCTTTCCAACAATGAGCTTCAGATTTTCAGAGGACATTGTTCAGGGGCTAAGGTTTATGTGGACTAGAGTGTTTTCCCATGATCAGGACAGGAGATGTATACAACTAAGCCTTAAGCTAGTCAAGTCTGCAGATTGAACAGATTGAAAAGCAATGAGTGAAACACTATTTTATTTGGATGGTTCCCTAAAATATAAATCCATATATTATTCAATTAGCATATTTTGGTGAATTATGAGATGAAGAATCCCTATTGAAGACGCACATTAAGGTTTTTAAAATTATTTTAGTTTTCTTCTTAACACCCTATAGAAATGTGTGATTTCAACTATTTTGTATTCAAGTAAAATGAACTCCAAAATGCTTGAAAAGTGGGAGGGCCCCCCCTCCCTTCTTTAACTTCTGTTTGGCTTTACCATATTTTTGTCTAGTTCCATTTCATAATGAGTACTAATCTATGACTTTAATTAGGTAACCAATAACATTTATTATATTTGGCTCAGGAAGGAGCTTGGATTCTTTGTTCAATAGGATAGTTTAGCTGCTAAAATTTGTAAGCTATTAAAATGATTAATGTGACAATTTACTTCAACTAATATGTCTGATTATCACTGCTTTCCCCCAATAAAATGTCAACCAATACCTGTCCTCAGTCCATTTTTAGTGCCATGCTTTGCTTTACAGAAGATGTATAAAATGCTCTGAGACGTCCTCTCCCTAATTGTAATAAATGTTTTGATTGTATATTGAACATCATACAGTAGTAGCCAAAATTGTGGAAACCTTTTGGGAAAAGTATATTTTCTAAAACTAGCTAATAACAACAATTTTTTTTTTGTGCAGTAGTACCATAAAATTATATATCAATGGAAAGATAATTTAATCAAGAATGTAATGCAATACCTTTTATGAAGGATTTGCTATTAGAATAGCAGTTACAGAATAAAGAAGAAAAGTGAAATACATAGAAAAATTGAGATATACAAAAATTATCACCATAGAAAAAATGAGATATACAAAAATTATCAGGGCAATTAATACTTTGTTGGGTAACCTTTAGCATGAATTACGGCCTTACAAAGTCTTCCCATGGAGTGAGCCAAGTCTTTTAGTTCTGCAGCTGTTATAATGTGAAACCAAGATTGAATGATTGCTTCTATTAACTGGGTTTTATTGCTGGGTCGCTTCTTTAGTTGGCTCCATAGATTTTCATTTGGGTTAAGGTTTGGGCTATTCCCAGGCCATTCCAGCAGCAGAATATGATTATCTTGAAACTCCAAAAAAAAAGTGGTGTTATTAGCCATCAAATCTCAAAAATACACTTTTCCCAAAAGATTTCCACAATTTTGGCTACTGTACATGACAGTATCTGCTTTTGCTTTCCTTGTATTGTCTGGGATCTAACCTGAAATTTCATATAGTTTTGTGAAATTTAATGTAGAAGTCTCATCCATCTCTTGCTGCTTTAGACACAAGTTGAGGTGTCAGTGTGATGGTCTCATTCTTAAAGCTCCTTGTCTACACAAGGTCTTTGACTACATCATCCACAAAAAAAACATTTCAGGGTCACCCGAAAAGTTATAGTACTAAGGGAATTAATAAAACATCAAGCAAAACTCCCAAGTGATGTTGAAGGGTATTGGGTATCCGAGAGAAAACATGTATTGATGAAAGTTGAGGTGTTAAATGTTCGTAATTTAATTCACTGATGCCATTAATAATAAATCTAACACATTATCCACTAATATTACAGCCAACATTAATGGAAACTAATAGTAGCTGCATTATAAATTATGAAAACTTCCTGTTATTTTGGGGAATAAAGGAAATTCTGCTTCAAATGATACTACTTTTTCTTTATGGGAATTTATGCAAGGAAGTCCTTACATTTTTTTTCTCCATTGATTTCTTCTGTCCTACAATTTTGTTTACGGATATTTGTGTATGTTGGTGGAGCTATAGTAAATACTTAATATTGATTTCTCCTTCTTATTCAGCTTCTAACAGCAAGTTCTGTATCTTTTGAGATTATGATAGACTTCTTCAACCACTGGTTAAACATGCTCACGCTTCTCATCCTTTCTTTGCATTGGAGAGAAAGTTCTCATCCGGCACACACTTTCCTCAGTGTGTGTAGAGCAGTCCCACTAGTCACCTGCAATTAGAAATAGCCAGAACAAGTCTTGGAAGTGTGGCTTCTCCATTTGCATAGGAGAACTGTAAACCACCTGGTGTTTGCCTTTAAGATGGGTAGCTATGCAAATGTAACAAACAAACAAACAAACATTCCAGTCTAGGTATCTGTGGAGAAGGGAAGGAAATGGCCAAGTGTGTTGCAATAACATGATGCAAACTCTGCCCACCCGCTGCCTATGTCCTTGTGTGCAATTTTGCAATGCAAGTAAGAGAGGACAGGATTCATGCCGTGACTTACCTTGGTTTGACTTTCAGCATCATTGTGATTATGAACTGATTGCCCACGGCTTCTGGATGTGTGCTGTGATCAGACTAGTGTTACCTAGAAATACCCAGCGCAATTATTTTTGGATTCATGGAAACAGTGGATGGGAGATTCACCAAATAGTGATAGTAGAAAACAGCGGATGGGAGATTTACCAACTAGTAGAAAAAAGAGCGTATACTGTTGTATACACTCGGAAGGGTGCTGCATTTGGCTGTACTTTCACAGATTGGGGTTCTTCTATCGTAAAATAGCTGATTAATTGATCACAAGCAAGGATGCAGTTTATGAATCAGAACCACATGATGTTAGTTCATCATAGTCATCCAATCTTTGCCAAGACTATTTTTTTACTCATCTCTAGGCCAACTCAATAATATCCACTTTAATGTAGCACAAACCCCATTCCTTACTAGCACTGATTGTATTACCTAGGTAATGAAAGTCTGCAAGAAAACAACCAACTCAGAGAACACCAAGAACCCTCCATTTTAACCCTGAGCAACAAATATTTGCCTTTATTGGCAATATCCAGTTACTCGGTCCAAAACTGAAAGCAAAGTGAGGATTTAGATGAGTTCAGTTTCATATAATTTCTAAAGCCAATGCAATGGATTCTGAAGCATGTTGCAGTTTTTTAAGAAAAAGAGAGGTGAGGTAGGTGAACTTTGGCTTTCAAACCATTTGATTTGCAAAATCAAAAATAGCTTCCATTAGGTTTGAAATCTCTCACTCAGCATATTTTGCTAAGACTTAATATAAGATTCATCTTTCAAAACACTGCAAATATACACTGATTTCCCTGAACTTTTTGTATTAAAGTCTAGTCACTCATTAGGATGGAACAATGAAGGATACAACAGCCTCTGTATTGTGTTTTTCAGAGACATTTTCTAACCACCAGGAGGTGCTCTAACTATTTCAGTAGACATTTAACAGCTAAGTCTGACTTCTCTTTATGTATCCCTGCTTCCTTCCTCTCAAACTACCGACTTTAATACTCTTTTCTTAGGGCTCTATTCCATGCATAAAATGAACTATTGTATTGTACAATATTGTTCTATTGTAATAATAAATGTATTTTGTTGTTAAGGCATTGCAAGAGTGTTGTATTGCTTTTGTGGCAACATACCAGCAGTATCACAGAGTCTTGGAAAGTATGTGTGTGTGTGTGAGAGAGAGAGAGAGAGAGAGGGAGGGAGGCTGAGGGAGCGATCCAGCATTTCTTCCACTGGTGGGATTCAGCCAGTTTGCACCACTTCGGGAGAACCGGTTGTTAACTTTCTGAGTAGTTTGGCAAACTGGTTGTTGGAAGAAATCATTAGGGCAGAGAACCAGTTGTTAAATTACTTGAATCCCACCACTGATTTCTTCCAATATTTCAAGACAACATATATGATATATAAAATTATATATCAATGGAAAAACAATTTAATCAAGAATGTAATGCAATAACTTTTATGATGGATTTGCTATTAGAATAGCAGTTACAGTATGAATAAGAAAAGTGAAAAACGTAGAAAAAATGAGATATACAAAAATTATCATGCTTCGTTGGGTAACCTTTAGCATGAATTACGGCCTTACAACGTCTTCCCATGGAGTGAGCCAAGTCTTTTAGTTCTGCAGCTGTTATAATGTGAAGCCAAGATTGCATGATTGCTTCTGTTAACTGGGTTTTATTGCTGGGTCACTTCTGACTGACAAGTTTCTTTAGTCGGCTCCAGTGGTGGGTTGCCCCCAGTTCGTACCAGTTCGCAAGAATCGGTAGTAAAACCAGTGGGAGGCTTTGCCCACTGACCCGGACGTTATCATAGGTTATCTGCGCATGTGCAGAAGAGCGCACGGACGCGATGTGAACCGGTAGTAAAGGTAAGTAGAGCCCACCCCTTGTCGGCTCCATAGATTTTCAATTGGGTTAAGGTCTGGACTATTCCCAGGCCATTCCAGCAGTGTATTATCGTGAAACTCCGAAAAAAAGTGGTGTTATTAGCCATCAAACTTCAAACATACACTTTTCCCAAAAGGTTTTCACAAGTTTGGCCACTACTGTAGGTATAATAGTATATGTTCATGGAGTATTAATTGCTCTGTGCCTCTTTACGCCTATCCCCAAGAATAATATTAGACAGACCTTCAGCAACAATTGCTAATTTTTTAAATAATTAACTCTTTGTTGCAAGAGAATTCTGTTTCTCTTATAAGATAGTTAATGTGTGAGTTTTATACTATTGTTTCAAGCTAAGCCCTATTCTGAGCATTACTCAAAATATCATTAAAACATTTTCAAATATTTTCTTGCTCAATTTTTCTTTGTGCAACAACATAAAATATTGTTGGTAATAAAGATGACACTGGAAGCTGATATTGAACTTTATAGCAACACAACCCCTCATTTAAACATTATTTTTGTTTTTTTTTAAAAAAAAATAAAATTGAATGGATCAAGACGAGAACACCCAGTTGTAAGATGTCATTTTGCGCTCCTAAATGAAAGGTGAGATAACGTGTCAAATAAAATCTGCTAATAGCTGCGTATCAAAACATTCTTAAAGATATAGCTAATAAGACCAAATGAAAAGTTAGCAATCCCCCTATTCCAGTACTTCATATGGTCGATGACAAATGGCTTCAGTGTTTTTATACAGGGGTTTTTTAATTGATCTGGCAGCTGCAGACCAATTCTAAATGTGGACAATTGTTTGTAATGGACAAGGTGCATTGTATCTGATCTTTTGTACTCCTGAAAAGAATGGACATTCTTTACACTAAATTTGATTATACCAGTAGTAAAAATGGATAGGTACAATTCTTCTACTCACATTACTTGGGGGCAATTTTGTCTTCTGCATTTACTGCATTATGTGTGTTATAACTTCATTTGTCAGTGAGAAAAATGGAGACACTTGTGGAACAAGATGGGAATACCCAAAACACAGACTTGAATCTCATCCAATCTTCTCAATACATTTTTTTTTTAATTCAGAACATATGACGGATCTAGGACTATGGGAGCTGCTGACAGTCAAATCATACTGAGAAAGAAGAGGAAAAGACATTCTTGTTTAAGCTTTAAGGTTGATTACAGACCAAGTTGCCCTTTGTCCAAGCTGAAGGAATTAAATTTAACGGAAGGACCCTGTTTTGTTGGTGACTTAGCTCATATAGTGCTTCAGATGGGCTTCTATTTCACTTTCAATAAATAAAATGGATTAGGCTGCTCTTAATGCCACCTTTTTTAAAAGTTATGGAAAAACCTCTGGCTAACGAGCAATCACCAAATGTACTGCTTTCATGTACATTATGACATTCTTATTCTAATGTTGGTATTGATCTTTTTCAATTTTATCATATAAATAGACATAGAATTGAACTGGAAGGGACCTTGGAGGTCTTCAAGTTCAGCTTCCTGCTCAAGTAGGAAACCCTATACCAGTGATGGCTAACCTTTTTGCCATCACGTGCCAAAAGTGGGGGAAGTGCAGAGAGGTTGTGTGTGTGCGTGCCCACACCCATAATTCTATGTGCCCCGCCCCCGTGTGTGACCCCCCATGCTCCCCCCGCTTTTGGCACATGATGGCACGGTGGGCACGGTAGGCTCGTTTTTTGCCCTCCCCAGGCTCCAGAGGCTTTCTAGGAGCCTGTGGAAGGTGAAAACGGCCTTCCCCACCCCCCCGGGGCCCTCCAGAGGCCAGAAACAGCCTGTTTCCCAACTTCCAGTAGGCCCAAAGGACCTGAAAATCAGCTGGCCAGCGCTTGCATGCACGCTGGAGCTGAGCTTGCATGCCCACCAATATGGCTCCGCGTGCCACAGGTGGCACGTGTGCCATAGGTTCGCCATCACGGCCCTATACCATTTCAGACAAGTGACTGTCTAGTCTCTTTTTAAAAGCCTCTACTGATGACGTACCCACAATGTCTGAAGACAAGCTTCATTGGTTAATTGCCCTCACTGTTACGAAATTTCTCCTTATTTCTATGTTAAATCTCTCCTTGATTAGTTTCCATCCATTGTTTCTTGTCCTGCCTCCAGGTGCTTTGATAAATAAGTTGACCCCCTTGTCTTTGTGGCAGCCTCTCAAATATTGGAACATTGCTATCATGTCCCGTCCTGTTCCCCCCACCACCACCCCAGTCCTTCTTTTCGCTAGACTAGCCAAACCCAAATCCTCCAACCTTTCTTCATATGTTTTAGTCTCCAGGCCTTTAATCATCTTATATGCCACCTAAGAAACATAGCTTATGAAAACCAACTTATTACTCTTCTCAGATGAATCAGCCTGCCTAGCATTTGTCAGGTCTATAGCAAATCCAGAATGAATCCTACAGGAGTGGTCCTACCTTCCTGATTAATGAGTAAGCATCATAATTAGCTAACGTGGGCTTCTTTGGAGAGATTGCACCTCCTCAAATGGAGAAAGCAGAACTGTCAGAAGGGGTGAGGTCAAAAAAAAAAAACAAAACCCTAGATGCTGCCCACAAAAATCTATTTGGCAGCACACACAAAAAGGATGGGGCTTGATCACAGTCGTGGCCAGGGGGTGGGGAGTCAGAAAGAGAGATTTGAAGGAAAGAGCCTTCATAGAGTGTCCCCATGTGTGGCTTTTGAAAAGTCTCACTTTTTAAGAGACAAAAAAGGAGTCCCACTTCCCTTCCCCTCCCTTCTCTTCTCTTCTCTTCTCTTCCCTTCCCTTCCCTCCCTTTCTCTTCCTGTCCCTCCCGCCCCCTTCCCCTTCCCACCCCTCCCTTTCCCTCCTCTCCCCTCCCTTTCTCTTCCCTCCCCTCCCCTCCTCTTCCCTTCCCTTCCCATCCCTCCCCTCTCCTCCTCTTCCCTTCCCTTCCCTCCCCTTCTCTTCTCTTCCCTCCCCTCCCCTCCCCTCCCTTTCTCTTCCCACCCCTCCCTTTCCCTCCTCTCCCCTCCCTTTCTCTTCCCTCCCCTCCCCTCCTCTTCCCTTCCCTTCCCTTCCCTTCCCATCCCTCGCCTCTCCTCCTCTTCCCTTCCCTCCCCTTCTCTTCTCTTCCCTCCCCTCCCCTCCTCTTCCCACCCCTCCTTTTCCCTCCTCTCCCCTCCCTTTCTCTTCCCTCCCCTCCTCTTCCCTTCCCTTCCCATCCCTCCCCTCTCCTCCTCTTCCCTTCCCTCCCCTTTTCTTCTCTTCTCTTCCCTCCCCTCCCTTTCTCTTCCCACCCCTCCCTTTCCCTCCTCTCCCCTCCCTTTCTCTTCCCTCCCCTCCTCTTCCCTTCCCTTCCCATCCTTCCCCTCTCCTCCTCTTCCCTTCCCTTCCCTTCCCTCCCCTTCTCTTTTCTTCTCTTCCCTCCCCTCCCCTCCCTTTCTCTTCCCACCCTCCCCTTCCCTTCTTCAAGCAGTGTGGTTTTCCAGTTCTGTGTGCTTCTTAATAAATCTGCCTTGTCCTTCAGAAGCAATGAATGTCGGCTAGCATTCACTAATAGCTGCTCTCAGCTCATACTCGACCTTCCCAACAGCTCTATTACAGTGCACACACATTACTCTTGAAATGGGACCTGATGCAATTTCCTTAGTTGGTGTTCTTGGAGCCCTCTACAATGGGCTAAGAAGCACATCTTTTAACAAGAATTCAACTCTACAGCAATTCTTTCACAGAACCCTTTGAAGGACAAAAGATCTTCTTTCCAATCTCTGGAGATTTTCTCAAAGGAGGGGTGACATTGATCAATACTGACTTGGCTTGTGCTCATGTAAAACGATCCTGCGTGCCAAAGAGAAAGAACTGCTGAAGTAAGGAGCTTTTACCCGCATCTCCTCCTTGCTTTCACCTCTCTGAGCAATTGGCACAGTTTTCCAAGCAAGAGAGGAGGCGGGGAAGAGGAGGAGGAAACTGTGGGATCAGAGAGAAGACAAGGAGAAGCATTCACCAGACAGACAAAGTAATACAGTTTTCAGCTGTGGGCTATTTAAACAATGGCTCTGAATTGACCTTAGTGCTTGGCTGAGAAGCACACTTTTAACATCTCCATATTGCAACACTTTGAGGGGGGGGGAGGGAGGAAGAGAGAGAGAGAAAGAGCTAGCTTTCTTTCTCCCAATTACACTCCCCCCTCCAGTTTTGCATCAATGTCTGGTCAAGTAGTGGTAACAGTAACAGAGTTGGAAGGGACCTTGGAGGAATATAAACAAACCTTGTCTTCCTTGTCTGTGTGGAGAATAAGTGTCCGTCTTCCACTGGACAGTTTGGTCCTTTGTTTCTTTGCATCTGTTACCTTCTAAATATTTTTTTTCCTGCTCATTGTGGTCCTTCCCCTCTGTGTTTTGTTGTGCCTCCTCCTTTGCTAATAGTTACACAGCCAAACCATCAGGGGTGGGTTCTATTTACCTTTACTACCAGTTCGCAATGGGATCATGCATGTCTTGCTTCTGTGCATGTGGAGAAGCTTCTGCGCATGCGCAGATCGCTGATGATGACATCCGGGGCGGTGGGCAGGGCCTCACACCGGTTTTACTACCAGTTTTTGCGAACCGGTCTGAACTGGGGCAACCCACCACTGCAAACTGTAAGCAAGGATTTACAATTTATATATATAATATTATAATAATAATATAATAATAATAATAATAATAATAATAATAATAATAATAATAATAATAATTTTATTTCTATACCGCCCTTCTCCCGAAGGACTCAAGGCGGTGTACAGCCAGTTTAAAAATACAAGATACAACAATAATTAAAAATTAAAATAATTAAATAGAATTGGCTGATTTAAAGCTCTAAAAATTAAAATGCCCCAATTTAAAATGATTATATTGACAGCCCTGCCTGGCGGAACAACAAGGTCTTCAATGCGCAGCGGAACACCCGGAGGTCGGAGATCTTGCGTATTTCCGGGGGCAGTTCATTCCACAGGGCTGGGGCTCCCACAGAGAAGGCCCTCCCCCTGGGTGTCACCAGCCGACATAACTTGGCTGATGGCACCCTGAGGAGACCCTCTCTGTGGGAACGGACTGGTCGGTGGGAGGCTATTGGTGGCAGGAGACGGTCTCGAAGGTATCCGGGTCCTATGCCATGGAACGCTTTAAAGGTGGTAACCAACACCTTGAATCGCACCCGGAAGACCACTGGGAGCCAGTGCAGCTCGCGCAGGAGGGGTGTCACGCGGGCACAACGGGTTGCGCCCATAACCACCCGCGCAGCCGCATTCTGGACCAGTTGGAGCCTCCGAGTGCTCTTCAAGGGGAGCCCCATGTAGAGAGCATTACAATAGTCCAGCCGGGAGGTGACAAGGGCATGAGTGACCATGCGCAAGGCGTCCCGGTCCAGAAAGGGCTGCAACTGGCGGATCAGGTGAACCTGATAAAAGGCCCCCCTGGCCACGGCCATCAAGTGCTCTTCTAAAGACAGCCGTGCGTCCAGGAGGACACCCAGATTGCGAGCCCTCTCTGTGGGGGGCAAGGATTCACCCCCAATAGTCAGCGATGGCATCTGCTGACTATATCGGGATGCCAGCAACCACAGCCACTCGGTCTTGGATGGGTTGAGTCTGAGCCTGTTCCTCCCCATCCAGGCCTGTACGGCCTCCAGGCAGCGAGACATCACATCAAGGGCATTGTTGGGGTGGTCTGGGGTGGAGATGTACAGCTGAGTATCATCAGCGTACAGGTGACACTTCACCCCAAAACCACGGATGATCTCACCCAGCGGCTTCACATAAATGTTGAACAGAAGAGGCGAGAGGACCGACCCTTGTGGCACTCCCCAAGCAAGATGCCTCGAGGTCGACCTCTGCCCCCCTGCCAACACGAACTGCGAGCGGCCGGAGAGGAAGAGAACCACCGCAAAACGGTGCCCCCTACTCCTAACCCTCTCAACCGCTGCAGCATGATACCATGGTCGATGGTATCAAAAGCCGCTGAGAGATCTAATAGGACTAGGACAGAGGAGCAACCCCTGTCCCGGGCCCTCCAGAGATCATCCACCAACGCGACCAATGCCGTTTCTGTGCTGTGCCCCTGCCTGAAGCCCGACTGGTACGGGTCTAGATAGATAGCTTCATCCAGGTGCCTGGGCAGTTGTCGTGCCACCACACTCTCAACAACCTTCGCCACAAAACGAAGGTTGGAGACCGGACGGTAGTTAACTAATTCAGCCGGGTCCAGGGAAGGCTTCTTGAGGAGGGGCCTCACCACCGCCTCTTTCAAGGCGGCGGGAAAGGCACCCTCACTCAGAGAAGCAGTTATAATCCCCTGGAGCCAGCCTCGTGTAACCTCCCGGGAGGCCAGTACCAACCAGGAGGGACACGGGTCCAATAAACATGTGGCGGCACTAATCCTACCCAGAACCCTGTCCACATCCTCGGGAGCCACAGGATCAAACTCCTCCCAGATAATATTCTCAAGGCCTGCCCTCGTCTCCTCCCCCGGACTCGCCCAGTTGGAGTCCAAGCCTTCCCGAATCCGAGCGACTTTATCGTGCAGGAATTGCACAAAATCCTCAGCTCGACCCTGCAAGGGATCCTCCCGCACTCCCCCCCGAAATCTGCACGAAATCTATAGCAAATCTTGCAGCGCTGAACATTTTCTATTACCACCCTCTCCTTTTCTGTTTAACGCCCCATCAGCTTTGGGTCAGCATTTTATGGCTACCAAATACATGCAAAACGTATTTTCCTGTTTTGGATTTTTCTCCTGAAGGTTTATCTCTCCCGTAGCTTTTGTTTTGTTTTGTTTTGTTTTATATTTTATTTTATATTTTATTATTTTATTTTATTATTTTTATTGTGGTATTTCTTTGCATATGTCCATGTTCCTTCTCTCTATTGTAACTATTCACTATTCACACTGAGTGAACTGAGATCAGGCTTAATAATAACAGTGATTCTGGTGGTGAATTTACCCCAGCTAGTTCCTCTGAGATGCCAAACTCCTCTCTCTGGGGACTGAGATGACCTACAATCTGATGGCCACCATGGCAACCCTAGGTTGATCTTAGATCATTATTAGCCTGACCCACTTTATCAGCAACACATTAGTTCTGATTTTTAACTCTGGACAAATGGAACCAGATCTGATTCTGTGGAAGTTTCCATCAATCATTTGTCTTAAATACATTGACTCCTTGCAAATCAAGGGAGGCTTGGCTGATTAAGGTGGCCCATCCCAGGAACCTAATGGGTCCAGAATACTTGGAGAATTTTCCAGCAACCTGGAGGGCAGTATTGTTAGATTGTTTAGCCTCTGGGCCTGCGTAACTTGTACATGGGAAAAGGTTTTGTAATTAAAAATTACAAAGGAATTTGTAATTGAAAAATTACAAATAATTATAGGCTTCATAGAAATCCTGGTGCACCAATCAGTTTAGCAGTTAAAGCAGCAGGAGCAGCACTAGAGCTGGTGATAGCATGTGTGTGTTTGTGTGTGTGTGTGATGTTGGAGGTGCTCAAGAGCATGCCTTTCAGTGGCAGTGGTGAATTTACTGACTTTTTAAAAAGCAAGACACAGAGACAATATTTTCCTTGGCTTCTACCCTTCTTTGGAACAACTTGCTGTAGGGAGCTTCAAACCCCTGGGCCACAGACTGGTACCACTCAGCTTGTTAGGAACTGGGCCTTGCAAGTGGCAGATGAGCAAGCAAAGCTTCACCTTAGCATGCATTGGATCTAGGTTGCATGCAGAGTTGGGTTTCTGCAGGTTCTGACCAGTTCTGGAGAACCGGTAGCGGAAATTTTGAGTAGTTCAGAGAACCGGTAGTAAAAATTCTGACTGGCCCTGCCCCCACTTATTCTCTGCCGCCAGAGTCCCAGCTGATCGGGAGGAAATGGGGATTTTGCAGTAACCTTCCCCGGATTGGGGAGGGAATGGAGATTTTTACAGTATCCTTCCCCTGCCACACCTACCAAGCCATGCCCACCAAGCCACACCCACAGAACCGGTAGTAAAAAATTTTGAACCCCACCACTGGTTGCATGTGAAACTATCTCCCTTCCCTCCGCATGTCCATGGAAGACAATTTTTCTTCCAAAACTAGTCCCTGGAACCAGAAAGGTTGGGGGCTAGTATCTCTCCAAGGAAATATGGTTGATAGCTGGCTTTGATGATTAAGTGGCTAGTTAGAAGATCTGTACCATTATGCTTCCTATTTACGATCTAATCTTTTATTTTATATTGTGTTTTGAGATTATATATATATATATATATAATTTTATATTGTGTTTCATTTTGTATACTGCCTGAAACTTCTGGAGTAACACAATTTATAAATTTAAAAAATAAATGAAGTATATATGAGGGACACGGTGGCTCAGTGGCCAAGACGCTGAACTTGTCGATCAGAAGGTTGGCAGTTCAGCGGTTCAAATCCCTAGTGCCGCGTAACAGAGTGAGCTCCCGCTACTTGTCCCAGCTTCTACCAACCTAGCAGTTCGAAAGCATGTAAAAAATGCAAGTAGAAAAATAGGGACCACTTTGATGGGAAGGTAACAGCGCTCCATGCACCTTCAGCGTTTAGTCATGACGACCATATGACCATGGAGATGTCTTTGGACAGCACTGGCTCCTCGGCTTAGAAACGGAGATGAGCACCGTCCCTAGAGCTGGATACTATTAGCACACATGTGTGGGGGAACCTTTACCTTTACTCTATATGAATATATATGTACAGTATATGTATGTGTATGTGTAACACATTCAATAATAATTACACTAGTGACGCCAGCTCCATTCCAATAAGACTTTGTTAGTCTCTACATCACAGAACCTTGTGGTTTAAGCTAATTCTTTCTTTTTGTGGCCAGCACTTTTAAAGTAAATGAAGCATTTTTTATTTAGGATTTTTTTTTCTTTTACATTCAAGTGCTATTAGCAGCCAGCAGGCCATGGTGCTTCTGTTTACTAGAGCAGAAACCCAGAGTTCTTTTCACAAAGCCCTTCGTCCCAGAATGCTGTGGGAAGGCTTCAGAGTTTTGGGACAATCTAATTCTTGCTTCATCTGATTTTACCAGTGCATCTTCATATGACATATTAAGTGCAGAGAAATCAGGAGGCTGTGTAATCTATTATGCACAATAAAAGGAAGTCTAAAGTTTGCACTGGCATCTTGCTCCACTTTAGTTTATTCTTACATTGGCATTTTAGCCAATTTGGCCCTGATCCAAGGATGCAAGACTTCTTGTTTATTGTTGACATTGGCTTTTGGAAGTGCTTTATCCATTTGGGCAGAAACACCTCTTATTTATTGGCAACTGAAGAATCAAAAGCTGTAATGTTTGAAATGTTTGATAGTAGCTGGTTCATGAGAAAGAACATCTTCACGAGAGGAGAATCTTCTAATTGCAAATCTGAATATACTGGCAGGATAGTTGCTAAAGCAATCCAAAATGATCCATGCTAGCTGAGGAATTGTAGAAGTTGATGTCCATTCATTTTAAGTTTGCCAAATTTGAATAACGCTGCTTTATACTATACTAAATACAATCAAACCAAGACCATTCGACACAAAGTAGATGTATTCGAAATCTCAGGACACAGAGATTTCTCAGAAATGCAAGGACACACACATGTACACACACACAAAAGAACACATGATAAGCACCCACATCCAGAGAG
Source organism: Arizona elegans (assembly GCA_022577455.1). Classification (NCBI taxonomy): domain Eukaryota; kingdom Metazoa; phylum Chordata; class Lepidosauria; order Squamata; family Colubridae; genus Arizona; species Arizona elegans. The sequence continues at coordinate 238,352,016 of JAKOOJ010000001.1, read as the reverse complement.
ATAAAGGACCTTGCATATATGCTGAGTGAACATGGATGCTGTTTAGTTAGGAAATGAGAAGATGGAAAATTAAAAGGTTGGGAAAAGTTATTTTGGAACAGACTTCCAACTATTTGACTTCCTGAATATGTGCACTCTGTAACACAATGTTTTGTAGAATATTTTATTGCAGGCTTCACACTTTTTGACTTTTAATATGTACACATTCAGCTGCTGTAAAAACAGTAATCCAGAGTTCAGTACATCTATACATAATATTTGTATGAACAGCAAATCATAACAGTTGTGGATATATATCTTTGGTTACATGATCATTTACTGATTCAGAAAAAATCAGATTTTCAAAAATTCAATTCACAGCTGCCAAGGTATATATAATCTTACAATTTTTCCTATTCTTGAGGAAAGAAGAGTTTAGTGCTTTGCAATCCTTCTACCATTATGGTACCCTTTTAACAGGGAATCATATGCTGTAGAAATTATAGGACATTCGCCATAAATTTTCCATACTTTGGCTTCCCAAACCAACACTGCAAGCCTGAACTATCAGTTCAAAATTCCCTGAATATCACAGGACAGAACAATTGACCAGTACAATTACATTTAAGTATAAAAAATGTCTTACTTTGGAAATCTGTTTTGTGCTATCTGGAAGAAAAACAGATTTTCTTTTATACTGAAAACTGGTTCACTCACATTTAAGGCCAATGACATCAGATAGTGATTTGCATGGGTGAAGGAGTCATCATCCAACAAACATTCCATTCTTTATAGCCCCATTCATCTGTGTGTCACCTCGAGATAAGAAATCAATCAACCTTGATGTAAAAATGAGCCCTGAGATAAAAGTTGAGTTTGAGAGTAAAACCTGATCATATATTTGTCTTATCAATTTTGAAAGATGGGAAAGAAACTCCAAAGAAATCAACTGTTTAAACTCATATCACTATTATTGAACAGACCCACACACCGTATATACATTTTTTAATCTGGAATGGTCTTCCTCAAATGCCTATAGTTCTTATTCTTAATAAAATAACAATACTTTCACACTGAAAGAATAAAAGCAAAATACAAATCCATGAAACAGAAATCCACTACCTAGGAGAGCAAATTTAAGACAATTTTGGGAAGCTCCTGGGTGTTTAGGAGGAGGGAATAAGATACATTTTAGATATACTTACTATAACTATTGAGAAGTAGTATGAGGGTTAATAGATTACTGTAGAATTAATATTCCATTTAGAGTAGAATTGTTGTCTGAAATTAATATACAGTAACTTAATACAGTATATTAATGAATGCAATTTAGCTTAAATTAGATCATGGAAGTTCATAATTAAATATCTTATCAAAAGAGTGTTTGTTTGTTTGTTTGTTTGTTTGTTTGTTTGTTTGTTTGTTTGTTTTGGAATGAGACATTGTGATGAATAGACCCCATCTTGCTAGGGTTCAATTTTAACCTCTCTAGTTCCATTGTAAAAAAAAACTCAACATTCCACATATCATTGCTATTACAATTTTTTTTTTAAATTGATTTATATGCCACCCTTCTCCGGAGACTCAGGGCGGCTTACAGTGCGTTAAGGAATAGCCTTCATACTTTTGTATATTTATACAAAGTCATCTTATTGCCCCCACAAACTGGGTCCTCATTTAACCTACCTTAGAAAGGATGGAAGGCTGAGTCAACCTTGAGCCTGGTAAGATTCAAACCTGCAGAAATTGCAGGCAGCTGTGTTAATAACAGGGTGCATTAAACCACTGTACTACCAAGACTCAAAATATTGCATTAATCTACAACTTAATTCAACCTTCTCACAATGTAAAGCTCAAATTCCCTACTTGGCACTATAGACTTGTTGATATTGTAACATCAACAGATAACATGGGAAGTACTAAATAGCATTTGAAAACTAATACACTTTATGACTATTCTAAGAACAGTTCTCTTAAATATTCCAGGACAAAAAGTATATTTCCATTTAAATTTAAGTTATCAGTCAACTGGAAAAAATCTCAGCTTCATGGTAGCATCTTGCAGGTGGACTTCAGAAAAAAGCTATCGCTGCGCCAACTTCCTCCTTCTGCATTTGGCAGTTCCTTGGCTTTCCCCTTCCAGCAGGCCCGCAGAATCGACTCAAAGAAAGGAGAAAGTTCAGAGAAATACTTAGGTATGCAATACATAGACTTGATAGGGGAAAGCTGAGCCTTCAAAGCAGTTTCTAGTTAATCTAGGCAGCTAAGACTTAATGTAATTAGATGATTTTAAAATATGTACATGTCCTTTGAGGCCTGAAATAGCTGAACACATTGATCAACAACAACAAAAAAGATAGATGCTACTGAGATTTACAACTGACATTCTCTGAGAAAAGAAAAATTACACATTAGTCTAAAAGACATTCAAAACTGGAGGCCCTTAGAGCAGGGGTCTCCAACCTTGTCAACTTTAAGACTTGTTTAAGCTTTGTTGGTTGAGGAATTCTGGGAGTTGAAGTCCACAAGTCTTAAAGTTGACAAGGTTGGAGACTCCTGCTTTAGAGCCCATTCCAGGGACTGCAAGTTCTCTCTTGTGCAAAAAACAAAAACAAAACACCTCTGTGACAATGTTTTATACTACTATTTAGTCATTTATCTACTTAATAAAATAGTCATATTTTAGGTCAAGGCCTTTCAAACAGTAAGACTCTTTATTTATCACATTTCTGTGCCTTGCTATAACAGCATGTTCATGATTGGGATACTGCCCTGGAGCGATGGAGTTTGTTGTAATTGAACGCATTCTTCCCCCTCAAAACCTCCAAACATTATGTGAAACAAATGTGCTTCTCAAAACAACCACCCAGCAAATTAAGTTTCACTGTAATACAGCATAGTTTCACTTCAACAAAAAGCCTTTTTCTTACTGATGAAGTCTACATAGATTTGCCTGTAAGGTCCCAGCCACCACAGCTGATGAGCTTACATCTAACTTTCAGGACCTGGAAAATCACCATCTGCGATTTCTTTCAGTCCAGAAGGAAGAAGGGTGGGGGGCTTGACAAGAGTAATAGATCAGTGGTGGGTTTCAAATTTTTTAACTAGAGGTTCTCTGGGCGTGGCTTGGGTGTGGGGTGGCTTGGTGGGCGTGGCAGGGGAAGGATACTGTAAAATATCCATTCCACCCCACTCCAGGGGAAGGATGCTGTAAAATCTCAATTCCCTCCCCAATCCAGGGGAAGGTTACTGCAAAATCTCCATTTCCTCCCGATCAGCTGGGACTTGGGAGGCAGAAAATAGATGGGGGTGAGGCCAGTCAGAATTTTTACAAACTGTTCCCCGAACTACTCAAAATTTTCGCTACCAGTTCTCCAGAATTGATCAGAGCCTGCTGAAACCCACCTCTGAAATGGATGTGTATGACCTGGGAGCAGTTACACGTTTGAGTGAAAACACCACTAAGGTCATGACAATCACCCATCCTGAGGACAAGAGCTGTGGGGGCGCAGTGATTAGAATACAGTATTGCAGGCTACCTCTGCCCACAGCTAGGAGTTCAATTCTGACTGGCTCAAGATTGACTCAGCCTTCTATTTTTCCGAGGTCAGTAAAATGAGGTCCCATATTGTTGGGAGCAATATGCTGACTCGGTAAATTGCTTAGAGAGGGCAGTAAAGCACTGTGAAGTGGTGTATTATAAGGTACTGTTGCTATAAGTTGTAGGACTAGATGTTGTAAAGATCCATGGGGTAGTGAGAACTGCATGTCAGCAATGTAGGTAGAGAATTGTCCATTAGTGAATGTATACAGGTAATACTGAATTTTAAATCTTTGATGGCTTTTACAGGACACACACACACACACAGTTATTGCCTATTTTAATCTGACAGATGGAGCAGTAATAACCCAAGCTGAATAAAATTTTTGATTCATTTATTAAACATTCTATCACCAGATGATTGCAGAACTTTCTCCATTAAATTTAACCTTTTTTCAATTATTTTATTTCCCATAAAGGAAGAAAAAGGCCTCTCTTCCTTTAGAAAAGCATTTAACACAGGGCTAAATTCATTTTCCTCCTTGCTGTAAATAATTCAGTTAGAGACTCCCAAATGAACTAACTCTTGCTAGCTAATCATAAACATATCAAACACAAAGATAATCTCTGGTTCCATTTTCTACTCACTGGGATAAAAATAAATCAAGGAGGCTTGCTTATGACTCAGGCATGGAATTTGCCTGCAGAGCGATGCAGGCACCTTGTGTTATCCTGACAACAGGGCAGCTTTAAACACAGTGACATAGGAAGGCATCCTTGAGAGGCCAAAATCATTGATCTTCCCCAGCATCTTTTCTATTCTTTTTGGTGCTTATGTTGAGACACTTCATTTTACTTTGTTCTTTCACAGGTCTTAGCATTCAGGTCCCAAATCATCTCTTATCCTGTTATTGGAATTCCAGGATGAGAGTTTGTTTGTATGGATTTTTTTATTAATGTAAAGCAGGGCTGTCAAACTCGCGGCCCACAGGCCAGATGCATCACACACTGGCCACACCCACACCCGGTTTAGCGAAGGGGGGGAAAATCATGATACATCACGTGACAACGCCGTGACAACGCGAGTTTGACACTCCTGATGTAAAGTGAACCAAGATTGATTATTTTTTTAAAAAGTATAAGTTAAAAATAAAAGGTGTCAGATATACATCCAGAAACTTTTTATTTTCTCCTATAGATAGATGAGTCTTCACTCCCTAATAGCACACCTAGATTCAAGAGGCAAGCTTCTGCACAAGGTAAGTGATCTTCACACTCCAGGCTACTTTCTAAAGCCTTCTTGGTCAAGCTTACAGCCTTTTTGGTCCCTTAAGATCTAACTAGCTCAAAGACATTTGACTTCAAGAGAAGATATGACACAGGCAGATGACTCAAGCCACCTTGTTAATGTTGGCATCACTCTTGGTTGCAGGGCATTGAGAGAAGTCAGAGGTGTTACTATAAAGATTCTCCAATATTGTTTGGAATATTGTCAGACCACTCATATCAACTCAACAGAGCTTACTGAGAGTGAAGGTTGTCTACCAGATAATAAATTTCTCAAGTCGATCCCAAAGATTGTGCTATAGTAGGTTCAACTGATAATAGGGCTTCCTATTAAAGGCACTCAACATGCTTTCGGGTGCCTTTAATAAGAATGCGTCAAGTTTTCTTCTAGTCTGGTTGTGGCCATACATCCTGAAAAATAAATAGCAATGTGTCCCTAATGAAAGTGTTCTGTGCAAAGGCAATTCATATTTTGAATCCACTTACATGATCCTTGGGGTAAAGCTCTTCAGTGCTCCAGCAAAATGCACAATTTGGTTATAAATGACTATTGAGATGGCTTCAATGGTGCATCCTGGATGTCACTTAGGAAAGCAAATATGTAGGGTATTTCATCAACTTTCCAAACTTTGTACTGTGTTTCATTGTCTTTAAAGCATAATGTTCTTGGCAGAACTGGCTAACAAGAAGCAACTCTCAAGGAAGCCAAATGTCCACAGAAGAGAAAGGGGCCAAATCCTTCCTGGGTTTCCCATTTTATTTGTTAAGATTTAGCGAGACCCCTTCCAAGAAGGATGGTGGCCATTTCTGAGCAACATCTACAGAAGTGCCATTTCAGTGCTGCTTTTCCAAACAGAAAGTAAAGCAAGATCTGACAGGTCACACGTGCTGTCACTTGAGTGAAAAGATTAAAATTGATGGAATATCAAATTAGCTCGCCAGCCTTCTTTTGTAGATGCTTGTGCATCATGGACTAATCTCTCTCCAGAGGATAATGGGGATCAGGTGGCTGAGAAACCTGTCATTACTTCATACAAAATCCATGTAAAATCACCCAGAAACTCTTGGCACTGTCTGTCTCTCTCTCTCTCAGTCTCTCCCTCTCCCCCCTTCTCTCCCTCCCCCCTCTCTCTCAACAAACACACACGGAGGGAGGGAGGGAGGGGGAGAGAGAGAGAGACCCTAATTTCTTCTCTTCTGAGCAAGTCTCAATCCAACCAGCTCCATCTGGAAAGCTCTCCCTATTTTGACTGAACAGATTTCTCAACCCAAGAGAGTTGCTGCCTGAAAGAGAAACAGAGTTATGGTTCTGTCAGGGAGTTCACTGACTTCAAAATAATCTTTCAAATATTCAAATGAAATTTATTCCTCATTCATTGTTACTATTCTTCAAAAGAAATCTTCCCCAGGGCACAGAGCTCAAGGCCAGCCTTTGAAATGGAAGAAGAATATATGCCTTTTGGTTGGAAGGCAAAGGGGAGTTTTCTGGTTTATGGTGCCGGTGGCTGTTTGTGTTATTGTTTCTCCTCTGCACCCATCCCATTATGACTCTACAGATAACAGCTCCACTTTCTTTGTATTATTTCATTCTCCGTCTCTTTATCTGGGATGTAGCATTTCACAGGATTTGTCAGATTGGATTAGCTAGAAATTCTTGCTGCACTCTAGAAAGAAACTGCATCTTTCTTTGGATCGCTCTGAACCCTGTAAAGGAAGCAAGCTGCCTTACGCTGTATGTTCATTTTGCAGCAAGAAAAAATCTGTAAGGGTAGGCTGGAATTCTAACCATGGCTGATTTTGCAAACATAAGTGAAATCAGATATGACACGCTTGAATGGCAGGCCACTAAGAAACACCACACTGTAGATTAGACTGGGAGTTCAAACAAACAAACAAGAACAAAACAGAAATTTGTTATGCCAAATCACTTCCATGTTGCTGCCAAGAAAACTATATGGGGATGTCCATAAAGTCGCCCAAAGCTGAGGATGATTTGAGAAAGAAACTGTACCTTTTAATGCTAAACATATGTATGAAGGAGTATGTCGATGAAAACAGATGGACACCAAACAAACATGTGAAACTGGGCACATGTAAACATAGTTAATGTGGAACAGGATTGTATAGATGTGCTCTTTGTGAGAACTACAATATATTCAGCATGAAAACAGGAAGATTGCTGTTTCAGAACTAATAGAGTGGCCTGTAGGAATATTTTATTACTTTAATGAATTTAGGATTTGATAGTAAATGCTTATATAGTACATATGGTACTTAGCCTAACCAAGAAACATTTGAAATATCTCTGTGGTTATAGTAGTCTTATAGCAAGACATTTTGGGCAAATAATTTGTGGGTAATTCAAATTACTGTTGCTAATCTTTAATTAATTTAATCTTTATTTAAAACAGTCATAACTTAACTTTGTATTAATATTTGCCACTAGGGCGGGCAATTCAGAGTTAACATTCCAAAGTAATTATGCTTTCCTATCTAATATTGCTTTAATATTCAGCCAAAAATTATCAACATTTGTTGGCAAAATAAGACTTCTAGAGCAGGAGTGGGTTCTACTTACCTTTACTATCGGTTTGCAATGGGAGCGCACACGTGTGGTTGTTTTGCTTGCATGCACGCGCTTCTTCACATGTGCAAATTGTTCATTATGACATCCAGGCAGGTGGGCAGAGCCTCCTGCTGCTTTTACTGCTGGTTCGCAAGAACCGGACAGAACCGGGAGCAACCCACCACTGTTCTAGAGATTCTATTCATATAGATCCAAAACCATTTCACTAATAGAATGGTACATAGTATTTTAATTAATTCATCATTAGCCATGGGATTATATACATATGTAGACCATATAAAAGCAGTATAATCAGTCATGGATCCACAGCCTGTTTGGTGTAGTGATTAAGGTTGTGGCCTAGAAACCAGGAGATTGTGAGTTTCCTGCCTTAGGCAGGAAAGTCAGCTGGGTGACTTTGGGCTAGTCACTCTCCCTCAGCCCAATTCACCTCATAAAGTTATTGTTTGGGGGGGGAGGGAGGAGTATTAGGCATGCTTATAACTTTAAGTTATTTCTTTTAAAAAAAAGGTCTGGAATTTTAAAAAAAAAAGTTGGCCTAATCTTGTATGGTGGAGTTGAGGATACAGACAACTGGTTTAATTATGAGGGTAAGAGTTAATGTGTAAGCCAGAGAGTATGAAATCGTGTCACACAGATTGTGGTCAATGCACATTAAAATAGGATTCATTAGGTTGGTGATATTTGAATGGTATAGTAAAAAAAATTCTTCCCACAAATTTCCCTCAGAGGTTGTTTAAAACTGGAGACTCATACACAATTTTTCCTTTGTTTCTCTTGTTTAACCAGTGGTTAAGTTGTTTAATCAGTTTCTCCTATGTTATGCTCCACCAAATGATAATAATAATAAAAAAAATCAAATATGAATTTTGAAGAACATTGTACAATATTTTAAATGAATGTGATTAGGGAAAACATTATTCTGTTAGATGAATCATAGAATCATAGATCTGAACTAGTATATTTTGAGGCCAGTGAAGATTCTAGAGGTCACGGAATCATAGAATCATAGGACTGAAAGAGACCTGGGAGATCTGGTGACTAGTCCAAGCCCCTGCCCATGGAAAGAGTCCTTATTCCATCCTGGATAAATGGTTGTCAAATCTTTTCTTAAAAACCTCCAGTGATGCAATTCCAAGAGGCAAATTGTTCCATTGATTAATCATTTTTACTGTCAAGGTAAAAAAGACATGGAGGAATGAGAAGAGAACATACACAAAAACTGATTTGGCCATTTAGATTCCCAAGAATAGTTGAGAATAGTAGGCATCTGCTTAGAGAAAGGTGTGTGTTTTGAACATGTAGTTTCAAATGTCTATTCATATTCATAAATGGGAATGATGGAATGAATCTAAAGGAATGAATTTAAAAACAAAGGAATGAATCTAAAAACATAATGAATTTGATTTGATTGAGAGAATTAGTGAAGAATACAATAGAATGAAAGGACAAGTCCTTTATTTGATAGGGATAAAACTATTATTTGGAGTGGTTCTTCAGAAAAAAAATGACTTTTAAGAAAAGACAATGATAAACTACATTGTAAATAGATCAATTGTAGAGAGAAAGGGTGTGATTCCTATATTTAAAAAAGTTGGATTAATCACCCAGCAGAATGAATGAAACATAAAGAAAATAAGCTATGGAAGCTGCATGGAAAATGTAGAATGAAAAAAAAAATGACAAAGTTTTGTTAAGAGTATCTGGATTTATACTGAAGGGAAATATGAAAAAGGATGCTTGGAGGAGCTGTAAATGAGCTAAATGCATACAAGAGAATGATTGCTGCAAATTGAGGATAAAATACTACATGCTGTAGAGAAAGAGAAAATGCAGTTTTCTCTTTCTCTTTATAATGTAATCATAGGGAACAACAAATAGTTGCAATTAAAGGAAGCAGAGGAAAGGTAGAGCAATTGTGATGATAATTAGTTTGGGAGCGGCTGAAGAGGTTAAACTAGGAGCCTCCAATAGAGTGAGTGGAATGAAAGATGAAAATTATTATAAATTAGCTTAAAAAGAATGACTGAGAGGCCATTTAGGAGAATTCTAATCAAAATGGTACAAGAGATAATAATGAGAAATCCGATGTGGGTTTATTTTGAGCAGAAGATATGTGGACCAGATTTTTCCTCTTTAGCCAATCATTCAAAAAGCACAAGAAAGTTTATTTATTGGTTGATTTAAAGAAAAGGCATTGATAAAGTAAGTAACTGAAATTATGGAATATTTTGCATTAGTACGGCATTAAGTGGTTGGCTGCTGAATATAAGAGCAATATAAGGTAGAAGTAAACCAGGCATGAAAATAAATGGCATAAGTAGCAAATGAATCACTAGCAAATACATAAAAAGAATCTGATGTCCCAATAGTTGTTTTCTATGTTTATGGACTTCTAATATTGCTATAACTGGGTTGTCTGTGGAATGAATGTGGTATATTTTTATTAAATGATACAAAGTTCATGGCCGGGATCCCAGATTATTTGCAGAAAATGTCAGACAGGCCGTGTGTTGCAATGAGGAACATCAATCCTAAAAAAACCCAAGGTACTTGTTTTGGACAGAGCAAATGGACTGGATTGCAAATTATCTATAAAAAGCAATCAAGGAAAACAAATAATCTGTGTACCTTTCTAGAATGTTTACTAAAGATGGAAGGATGAATGGAGAAATGTTAAGATACGGAAAAGCTGATAGAAAGGTAGTATGTAACATATAGACTGTTGCCAGGATTAAATATTGAAGCAAGCAAAAACTACTGTAAGAGTGTGCTTTTTGTTATCTGAAATGGAAAGTTACACATGTCAGGGACAAGAGATACAAAAGTTAAATTTGAAAGTTAAAAACCCATAAGGAGTAGGGCACTTAAAGTACTAAAGTGAGAACAGAAGTGTTGAGAGTTTATGGGTGATGTACAAATATGGACTGAATACAAAACTGAGAAGTATAAACAAAGTACCTTGATGTGACTGGATTTTATTGAGACAATAATTGAGGATGAGATTGTAAAAGAAATGTTTAAAAAAACTGTGAAAGGGTAGAGAGGAAGTGGAAGACTAAGGAGTTGGCATTGGTTGGAGTTCATGAAATCCTGAAAAAGAGAGAAGTGAAATGATAGAAGAAAAGTCGCCATACAAAGCAATGCGGTAGCTGTGATGGAAATACGAATGGATTGCAAAGCTAGAAGATTAGAAGGAATGTAAACTGGCTTTAGCTATCTCTATTGCTTATCTCATGCTTTTAATTACTTTGGGTTACTTTTTTATTTTTCTTCTGAACTCTACATAACAATTGCTTTCCTTGAAAGATACAAGTGATGATTAAACATATGTGAAATTCTATCCTTCAGGGTCATTTACGTAACAGAAGCAAAAGAGCCTAGAAGCTGGTATTGGAAATCCTACCTAGACTATATAAACTGACATATTCTGACAGTTCAAATAACTTTTAAAAGAGGACTATATGAAAAAATGACTCTTATAACTAACACAGCTTCGACAGTAGGTTGGGTACTGTGTGTGTGTTTTTTTTAATGTATCCATGTAATCTAATCTATATCCTGTTTTGTTTTTTGTTTTTTAGCCGTAAAGAAGGTAAAACTGGAGCTGAGAAAGATTAGAAGCTGCCAAAGCTTTCAACCCAGACTGGCAGAGAATTTGGCCCAAGGAAAGCTTCCCAGCTTCTCCCCATCTCAGTGTCCTTCAGGTATGAGGAGCTCAACTCCTGGAATATGCAGGGAGTATGGATATTCCAGGCGGCAGCTGCAAGATTGCAAATGATGAAAGCAGGATTGTGCCATCTCAATGAAAAATCTCGGCCCTTTGTATATGTGTGTCCTGTGACACTGTACACATGCTTGGAAGGGGCCATGTTTGTAATCTGACAGCACAACATTGCTTATGTCATTTAGGCAATTGTCTCCAATCCTTCAGGTCCCTCTAGGCTTTACTGAGAATTCTGTGAATTGACACCCAGTTCAGTTCAACTGGGAAATTCTGGGAGTTGAAGTCCACACATCTTAAAGTTGCTAAGGTTGAGAAACACTGCTCTAAGAACAGCTGCTTGCCAATTCTGGTGTGAGGTGACAAGCAGACAGTCAGGAGAAACTCTTAGAGCTGTGTGGACTTCAATTCCCAGAATTCTCCCAGCCAGGAATTCTGGGAATTGAAATCCACACACCTTCAAGCTGCCAAGGTTGAGAAACCCAGCTTTAGATTATAAACTTTATCTTAAATATTCAATGTGCTGAAAATATACCAGATGTGCCTGCCTGCCTTCGTCTCCTTGCAACTGAATGGAAGACCTGATTCAGTGGCATCTATCATACAACTCAAGTATCATGCAGCAGCATACCAATTCTCAATTTCCTTTAGCATCTCTCTGCTTTACATGCCTCATTTCTCAGCTAATGGCTTTCATTTTGCGGTATAACATAAAATACATATCATAAAAAACAAAACTGGACACAATCCATTAAACAATTTAACCTTCCTTCCTTTTGGTTCAATAAACTACAATTGGAATGGAATTAAGTAGCGAGGAACTTCATTATGAACAATTAATGGCTTCTCCCACTTAACAGGAGTCATTTTATGACTGTCAAGGGAGGTGCTTTCACTCAGGATCATGGCAGCTTTGGCTGTAATGCAGGGCACTTCCTAAGAAGTGGACTCATGAGTAGCAGTCATCCTCAGTATAAGAGGACATTACTTTTGTGCTTGCATTCATGAGCATAGTAGGGCCCTGATATGTTCCTACATTTCTCTTAACATGTTGTCTTACAGTGAGACAATTGCCTGCATTTGTGGAGAGTGATATGCTCCCAATGAATTGTGCAATGTCATAGACCTGATCAATCTGCTTATTTTGGATTAACGTGCTTTATCTGAATCCAGATGCAGTGTTTTTGTCCTGTGATTCTTTTGTTAAGGTTGTTTATTTAAAAAAAAGTCATGGAGTTGTACAAGAAGAAAGGAGAAACAGATAAAGGCGATAAAAAAGAACAGAGGGATTATAACCCAAAGCAAAAAAAATGTTGAAAGAATCTCTTTGGGTTGATTTTTGAGTCACTTTAGCCCCTTTTCTTGGTGTAATCTTAATTTTTGGCGTGGGACAAAGTTCCTGAGGTTCAGGGGTGAAATGCTCCCGGTTCAGACCGGATCACCCGATTCAGTAGCGATGGTGGTGGGTGGTTCAGTGAACCGGTAGCAAAAATCCCTGCACACACACCTCCCCCCACCATGCACAGCTGAGCCACACGATCATCAGAGGCTTTTTTTTTTTTTTTTACTTTTAAAAGCATTTTTTCTACAACCTCTTCCGATGAAATGTTTTTAAAAGTAAAAAAAAAAAAGCCTCTGATGATCGTGCGGCTCATCTGGGATCATCAGAGACTTTTCAAAGCATTTTTTTCTGCAACCTCTTGGCCGAAGAGGTGGTAAAAAAATACTTTGAAAAGTCTCTGAGGATCCCAGCTGAGTTCCCTGATCGGCAGAGAGGCTTTTCAAAGCATTAAAAAAAATGCTTTGAAAAGTTTTTAAAAAAGAAAGTTGGCCACACCCACCAAGTCACATTACCCCCCCCCTCAAGCCATGCCCACAGAACCGGTAGTAACAGATTTTACATTTCACCCCTGCTGAGGTTCAGAATCTTTTGGATACCATGATGGAAACTCTGCAAATCTATTTTTCCAGCTTGAGGATAGGTGCAAAAGCAGCTCTATATTATCAGGAATTTGTAAAAGCGTTCTTTCATTTGCCAAATCTATGTAAATGGTTGGGGATTAGTAATTGCTTTAATTTCCCAGACTTTTAGCGTTTTGATATCCCACTTTTTGTATAGAGGTATATGCCTCTTTTTCAACAGTACTCATACTTTGGGGGCCAGTTTTTAAACAGATACAAGACTGAATGATGTCCGTCATAGTTAAGTTTATACGAGGACTGCTTCTAGTCCAACTGCAGAAATATCTACATACACAATGTTAGAAGGTTGACTGTAATATAATCATTGTAAGGCTAGTTCAATTCATCAAGCCATTAAATACTCAACAGCTTGTTAACAGCTAGAAATTTATTCTACTTTGAGTTTTAATCTGCCTATTTGATTTCATGGTTTCTTTTTAAAATGTCTTTATAATTTATAATTGTTTTATATATTCGTCCTAACTCTGATGATAAATGGCTATGCCATCCAGATAGACCTAATTGAGAAAATTCATGGTATGTACATATGATCTAAGGCAACTAAATATTTTATTTATTTATTATTCAAATTTCTATACCGCCCTTCTCCTTTCGGACTCAGGGCGGTGAACAGCCAAGATAAAAACATCTATACAAACATCAGTTAAAAAATAAAGTTAAAATAATTTATAAATTTGGCCCATAATTTAAAACGTCAATTAAAGTCAATATTAAAATATTAAAACTAACCCTAAAATCAAGACAGACCGGCTAACTGAAAAAAATAAGTTTTTAGGGCCCGACGAAAAATCCGAAGGTCGGAGATCACTCGTATCTCTGGGGGTAGATTGTTCCATAGGGTAGGTGCCACCACAGAGAAGGCTCTCCTCCTGGGGGTCGTCAGCCGGCATTGTCTGGCCGACGGCACCCTGAGGAGGCCCTCTCTGTGGGAGCGAACCGGCCGGTGGGAGGCTATTGGTGGCAGAAGGCGGTCCCGTAAGTACCCTGGCCCTAAGCCATGGAGCGCTTTAAAGGTGATCACCAACATCTTGAAGCGCACCCGGAAGTCCACTGGAAGCCAATGCAGCTCGCGCAGGAGAGGAGTCACATGGGAGCGCCCCGTCGCTCCCATAATCCCCCGCGCAGCTGCATTCTGCACCAGTTGGAGCCTCCGGGTGTACCCCAAGGGAGCCCCATGTAGAGAGCGTTACAATAGTCCAGACAAGAAGTGACGAGTGCTTGAGTGACTGTGCATAGAGAGTGACCGTGCGTAGGGAGTCCCTGTGAAATATCACAGACTTCATTAGTTCTTCAACAATTTTCTTGCCAATGAAAGTTCTTGTTGCCTCTATCTAATGTGTTACATAGTCACCAATGAGTAACATATAGTAATGGCCTTTGTTAGTCTTAAAAAGTAGTCCACTACATATAAGGCAATCTTCTAGAAAAATGCTGAGATTAGAGGAATTCTAATCATAGGTATCTTATCTTAAGATAAGATGGCTAGAATTCCTCTAATCTCAGTATTTGAGAATCTTGAGATTCTTTTAGTAGCTTTCATTTATAGTAAGACTGACACTACTGGTTCATTTCTTTAGTTTTTCTTGACAAATTAAATCAATTTAATGGTTGATAGACAGATTTATTCCTCCCTAAATGACCATATTTCTGTTCTTGGTCTCCTCCTAAATTGTGTCCCCTTTTCTTTATCTGTCCCTTTTGTTCCTGTATAAACCTGATAAACCTGACCTAGCTTAGCTTTTCAAGATCAGCCAAGGTCAACTAGGTGCTGCCACCTAGCTGAGTTTATATTCAGAAAGTGATTAAAGTTAAGGTAACGACGGCAACAACCTTTTTCCAAATAATATTCTCTTAACAAATGTCTTCATCTGATGAAATGTAGCTCCTTACAGATTCTTTCCACAGTCCAGCTTGCAAGAAAGTTTTTCACAATTTTCTGTTCAAATGTCCCTTTAAAAAAAAAAAAATCTACTAATAAAGACAAGGAGCAAAAGTCTTTCAATTGCTAGTCTGCCAGAAGTTCAGTGACTATGGTACTTAATTTTAAGCATTGTTTGTCTTTTACAAAACTTGACTGCCACCCAATGAAGACTCTACGGAGAAGTTATGTTATTATAATTTACTGCTGATGAATTTGAAGAATCAGCCAAGCTTTTATGTGGTAGTTTATCTGGTACTATCTGTAGTTTATGGCTGTTTTAAGTACAATTGGCAGGAATTCAGAAGAATTTTCACCATGTGCAGGAGACAATGTAGTACAGAGCTCCATCTGTGCTAACTCTGAGCCAGGTCCAATGCAGTTCCCCATAGATCATCATAAAAAACAACAATTTGAAAGGAATGGGATGCTGATATTTCCAGCATTTGTACATATTCCTGTTTTTTCCTGTCTTCATAGTGAAGTCGTCATGCTTCATGTCCCAATGCTAGAACCCTTGGCTGAATTAGGTAAATCCAGCAATTCCAATGGGTTTAGGCCTGTTTAATTATTCATAAAATAGAGTTCTTCACCTAAATGAACAAGAAAGATCTGAGAATAATACTTGGCTCAATAAGCATCCATTAAAAAAAAAGATATGATGACCATATGTTTGTCCAAATGAACACTTTTTTTTAATTCCCAAGAAATGCATTGAGAAGAACTTCTATTTTGCTGGGTTGTTTTTGGAAAGTAACAACAGTATATTATTTGTATAGTACCTGATATAATAAAAATATCATTAATTCTTTACCTTGAGTATGCAAACTGTTAAACTAGTAAGTGTTCCCTAATCTAGAATTAATTTGTGGTGTATTTCATATAGGAGGTGCATAGGATAAAAATCTAATAAAATAAATATAGTACAGAATCCTATTGTAAATCTGTTGCTCTCTGTTGCTTATTGTTTAATTCAATCACTTTATAGTTACATTTGTGGCTTTCCTGAAAAGGCAATTAATATGGTTTTTAATCAAGTGCTTTACAGCAAAAAAAAAAAAAAAAGTTTTATGCTTTAGAATGCATTCTTATACATGTACTCCAAAGCAGTGGTGAAATCCAAATTTTTTTACTACCGGTTCTGTGGGCGTGGCTTGGTGGGCATGGTGTAGCTTGGTGGGCGTGGCAGGGGAAGGATACTGCAAAATCTCTATTCCCACCCCACTCCCGGAGAAGGATATTGCAAAATCTCCATTCCATCCCACTCTGGGGCCAGCCAGAGGTGGTATTTGCTGAACTACTCAAAGTTTCTGCTACTGGTTCTCCAAACTGCTCAAAATTTCTGCTACTGGTTCTCCAGAACCTGTCAGAACCTGCTGGATTTCACCTCTGCTCCAAGGTATACTTGAGTGAGTTCCAAGGGGGAGATTGATCCTTTGAAGGATATTGAATCCTCAATAATTGAGGATTATTGAGTACACAGCCTCAATAAATTTATCCTGTTTAATCTTGAATGGGATATTATTCAGAATGTCAACAGCTTAAGCATCCATACTTCACTTGAAACTTTTACATGACTGTTTCTTTCTGTTTTGGAGAGAAGACCATGTAATGGGTTTTTAGAATAACAAAGAAGTATGAAACAATATAATTCCATATTGAATCCAAAATGATTGCTATATAGTTATTTCTGAGAGCTATTTCTATCTTGCCATTCACTTTCCTTCTTTGACTAGAATATTCTGAAAAGGCCACGTCTGACATTTAGCTAACTATTGTCTGTTTCTACACCTGTTAATGAATGAATATTATCAGCTAAGAGGAATGCTGTTTGGAAACATCTCATCCTTTAATACTGGTGAATTGCTAAGCCTATTGCCATATATCTTTAATCCAGAATAGGGCAATTTTCTGGCTTGCAAAATCATTGTTATTTGTTTAGTAGAATCCTGCATGTTGCCAGCTGCAACCAGCTGGAAATTCTGGCAGCCCCCAGAGTTAGTTATGACCTTAGTAGCCATATCCTAGCCATTGTACACATGTATGTTATGCTGAGATGATACAAAAAAATCAAATTGCTCTGAGATCAGTCCACTGAGGTCAATTTACCTTCCACCAAACGTTGCTTTAAGCTTCTGAGTAAATCTCCAAATAGGGAAGATGACACATTTTTATTTCTGCTGTTCATATTATGCTTCAGTTACAACTTCTCATTTATTCTTTCTCATGAGATACATCATAATAAATGTAAAGAATTCTTGGGGTTTGGCTCTCAGGACATTTGGACAAGATCCAACTGAAGATTTGAAAATATGAGTTGATGAACCATCTTCATAATAATAGTCTGGCCCATAATTTCACTTTGGTAGTGTGCAGGGTTTGTCAACACAAAAGTTTCGTGTTCAAGTACTATTGCCTCCTAGTGAAGAATGTTTCATATAAGAGAGATGAACTTAAGATCTGGATATTTTTGTCACAATATAATATTATATTGTGACAAATATAACTATACCAATGCTTTAGTTTCTGTTCTCTCTCGCATCCGGTATTAACTTCCACCTGGCTTGAAAACACACATGTGCGCGTGCGCGCACACACACACACACACACACACAGAGAGAGAGAGAAGATTAGGAAGATTCCTGTGTTAACTTTCAGATATGAAGGAAAATAAACTGTTATGCTTATTATTTGATGAATCTATACTTTTCACATGTAACTTACATCATTCTGAATATATTTCATTAACAGTTTTCACTGGACTATGAGGCATACCTTTACATACTCAGCCTCTGCTAAATGTGTTAATTTAAATTTTCTATGTAATATGCAAAAGGAAAAAAAGAAATGATATGGGGCAATTCAGCAGGTTTGTGCTTATTTGCTTCTGAAAATTGCAATTGAAATGAGCATTCTCGCTTCTACTTTGCATTAGAAAAACCACGATTTCCTGTCATCTAAAGATGTTCCAGAGGAAGTTATTAAATACCATGTTGCCTTTATTTGAAAGTTGAAGTTTTTCTTCTCACTTGATTCTGTTTGCTATATTCTTCTCAAAAGGTTCTTTAGCATTCTTTAGAAAAACCAATCTCTGTATCCTATGAATGAATAGGTAAATAAATACTGAGAACGTGTTATATATGTAATTTATGTTTGTAAAGTAATCCCTTTCTGGGCCAGGCATATGATTCAGATTCTACAGTTGCATTTGATTCAGGAAATCACTTGATTTAGTACAGTAGCTCTGAAAGTAATGAAATAGCTTTTCAATTACTGGCTTTATAATGTTAAGACGCCGTAGAAACAAGATGAGCAAACTGATTCCTTTGTCCCACAAGACAAAGGGCAGCTACTGTGCATATATTTGAGAATGAAGTGGTCCATAGATTAGATCATACTGTTTCAGCTTGGTTAGAATCATGTTTCTTAATATAAAATCAGGAAACCCTACCAGCAGGGACATAGCCCAGTGTGCTAACTGGTATGGGGAAGCATTACAAGATGGCACAGCTACTCCTATGTTTCTTTAAGGCAAAAGCATGCAGCCCCCATCAACTAGTCAACTGCATCATGATTTGTGAACATAACAATGGGCTATACTCAAAAGGAAGTGGGCCAGGATCCAGTGGTGGGTTGCCCCCGGTTTGCACCGGTTCTATAGAACCGGTAGTAAAACCGGCGGGAGGCTCTGCCCACCGACCCCAACGTCATCAAAACGCTTCTGCACATGCGCAGAAGCTTCTGCACTTGCACAGAAGAGCACGCACACACGCTTGCTTTGCTCGTGCGTGCGGCCCCGCTGCGAACCGGTAGTAAAGGTAAGTAGAACCTACCCCTGCCAGGATCCCATTTGAAACATTTTCAGGGGAGAACTGAAGGGATAAAAAAAGATACTTCTAATGTAATCTATTGGATTCCCTGTATGGATTGCCCTATGACTATATAGGATAGAAGCGGAGGAAGCTAACCAAGAGATTGCACAAACACAAGCAAGCGGTCAGACGAGGAGACCTGAACTCATTGGTAGCCTCACATTGCAATGAACAAGGACACACATTCAGTTTTGCAGCTAATAAGACTGTAGGCGAAGCAGGTACAAAAATAGTCAGGGAAATGATTGTAATGACTGGGAAACAGGCACCTTGTCAGTCAACAGGAGCGCTGATTTACCACCAGCTTTTCGGGTATTTAGGAGCTGAGAAATTGACAGCACAAGGAAACAAACTCCAAAGACTTAATAACTAGCCATCATCACCCCCAAAAACAAATAAAAAGTTACATATAACCAGGCACTACCTAAATATTACGCATGTTGTTGTTGTTGTTAGTTGTGAAGTTGTGTCCAACCCATCACGACCCCATGGACAAGGTTCCTCCAGGCCTTCCTGTCCTCTACCATCCTCTGGAGTCCATTTAAACTCACACCTACTGCTTCAGTGACTCCATCCAGCCAGATGTCATTCTCTGCTGTCCCGTTCTTCTTTTGCCCTCAATCTTTCCCAGCATTAGGCTCTTCTCCAGTGAGTCCTTCCTTCTCATTAGGTGGCCAAAGTATTTCAGTTTCATCTTCCGGATCTGGCCTTCTAAAGAGCAGTCAGGGTTGATCTCCTCTAGGACTGACCAGTTTGATCGCCTTGTAATCCAAGCGACTTGTAGGAATCTTCTCTAGCACCATAGTTCAAAGGCCTCAATTCCTTGGCACTCAGCCTTTCTTACGATCCAACTTTCACAGCCATACATTGCAACTGGGAAAACCATAGCTTTGACTATACACACTTTTGTTGGCAGGGTGATGTCTCTGCTTTTTAGTAAGTTATCTAGATTTGCCATAGCTTTCCTCTCCGGGGGCAAGCATCTTTTAATTTCTTGGCTGCAGTCTCCATCTGCGGTGATCTTGGAGCCAGGAAAATAAAATCTGTCACTACCTCCATTTCTTCCCCATCTATTTGCCAGGAATTGAGAGGGCCAGATGCCATGATCTTAGTTTTCTTAATGTTGAGTTTCAAGCCAACTTTTGCACTCTCCTAGGGGATATTTTATGCATAGAATAGCCCAAAGCACACATTCTGGTAGAGAGAAGTTCCCTGAGGACAGGCTGCAAGCACAAGTCCAGAAGCTCAGAAGACTAAACCTCTGGTCTTAGTGATCAACCCAGATTGGATCCTGTGATTAAAAAAGTGCTTTAAGAAAAAGCAGTGCTGAAGGATTCTGTCTGCCCTTAAATTCAGCCTGTAAAGAACAATGAAAAATGTTCATCCCCATTCCCCACCCTCAAGGGAGAGCTCAGCTCCTGAAAGAGATACTGTGGCCAATAGGTTAGCATTTTTTGCATCTTTATCTTAAGAATGTACGTCACTCTGTCCTTTCAAGATTTTACAACCTCATTTGCGGTGGATGTAGCTCAGGCATCAACAATTTCTTCAAAAGTTGAAGAACTATGTGTTAGAAATAGTGCCCCAGAATGATTGATAACTTTCTGCACTGCCAAGTGTAGGGCTCTTCTAATGTTTCTATTAAGCCAGTCCATTTAGTATGAAGAATATTATTTGTACCTTTTGTTTAATGGCAGTGGCTTCCTGGCTTTGTAACAGGAAATGGGGTGGAGAGGAAAAACAGCAGACCGCCTGCCTGATCTGTTCAGATAACGCATTCTTGTACATTGAATGATGGTGCTCTTCAGGGGAGACACTATCGATACAAATCCACTTAGAGGCAGGTCTCACCGCCTCTGCGGTTCAGTTTCACAAACGCACTCACATTGCAATTATTTTTCAGAACCAAAAAGAAAGGAAGCAAAAATGTACAACATTTTTCCAGCCTGAGGAAATAGTGTGGAAAAAAAAACAAGGATTATTTTGTAGTTGTTTCCAGGGCAACATGGAGAATGAGCCAAACAAGAGTGAGATATTAAAGCTGTTTGTATCGGCTTCAGGAACCACGCAAGGTCCTAAGAAGAGCTGACTGCTCCACATTCTCTAACGTGCGTGTCTGCACACTGTTGACTTTTTCTTGACTGATGCTAGAGTTGATTCTATCTTTCTAGGTTAACTTAAGGCGATCAGATGTGGATTGCGTAAACAGGGATAATCACTAGATGGCAAGAAAGATAGTCGTAAAACACTGCTGCCATCTAGTAAGCATCTGGATTTTTGCAGCCTACATCTGCTGCCCTGTCAGTACAAAGGCGAATAGCTTCCACTTGTCTCAGCCAACAAAATTTGCTTTATTAAAATATTATGCTTTGATAATTGGTTACGGCAGAGAGGACCAGATGGGGCTGTTCTTATTGTGCATGTGTAGCAAGTGAGGGGTAAAATGATTAATCAACTCCTTGGCTTCACTGCCATCTCGCCTCAGCCTACTACTTAGCTGTTGTAAAAAACACCCACCAAGCATGACAACTGCAGAAGGCATGGGATGAGTTTGGCTCAGGATTATGTCCATCGTTTTTAGATTCTTTCCTATGGACTTCCTCCTACACACATTTCTGCATAACCCAAGCTAAGTTTGGGGAGGAGAGGGGAAAGAGAGAGGGAGAAGGAGAAGGAAGGAGGACGAGAGAAAAAGATCAGAGTTTTGAAGGGAGCTGAATTATAGCCAGCCCTTGTAATATATCTCTTTATGCAAAAAATAAATGTCAACTTCCAGATTTCAGTCTGCTCTGTTCAGGAGGCCATAGGGAGAATGAACTTCTTACTTTACTACCATGCTATTTTAGACTGTTATACTCTTTCGCTACTTAGCCTATTTCAAGCACTGGCAAGTAGTTTTCATTACACACAGTGGTATCCAGCTCTTTAGGGAAACAGCTACAGAATCTGAGATGAAGCTGTAGGGACAGGAGCATGCCTGAAATAGATCCCAAACCCCACAGTCCTCTGATTCTACCAGCTCTGATTTCACCTCTTGCGTAATGGGTTATAAACAGTATCAAATTTTACACACCTTGAGGCTGTCATTGGATGCTGTGAGTTTTAAGGGGGAAAATACTACTTTCGCACTGCACAGTGTTGTGCTCACAAGACAAGCTAAGACACCTATAATATGGTTTGGAAAGAAAATGGGAAAATAATAATAATACTAATAATACCTGGGTTACACCTAATGTGACATAATACATTGCTGGAATTATAGGTATTAAACCATTCATTTACTGACCATTTGAAGGTACAACGTGACATAAAAAGTGACATAATTCTTTTTCACACTTATGACTGTTGCAGCATCCCCATACTCACGTGGGATATTTGGCAACTGGTTAACATTTTATTTATTAAATTTCTTTGTGGCAGTTGCAGTGTCCCAGGGTCATGTGATCAGCTTTGTTACCTTCTGACAAGCAAAGTCAGTGGGGAAGCCAGATTCATTTAACAACCGTGCTACTAACTTATGAACTGCAGTGATTCACTTACTAAATGTGGCAAAAAAGGTTGTAAAACGGGGCAGAATTCACTTAACTGTCTCGCTTAGCAACAGAAATCTTGGGCTCAATTGTGGTCATAAGTCAGGGAGCTACTTTTATATATGTATTAACTTGCATGTTTTACTTCATCAATAAAAAAGAAGTTAAAAAAAAACTTCTTAAAACTTTAAAAAAAGTTCCCAAAACTTCAGTACATTTTAGATTACTTCCTTTTCAACAAGAAATTATGCTTTAGATATTATTCAATGAATATTGTATATATTGTTGGAGGTGCAATTAGTGTTAAAATTAACATTTTACTGAAATATTGTATATTGTTCTATTTTAGTAAGAAGCAATTCTGTATATTAATCCAAATCTGAGTTCTTGTATTTTCAGATATTCATATTCTCTAGTAAATGGGAGTTGACTTCAGACAAAAAAACCCCAATTTACAATCAAGGTTTATTGTTCAACCTCAAAAATATAAACATATAAAATAAAACATTTAGTGTTTTGCAGTATTGATTAATATAGATCTGTGATGGCGAATCTATGGCACCAGTGGTGGATTCCTCCCGGTTCTGCCGAGCCGGTAGCAGTAATTATATGATGTTACCGAACCGGTTCTCTTTGTTCGGGAACTGGGCCCTCCCGCCGCCCCCCCTGTGTTATTCTTACCTTTTATTTGGCCTCACCCCCAAACTATTGCTGCCTCCCGAGTCCTAGCTTAACGGCTAGAAGGGAAAAAACTGTTTAAACTCTTGCCGTGGGGCTTCAAAGGACCGCTCTACAGCTAATCAGTGTTAAAAGGCAGTGTGGTGGTAGACCGGTGCCTCCAAAAACAAATGAGTAGACTGGTGCCTGCAAAAATAAATGGGTAGATCAGTGCCTCCCAAAACAAATGAGTAGACTGGTGCCACGAAAAACAAATGAGTAGACCAGTGCCTCCATAAACAAATGAGTAGACCGGTACAGCTCTGCAAGCAGTTAAAAGCCTGGTAGACCAGTACCTCTGCTAAATCCTAAAGAATTGTGACATGACCATCAAGCCACGCCCATAAAATAAAACACGCCCACAGAACCAGTAGTAAAAAAATTTAGAACCCACTCTTGTATAGCATGTGTGCCACAGGTGGCACGCAGAGCCATATCTATGGGCACGCAAGCATTGCCCTAGCTCAACTCCAGTGTGCATACATGCACTGGCCAGCTGATTTTCAGGCCTTTCGGGCCCACTGGAAGTCGGGAAAGGAGCTGTTTCCAGCCTCCAGAGGGCCTCGGGGGGGGGAGGCCATTTTCACCCTTCCCAGGTTCCTAGAAAGCCTCTGGAGCCTGGGGAGGGCGAAAAACAGGCCTACCGGGCCCACCATACCATCACATGCCAAAAGCAGGGGGAGTGCAGAGGGGTCATGTGCAGGGGGCGGGGCACATTGAATTATGGGTGTGGGCACACACGCGCACAACCCCTCAGCTCTCCCCCCGCTTTTGGCACGCGATGGCAAAAAGGTTAGCCATCACTGATATAGATCAACCTTGGATGAGTGAAACAAATCGTTGGCTCAATTTATTGATATACATATGTCTGTAAAAAATATTTCTCTTACAAGTTTTTCTTTCTTTTCTTTTCAGCTCTCCTTCCCATGCTTCTTTTATAATTTTGTGTGCTTTTTCTTTTGTATTTAGATAATGAAAACAATTTAAAGGGAACATTGTTATAGCTGTGGAAAGCCTCCCTCCCTCCTAGAAGAATGAAATACTTTGGGAAATACTAAAAAAGGCAGGATATTATATTTCCCTAAAGGAGAAATGGAGAAACATGTTTTTAGAGGCAGAAGCAGCCCCCAGTCTTTCTTAATAGCCCACAGCAGATGCCAGCATTTAAGGATGAAAGCCATTAGCCACAATAGAAATTGCCCCACATCTTTTCAGAACACAAGCCCCTTCATTGCACAACCCCCAGAACACTTTAAACTAAGTCACAGAAACCTATAAAGATCCATCCACTCATTCAATCATTTGATCAGCTGCCCCAGAACCACAAACCCTGGTGGTTCTGTTCATTAATAAATGGACTTTCTTTCCAATCAGCCTCCAGCCTCCATTTTATTTCCAGCGTCTTTCTCCCGGCTTGGAACTGAGCTAGATGGATATTTCTCCCGACATAGCAAAGGATGATATAAGTCTATTTCATCCATGCACTGAGGATAAATGTACTACTAAGGGGGCATGGCAAAAAACAAACAAACAAATGTAGCCCGGGCATGTTTTCATTGTGGTTAAATGAAATGTAGAAAAACCCTATGATGTGGTTTGGTCCTCATAAATGGCATTACAGGAATGCCACATGGAAATTACCATGAAATTCCAAAAGATCAACACTGCTATCAATATGCTTTTAAAGAGAACAGTCTCACATAATATAATGGCCAATGCACTTCGGTTGAAAGTGCTTTCCATTTTTGAGTTAAACGTTGAAATTAAAAATACAGTCTGTGGTAAAAATATGCTGATGCAGTTCAGTAAGCTGTAAAGCAAAATATTCTTTGTCATTGAACTGGGAAATTAACTTTGATAACAAGTTTAAGAACATTAACAGAATCTTGAAAGTAGCTTTTTATAATGGATTGGTATTTGAAAAAGAACCTTTCCAAGCAGCAATGACTTTTAGAAATATGGGGCTGCATTGGAGTATCTAAATTTACCGTAATCCTTTTTGGCTAAATGAGCTTTTTTATCCTTTCTTTCCACTGAAGCGTCCTGTGTGCCCCTCTAGCTGGTCCTGATGTTCTGCTGAACCCCTAGAGAGGTGACATATTTCAGGGGAATGAATATACTTTCAGGGCAGCTTTGGCCTTTCTGAGAATTGCTGCCACTAAACATGCATCATATAAACAACAAACAAAATATGTATGCATATCTGACCTTCACACTTGCATTCATATGCATTTGGACACCAAATCACAGTTACATGATTCTCTCAAAAGAGGTAATGGAAGTGTGGGGTTCATGTATCTGTGTTGTTTAATGCTTACTGGCAGGTGTGCCTTTCAAAGTCTGGTCCGGCACCGGATATGCTTTCAGTCCCTAAGGATCAGCTGGCTATTCTTGCTCTACCAGGGTGTTATGAAATGGAAACTGGGAAGCGACCTGGCAGGGATAATTGGAAGAAATTCTCATTAGAGTTGCAGAGTTGTGAATGAGGAAAGGGTCAAAAAGACAAAACAGGATTTCAACCTGGGGGGCGGGGGTTGGCCATATATAAATCTACAGACAGTATATATAGCTCCCAAATTTCAATTTTCTACGAATTACACATTCATCAGTTTGATAATTATAACGTGAATTAGCGTTCAAAGTTATCCATCCAGACTATATAATTTCAGAGAGCTTTGCAAATAATAGCTTCTTAAACATGTAACAGTGGTAATCACATATGAGGCACAGGATGCAATTTGAAGTTCAAAAGTGATGCTCAACTGCTTTGTGAAGGACTTTCCTAAATTTTCTAGCAGTTGATGTCTCCTCCATAATTTTAGCAAGATGCTAATTGAGGATAAAAAGTGAGAGAAAGACATTTTACCCAATCAGAAGTTTGGTTTTATAGTCATATAAAACCTGCATATAAGCAGGAAATGCACATTTTGGTTTTCATACTGCATGAAAGCACTACATGTATAAGATAGTCTTCCACATAGAGTTTCTGAGCAACAACTGGATTTTGGGTGGACAGAAGCTGTTTGGAAAAAAGAAAATAAATACTGCAGAAAAATTGGAGTTGCATTACATGAATTTTAAAAGACGGCTAGATTATTCCCAAGATACAGCTCAACCCACACTTAAGATGAATTCCCAGCGATGTTGAGTATAATCCAACACACAATTACACCTTCTTAACAAAAAAGCTATTAGAACAGGACAATTCTTTTCAGATTAAAAGTGTCTGGTCAGCATTAGAGTAAATGAATCAGCGAGTGTGGATTGGTGAAGTCATCTTGCTTTGTTACAAAGTTAATAAGTTGCTACAAAGTTGCTTCGGCTGTAATAACAGGAACAAGAGGAAAATCTCTCCCTTTTATTTGACTTTGCTTCACCACAGTTTTGTCCTGATTAAATCTGGGGGACATTTTTAGAAGGCTTTGTGGAGGTGGTAGAAGAAGAGGAACCTCCCTCTTCAGAAAAGCTAGCCTACGTGGCAGGATGGCTTCAAAGAAGCAGGAAGGCAAAACAGGGGGGGGATCCCCCACACGCAAACAGGACACGCAGTCACAAGCTCAGAAAAAAGATTTTGATATGGGAGATTTAAAAGAATTTATTTCAAAAATTCTGGATGATAAATTTCAAAAAGCTCAACAAGAAATAGATGATAAAATCCAAAAGTCTCAACAGGAAATTATGCAGGAAATGCAGCAGAACCAAAAGAAGGTGACCAAAAAATTAACAGATGTGGCGTCTGGCCTGGCAGGATTTATTATGAAAGTTGAGTCAAAAGTGGATGAATTTAAATCAGAAGTTAATGCTAAGATGAAAAATAATGATCATACATTTTTTGATGTTGATGATAAGATGCAGAGAGTTGAGAACGAGATTGTCATGATGCAATTCCGGGCAATGGAATTCGCTATACGGCTTCGAGGAATTAGAGAAGAGGAGAGACAAGATTTGAGACAGGTCTGTGCTGAAGCCCTAGCTGTGATCTTAAAAGTTAACCCTGATATGGTTTTCTGTAAAATAGACAAAATTTACAGAGTCAATTCCTGGGTGGCCAGACAAAGACAATTGCCTAGAGATGTGGTCATATATTTTACAGATAGAGTAATAAGAAATGATATCCTGCAAAAATCTTTTCTTACTTCTGTGCAAGTCGGAGGATCGAAGATTACAGTTTATAAAGAGCTTCCACCTAAGATGTTAAAATCTAGAAAAGACTTTGGCTTTCTTGTTAAAGAACTGCAGAATAACCAGATTCCATTTCGTTGGGATGCTCCAACTGGCATAATTTTGAAATATAAGGGAGAGAGACACCGTTTGAATACTGTGGAGAAGGCGGAGCAATTTTATACTGATATCTTTAAAGAAAGAACACCATCCCCACGTACATCCACAGTTTTGGAGATTAAGGAGAGTGATAAGAAGCAACTTCAAGATCCGCAACAACAATCTAAGCAGGAATTAGAGGAGTTGAAGGGCGCTGAAGGAGGTCTCCTGGATGAGCCTTTGCTGGAACCTTCTCCAATTTTGGAGCCGGTCTGGATGGCTGAAGTCAAGGACCAGCGTATAACCCGAGCAAAACTCAAGCAATTTAAAGAAAAGTTACAGCAGGAAAGACAAGATGAAAAGGAGGCAAAGGCGATACAAGAGCCTGGGGCCGTGGGGAATGCAGGACAGAAGATTTCGGATGAAATCCGATTATTCTGTTCTTGGCTCCAGAAAGAGAATAATGATGATTAAATGTTTATCTTGGAATGTGAATGGGTTGAATGCAACACAGAAAAGGAAGAAAGTATTTGCATATTTAAAACAACATAATAATGACATAATTTGTTTACAAGAAACGCATATTACAGTTCAAGATCAAAATTATTTGAAAAATTCCAAATTAGGAACACATTTTATATCTTCAACTAACCAAAAAAAGAATGGTGTGGTTATTTATGTAAATAAAAAATTAACAGCCAAACTTATAGAAGCTGATCAAGATGGCAGGTTTGTAGCAATCGAATTACTTTCTGCTAATAGTCAAGTTCTTCTGATAGGAATTTATGCTCCCAATCAACAACAGGATTATTTCTATAAAATGCTACATACTAAAATACTACAATGGGATTATAGATCTATTTTAATTATGGGAGATTGGAATGGAGTAATTGATTCTAAATTAGATAAAAAGACTTTGGCGAAGTCAAGGATTAGACTACCATAGACTTTCTTTGATATGAAAGAAGATCTGGAGTTAAAAGATATTTGGAGAATACATAACCCAAAAGAACTGGATTATACTTTCTTCTCTGATAGACATAGATCCTTCTCTAGGATTGATTTCATTTTGTTGTCAGATGACTTACTTGTTAGGACAAAAAGAACAAAGATTCTGCCAAGAACTTTGACTGATCATAGTCCAGTGTGGATAGAAATTGAGACATGCAAGACTGAGAGACACTCTTGGAGATTAAATGAAAACTTGTTCAGATATGAAAAAAATATAATAGTACTTAAAAAGTACTTGAAAGAGTTTTTTGAAATGAATTTGAATAAAGGCACTCCAATGGAGATTGTGTGGGATGCAAGCAAAGCTTACATGAGAGGGGTGTTTATTTATATGAACTCTAAACATAGATTGATCCGACAAAAGAAAAGACTTGAATTGGAAGCAGAAATAAAGAATAAAGAACAGTTACTCATTAAAAATCCAACAGATGAAAGAACACATGGTGTCATAAAATTTTTGAAAGATCAATTTCAAATGCTTATAGCGGAACAAGTTGCAACAAATTTACAAAATACATTCTGCAACGCCAATAAACCGGGCAGGTGGTTGGCCTACACATTGAGGAAGAAACAGAGCATACGGACTATTGATAGTATCGATATCGGAGGGAAAGAAGTTGTTCAACAGAAATTAATTAAAGAAGCCTTTCTTGAATATTACACTAAACTATATGCTAGAGAGGAGGTGCAGAATGGACTTATAGAAAAATATTTAGACAACAAAAGAGTTACAAAAATTACTGAGCAACAAAAGGAAAGAATGAATTATCCTATAACAGAGGAGGAGATAATAGCAGCAATAAAACAATTAAAAACAGCCAAAGCTCCTGGAACGGATGGTCTGACTGCAGTGTACTACAAAACTTTGCAGGCAGAAATGGTGGAACAACTCAGAGACTTATTTTGTAATATACAACAAGGGGGAAAAGTACCCCCATCATGGACTACAGCTTACATTTCTTTGATACCAAAAGAACAAGCAGGTCCCAAAAAACCGGAGAATTACAGACCAATATCTCTTTTGAATACGGACTATAAAATTTATGCAAAAGTACTAGCCAACAGACTGATGCCAGTAATTCAAAAAGTGATTCATGATGACCAAGCGGGATTTATTGAGGGTAGGCATATGAATGACAATGTAAGGCAAGTAATAGACTTATTGGAATATCTTGAGAAGAATAAACAGATCCCTGCAGTGCTGGTTTTCTTGGATGCAGAGAAGGCCTTTGATAAAGTGGACTGGAATTTTCTACTAAAGACTTTAAAAAAGATGGACTTTGGGGACCAATTTATACAGGCGGTCTCAGCAATTTATCAAGAGCAAAAGGCTCAGATTATTATTAATGGAAGTTTGACAACAGAGTTCAAAATCGAAAAAGGAACAAGACAGGGATGTCCGTTGTCCCCATTGTTGTTTATTTTAACACTAGAAGTCTTGTTAAATACAATAAGGGACTCTAATATCTTGAAAGATATAATGATAAGGCAAGAGGATTACAGAATAAAGGCATTTGCAGATGATCTGGTTGTTACCCTAACACAGCCAATGGAATCAATAATCCAGATGAAGGACATTATACAAGACTATGGTAAAGTTTCAGGTTTTAGATTGAACCAGAAAAAAACCAAGATGATAGTCAAAAATATGACACAAGATCGTAAACACGAGCTCGAAAGGAGGGCAGGTTTTGAGATTGTACCAAAGGTAAAATATCTAGGAGTTCAGGTTGAAGAATCAAATATGAAATTGTTTCAAAATAATTATGAGGTGTTGTGGCGAGAGGTGCAAAAAGACATGGAGACTTGGAAAAAACTGCAGCTGTCTTTACTTGGAAGAATAGCAGCAGTTAAGATGAATATTTTGCCAAGATTTCTCTTTTTGTTTCAAATGATTCCGGTGCTTAAAAATGATAAACAACTAAAAGTATGGCAAACTGGAGTGAACAAGTTTATCTGGAACGAGAAGAAACCAAGAGTAAAATTGAAAATTATGCAAGATGTTCCAGAAAGGGGAGGTCTTAAACTTCCAAACCTACAGTTATATTATGATGCAGCAGCTTTGACTTTAACAAGTGATTGGTTTGGAGGAAAAAAGACTGGAATATTAAATGCAGAAAGTTTTGATTTGGAATTTGGATGGCACGCTTACCTATTTTATGACAACAAAGTGGATAAAGCATTTAAAAGCCACATACTTACAGATTCTTTGTTGAGAGTTTGGAAGAAGCACCGACTCAAATGGGATTATAAAATACCGCTATGGCTGGATCTTGGTCATACTTTGTGGAATACAAATATAATGTCACTCGGGGGGTTTTTATACAAAGAGGTTCTTTTTACAGATGCGGGCAGATGGCAGCTGAAGACATTACAGACATTGTTGGCCGAAGGGATTAATCTAACTTGGTTACAATATAATCAATTGCAATTGAGATGGAAAGAGGACCAAAAAACTGGTATTATGATGTATGAGGAAGAATTGGTCAGACACATAAAAGAGAAAGGTCCAATGCATATTAAAAGACTTTATAATGTTTTGTTAGAAAGGGATTCAGAAACTGAATTAGTTAAAGATTGTATGATTAAGTGGGCACAAAAGTTTGAGGAACCAGTGATGTTGGAAACATGGGAAAAAATTTGGGTTCAGAATGTTAAATTTACACAGTCACAGAATTTGAGGGAAAATTTTTATAAAATGTTTTACAGATGGCATTTAGACCCCAAAAAATTGTCGTGTATGTACCCTAATGTGCAGCCTAAATGTTGGAGATGTGATTGTCTAGATGCTATATATTATCATGTTTGGTGGACCTGTAAGAAAGTTAAGGCTTTTTGGATAAAAATTTGGTGGGTCATGCAGAATGTTCTGAAGAAAAAAATTCAATTTTCTCCACAATTGTTTTTACTGGGTATAGTTAAGGGTTTTACATTGGGTGAAACAAAACTGATATTGCATATGATAACAGCAGCAAGATTGTTGATAGGTAAATACTGGAAAAATGAAGCGCTGCCCACGATTGAGGAATGGACTTTGAAGATGGCCAGTTTTGCAGAGATGGCGAAGATTTCAGCATATCTAAAAGATTGTTCACAAGAGACTTATGAATGGGAATGGAAGAGGTGGATAGATTATGTTCAGAACAAATATCAAACCAGGAAGTATCAAATAGCTTTTATTTGAAAATGTTATATTAAGATAGAAATATTTTAAGGTAATGAGGATGAAAATTTATTCGAAAATGTTATATTAAGATAGAAATAGGTTAATGTAAGGAAGATGAAAATTTATAAGGGGGAGGGAGGGGTTCAAGTTTTATATATAAAGGAGGGTTTTTCCTTTTACTTGATATGAGTATAATGTGTGGAAGTCTGGGGGGGAGGGGAGGGTTAGGGTGGGTTAGGGAGGTTGGGAAGTTTGGGGTGGGATGAGGGGGGGAAAAAAGGGGTGAAAATGTAATTGTAAAACTTTTGCAATAAAAGTGTCTGGTCTGGAGGTTGTAATATTTTGGCAACCCATTGCTTGTAGTAGAGTTTATAAAAGACAATCTTCAAATAGGCAATCTTCAAATAACATTACTGCTTTAGAGAGTTTGGGGACAGAAACAGTGGCAGTGTAGAAAAACTTCAGATTTTTTTTAAAAAAATGACAGCAGCCTATTTAAAGAAATGAATGTCCTCCGTTCCTTTTCTGAAGTAGCAGTTGCCCTGTCTTCAAATGATTGGCCTGTCCTAGGCCACTGAACCCCACATACCTAGAGAAAGATCTTAGGGGACAGCATTAGAAACCAGTGACAGACCACCTGGCTGCTAGCAATGTGCTTGGCAGGAACTGGCCTGCTGCTTCCATTGTGTTTGAATCATTCTAACATTGTAAAGAACACCAAGATCTAATTTACTTTGTGGGAAATTGGAATTTTGCCACCAAGACAATGAATTCTGACACTATGTATGCTCAACTGCGCTTTTAAAACATAGATCTAAAGACAGTAGACTACAATACAATATATTCACACCCCTAAGATCCGTGTATTTATCAGCCTATCTCTACTAATTTGATTATAAAAATAACAGAAATTTAGAAGAAATCAAATGTGAATTAGGTATAGTCTGTTACAATTGACAAAGGATTTCAGCAAATGTAACTTTGTGTCAGTTTTCTATGAAAAGCTATGTTTACTGAAATGCACTTCTCATTGTGATTATGAATATTCAAATCAGATATCCTCTATCTACCTATCTATCTATCTATCTATCTATCTATCTATCTATCTACCTCGTCATCATCATCAATCTACAGTATCTATCTATCTAGTTGATGTTCATTAGGATAAACCCCTGCTTTTTCATTCTTTATCCACAAACGTCTATATGGGAATACTGTCATTGTGGTAACTAAAACTAACCTATCAGTACTGCATTTTCAGCAACACACATACACACCACATACTTCTATGTTATCTGTTCTTTTTAAACCATGATTGGGAAGAAACTAGTGAAAGAATTAGTTTTAGGATCATGAAATCTGTTTCAGGAATGATTTCCAAAGGATCCCAATATGAAAAAACTAAACATGCACAAGATTTTATATACATACATACATACTTACATACATACATACATACATACATACATACATACATATGTATTTATTTTATAGACACTAATCAGAAGCTCCCAATTTAGCATTAACTTATACATGTTCTCCCATGAACAGCTGTAGCAGAACAGGTAGTCTCCAATAGAAAATAATATATGTAGCTTGGAGGTGAACTGTGGAGTCCTTGAAACTCTGGGGAAAAAAGCAACAGCTGGTTTTGAAGACTTATTATTTTCTGTATCTTAATGGGCAACAGTTTCATCAATATATTTCATAATATATTTCAGTGCATGAAATTATACAACAGAAGAGGCTATTGTGTTCAAAAGTAAACTTTATAAAATCATCTTGTGAATTCCATATAATGTAGCAAAGGACATGCAATAAAAATTAGGCCATGAATGAAAATTATAATGGGTGGGTCAGAAATGTGAGATATACTGTAAACTAATAAATAAATTGTTGTTAAAAGTAGATGAAACTTTCTCATGCTGCTGCTTTGTATATTAAATTGCAAATGAATTCACTTCATGATTATCAAAATTGCATCATTATTTGATATAGGTAATTTTTATTTTTTTGGATCATGATAATATTAAGTATTAGACCTGATCCCCGCAAAATAACAATACAATGCACACCTTACTTCTATGATTGAAATGCAATTTGAAAAGCAGGATATATCAGGTAGACCTTTATGCAGTGGTGGGCTGCAAATTTTTTAACAACCGGTTCTCTGCCCTAATGACTGGCTGGGTGGGCGTGGCCAACTCGATGTCACTTACATCGAGGGGCGCTTCACCTCCCCCACCCTCTCATGACCGTGGGGATGCTGCAACGGTCATAAGTGTGAAAAATGGTCATAAGTCACTTTTTTCAGTGCCCTTGTAACTTTGAATGGTCACTGTTGAACTGTTGTAAATCAAGGATTACCTGTACAAAAATACAAAAAGCTTCTTTGCTTGCAAAAAGCTGCCCTAAATACCAGTCATTAGAGTAGAAATGGGGTTTCATTCTTCTAGGAGAGGGATGGGTGCTAACTTCCTACAATTGGTGCCATGTTACTATGCCATATTATCATGAGAGAAAACCAAAACAAATTGGGAGGAGGATCCACTTATTACCAGTGAGCAATCATGTGCCTTGCCCACTCCTGTCCCAAGGGTGCTTTTTCAAGAGGCAACTGACTTTCTGGAAACCAAAAAAGTCCAGTTGCCTCTTGAAAAAAGCACCTTTAGGACAACCCTGACCTGGATGACTGACGAATCTCCATAGATAAGAGACTCCTGTGCTCAGTGAACTGACAAAGCACAGTTTCCCACCCAGGAGAAGCAATCACTAGATCCATTTGCACCACTTAAAGATACCAGCTGGTCTCACTCACCTCACAAGATATCTTTAGGTAATCATCCAGATTTACGGAAAGATCACATGCTCCCAGAAAGGCAGTAAAAAAATCAGACAGAATGCAAGCTTGCAGCCTGCCGCTCAGCCATTTCTTCTATGGCTATGCCAACCCTTCTGTAAATAGCTGTTCCAGCCATGTTGGAAGTATACTCCAAAAAGCTTAAAATAACCCTTTAACAATCTTTAAGAAAGTCAAGCCCCAGGAATAAAAGTACCACAAAAACCAGGGGCGGGATGACAATGACTACAACGAAGCTCAGTCTACAGACAGAAAGTCTGGGTGAAAGGCTTACAATGTAACAAGCTTAACCCAGAGGCAGTTTCTGGCTATATACATACATACATAAAGCACACACACAAACCCTGTTATAAGTATTGTAGCAATGTTACTAAAATGTACATATAGATTTCACTAATATTTTTTTAGCATTTTTCAACCATGAGAATTATTCAACCTCTATTACCCGAGAGTTACCGTAGCTCCTAGTATTGCCCTCCATCACATATATACTGCAAAGTGCCTTGATAATATGATGGAAGTCAGATGTTTTAAATAAATAAACAAAGTATTGTTCTAACTGCCTGAAGTCTATGGACCTTTCAACTGGAAGGCTGGAATACTCTATATAGTCTGTCTGGATGAGAAGCGAAACGTCTTCAAAGAAAAACCAGGAAGTCCAGTTGCCTCTTGAAAAAGCATCTTTGGGACAACCATGACCTGGATGACTGAGAATCTGACATAGAAAATTGTCTGGAACACTGGGAGGGGCCTTTCTCAGTTCTCTTCCTTTTATCTTCTGGTGCACCATATTACATATACAAGGAGGTGGAAGGGAGAAAATTCCATCTTCAGTATGTCTTCCTATAAACTCACTATAATTAGAAAGTTGTTTACTATCTTCTGCTCCTATTTATATATTCTTGGGTGTTGATTTTCAGTAGAAGTCATGTGGAACAACATTTGAAAACACATGTTACAGAACATGCCGTGTGTAGATGCAATCCTGAACAGGGTTAATGCGACCTCCTTTTCATGAGAAAAATAACGGGGGGGGGGGAGGAATGGAAACACAGAGATCCTTTCCCAGCCTTGTCTCATTTTCAAGTGACCACCCATTCCATCTTGGAATGTTAATAAAATGATCCCCACAATATCCCGTATCAGAAAAGACTTGGAACCTGGTGGAACATGTGCTTCTAAGGCTGCCTTGAAATGATGTAATCTATGTCCAGATAATTTAATAACCCTGAATCTCTCCCTTATAGTATTGCTATGCTTGACTAGTTTAACTCCTGGCACAATAACATGAAATCATATAACAAATTCAGTACAAAGTAAAAAACAATCTGTAATTAACAAGCCAGGCCTTAATCATGCCTGAAAAGTACATAAATAAAAAGTGCATAAAATGATAAGATAATGTTGTGCCTCTACTAGTTTTTTGTGACACTCCCCATAGCCAATATTTATGAAAGCTGGGGGCAGTTGCCAATGGTGTCCTGCCTCACCAGCTTCATGCCTAACAATAAGCAGGAATAATACTCTCCTGTTGACAGAGGGCAATCAATTGATTAAAGAGGTGCCACTGTATATTATAATACATATTCTTATCTAGCCATGCCGTGTATAACATTGGGGAAGCTTCTGTGGAATTCAAGTCAGGGAGCCAGCCAGATAGTTCATCCAATAACGTAATTAAGGGAGATAGGGAAGAGACAAAGAAAGAAAAACAATGATAGAAAGAACCTCTGTACATTATCTTGAACATAAACAACCCAATAATGTTAGTAGAATATACAAGAGATGAAATGAGGTTTATGGCAGACAGATCTGCACTGACCTGTATGAGAGTTCACAGAACAGATACTTGGCATGTTGTATATGTGTAGCTTCTCTGCATGTGATTAAAACTCACCTTTAGGTCAAGAAAAGGACAAATATCATGGTCAAGGGCTTAATGCTATGATTCCCCTTCTGATTCCTTTTCATTCAGCTAATAGCCTCTTATTAGTTTCTTAAGTAGAGATAATGAGAGAGAGTAATGAGGGAGAGCAGGGCAGGGATACATATATTTCCTTTCTTTTAATTCAAGTATTATGGTTTTCTCTCATTTTTTACTTAATAGTCTATTTCATTCTCACACCTACAGCTGCTTCTATACAGGTCTATACAGAAATATGATCTATTGAGCAATAACATACAGTATATAGATATCTAGGGTGCCCAATTAAAACATATTCAAATGTGCATTTTATATATGCTCAAATGAATGTGCAAATATCATGCAATATAATTCATTCAGTCTCCCATTCAATGAGTGAAAATCCTGAACAACTGTCAAACTAATTGAGAAGCCTCTTGATTCATTTGATTAAATTCTGCCAATAATTGAATTAATTGTGGCTCCTATTGATTGCTATTAACTAATTACTTTCCTGTTTGATGGAAAACAATCCTGTCCCCTTTTGAGACCATGGTGTGTCAAATTTCATATTTATTAAATTTATATGCTGCCCATCTCACTTAGAAGTGACTCTAGGCAGCTTATAAACAGGTAAAAGCAACAAGATAAAATGTTAAAATATTGGTATTAACATAAATTTGACTTAATAAGTATAACTTTCAAAATACTATACACATTTAAACATAGTTGCTGCATGTAATAACTTTTTTCTCAAATGGAACAATTGTTGGAATTTCTATACACTACTGTATAGAAATATATATTTAAATAAAGTATTAATTTCTATTGCATTTTTTTCATTTTTTTAAAAAAATCTTATCTTACATTTATAGGTTTTTGTAAGCAAATAGTCCTTGTGATGTTTTTAAATTGTGCTTTCAGCATTTTCAACACATCAATACTTCAACACCTGTAGCAGTCTAGCCTATTACACTATTCCACAAATAAATTCATTTTTAGAAAATCAAAAAAGTTCATTTTTTTAAAAAATAAAACATTAATCAACATTAGAATACCTGTAACACTTTTCCATTGAATAATTGAGAGAGAAGTGATTTGTACATGATTCTGTTCATAAAGTTAATCTGGCATTATAATTTTTTTAGGAAGCCACAAGAGTAACACTGCGGCCTTTTCAGGAATATATATGTGTACATTGGCAATGATTCATCCTTCTTTGGTAAAAATGACAGATCAAACAATTGGCGGGAAACAGAAGCCCGAAATTAAATTGTAGAAGACTAGGTGTTCCATTCAGGAAGTCATATATTTAACTTTTGACAAATTTATCTTTAAGAAAGAATAAAAATCAGATAGTAAAAAGCAGCTTCTGCATAAGGTCTCAGAGTACAGCCAGATACAACTTAATTGTAGTACTGAAGAGGACGTTCAGTCATTTTGTCAAAGATCCGTTTCCTGCTTAGCTTACGAAAACAAAATAAATACGTGTGTCAACTGTTGATTCCGAAAATGTGGTTTCCACCCATATCTGATACTTCTTGTTCTATCAAGCTTCAATTTTATATGTTTTATATATAAGGAGGCATAGACATTTCAAATCACAAGTTCAAAAAACTCTCCTTAGTTTTTATATGCTGCAAGTATTGATCAATACAACTTAAACTAGATTGAAGAAAACGATACATTGATAGGAAATGTTGGTATTAATTTGTAATAAATAGAACCTTTGCTGTTTCTGGGATGCTATACAAAACTTTTTTCTCTTTCTGACTCACTTCTGTATGCAGACATCAATTTTCAGAAGTACCAAGGGAAATGTATATGTGCATGTGTGTGCGCACATGCATGTATATCT
This sequence comes from Arizona elegans, assembly GCA_022577455.1. Lineage (NCBI taxonomy): Eukaryota > Metazoa > Chordata > Lepidosauria > Squamata > Colubridae > Arizona > Arizona elegans. The sequence continues at coordinate 238,313,820 of JAKOOJ010000001.1, read as the reverse complement.
ATCTTACATTTACAAAACAAACAAAGGAGGGAAACATGATGCTTCCATTAAAATTAAAAACAGCCAAAAACATGGCTGACACAAGTAAAAATAGATAGATTCCACCACTGAAAGCAAAAGCAGGAGTTTACAAAATATTAGAGAAGGAATTAATGACAGGCACTCCTGCTAAGATGATGTTTATTGGGTCACAATAAAAAAGGGCCAAAGAATAACTCTCTAGATAGGATATATCAAATAACTAGGAGAAATGAGAAGGTGTGGCAAAATATAGTACCAAATTTTGACAAAGCTACTGAGTGAATAGCAGCATCACTATTTTCTTAGATGTGAATTCTGATGCCCAGTTTGAAATGTCTGAACTCCTTTACATACAATGGTACAAAATTTAACTTGATGCATCAAAATGATACAAAAAATTGGGATACATTTTGGGTGGGAACCATTTTTGGGGGGTTACAAAAGTTAATATAGCTTTTTAAAAATTGGAGAACAATGTTGCCTGAATCTGAAATCCAACTCCCACACTCCATTTACATTTGAACCCTCTGTGTGGAAAAGCAGCATTTTGCATAGAAATATCTACCACCTTCAAATACAGGAATAGATTTGGAGTCATTGGATAGCATTTGAGTAGACCCAGAAAAATGAAAATGGACCCATCCATTTTTTCCCACATGAAGATCGCTCTACTTATTGCCAATTACTCCTGTAACTGAACCACTTCATCAGAGACTTGAGTATAATAAATTAATTATACATAGATGGTAGCTGCTTTCAGAGCTAAAGTAGATGAAGATAACAGCTATGTTCATTGTAAGTCTCCCTTTCTAACTCTTCAACGCATAATAGATGATGACCCTCTCTTGTTTCTAATAAATAAATTATACACATATTAGCTAAGAATGTTTCAGACATTATGGTCTAGAGAGCTGGAAATGTCTGGAAATTAGCTTATAAAATGCACTCAGTGCCAATCATATCTTGGAGTAGGGTAACAAAAGTTATTAGAATAACAATACCTCAAAGAAAATCTCTAGTATATTTCACAGCTGCTTTCTATTGTTCCATATTTCACAACCTGCAATTAATTATATCTATCAAAAGCAAGGGAGAGGGAGGGACTTGTGAATTAGTGTTTTTCATTGTTCCTCCTGTTTCTGAGAAACACATGCTGCAACCAATGATGATGTCAGCTGTTGTCCATTCAGCAGATTTGAACCTGTTTACTGTGTCCAAATTTAAATGTTTTTCTCTAAGAGACGAAAGAAAAACTGCAGAACTCTTGACAAATCAAGAAACATGTTTGAATGCAAGGGACTGCTGAATTTTCAGTAAACCAAATGAAAAATCCTGCAAGCTAGCTGATAAAACACCTTTCTGATTTCCAATGTGTGTATGGTGCTTAAACAGCAAAAATTGGTATAGGTTACTTATGTCTTTTGATTTAGGGCTTCAATCTGCAACAATTCTTAACAAAAAATAAGAACTGTATTATATTTTGATTAACCACTTGTCTAGGAACTGGTATAAATTATGTTACATCTAGTCATAATAATATTTTAAAGTAGATCTATTGAATAAATACACAAGTTATTCAAAATCAAATAACTCTTAAGATCAAATTAACTTAATTTCAGTGAGCCTATTCTAATTAAAGCAAAGTCTCGATTCAGTCTGTTTGTATTTATTTATTAAAACATGGAACTACTCCTTTCTTGCTTGAATCATTCAGATATGACAGGCAGGCAGGCAGGCGATAGATGATAGAGACAGACAGACAGACAGATATAATGCTTGTATGTGTACAAGCCACCTGGAGTTGGATGGGATCTAAATTATGTAAATAAATTTAAATACTGTAATATCATAAAAACAATATTTTAGAATAAATAGCCAAGATGACCAAGTTAGTTACTAAAATACAAACATAATTTGCCACACATGATGCCAGAACCATAAAGGAGGTCAATTGCTTTTATTAAACAAGATATCACAGTTACTTGCTTGCTGATTTATTTATTTATTTATTTATTTATTTATTTATTTATTTATTTATTAAATTTAGACTGTGTTCAACTAAAAGTGATTCTAGGCAGCTACATTTAAAATAGAAAACAGTACAAAAGAATCTAAACATATGGACAAACGGTAGTGGCAACTGCAGGAAGCTCCACCCACCCACCCGGACGTAATGTGTGACTACTGCGTATACGCGCTCATTTTTGTGAACCAGTAGGGAAGGTAAGTGAATCCCACCTCTGTCTATAACCAAACCAAATCAGTCTCGGAATAGATAACTTCCTACATAATTTGATTTAATGATCCCACGGATTAGTATTAAAAATATTGTTTGATCTAAGTTGAGATCAAAATAATACCTAAAGATTTGGTAAAGGGAGTAGAATACATGGTCATACTGCTTTTCAGTCTGGGTATAACTAAACCATTTCACAAATTTCATATCCTAAGGGGAATGGAACAGATTTATCAGCCTTAGCTAATTAAACACATATTTTAACACAGATTCCATATAGTCATCCAGATATGAAAGGCGTTTCTAGATTGCAATCTGGTTCTTTAACAAAGAATCATTCCATTCAAAATAGTCTGAATATTACTTTCTTTACCAATCTGGAATACCTAAGTGTTTTCTGGAGAAAGGCTCTTCCTTGCAACTGTTAATTGGCATTTCTCCAGTCTATGAGTCATCAGAAAAATACAACATAATTTGTGCTGCCTCATGGCTGAAGTCTAATTTGCCTTAGTAACGAAATTGCAAATGTTTATGTCCTTGCAATTTTCCTACAAGACAGTTTAAGGGTGATTAGTGAATTTCTTTGGCTTCATTTCCCATCCTATACAGTGTCACCTGCTTGCAAGCAAAGTGTCATCAATTCCTATTTTTCAAAGAAAAAATAGTAAGAAAAAGCTGGATGAATTTAGTGTAAGTAATAGTTGTCAGCATGGGCAGCATTAGGGACAGGTATTCCAGAAGATCAAGAGACTTCTGTCCATAATAGTTTGCCACCAGATCAATGGGAAGGAGCAGAATATACCTACATTAGACCAGGTTTTTCTTTATGACCCAGGGGAGCAGGATAGCAAGGTGGTGGTAGGAAACAATGAATGATCAGTGAATAGTCCATAACGATGGGCATTATAGATAATTTCTCTACTTTCAGAGCATAAAATCCCCGGCCAAACAAAATATCAAATTCATCATGTGCTGTGTGCATGTTTATGCCAGATGACAACTGGGATCCATAATTACTGTAGCAGACATGAAATCCTCACCCATTTCTGTTCTTTCCATCAAAGCAGAAAGAAAATTGCCCTACAGCAGAGGAACAAAAGTTCAACTCCTGACAAGATGACTTTGGGAAACTGCAAGAAAAGCAAGACCAACTTGAATATAGTGTGGATTGATTACAAGAAGGCGTTTGATTCTGTGCCACATGATTGGATAATCACGTGCCTAGAAATAACAAGAGTCAATAGAAACAGCCAAAGCTTTGTCCAAGACCGATGGCACAATGGAAGACACAGTTGCTGATCAATGGTGATAAATTGGGAAAGGTTAATATCAAGAGAGGAATCTTCCAAGGATATTCATTATTGCTCCTGTTGTTTGTCATTGCACTGATTCCTCTGTCAACAGTACTGAATAACTCAGGCCATGGCTATCAAACATCAAAAACATCTGCCAGACTATTCTATCTCCTTTACATGGACAACTTGAAGCTGTATGGGATAATGCCACCCAAAATAGAAGTGCTGCTACAGTATAAGATGGGCTCCAGGAGTTAAAAAGCTCAGAAGACAAAACCTTTGGTGACTGTGACTGACTCAGGTTGGATCCTACCTTGATGTTCTTGTGGGGTTTGAGTGCTCTGAGGAAGATGAGAGCTATGCCAGAGATTCAATCATACTGACAGGTCTCATCAGAGGAGTCAGACAAAGAGTTCTCTCCCATCAAAAAATATGGTGAGACATAACTTAGAGAAACCCATACCCATTCAGTCATCACCCACATTACAGGAACCGTACTAGGTGTTGGAGTTCCTGGATATCTGGTGAAAAATGGGCTACAGAATTCAGGATTGCTAGCTGAATAACAAAGGCCAGTAGCTGAAGAACTACTTGAAGAAAAGGTGTCCTTACAAAGAAATAATGATCTGTTATTACACATCAAGCCCAACAAGAAGAGGATATTTGAAACAAATGTACCAATTCTGGAAAGAACAAAATCCAGAATCATAGCAGATCATTGTTGAGTTATAATACAAAATGTTCACAGAAGAAGAATGGGAAGAATTGCAAAGATTCTGTTCATTGCAAAAAAAGAATTGCAAAGATTCTGTTCCCAGAAAGAACACCGAAATTCCCTCCAAAAAGAGGTCTAGGATAGTCCAATGCCACAGCAGAGATCATTCCAGTTAGATTAGGAAAAGAGCCTATTGTGCAGAAGGTTATACTGTGTAGTAAAGTATTCTTCCACTACTTCAGCTCCTCAAATGCAGCAGCAGACATTCAACATTAGCACACTGTTATTCTATTACTGAGATGAAGTTTCCATAGACACACATACAATGCACACCTACACGCCCAGCCCTAGGCTGCTGTATCATAAAGCAGCAGACACAACTGGAAGTGATTGACTCCTCTCTTAGCCAGGTGTCTGCAATATATGCCAGGTCAGCACTTTTGGCATTATACCAGGGATAATACATGTTTGATCGGCAATCGACCTGGCATTAAAAGCAAGGACATTTAGGCTGCAGATATGTCCGATCACAAAGTTTAAAAAAAGAAAGAGGAGATCTTGTAGAGAACTAATGAAAAAATCCAGCGGGATATATATAGCCTACAAATCAAATGAAATTTTAAAGATGTTCCCAGAAAGTTGCTATAAAATAACACAAAATTGCCTTGAATTTTATTTCATGACCTATATATGGTCCGTTCTCATGTCAACCTTCAGTTCACTGTTGCATTTTTTGTCGTATAAGGTCATTTGTAGAGTTTTAGAGACAGCCATTCTGTCTTAATGAATATTCTCCTCAGATTATATGGCAACAGTGCATCCTAAACTAACTAGTGTGAGATTTATCATTCTAGGCTGGCACATCATGTACTCTTTTCTTCTTCCACGGAAAGCAAGGCATTCTTTTTTCTAGCAAGCAGAAAATGCAATATTCAGAGCAGTCATCCTGTCCTAATATGTATACAGGTAGTCTTCGACTTATAATCATTGTTTAGTCACTGCTCAAAGTTACAACGGCACTGAAGAAAGTGACCTATGACTATTTTTCATACTTATGACCATTGCAATATCACCATGGTCACATGATCAAAATTCAGATGTATGGCAACTGGCATGCATTTATGACAGTTGCAATGTCCCAGGGTAATATAATCATTTTTTGCAACCTTCTGATGAGCAAAGTCAATTGGGAAGCCAGATTCACTTAACAACCGTATTGCTAACTTAACAATTGCAATGATTCACTTAACAACTGCCATGTTAAATGATGGAAATTTGGGGTTCAATTGTGGTTCTTATTCAAGGACCACCTAGATGTGCTTAGAAGTAAGGTCTCATTGAAACTTTCTAACTAAATCAACCTTAAATTGAATTGCAGTTGAAAAAGCTAGAATTGGTTCAATTCAACAATTATCAGTCACAAATACATCAAGTAATGTCATAGGTTTTAGATGTGATTATCCTTTTGCATTGTTGTATTATCAGTAATATATTTATGTTTCCAAAACTATAACCCTATGAACATGTATAGGTTTGGATTGCTGCTGCAGTTCTTGGTAATAATGAAACAAATATTGTATACTGATAGTAGAGAATCTCCATATATATTTCTGTTTCATAAATACCTTAAGAATCACTTTGATTCTGAATTTTAATGCTTACTGAATATTCTATAAATAGTTTATCTTACATTAAGTATTTACCAGAACTATCTTATACTGTAAGTCCCTTCCCAAACTATGATTATCACATATTGCAGAAACAAAAAATCAACTATGGCTTATCTATGTTTATCAGAAAATGAACATGCAGTTGTTAGTATACAAGATTCAGACATTTTCCCTCTAGGCTACCTTTTGTTATTAATTTTATTTATATTCTGCCCTTATTATTTTTATAAACAAATCAAGGCAGCAAACATATCTAATACTCCTTCCTCTTCATATTGTTCCCACAACAACAGTTCTCTAAGGTTATAAGGGTGCATCATATTTTTGCAGCATTCAGGCTAAATTTTTATATAAATGCTAAAGGAAAACTTTCTGACAGTGTTACATGCATAAGAAATGTTCTGGGTGTATAGATTTCTAGATCTTAGGACATAAGCTATTGCTCAGGATAATTCAGAAAGCCAAAGAATACCTGTAGTTAATGTGCTTCTTTCACAGGTAGTCCTTGACTTGCGACCATAACTGAGCTCAACATTTCTGTTGTTAAGTGAGTTTTGTCCCATTTTACAACCTTTCTTGCCATAATTGTTAAGTGAATCATTGCAGTTGATTAGTTAGTAAGATGGTTGTTAAGTGAATCTGGCTTTCCCATTGACTTTGCTTCTCAGAAGGTCGTAAAAGGTGATCAGATGACCCTGGGATTCCATGACCGTCATAAATATGAACCAGTTGCCAAGCATCTGAATTTTGATTACATGATCATGGGGTTACGCAAAGGTCACAACTGTGAAACAGTCATAAGTCACATTTTTCAGTGCCATTGTAACTTTGAATGGTCACTAAATGAACTGTTGTAAACCGAGGACTACCTGTATTATAGAAAGGCCTTTGATTGTGTTATTCACCTCAAGCAGTAGAAAATGCTCAGAAAAGTGATAAGAATTGCAGAATATCTCATTGTCTCATGTAAAGTTATTCACAGATGTGAAGACCTCAGTACATAAAGAACATGTACGGAAAGAATGGCTTCTGGTTGGCAAAGGAATGAGACAAAGCTATACAATCTCCCTTAGTCATTCAAAGTATATGCTAACTATATATTGAGGAAAAATGGATTGGAAGATTACCATGATTTTAAAGTTGGAGAAAGAAACACTAATAACCTATGCCAGGGGTGGGCAAATATGCCCCCTTTATGACCTGTGGACTTCAACTCCCAGAATTCCTGAGCCAGCTTGGCTGTCTCAGGAATTCTGGGAATTGAAGTCCACAGGTTGTAAAAGGGCCACAGTTGCCCACCCCGACCTATGCTATGCTGATGACACTATTCTAAAAGTTACCATCCAAAGTTATTCTGTGGCAAGATGGATGGCTAATAAATTTTTACAAACAAACAAACAAATGCAAAGGATCTGTGAAGTCTAGTAGCTAAGAAAGCAAACAAGATAAAAACTACTTACAAAGGCATTGCAAAGAATATTTCAATGAAAGAAAATATCTGAAAGATTTGAATAATGAAACAATATGTAAATTCTGAACTGTACAGATCAGAATACTCATTTAATGGTACAATTATGTCAAGACTATTTTGGCAAAATAAAGTTATTGAACAAATCAACCCAGCTTTACTACCCCAACCACAAATGATGAAGCTCAAATTATACTTTGGACAAATTATATGAAAATTTGTTCTCTGGATAAATTTCTAATGCTGGGGAAGATAAAAGAAATGAGAAGAGGATGATGACTAAGAGAATGAATTCAGTTATATTGGCAATGATATACTGCTAGAAATCCTAAAGAACCAGGACAGATTGCCATGGAGAAAATCTATCTAGGAATAGGAATAGGAGTATTCTTTATTGGCCAAGTGTGATTGGATACACAAGGAATTTGTCTCCAGTGCATAAGCTCCCACTGTACATATAAACAAGGTGATTAGTTACAGATCATAAGTCATAAGATACAAACAACAAATGATAAATTGTTACTAAGAGTCAATACTGACTCTTATTGTTAGTCAACTGTTGTTAAGACTCAGTGCTGTTACTTAATTGTTGTTAAGACTCAATTGTTGTTAAGAGTCAACACTGATTTGTTCACACATAACCAGTGGTCAAACCTTAACATTTCCAGAATCAATGTTTGTAGGGGATTGCTGCTGCCAGTTCCTACTTGTTATATTTATTTATATTTTGTTGTTTTGTAAAAATATTAACAACCACAACTGAGCCCAACACTTTTGTTGCTAAGTGAAAAAGATTTTGTAATCTTTCTTGCCACAGTTTTTAAGTGCATCACTGCAGTTGTTAAGTTAGCAGCACGAATGTTAAGTGAATCTGGCTTCCCCATTGACTTTGCTCATCAGTTTACAAAAGTTGATCATATGACCCCAGGACACTGCAACCATCATAAATGTGAGTCAATTGCCAAGTGTCTGAATTTTGATAACATGACCCTGGAGATGCTGTAACAGTCTTAAGTGTGAAAAATGGTCAGTGTCGTTGTAACTTCGAATGGTCATTAAATGAACTGTTGTAAGTTGAGGACTATCTATACAGTTAGTCTTCAAGTTGCAACCACAATTGAGACACAACCACAACTTCCATTGTTAAGCTATCTGGTTAAGAGAGTCACACTCAATTTTACGACTTTTGCTCTGGTCATTAAGCAAATCACCACAGTCCTCCATAATTTTTAAAAGTGGGAGGGTTTTCCAAGAACAAAAAATTTAGGAACACTGATCTACAACAAATAGATTTTCATAGGAAAATGTATCCAACAGAATGGTAGAGATGGCGGAGGGGTTAAAATGCAAAGCTGAATATTGTAAATATGTTTTTAATCAGTGTTTTTTTTGGGGGGGGGAAGGAGTTACTCTAATACTGCATATGTCAAATGCAAATGATTAAGATAAAATGATTTGCCAATACTTTTGAGGGGGGAAATATACCTGTCTGTATGCATTTTATGGACAAATAACAGATCACGCTTGTCTCTGGGCAGGTTCCACTGAAATTAGGACATATACCCACCATGCTTTTTGAGACTGATATATATTACGGTATGAATGTAGCCTCTCTGAGGTGTATAGCTGCAAGACAAAAATAAACAAGAGGGAACTGTGCATGTTAGTTCTGTTTTTTCTTGTCATTCTGGCAGATGTTACTACATAAATCTTGTGTGGAAACTTTTCTAAGTGGGAAGCCATTGATGGCCCTGTTTTCCACTCTCAATTTCAACACCTCATTGATTCTATCTTGAGCCACATCCTTTGATGGTATAAAACAGATAGTTCTAGCACAGGGCGGACTTCAACGGTTCTCCTGAATGAAATTCTCTCCATCAACTTTTTGGGGCGGTTATTCTAACATGATTAAAGTTGCCCAGCTAAACGATTAGCATTCCCCAAAGCTCCCTTTATTAAGCAGAAAGCATCCACCGAGGCTTCTTCTTTCAACAGCAATTCCATTAGTGATACCCTGTTCGTGTGGTGGAAAGTTATTGCCGAAAATCTCCCTTAGCAATTGTTTGTTTCAGTATTATTTCTTCCCTTATGCCGGAAAGGGCTAAATGGCTTTGGCCTCTCTGCAAGCGGTCAAGGGGCACTTTCGGTCGGCATATTCCTCTCCAATTCAGGATTGCTAATCGGCCCTTAACCTTTCGCAGCAGCGCCTCTCTTCTTCTTTTCCCCCGGTTCTCCAGTTACCCCCCCCCCCCACGCCGCTCGCGAACAAGAGGCGGCGTGTGACTCGGCTGCCACGCCACCCGTCTCTCCGCGCATCCCGCTGCCTCAGCTCCTTCTCCTTCCTCTTCGGGGGAGCAGCAGCATCTGCTGAGTTCCCGCCTCTATCTCCGCCCGGCACCAAGCAAGGCGGAGTGGGAGGGAGGCGGAGGAAAGAGCAGAGAAGCGGCGCCGCAGCGAGGGCAGCCGCAGCCAAAGAAAGGGAGTTTTGTCCTCGCTGCTGCTGCTGGTCTCGGAGCAAAGCAACCATGGCCGCAGTTTGCCTCAGGCCGAAGGCGGGCTGCGAAGCGCGAAAGGCAACTACGGCCGCAGGAGGAGCAAACGCCCAGCAGTGACCAGCCTCCTCCTCTCAAACGTCCAGGCCGCGCGTCCTCCAGCGTCGCGCGGCGAGAGGCGCCCCCCCCCCCACACACTCCGCTCCGCTTGGGCTCGCCGTCGCCCCTCTCACTCTCCCTTCGGCAGCGGAGGCGGTTACCACCAGCACCATGTGGGGGAGGCTTCTCTCCGAGATCGGGCAAAACGGGGACTACCGGATAGGTAAGGCGAGGGGAAACGGGCCAACTTGCGCGTGGCGTGGCGCGGCGGGGCACGCGGCGTCAGCTTGGGGGGCGGCAGCTGGTCCCGCTCGGTGCCCGGCAGGCGAGGCGGTGGGGCAAACTGGAGAGCGCGAGAGAGAGAGCGCGACCCTGAATTGGGTTTGGAAAGAAGACTCGCCGCTCGCCGGATTCTGGGCTGCGCTCTCTCCTTGCTTGCTCGCCCCGGGTTTGGACGGTGCCCTGCCAGTCTCCCCTCCCGGGTCTGCCTGCTTGGTTCCCGGGTGCGCAAGAGTTCGTTACTAACGCGCGCCCCCGCCGTCGCCATCAGGCTCGGGGCTCTGGAGAAGGAGCGGGGCGAAGGGAGAGTTGCGGAGAGGGGGAAGAAGAGCCGCGTCTAGGCACCCGGTGGAGGCAACGGCGATCTGCGCGGCCGTGCGGATTGCAACCAGCCCGGGTGGAGAGGAAGGAAGGAAGGAAGGAAGGAAGGAAGGAAGGAAGGAAGGGGGAGGGAGGGGAGCCCTTGACGCTGTAAAAAGCAATAGTAGAAGTAACGCTCCGGGTTCTATTTAGAGCTTTTCTCCACAATCCTCTTTAAATCTGGGATTGGAGAGCAGGGCTTGATTTGAGAAATGACAGCCAGCCAACGCCAAGTCATCGGGCTCCTTCTCAAATTGACCTCTTTTTCCGAAGCTTCCGGAGATGAGTTTGAAGACAAGAGAGGATTTGGCGTTAAAAAAAGGAATAAATGAAGTATGCTCCACTCTTGGTGCTTAGCTGGCCAGACAGAGAAAGAGAGATGTCCTTGTTTCAGAAAGTAGGGCCAACTTGGGTAGCAGGTAGGACTTTACCTTGAAATCCCGTAGACTGAAACAAAACTCCATCCCTATTATGGGACTGAGTGAATTACTCCTCAGAATAGAATAGGAATAGGAATAGGAATAAGAATAGAATAGAATAGAATAGAATAGAATAGAATAGAATAGAATAGAATAGAATAGAATAGAATAGAATTTTTATTGGCCAAGAGTGATTGGACACACAAGGAATTTGTCTTGGTGCATATGCTCTCAGTGTACATAAAAAGAAAAGATACATTTGTCAAGTATCATAAGGTACAACACTTAATGATAGTCATAGGGTTCAAATAAGCAATCAGGAAACAATATCAATATCAATTGTAAAGATACAAGCAACAAAATTACAGTCATATAGTCATAAGGAGGTAGTATAGTTGTAGCATTTGGACGGGTACCCAGTATGCCCTGCCTGGTTCACACATCAATATCTCAAGTTAGCAAAACAGGCCAGTGATCTGTCTTATTAAACCATCCAAGATAACATTGTGTTGAATATATTGTGCTTTGTTTCCGCTGTCAAACTCTTAAGTTGATACTGCTATGGAACAGTTAGATTGCCCTGGTTGAGAACAAGCTGTACTTTGCTGCACAGCTTTTAGGATAAATAAAGAGTTATTTGGTCATTCTTTTGATATGAATTACTGTACTGTTCTGTACTTTAGAGGAATAGAATGTGTTGCTTGAAAGGGTCAGCTGTTGTAGAGGAGAATAAGTATCATATCTCATAAAGATGTAATTGTTTACTACCTCCATTTTCTGATATTTTAATTAATAACCAGAGCCCTTTATGTTGAAACAATCAAACTTGTTTTATTGATAAATGTACTAATTTACATTTGGGTTACAAAAGAATCATAATCTTAAAAATGAACTGCAGAATTTGACTGGTTCACTATAAGTTTATATGCAATAATATATTTAAATAACACTTTCCTTGTCAGTTCATTAGTGTAGTGGTACTCCAGTGATCATGTGTCATAGCTGGGACAAAAGTAGTCCAGATGAAAAACATAATAAATTATGAAAAGTTTAATCAAATCTTTAAATTTACTATAAATGATAAAAATAATCACAGAATGCCTAAAAACATATATTGGTAAACATTGGAAAAAGTGAACCTTTGCCTCTGTCATGGCGGAACTCAATATCTTTGACAGAGTGATTGGTGGCACTTATATAAAAAGTTGAAAACAACTGCATTAGAATATATTGTTGTACCTATTTTATCCTTTGGATCAACCTCATTGTGATTTTCTATATCATGAAATGGCTGGATACAAATGCTTCCTTATGTTGTTCTGGATATTATCTCATTCTAAAGTGAAAAATAAGTTTTTTAGAATTCATTATAATTTCTCTGCACTATGCAAGCCTCCCAAAGGCAATCTGATTCATCTACTTGCAGAATTTTATTCAGTTGACCTTTACCCTTTACTGTACTATTGGATGGAGTCTGAAGATTTATCTATTCACCTTCCCTTTAATTGAATTAGCAATTATTTTTGTATATAATACATCTGATATAATTTTTATTTGATTTCTTAAAGCTGTTTAAATCTATTATTGTGGTTTTAATATTCTTACAAGTTTGAAAAAGTTTACTTAGAAACCCAGCTCATTTAAAAAAAACCCAGAAATAAATAAATAATTTGTCAGGCATATTTAATTTTACATTACTGATTTCTTGCAGTTTATGTTGCTTAATATTATATTTATATATAAGGAAAAATTACACCTTAAAGGAAAGCCTGTTTTGCATTTTAGAAATATTGGATCCAAATAAATGAATTGAAAATAGAAAACCAAAGCCAGAACATATAGCATAAAAACATGGGACTATAGCATCTATGATCTGGACACTATCAACTTTCTATATTCCAAATCCAGTCATGTCTGACAATTGGCAATTAAGAGTTATACAGTACTATGTCATAATTTAATATTTTAGTGATATTCAATTTTATAAACTTTTAATGAGATACAGGAAATGAAAGATTAGATCAAGTATCATAGTTTTTATTCATCAACCATCTAAATGGTGACAATCAATAAAAGTTTTAAGTGCAATTAGCAGATCTTTCTATGAAAATAATGTTGAGATGAAGAGATACAGAGGTTTATGAAAAATGCTGTGTTACAAAAATGCACATCGTCTTTGTATTATATTTAAGTATTGTTTGTTCTTATTTTGTTTAGAAAATACTGAAATGAGAAATAAAGTGGATTGACTGAAGTTAATGATAGTGGAAAATTAATAGGAAGTGATGTTTTTAATTGTAAAAGCTAAAAATTCAGTGTGATGTTTGCTAAAATATATTTACAATTTTAATTGCTGAGATATAAAAGAGACTTGCTGAGTCTATCATTACTGACTGGTATTACTCTTTGATTGGTGCAAATTACTGTTTGTTATAATGCTTCAACCAATCAGATTAGTTTAACTATGATGGTATAAAGATGAACTTTTTTACATTATTCTGTGATTCAGAAATATTTGTGAGTACCAGAGATAGTAAAAATTATGTAAAGAAAAATGTTACATGTTATTAATTGATTATTATTAATTATTAATTGATTTTATTATGGCTGCTCACTCCAAAAATCTGTTAAAGTGTTGACCATACCTAATCAGAAATATCAATCCTAACTGATTCCAATTTATCTTATTTGTAGATTGCTTAATAAGTAGTCTTGATTCTACAAATGGTGATCTGTCCAAACACAGATTCTATTTGCAGGCTGTTGTTAGTTAAAATAAAAATATTTATGAAGTGCTATCTTCTCCCTGAGCACAGTATATCAATCCACTGATAAGCTAGGCAGAGATATATATTATCCAAATATTTTAAAAAGTCATGAAATATAGTAGCATGCACTTTTTTGAATTTCTCCTTTGGCTGAGTTTTTAATTGGGATGCCTCATTGTTTTTGAAGAAAATTTCTGAACTTTTATGAAAGAGATAGTACCATAGCTGTGAAGATAAGACTGGTTGATAATTTGGTACTTGTGAGCCTAAATACATGTACTCAGTTTTTATTTCATTATATTTTACATCTCACTATTCAGAGATGTGACCATCCTCCGAGAAGCAATATGAATTAGCTGTGTGAAGCATTACATAATTCACTCCAGATTCAGATGATTTTTTTTCACATGATAAATGTGTTGAACAAGATTCCCAGATCTCTTTTCAAGATGAAATTGCTTCTGTTGTTTTTCTAGCATTTGAAAATTTTAGAATATATTCCTTTTACCCAACTAAACATGCAGGGCTGATATAGTAGTGTGAGGTGCGTGACTATCAAATTACGTATGACATCAGTAGCCATGAATGACACAACTGCGCTCTGCTTGGGCTATTTTAAAAATCCTTAATTATTTCTTTTCTTTAGAAGCCAAAGACTCTGTGCTATTTGAGTGCAGAGAAGCAATACAGCAGATAAGATGTTGTTTATAAATAACATGATTGTTTTTAATGAGGGTGCTATTTCTGCTTTTGATGGGACATATACCAATTTAATTATTTTGATTAATATTATAGTCCCAATAGAGATTGAAAATAGTTTTCAGGAAAGCATGCTTTTTTGAGAATGGTCTGACTTAATTTAGTGGAGAACTACTATATGTTTATTTGCATATGTATTATTCCATATAAATGTCAGGGAAACAAACAACGAAAGAAACAAAAGGTTCCAGGTCTGACAATAATGTGGCTTAATGGCATTTTTAAAAATATGAATACTACAATGTTTTTAATCTGAAGCAATTTTTACAAAGCCTTCAACTTGAATGAGAAAAACATGACAATCTATGTAAAAGCTTGCTGCATCGTTTAAGCAAAGAATAGAAAATAATGAATACATATGTCTGTGGGAGGGAAATGTATATTTGTTTAAAATATTTCAGCTGATCTTTGTACAAAAATTACTTCCAATAATATAGTAGTGTTGATTTTTGATGGATTATATCTATTGTTTTTTATTGTTGTTGATTATTAGTTATTGTATCCACGCATTATCCCTAACTTGATCCCTCAGCTCTTCCAATGAATCACTTGCCACTTAACCGAGTCCATTCACTTTGCCTTTAGTTGTCCTCTTTTTCTCTTTCCTTCCAGTTTTCTGAGCTCCAGTGCCATTTTTAGAGAACTAGGTTCAAAATATACTTTGAGCCTGGCCATTTGTGCCTCAAGTGGGAAATGTCACAGTGAAATTATTTTTTGTCATCTTTCTTAGCTTTCATAATACAGGGTTGTGTTGTTGTTTTTTTGCTGAGATTATTAATTTGCTATTCATTCCTGTAGTGAAAGCCAATCCACATTTTTATCATCCAAGTAATGATATATTTGAGTTAATGACTCTTTATAAAAGGCAATATATATGATTGATTTTAAAGGCTTTTATTTGAGGGAAAAAATAGATATAAAACACTTCAGCAATCTTCCTTTGAGTCAATCTGCCATAATACATGAGATGATTGGGATGAGGAACATGCCTTTTTTTCACCAGTAGATATCCTTGACACAAAATTTCCCAGAAATATTATCATTTTTATCAATCACTGTTTCCTACTGAAATAGTAAATTGAATCTGTTCCTTAGTAGTATCTAATAATTGCTGCTTCTTGAACAATAACATTTCTTAGCAACAGGTAATTTGTAATGAAAGTGATAACCTCACTGACAATGTCATAATGTAAATTTCAATAGTAGGGTGAGTTCATAATCTGTTATAAGCTTTGTGGGGTTTTGTGGATTGGATGACTGTATTTATAACATAAAACTGCTGAATATGTACTTTATAGATGAAGATACCTGGATAGTATAACTAGAGCCCTCTTTGTTTTATGAGGGTGGAATGGATGCGGGGAATGAGGATATGATGCAGATACGAATGCAATAGTGATGCTGGCTTGTAAGAATGTTGGTGTGTCCTTGTAAGAACAGAAATTGATAGTGAGTTTTTAATTCTTTATAGTAGCACTATTATTGGTAGAGTGTTCAGTATTAGGTTTAGATTACAGTGCAGCAGAGATGCACACAAAATATGTCTAGTTTTGAACCTAGTTTAGCAGAAACAAAATCTGGAATGCTGGTGTAAAATTGCATAATTTACAAACAAAGAAGAAAATAAATCTCAAAATAGACAATCTAACATGGAACATGATGTTTTAAGAACTTACCAGAAAGGAGGGAATAAGAAATCAGCTCATATTTAACCATTGTTAATGTTCAGTTACGACCTTCATTACTTTCTTTAATTTACTTTCCGTAAGAGAGGAAGTTGAATATCCAAGGTCAAAATTTTTCCGCCACTTAAATGCAAGAATTATGTAAAATAGAGATTATAAATATATTTTATAAAAATATTATAAAATAAAATCAGTATTGTTATGAATCAGTAATGAATAAATTTATTATGCAATACGGAGTAACAAAGACATGTCACTGTCACGATTATGGTCCTGGAATCTAATACTGGCTCCAAATCGTATCAGATTGGACATGATTTAAGTAACTTATTTATTAAATGCGACCTATAAAATTTGAAATGCTTCTCCTTTGTATCACTTCTGTATATGCTAGCAATCCAGTTTAAAAAGAAAAGAAATATCTCTAATTGCTTGGGAATCCATTTATTTATTGTATAGGGGAGCAGATGTCTCATACCCATTGTTGAAGAAAACCCATTTGTTACTAATAGTCTATAATAGGAGGAAAGCTGCTTTTGCACTTGTCTCCAGTGTCAACTGTTCTGTCTTCCACATAACTTTAGAATCCTATCTTTGGTTTGTAACCTGAGGTTCAGGAGTCAAACATGTAAGCATACGAGCTTATATTTTAATTCCAGTGGTGTCCTTTACTACAAACCAGCCTCATAAAAATTTCAATAGCACTTTCGTTACTTCACTTTTATCAAAGGCTAAAATTCTGTGTTCAACCACTTCCTATTTTTTTTCCGTTAACATTTTCTTCTTGAGCAGAGTAAGTTAAATTCAGTGATTTCCTTCCACATAATTGTATGTAGGCTTTAATACATTTTATTTTCACAAACTGTCTTGCCAGCTTGTTGTATACTTTTATGGAGGATTGATTTGTAATTTTAAAATCAATTGTAATAACAGTGAAAACTATATTTCAGATTTCATTGAATTGTTAAGAAATTATATACTAGAATTTGTTGATTCTTGGAAGTGGATTATCACTGACTTGGCGATCAGTAAAACCTTTGGATCAGATAGTACAGAATTAGAGCTAGCTACCAAATGCTCATATTAACCATACTAAGTCTACAACAACTTTTAGCTCCACATGAGATGGGGACTGAAAGAAATTCAGAAAAAGATCTGAAACAACTATAGTTTATTTTAAGTGATTTTCATATCCTGATTGATTTATCCTGCTTCTTTTAATGATAATGAAAATAGTCTCTGAGCCCCCCTTTTTTAGAAGTTTGCAGTGTATTTTGCAGAGAAACACATCAGTGGAAAATACTTTTCAGAAGAGTGGCTCAACTAGAAAAAACATACAAAGAGTACAATTGGAGAGAAAATTTTTACGACAATAGATACACATTTTTATGTTAAATGACTTTCTAATTTTTTTTTTTTATTTGATTTATATGCCGCCCTTCTCCGGAGACTCAGGGCGGCTTACAATGCGTTAAGCAATAGCCTTCATTCTTTTGTATATTTTATACAAAGTCAGCTTATTGCCCCCACAAACTGGGTCCTCATTTCACCTACCTTAGAAAGGATGGAAGGCTGAGTCAACCTTGAGCCTTGGAGATTCGAACCAGCAGAAATTGCAGGCAGCTGTGTTAATAACAGGGTGCACTAAACCACTGTACTATCAAGGCTCTTTCTAAATTGATTAGAAATGGCTGAAAAGAAAAGTGAAATATAAATGAAATAGAATACACCCATACACACCCACACACATACACCATGTCCTTACATACTGTAGCTTATGAAGGATATACACTTTATGTTGAATTTCTCTTACATTAATTTTTCCCCTAGTTTGAGGACTCAGTAATTTTTTGCTAACTGTGCTGCTAGATCTGATTTGACTTTTCTATTTAAAAGTCAAGCTAAGACAAACACAATTGATTAGCTTTTGTGAATAATAGTTTTGTTACTCATGTAACTCTTTGATTGAATGTTGCAAAATTTCTTTTTTTAATGGTAATGTTTTATGCCAATAGAAAAAGTATTTAAGTTTGCACCAAAAAAAGAGATCATCACATTTTTAATGTTATTTTTGTTTCAGAACCCTGGAGCATAGGGTTCAATTCCCTGTTAAGTCTATGGCTGAGCATGGTGGCCCTAAGAGAATCACTATCTTGCAGCTTCAGGTTCCTAGTTGTAAAATGGGAGTAATAGTGACTGTTCTTCAAAAGGTATCAGAAGACTGTAATACTGAAGGTATTTGAATTTGTTTTCTGTTTTAAGCTAAGGTAGATTATATGTAGTATAATAAAAAGACATACTTCACATACCAGTGATAATAACACTCTTCCTCATCCTAGCATTCTTATAATGTACAGATGTGCCGTTCCTTTTACACTCAGCAGCCATGGCGATTGGGTAGGTAATATGGATTACATTTTCTGTATCTACAAAAAGTTTTTGTTAGTACTCCTTTTTTGTTCTGAATTAATGTTTTTCAAATTTAAATTGCAGAACATCAATCTTTTTCTTTTTTTTTTTGTGGAACACACATGACTGCTTCTTTAAAACAAATTGAAGTAAAATCATAAATTATACAACATAACATTTCCACTTTCATGAAAATGAAGTCAAAAGAACAAATAGTAACATTTTTAGTATTTTTGAAGGTGCCCATGAAACAATACCAAATTGTTTAGGGAATACTGATATTCTTTGGGACACAATTTAAGAAATACTGGATTACCAATCATAAGGTGGTTTCTTATAAAGTCATTACATTTAAACTATTTTCATTTTAATTTATAGTTATATACATTTAAAACAGATTGTATGGATGATTTTGTCATAAAATATCAGTTAAGTAAGAATTAAATCTGGAGAGATCCGGCCATGAATGGTGTGAATGGGTTTTAATTGTTTTAATGGTTTAACTTTTAATGTTTTATATATGGTTTTTAAATGCATTGTAACCGCCTTGAGAAAGGCGGCAAACAAGTTGAACAAACAAACAAACAAACAAACAAATAAATAAATAAAGCTTCATTTATTTTTTGCTTGATAGCTGTGGACATTTCAAAGGGAAGTGAAGGGATCCAACCACCTGTCATTTTAACATATCTAGGGCTCTTATGGGATAGGAACCAGAAACAATCTGGGAAGCAAAAGAAAATGCTTGAGTTCAGTCTTTGCTTTCTATCGTATTCCAATCTTTTTTTAAAGTTAGAATAGGAAGGAAAAGGAACCTAGCAGGTACTACAGGAGATATCCATTGATATGCTTATAAAATACGTGACAGAATATAGATGCAAGCAGGGGTGGACTTCAGATCCTTTAGTAACAGGTTCACAGCTGGATGGGCGTGGCCATGGTGAGCGTGGCCTAGTTGTCTGCCTGCACCACAGCTGGGGGGGGCATTTTTTTACTCTCCCCAGGCTCTGGAGGCTTCTCTTGAGCCTCCTGGAGAGCGAAAACAACTTCCCCCCGGGCTCCAGAGGCCAAAACCAGACCTGTTTCCGGAATCTCCCATAGGCCTGTTTTTTGCGCTCACAGACCCTCCACGCGGCCCCTGCACTTACTTAAAATGATGAATGGACCATGTGGAGACTCCTGGGAGGGGTGGGGTGGGAGGGGTGGGGTGGGCATGGTCGTGGCCAGCCAGGGGTGGCATTTGGGGATTCTCCAAATGCCGGCGATCATTGGCTAGAGGATCGCCCGAACTCTGCCTAAACCTCAGGAGCCCACCCTTGGATGTAAGAAAGACTTTATAGTTGTTTTTCTAAGAACAAGTCTTTATTTCTTGTATGTTATTTAAGGCTAGTTTATTGGAAAAGTTTGGAAGAGCCATTGTAACTGAAATAGTTCCAGTGTTGTATTATTGAAATACAATAAAATTAAATATTGAAATTAAATATTGAGGAAATTGTTAGAAAGATGAACTGAAATTTTACAACATTTTTCTTTGTTCCCAAGGCTATGAGTTTTAAATCAATACATGCATACGTGAAAATTAGATGTGCATATCAGATGGACCTATAGAGTGGTTTGAATTTGAAGGCAAAATCGTGCTTGTCAGCAACTCTTTAAATCGAAGAGGCATTTTTCTGAAACTTCATTGTAGTTGAAAATAAAACTCTTAGCAAGATACATTCATTTCCCAAAAGAATGATGGAAAGTGTGAGTAAGAAAAGATGATGTGGAAGTTGTTTGAAATAAAATAAAATATTTAGATTACAAAGTGCTGCAGATGTGTGTGGCATTAGGCTAATGAGAACTATGAAAAAGTAAGGGCAGGGCAAAAGTTGTTTTCTGCAATGAAGTTGCAGTTTTCCTATTGGTAGGAAAAAATACACATAAAAGAGAATTGTTGCTCAAAAATCAAGGATGACAAAAAGTTATTGTATTATATATACAAACACATGCATATACATGCATACGTAAACATACCGTATTTTTTGGGTATAAGACGCACCGGAGTATAAGACGCACCTAACTTTTTGTTTTGTTTTTTTTTATAAAAAGTTTTTTATTTTTTAGACACTCATAAAAACATATAATGTATTTTCTTTCAACACAGTATTTGAGCCAGTTCACAAATTTAAACAGTGTTTAGTCATTTCAATTAAATTTACAATTTTTATATTTCCTTTTTGCCATATTTATTTCTCATTCATTTTTTAAAAAACCAATATTACCCTTCATCCTCATCTCTAATCTTAATCAAATTCAATTTTTCCCTTCTATTCTATATTATACCTCTTCCCATTGTCATCTATTTTTATATCCATCCTCACATTGGTTAATTATGTAATATTACAAATTCAACATTTTAATATAAATCAATTAGTTATATCTTTTTTGTATATTAATCAATATGAACATGAATATTCCAATTATTTCCATGCAATCCAATTTCTTACAAATCAATTAATTATATTTACCAATAATAATAAATAATTTCCCCCATATATTCCTCCAAACCACAACCATTTCTGCTTTCAACACAATATACAATTAATAATATCTCAATTATTACAATTCCCTAGTTAAATAGAGCTTTCCCCTCATGTTACTTATTTTCACATCTTAAACTCTCCCAATAACCCAAATAGTTTTGCCCATATAATCCTCCAAATGACAATTTAAATAATTTCTACTTTCATCACAATATATAATTAAAAATATTTCAATTGTTATAATTTACCTAATTAAATTTAAAAATGTTCTAGCTGTTATCCAAGCTACAACTTAATCCTTTTTACTTTCACCACCATATACCATTAAAGGTATTTCAATTCTTACAGTTTATACTTATTCATAATTCTAAAAAAAGGAAAAAAAAACTTATCATTGTCTAGATTTCAAAAAAACAAAGACAAATATTCATTTCATTTTTACAATCATGATTTCCCATTTATTTCTTACTACTCTTCATATTTCAATTCTAAATATGTATAACATCTTTCTCTTTCATTTCTTTTTCTCCCTTCCCATTTTTATTTTTGCCTTTTTCTTTCTCCTTTTTTTCTTTTGTGTTTTAAAATCTTGAACTCTCCTCTTTTGCCCTAAATTTCCCATTGTTTTCACCTACCTTTTTTGGTGAGGAAAAGAAGAAAAAGAAATCTCCCTCTGTCTCTGAGCAATTTTGCCTGGTTTCAGTAAACAGCCTGCTTTACTTTCATTTTCATTTTCAGCATAGCTTGATCAGCACAAGGAAAAAAAAAATCTGCTCCAGCAATTTACCTCTTTGTAGCAAGCAGCAGAGCCCTGCACAAAACAGCTGAGAGCAAATCAGCTGAGAGTCTGGAATCAACTTGTGCTAATTAGGATGTGTTGAAGCTGAAAGGAGCTGTTTTTTCTTGCTGTTTGCTTGCAAGGAGGTAACTGCTGCTAGGCAGAGGCCAAAGGGTGGGGGCCAGTGGGTGGGCGGGGCTACATTCTGTGTATAAGACACACCTAAATTTTCATTCCCTTTTAGGGGGGAAAAAGGTGCATCTTATACTCCGAAAAATACGGTACATAGAAGGATAGATTTGAATAATGTCAAAGAACAAAATATTTTAAGATTAACGAAAGCAGAGAATATGTAGAACAATTGTAATAGGAGAAATATTTCTTTTGGAAATAGGTGAAGAGAGTTTAGCAAAGAGCCTCCAGGAAAGCGAGTGGAATTAAAAATGAAAGTGATAGAATATGGTAATTTGGGAGGAAACTTCATCAAGAGAATGCAGGAAAGTGTATCTTAGAGTTTTGTGTGGGAGTGATGGAGATATGTTGAAGAGTCAGATTGAAATGAATACAATGAATTTTAACATCTATAAAAAGAGATGGAAAAGAAGACATAAATGCTGTGAAAATGTTGAGAAAGTTGCAGTATAAGGACTGTAATTGGCAAAAACATTAAAATATGGATGGGATTTATGAACTCATGTGATTTATTTAATACATGTGAAGTCTGCAACTGTGCCTGATTAGAAAAATCTGTTAATTATACCCCTATTACAAAGAAAAAATACAAGTAGTGAATGCAAAAACTATATTGGGGAATTAGTTTGTTAGTTATGCCCAGGAAGATGTTTGCCACAGTTCTTACATGATGGTTACATGAGGCAACAACATTTGGGAAGCTCAGAATGATTTTATCCCATGCAGAATATGCATTGGTCAGAAGAAGTTGTAGAAAAAATGGTTTTAAAAGTAAAAAAAAAAAAAGTTGGCCACGCCCACCCAGTCTCATTACCCCACACCACCAAGCCACGCCCACAGAACCGGTAGTAACAAATTTTACATTTCACCACTGTTTCTACCTATCCCAATGTTATTGCTGGTGGCCTGAAAAATCAAATGAGAGCCCATGATAATAACATTATAATATCCATGAGGACCATAGTTCTCCAGTTTGAAAGCGATGCGCCAGGAGTTTCTTTTGCACAGGTTGAGGTTCCTGTACATATCATACGATACCTGAGCCTGGATTGCCTCCAACTCTACATGTGGAAATACCATAGTGGGTGGTATCATCAGTAAGAGCTAATCTATGTGTTTTGTATAGATAAGATAGTTTTGTGAATGGATTCCTTCTTTGCATTTCCAGAGGTCACAAGAAATCATTCTATCTAAAATTGTCCCAAACTTGAGATTGTTATTTCATTTTCATTTCATTTCATTTCATTTTATTAAATTTGTATACCGCCCTACTCCCGAAGGACTCAGGGCGGTGAACAGCCATAAAATAAAACATATAGATACAAAATTTAAAATGGAGATAAAACTAATTAAATAAATTTGGCTGAAACATTTTAAAACCCCAATAAATTTAAAACCAAATTTAAAATTTAAAATTCCATTTTAAAAAGAGGAAAGGTTTAGGTCAGGCCAGCTTGATGGAATAAGAACGTCTTAAGCGCGCGACGGAAGGTACGCAGATCCGGAATTCTCCGTATCTCCGGGGGGAGCTTGTTCCAGATCGTAGGTGCCCCCACAGAGAAGGCTCTCCCCCTGGGGGCCGCCAGTCAACATTGTTTGGCCGACGGCACCCGGAGGAGCCCCTCTCTATGGGAGCGTACTGGTCGGTGGGAGGCTATTGGTGGCAGCAGGCGGTCCCGTAAATAGCCAGGTCCTAAGCCATGGAGCGCTCTGAAGGTGATAACCAGAACCTTGAAGCGCACTCGGAAGACCACCGGGAGCCAGTGCAGCTCGCGCAGGAGAGGCGTTACATGGGAGCAAGTTAGTCATACCCTGTTTTTAGGAAAACAGATCTGATAACCAACCAGCCTATTTAGCTACTGGTGGATAAAGCAATCTGTTGCATTGGTACAAATCTCTAAACAAACCCATCTACTTAATATGGGAATCTGCTATAGAACTGTCTAGGAATGGTAATTCCATCTATAAACGTTAACACTACACTATGTGATCCAGTCCTTCCACATACATTACCACCTGCATTCAATCACTGTGCTGCAGAGAGTGCTGTATCAGATTCTTAAACCTGTCAGAAGAGGTTAAATCAGTGAAACTGCTAAAATATACCGGTATTTACTTTATTGACTTGATGCCTGAGAACAAAGTGAATTAGTATGATGAAGCCGCCTAGTCTGTGGTCCATTTAACAGAAGGGGAGATAGTTCTTTATTAAGTTAAAGAAGAAAGCATAGGCCTATGCCTTGAACTTTGTGATGATATGAAATTTGTAATGCTTTATTCAGTAAAGAATATACTGTTCACCCACAAACATGGCTGAAAAAGGGGTTTCCTTCCTAAAAAATTTTTTTTATCTTGGTCCTGCATTTTCATCAGAAGAAGAAATCAACGCTATAGTGTCAGGTTTCTGGTCTAGTGACAAGAAAGATACAGGTAGTTCTCTTTTAATCATGGTATTTGGGACCAGCAACTGTATGGTATTTGTAAAGTACAATTCATGTGATTGCGCTGACTTATGGCAGCAGTTCTGGGGGGTGCTGTCGTTAAGTGAATACTGAGCAGTCTTTAAACGTGATGTCATATGATCGTATTTTCATCCTCCTTTGACTACTTGTTACAAGCTAGCAGTGAAGGTTACGAATGGTGATTGCTGCACACTGCAACCATCCTACTTGGGAGTTAGTTGCCAGGTGCCAGAATTGTGGTCTCATCACCATGAAGATGTTGCAACAGCCAAGACTACAAGGTTCGCATGCAGCAGTGTCAGCAGGACCACATGTTTATCCTTAAACAAGGACTGCCAAAGCTTTGTAATAATTACTAGTGGTTGATACTGGCCAAATAAATCTGACAGAATTCTAAATTTGCTAAAAGAGAGATTGCTCATGCCAATGTTTACCTTTATTTTTCTCCCCAAGCTAGGTATTTCTTTTTTTTTTTTAATAAAGTTTTTTTTATTTTTAAGACAAACATTTAGTACATCATTCATTTCTTCCATGTGGCATTTCGATGTTATCTTCAAAAATTTCTTCTCTTCTCTATCTCTTCCATCTTCAATCTCACCAAGTCCATTACAAAGGTTTTCCATTAGTTTAATATTCTAATTACAACAATTATTTTTTCCTCAATCTCTTTTAAAACTTATTTATATCTCTTTTCTAACCAATAGTAAAATTTATTCCATATCTTAAAATATTCTGAATCTTCTCTTTCCTTTATCATCATAGTTAATCTATTCATTTCTGCACAATCTAATTTTTTTAAAATTACTTCTCCCTCCAATGGTATATTCTCTGCTTTCCAATTTTGTGCATAAACAATCCTTGCTGCTGTTTACATGTATAATCAAATACATATTATTTTTACTAATTTTCTCTGGTGAGATACCCAATAGGAATAGTTCTGGTTTTAAGTCTATACATTGTTGTATCATTTCTTCCACCCATAACTTAATTTTATTCCAGTAGCTTTTTGCTTCAGGGCATGTCCACCACATATGGTAATATGAACCTGGTAACTGGTGGCATTTCCAACATTTAGCTGATTTATCTTTAAACATTTTTGCCAGTTTCTCAGGGGGCATGTGCCATCTATAAAACATTTTGTATTGATTTTTCTTGTATGCAGTGGACATTGTTAATTTATAATTTTTTTCCCATAATTGTTGTCATTTATCCAATTCGATTGAATATCCAAAATTTTTTGCCCAGGCTATCATTGTTTCTTTTACCGTATTTTCCAGCGTATAAGATGACTGGGCGTATAAGACGACCCCCGACTTTTCCTGTTAAAATATAGGGTTTGGGCTATACTCGCCGTATAAGACTACCCCTCTTCCAACTCACACCAAATAAAAATTAAATTAAGTAGAATAAATAAAATAAAATTAATAAAAATACACACACACAACACAACACAACTGGCTCACCCACAATGTAAAAGCAGCTGTGCTAGACCCAAAATGGCCCCTGCAACAAGCAGGAACCTCACACAGCCACAAAAAGCCCAAAAAACCAACTTTCACACTTTACACACACAAAATTCCACATACAGCTTTGTGAGATTTTGAGTGTTTTGTAGTTAGAGTGAAACACTACAGAAACACACAAAATCTCAGAAAGCTGCACAAATATTATTTTATTTTATTTTTATTTTTATATAAAAGCAGCTAAATTTAAAACTTCCTAAACTTTAAATGGCTAGGTCTAAAAAAAGAACAACTAAAAAAAACCCCAATTAACTATTTTTTTTAAAGCTCCCAAAGGGGGAAAAAACTTACCCAATAGAACAGGGGTCTCCAACCTTGGCAACTTTAAGACTTGTAGACTTCAACTCCCAGAATTCCTCAGCCAGCTTTGCTTTGCTGGCTGAGGAATTCTGGGAGTTGAAGTCCACAACTCCCTGCCTGCTTGATTGCAGGCAGGGAGATTCAGTTGCTTGCTGATGCAATCGATTGCAGGCAAGCGAAGCAAGGCAAGCGTTGCAACTAGCAGCTAAAGTAAGCAAGCTGGAGGGGGGGATTTTTGCTACCGATTAGCAGTCAGTCAGAGCCATTTAAAAGAAAAAACCTTTTAAAATGGCTCTGGTGATCCAAGCTGAGTTGCCTTATTAGCAGGCAACTCAGCTAGGATGGTAAGAGCTTGGTTCGTCACAGCCTTTCGGGCTGGTCTGCCTGGTTACAGAAGAACGACACCTGGCGTATAAGACAACCCCCAACTTTTGAGAAGATTTTCATGTGTTAGAAAGCTGTCTTATACACCGGAAAATATGGTACTTGTTCTTCCTCTAGTTCTATATTTAATAAAAAAATTATAACATTTTAAAATTAATTTATTCTCTGTTCCCATGACTATCTTATCCAGCCCAGTCTTCTCTGAGTAAAAACCCTGTAGTTTAACATCTTTTTCATATCTGCCAAACTAGATATTTCTGTGAGTTTGAAGGTTCATGTAATTTGATATGCAAGTAAATAATGGGGCATATGCAAGATCATCTTTAATAAAGGGAAAACTGTCTCTGGGTTTATCATAATTGGATAACATAATGATAAGGAATACTAGCAACTGAGGGGTTACATCACTTATAACTTGCTTCTATTCTAACAATATAACTTTATTCTTTGAAGTGTCCTTTGTAATGGGATCTTCTTTCCACTAATACTACAAATCTAATTTTTGCTATAAATGAACTATTAGATATAGTAATTGTCTGGATTTGAATTGCATTTCCATGAACGGAATTCATGTCATCAGAAATAAGGCCTTGTGGGGGGACACTTAAACTACCCCCCATCTCTGTTTTTATGTCTATAACAGCAATAGTCTTACTCTTATAGAACGGTGTATAAACCTACTCTCTGTCACTTAAGTTTATTCCATTATTTAAGTAATGGGTTACATGAAGAAGATGTATACATTTAGCTTTAATGTCAGTTTAATAACCTACTATTTCATATGTACATTACTACACAGTGTAATGGCTGCTGGAAAATGGCTTCTTCCTGTTCTACTCTTTAATAATACATAAAAGGTTAGGTGACATGCATTTGTCCTGGTCTTGTTGTTTTTCTTTGAATTGGCAGTAATGTGATGCAGAAATAATAATAAAGCAGCAGTTCTCTCTCTCTCTCCCCCCCCCCCCCCGAAATAAGTTACCTTATTTCATCCTCTTTCTGCCTTTTGTAACCTAAATGCATGTTTCCCTTGAACCTCGCAGATAATGTCTAAGCCCAGGTAAAATAGTTACAAGAATTTCCCCCTGCAATAATCAAAATTTTGAGTGGCTGATAATCAAATAATAAAAAACTGGGCTGAAGAGTGCAGGAAGATGGAGAGGTGAGCTGTCATAGCAAGAATGAACTAGTGAATTATTTTTATGAGCTAAAGTAGAAATAAGAAACATCTGTAGCTCAGATTTCTGTTTCTGTAATAAACCAATGGATTGGTGAGAATAAAGTAAGAGGAAAAAAAAGAGAAGAAATCAACTAATAGTGCTACAGAATTCTACTCTGAAACTGCACATTATTTTAATAAGAAAAGTGATTCTGGAAAGAATCTTAGGCAAATAAAATTTGATTTACATAAACTGAACAGTTTGTTTAATTCATTATTTTCTATATTTTGTTTGGGAAGGCATTTTCCCCCTGGAATTTGTAATGTTATATTAAATGGCTATGCTAAATATTACAAGGAAAAATTGTTTTATCATAAAAGATTATGATAAATGTTTAGCATAAATGTTTATTATAAAATGATAGATAACTTTCATTCTACTAAAGCAAGTAATTGGTTAACTGGAAACTTTTTTATAAGGAAGGTGGAGCAGAAGATTAAAAGGAGAGAGGTGTGTGAGAAGAGAAGCAGTTGGCAGAGTAAAAGAGAAAGAAAAATACTAAAAGGAGAGTGTGATGGCTCTGATGAAGAAGTAAATTCTGTAAATAAATATGGAGCCCTATGACTCTGAAAAGAAACAAATAATAGTAATTTCTCACGTAGTGTAATTGTTAAATAATTTTAATTGTTTATAATCACATGGTTTGTTCAGACAGAATATAGTAAGATGCATAACCTTTTGCTTAGATATTATGTTATCAGGGAAAGGGTTGCTGGAATAACCTCTGTACAAAATAAGTCAGTCTCTCTCCCTCCCCCCCTTTTCCCCCCTCCCATCATCTAATTGTTTGTCTGTCTACCTCCCTACTACCTCCCTATCTACCTTCCTACCTACCTTCCTACCTACTACCTACCCATCTACCTACCTACCTACTTATCTGTCTATAGTGTAAAAGATTCTAAAGTATCTATTTAAAATGATCTGAGAAACAAAATATATAGTCCTTGATAATTTAGTAGTTGGATTATCTTCTAAAAAACAATTCCATAGCCCTCAAACATGCCAAAGAAGATTATTTATAATCTTTCCAATGCCTTTCTATTTATACATGAAGTGTTCTAGTCCTACAGTTACTAAATTGTACTTGCCACCCATAAATACTTGAACTACTAGGAGCATATATTGAATGAAAATATCAAGGAGAAATTAGAGAAATAAATTTGGAAGTATAGTGAGGTATATATTGAAATATTTGTTTAATATACTGGTAAGTTGAGTAAAGAATTTTCAGGAAAGATATAGATGACTGAAGGGCTGATGAATGTGGCCAAGAACAAAGAGCCAAAGAGTAAATGGATTCCTTTAACAGTCTCCAGAGAAAAAGAAATTGTGAAATTGCCTAAATTGTGCTCCATATGGCTGCTTGTCACTTGGAGACTACAAGGCAATGGTCTCCAGAAAGTGGGAGAACTGGAATGAGGGAATTTGACATTCTTGCTGCAGCCACCACAGTCAAAGCCTTTGAAAGACACTAAATTCACACTTCCTTTGCTAACCACCTTTGGTATTTGCCTATTAATTGCTTTAAGAAGTTTGATACCCTCAAAATGTCCAAGGCTGAGTGTCTTAATAGAAGAAAATAAAATTGTATCTTTATAAACTTTAATTCATAATAAACAGCAAAAAGCAAGACATTGGTTGTAGAAAGTATTACATGGATTAAGGAATCAGTAAACATTGGAATATTGAATATTAATTTTGAATATTAAAATTCTGAATATAAAATTTTGAATATTGAAATTTTGAAATTAATAAATGCATTTTTGTGGGAAGAAGAATTTATTTCTGATATTGGAGACATAAACAACTTATAATAGTATTCAGAGATATTGTTGAAGAATGGCAGCAGGACCTGGAATTAACAATGTCAGCTATGTTGTGTGTTTTATGAGCACCATATTTCCAGAAGAAATGGTTACACTAGAAGATGCTGTTATAATAAAAGATTTTGAACAAAATTTATCTGACTTGATTATAGAGATAATCAGAACAAGAATTTATCTCTGGTATGCAAAAAAATTCCTTAAAGCTCTAAAATTTAAGAAGGACATACAATGCCAATTTAAGATTGTTATTAGAATAATGTAGAAGAAATTAGAAAATTAGAAGAAATTTGAGACAAGGGATAACGATAATTCAAATAGACTAAAGAGCAAGGATGTTTTATGTAAAAGGGAGGAATATAAAGTTGGTTTATTTGATCAGTGTTATAATGTGGGGAAGTGTTGTTATTGTGGGGAGTTTATTCTGGACTTCCTGACATCTGTACTGCAAAAGATGTGTCATTGATTTTCTTACAGTTAAGAGTTTAGATATGAAATGAGTTTTGACTAATGCAATTATTTTAGAACTCTTGAACTTTTGCTGACACCTGAAATGGAAAATATGTTGTTTATCGGTCTTGCCTATACAGGTAGTCCTTGACTTATGACCAGTCAGTTAACAACTGTTCAAAGTTAAGATGGGAGTCCCCAGGGTTATTTATGACTCAAATTTAAAGTTCTAATAGCTGCATCCATCACTCTTGTGGTCATTTAGTCACAGTTTGGGCACATAGCAACTGGCCCATATTTATGGCTGTTTGCAACATCTCACAGTCATGTGACCACAATTTTTTTTTAATTTTTTTAAAATTAGATTTATATGCCGCCCTTCTCCGGAGACTCAGGGCAGCTTACAATGCGTTAAGCAATAGCCTTCATACTTTTGTATATTTTATACAAAGTCAGCTTATTGCCCCCACAACTGGGTCCTCAATTTGCCTACCTTAGAAAGGATGGAAGGCTGAGTCAACCTTGAGCCTGGGGAGATTCGAACATGCAATAATTGCAGACAGCTGAATGAATATATTAACAGGCTTTTTTTAGTCTGTTGAGCTATCCAGGCTCAACAGACTAAAGTGGGTTTTGTTGGAAACCGGCATTTACTTGTACAAAAAATGCACATTGTGGAAAATGGATTCACTTAACAACCACAGTGTTCCCTTTATGGCTACCACATTTGCTTACTGACTGCTACAAAAATGTTGTAAAATCAGGCTTAACAACCGGCAGGTCTTATAACCATAATTCTGGGCTCATTTATGGTCCTAAGTTGCGGACTACATGTAGTTATGTGTTGAGTTATGGGATGAAGAGTTTTATTATTTATTATTTTTATTTTTATTTATTTATTATTTATTATTATGAAGACTAAATGAGAGAAGGTGAAGAGATAGTGAAACTGTTCATAGTTGTTGTAATGAAGGTGGGAAGTTTTCTTGGCAAAATTGTGGAAATGGTTTGCTGCTGCCTTCTTCCTAGGGCTGTGAGAGAATGACTGGTCCAAAATTACCCAGCTGGCTTGGTGCCCAAGGCAGGAAAAGAACTCAGTCTCCAATTTCTAGCCTGGTGCCTTCGCCACCACATCAAACTGGCTCTCTTTGCATAGAAGGTAAATAAGGTAACAGTATACAAGGTAATCGAAGCGTCCATCTCTTTAAATGCTGACTTGTACATCTGGCAGTTCTTGTTGCAGGTATTGTTAAACTCTGGATTACAAACCTTGAACTATCTTAATCAGCCTGAGGGATAAATGCAACTGTTATCTGTTGTTATCTATTATACTATCTCAGATAGTAATCTGAGCATTCTTTCTGCCCTTTTTCGGTATTAAAATAAGAATTGCTCTTTTCCAGGCCCTTAACCACTGCTTTTTCTACCTGCCTACAAATTATAAATAGTGCTGTGACTATATCATCCTGAAAGGTTTTAACTTTGGTTGGTTTAAAAGAGCTTCTGCAGCTTTATTGTCAGTTATACGTTCTAGAGCCCAATTAACATTACAGAGACCTTCTACCTTCTTTTTTCCCTAGCAGTTCTTTGCCTTCTTTATTTTTAATCATGTCCATCTTGCAGAAATGTTTGACTTATATTCTGTAAGTATCCTAAATAAATCTCTTTCCCTTCCATTTGTTGATAACTTCAGTTTCTTTGCATTATTTATTTAGATGTATCTGTTTGTCTCTTAATCTTCTTCAGAACTCAGCTTTTAATTTAAATTCCTCTGTGTCTTACACCTTTTGTTTCCTGCTGTATCAGCAAGCACCAATTCACCTTCTGTTGTTTGCATTTTGGGATACTTTTGTTTGCATCATCTTAATGATATCATGAACTTCAATCCCAATTTACTCTGCTACTCTAGTTATTCAACCTAATCCATTAAATCTAATCTTCATAGTAACTTCATAATCATATAGACCACGGTTGAAGTTGTACCTTGTTGATCTGATGATTTTGTTTTTCTTAGCATAAGTTATAATTTTCAAAAAGGAGTTTGTGAATTGAGCTTCAATCAGCATTAGGTCTTAATTTTGCTAATTAAAAGAACAAACATACAACATGCTTATAACGGGAATTGAGACCAAAATTTCCATCCCTAAGTGTGCGAGAGGCATTGTCCGGAAGAAAATTCCAAAGATCAATCATAACAGTCATTCAGTGCCATTGTAACTTTAAACGTTTGCTAAATGAATGGTTATATGTTGAAGACTGCCTTTTTTGTTTGGAGAGTATATAATTAGTTTGATTTTGATGTTGTCAATCTGATGATGTCTGCATGTAGTTTCATTTAGATTGTTGAAAGAAGATATTTGCCCTAAAGTTTGAATTTTCTTGCCAGAACTTTTATTAATTTGATTCCTCCTTTCCAAGCTCAACTTCTCCATTATTCATATATGAATATATATGATATAATATACTATTATATAACATAATATTTTATTTTCAGGTTAAGCATTTCAGTTTCCTGTAATTTATGTATTGTTGGGTTTTGTGGGGAGGGTATTTGTTATCAGAAACCTAGAGTTGGCTTGTTGTTTTCTTTTTCAGTGAATCATATTTACTCTGATTCCTTACCTATGATGTGGCTTTCATACTTAACCTTACTGGGAATCTATACTTTCAGTTATAAGTGTCATTGAGATCTGAAAGCCCCTTCAATAATAGAAGGCAGAATTGCAGATAAAGTTTTATTAAAGTCATTACTTCCTAAACTGACTGTAAAAATAATATGGATGCCCTACATTATTTCCTTCAGGACATCATTATTGAAAAAGCCCTTTCATTATGTGAGAGAAATTTGATAATAGTCTCTAGTGGAGATCTTAGTGTCCTAATAGGAAAATGAGAAGGAACACTTCTTCAGATTACATGACTGAAAGCTATTTAGGTTTTATAGAGTAATACTACTTCAAATTAGACCTTGAAAAATGTCCTACCCACCAGTGCATATAGCAAAGCACTGATATATGATTGTATCAGATGATACAAGTTGGCTCTGGTTTGAACTCATTGAAGTTTCTGAAAAATTTTCAAAGGAGACTCCATGTGCAATATATTTTTATAATCCCATCTGGAAAATTATTGGACCATGAAAAGAGTGTTGCAGGGATACCTCTGTGCAGATATGGTCATAGCAGATATAGTAGTCTGAGCACCTTAGATTTCTAGTGGCAGTCATAGATCCAGATGTATATTAATCATTTAGATTAATATGCAGGTAGTTCTTGTCTTACAATAGTTCATTTAATGACTGTTCAAAGTTACAATGGCACTGAAAAAAGTGACTTTTGACCGTTTTTCACACTTAACAACCATTGCAGCATCCCCATGGTGACATGATCAAAATTCAGATGCTTAGCAACTGGTTCATATTTATGACAGTTGCATGTCCTGGGGTCATGTGATCAGCTTTTGAGACCTTCTGACAAGCAAAGTCAATGGGGAAACCAGATTCACTTAATCATGTTATTATCTTAACAAATGCAATGATTCCCTTAACAACTATGGCAAGAATAGTTGTAAAATGGGGCCAAATTCACTTAACAAATGTTTCACTTAGCAACATGAATTTTGGCCTCAATTGTGGTCGTAACTCAAGGACTACCTGTATTATATATTAATCTAATATTCAGTGCAGTTTGCTCTATAATAGAGTTGATATATTTTAAATGAGAAGATCTCTCTTTCACACACATACCACAGTATATTTACCTTTAAATCATAGTTTATTAATACTCAACCAATTAATTATCAATATTGAAAGTATCTGCAAGATCAGTCACCATCATCAAAATGATGAAAGCAGATCTAATGGCATGTGTGGATGACCTTGGGAAGTGAGGGGAAACGATGTTTCCTAGGAAACAATCAGCCAAAAGAGGGAGGAGCCCTCTCTGACCACTGGCTCAGTGGTCAGAGGAAGAAACTTAGGAAGGAACTGCTCTAACTGATCGGGTGGTTAAAAGTGGTGGCAGGAGGTTTGTACCTTCAGACTTGCACTTTTATATTAATATAAGGTAAAGGTAAAGGTTCCCCTCGCACATATGTGCTAGTCATTCCTGACTCTAGGGGGCGGTGCTTATCTCCATTTCAAAGCCGAAGAGCCAGCGCTGTCCGAAGACGTCTCTGTGGTCATGTGGTCAGCATGACTAAACGCCAAAGGCACATGGAATGCTGTTACCTTCCCACCAAGGTGGTCCCTATTTTTCTACTTGCATTTTTTACGTGCTTTCGAATTGCTAGGTTGGCAGAAGCTGGGACAAGTAACGGGAGCTCACGGCACTAGGGATTTGAACCGATGAACTGCCGACCTTTCAATCAACAAGCCTAGCGTTTTAGCCACTGAGCCACCGCGTCCCACATCATATTAATATAGTCTTTATATTATATTAATATATTATATTTACTATTTAATATATTATAAAATATATTTATATTTAAATAAATATATAAAATACAAAATTTATATTTAATATATTTATATTAAATTAATATATTATATTAATATAGTCTTACAATAAAGTAGAGTGAACTCATCTAGTGATGTCTCCTATCTGGTTTATCTGGGAGAGCTTACATCAACCATGCAACTCTAAAGGTTCAAATCTCCCACTGCCATTTTAACCCCCCGGTTAGTTAGAGCATTTCCTTCCTAAGTTTCTTCATTGAATGCCGTTGTCTTATAACCATGTAGACTTGTAGCAGGATACAAAATTCTCCTAGCCAGAGACACAAGGCAGGTAGATCAGTGAGCTTTGTAGCTTTGTAGCAACCGTGTCCCTCCTGGTTGGTACTGGCCTCCCGGGAGGTTACACGAGGCTGGCTCCAGGGGATTATAAATGCTTCTCTGAGTGAGGGTGCCTTTCCCGCTGCCTTGAAAGAGGCGGTTGTGAAGCCCCTCCTCAAGAAGCCTTCCCTGGACCCGGCTATATTATCAAATTATCGTCCAGTCTCCAATCTTCGCTTTGTTGCAAAGGTTGTTGAGAGTGCGGTGGCACGACAACTACCCCGATACCTGGATGAAGTTGTCTATCTGGATCCGTTCCAGTCGGGCTTCAGGTCACGATACAGCACGGAAACGGCATTGGTCGCATTGGTGGATGATCTCTGGAGGGCTCGGGACAGAGGTTGCTCCTCTATCCTGGTCCTATTAGATCTCTCAGCGGCTTTTGATACCATCGACCATGGTATCTTACTGCACCGGCTGGAGGGTTAGGAATAGGGGGCACTGTGCTTCGGTGGTTCTCCTCCTTCCTCTCTGACCGTTCGCAGTTTGTGTTGGCAGTGGGGCAGAGGTCGACCTCAAGGCACCTTATTTGTGGGGTGCCGCAAGGGTCAGTCCTCTCACCCCTTCTGTTCAACATTTATGTAAAACCGCTAGGCGAGATCATCCGTAGTTTCAGGGTGAGTGTTCATCAGTATGCTGATGACACACAGCTATACATCTCCACCCCAGACCACCCTAATGATGCCCTTGCTGTGATGTCCCGTTGCCTGGAGGCTGTGCGGATCTGGATGGGGAGAAACAAGCTCAGACTCAACCCCTTCAAGACCGAGTGGCTCTGGCTTCCGGTGTCCCGGTATAGTCAGCTGTTACCAACACTGACAATAGGGGATGAGATCTTACTCCCCACAGAGAGGGCCCGCAACTTGGGTGTCCTCCTGGATTCACTGCTATCTTTAGAAGATCATTTGACAGCCGTGGCCAGGGGTGCCTTTTATCAGGTTCGCCTGATCCGCCAGTTGCGTCCCTTTCTGGATCGGGATGCCTTGCGCACGGTCACTCATGCCCTAGTTACCTCCCGTATGGACTACTGTAATGCTTTCTACATGGGGCTCCCCTTGAAAAGCACCCGGAGGCTCCAACTGGTCCAGAACGTAGTCGCGCGGGTGATTATGGGCGCAGCTCGTTACGCCCATGTAACACCTCTCCTACGTGAGCTGCACTGGCTCCCGGTGGTCTTCCAGGTGCGATTCAAGGTGCTAGTTATCACCTTTAAAGCGCTCCATGGCTTAGGACCTGGGTACCTACGAGACCGTCTTTTGCCACCAATAGCCTCCCACCGACCAGTTCGTTCTCACAGGGAGGGACTATTCAGGGTACCGTCAGTCAAATTATGACGACTGGCGACTCCCAAGGGGAGGGTCTTCTCTGTGAGGGCTCCAACCCTTTGGAATGAACTGCCCCCGGAGATATGGAATATCCCTGATCTCCGTGCTTTCCGACGTGCCCTCAAGACCCTGATGTTCCAACAGGCGGGGCTAAACATATGAACATGTGAAAGATTTTTTTAAATGTTATCTAATTCTGGGTTTTATTTAATTGACCAAACTAAGTAATAATTTTAATTAGCAATTTTATGATGTTTGTGTATCTATATTTTTCTTGACTGTACACCGCCTTGAGTCCTACGGGAGAAAGGCGGTATAGAAATATAATAAATAAAATAAAATAAATAAAATAAATATGATAGATAGATTTACAGATGGACGACAGAACAATTTGGGAAAAAATTACAGCTCTCTGCTTTCTGTTGTGCAAAAAATAAAGATGAAAGAGAAACAATTTAAAAACTGGTGGTAGTATGAATTACAGAAGGTAGAAGAGATTTTGGCTAAGTAGTTAGAACACAAAGTGTAAGTTGCTTGTATGTTCCTCTCTCTCTCTCTCTCTCTCTCTCTCTCTCTCTCTAGAAAACGGTAAAAGCAGTGGAAAAATATGGAACAATTACAAATAAAAGGCAGCTTTTTCAAATCTTGGCAACTGCATAATTAAATGAGGCTGAATGGCTGTATAAAAGAAAAATGGTTTCTGTTTGGTTTTGCTTAGTTATAAAATGATCTTTGTATAACTATGAACAATGCAGTTTTCCTCATTAGGTAATTGTTTCATAGTTATTCTTTTTAAAGCTCTTTTAAATCTGATATACTTTGGACTTACTGGAATAGTGAAATATGTCGTTTGTAATAAATGATGTCAGAGATCATAGAATCTACATTTTTTCCCTAACCATCATAATTTTGTGCTGTATACTGTCAAGTTAGATTGCTTATGATTGTATATTGTACAATTGTTCCATTAAATATAATGGTTTATGAAATCTGCTTTGTGGTCAGAGGTTTTCTGTGTTTAATATAAATGGAAATCTTTGGTAGATAAATGCATTGGGATTTGATACGTGAATACCATGTACAACATTAATTGTATTTATCCATTATTTCAACAAATAAAATTTGGGGCAGAATCAAACTTTCCTAACACTGAGTAATGTTTCATGTGTCCAAAACCTACACTTTCCTGCTTACCTCTCAAATGCTGTTAAAAGAAATTTAAATTTTGCAAAGTGAATTTTATAGTCAAGTCTAAATACCAAGCAAATTCACATTGAACAGAAGAAATATATATATAAAATAATGGGTTAATGCTGATAGTCTTCTTCCAAGCTACAAGAGGTTTTTTTTTATTCATATTAAAAGTTCACGCATGGTGTTTCCCTGAAAATAAGGTTTTATATTTTTTTTGTACCCTGAAATAAGCACTTGGCAGGGGTGAAATCCAGCAAGTTCTGACAGGTTCTGGAAAACCAGTGGTGGAAATTTTGAGCAGTTTGGAGAACCGGTAGTGGAAATTTTGAGTAGTTCGGAGAAGTGGCAAATACCACCTCTGGCTGGCCCCAGAGTGGGAGTGGGAATGGAAATTTTGCAATATCTTTCCCCCAAGAGTGGGGAGGGAATGGGGTTTTTGTAGTATCCTTCCCCTGCCACGCCCACCAAGCCACACCACGCCCACCAAGCCACACTCACAGAGTCAGCAGTAAAAAAAATTGGATTTCACCACTGGCGCTTGGCCTTATTGCCATGTGCTCAAAAGCCCAATTGGACTTCTTATCAGGGGATGTCTTACTCTGGGGGTGGGGGGGGTGAAACAGGGTATTAAGAAGTAAACTACAGAACTGTTTTCTATAGAGTTCTTGTCTTTTAATTTTATATATGAAAAATTTCTATATAACTGAATTTATGTTTAACTCATCTTGAGCTAATTTTAGATTTAAACTTTTTTTTTCCTATGCAGGCCCAGAATGTTCTTCATCAGGATGGTTTTCGGGTACTGATTCTCTGTGGCAAGCCACAGCAGGTCCAGCCAGCCATCAAAGTATCCATATCAGAAGACACAGCATAGCTTCTGACAGTGGGGACACAGGTGTTGGAACTTCCTGTTCTGATAGTGTGGAAGGTCAGTAGCTATGCTTAAACCAAAGGACGCCTGGTAGAAAATCAGTAATAATTGTTGTTTGAATAATTAAAAAGCAGAGAAAGATACAGAGACTTGAAGTGACCTGTCTAAAGACTAAAAGATGCAATATGATCTTAAGGATGGTTTACTTAGGAATTAAAACCCATTCTGTTTTTTAAATTTAAGCTTAGATTTAAATAAATAAAGTATAGGATTGCATTCATGCTTTTGTTTTCCTTCTATTTTTCTTCTATTCATGCTTTTATAAAAGCTATTATAAAAATTTAATTTGAGAATATATTTATTTATTTATTTATTTATTTATTTATTTATTTATTTATTTATTTATTTATTTATTTATTTATATTTAGTGGGCTCCATAGATTTTCAACCCAATTAAAAATCTATGGAGCCGACTAAAAAAACTTGTTAGTCAGAAGCGATCCAGCAATAAAACTTGAGTTAGTAGAAGTAATCATTCAATCTTGATTTCACATTATAACAGCTGCAGAACTAAAAGACTTGGTTCACTCCATGGGAAGATGTTGTAAGGCCATAATTCATGCTAAAGGTTACCCAGCTAACTATTAACTGACGTGATAATTTTTGTATATCTCATTTTTTCTACATGTTTCACTTTTATTTTTTATACTGTAATTGCTATTCTAATAGCAAATCCTTCATAAAAGTTATTGCATTACATTCTTGATTAAATTATCTTTTCATTGATATATAATTTTATGGTACTACTCCAAAAAAAGTGGTGTTATTAGCTAGCTTTAGAAAATACACTTTTCCCAAAAGATTTCCACAATTCTAGTGCTACCTTGAAAATAATCTAAGGAAATATCTCAGTATAATATTGATAAGTGTTTTGCAAAACAGTGTAATATAGCATGACTAACAATTTTAATGGTGTAAATTTATTTAACTTTCTAAAGGAGTACTGCTGAAAATATTTTGTTGGTATAAGAGTAATTAAAATCAAATTAACAGAATTAAATGCAAAATAAAGAGGGAAACAGATACCTTGTGAATTATATAAAATGCATTTTATTTAGTCAAAGCATTCTTGTGTCCATATAAATAAGAACAGAAAAGAGGCAAAGACTTTAACATATTCATAATATGTTGCATATTCAACCTAATGAAGTTTTGGGGAAAAAAGGTGATATGCTTTATAAAACTTCTATTAACAAGCTGAGAAAAGAAAACTATATGAATATTCAGTGATGATGGGAAGTCAGCCAGAAGTAGTGAATCAGTTTTAGTTTAGAATTAAGAAACAAACTGTCAAACATTGCTGTACAGTCTTCATTCCTGGAGACTTTTCATAGAAAATCAATTGTACAGTTGTAACATAGAAACTGAATATTTATTGGCATCTGGTCCTCAGCTTTGCCAGGTACCACATCACTAGGTAGTGACATCTTTTTAATGAATTATTTGCTGACTGCTATACAGACTGCTCTGATATAGTTAATCTTGTTCCTTGTTGGTGTGGTTTTTAGGAAAAGAGTGAAGACAGCATTATTGCAAAATAATATTTGATGGCTTGGCTTATCCTCATATTGATTGACAAGTTTCTTTAATTTTTAGTTATGGTTGTTTTTGCTTTGTTACTGAAAGAATGCTTCCCCCCCTTCTCTCCCTTACCTTTCATACGCAAGTTCTATTATTTTATATTGCATGTATCATCATCATCTTAGCATTTTTCCTGCACATACAGGGTCTGCTATTTATACTGCATGTATCACTTTTTTAATGTATTGTTATATACAATGCAAGACTCACTGGAGAAGAGCCTAATGCTGGGAAAGATTGAGGGCAAAAGAAGAACGGGACAGCAGAGAATGACATCTGGCTGGATGGAGTCACTGAAGCAGTAGGCATGAGCTTAAATGGACTCCAGAGGATGGTAGAGGACAGGAAGGCCTGGAGGAACGTTGTCCATGGGGTCGCGATGGGTCAAACACAACTTCGCAACTAACAACAACAACATTGTTATATATATTTTTGCTTTTATTATAAAGTGCTTTAAGATATTTTGGCATAGAAAACTATATACAAAAATTGCATGTAGCATGGGCATGAGAGTAACCTGGTCTATACCTGCTCTATCTTAATACTGTCTGTGATTTATGAAAGAATTGAAGGCAATGAAACCTAGATTAAATGATGCCTGAGGCCAACTAAGAACAAAGTGGGTTCACCTGAACCCAGATTAAAGCTAGTATTGAGACCCACTTTATAGCAGCAATGGCAGCAAAGAGCCACTTCACCTTGTGAAGCCACTTCACCCTCTGTGGATAGCCACTTGGTGGCCCTCTCAGATAGAGGAGACTCAGAGGTACACCTAAACGGGCACACAGAAGATTTTGCAGACTATCTGTTGGACAAAATTGCTCAAATTCATTCCAGTTAACCCTGTAGAGGTGTTGGAGATGTAGTTTAGCCATATTATCTAGGAAGAGTTTGAATCTATTGGACCTGGGGAAAGTAGACAGGGTCCTCATGATCATCTGCTTATTAAACTGTGCCTCTCCTTTGTGGTGAAAGTTTCCAGCTGTCTATCTCTACCCCTAGTGAAGTAAGCAGTGCTGTTGACTTTCTGTCTCTGTGCCTCAGAGGCTCAGGCCTTTGAAATAGTCCAGTCAAGAAACCATGAGTACTAACATTACCTTTATTATACAGATTCAGTATGGAATCTTGTAAGCATTAAAGCATTTCTTCCACTGCCTTTATTTTCCAGAAAAGTAGGGAGGGTCCTTTCTGAGAAACTTTTTCCATCTCCATCCCTCTTTTCGACTCAGGATTCTCCTGTCAAGCCTTTGTCTAGGTTATAGCTTTTTCTCCTGTCTCCCAAGGTTAGAGTATATGAAAAACATAAATGCTGTTGTTATAGATGGTATAATTTAAAAAGTAATTGAGCTGTAGGTGTGATTTCCTTATGAAATCACACCTACACCTTTAGTTTTTCAGTGTTCTACACTCTCTAACCAAAAAATGGATTATCAGCAGTAATATTCACCTATAGTTTTCATGGGCTGTAATTAGTCTGTCAGACTATGTAACACTATCTCTGTCTTTACTGGGTGCGATTTTATTAAACATTCATGAATTAAAAAAAACAAGATTAGAAACTATTTTCATGGTATTTATAAATTTTTGATAAGTCTGCAATGTTGAAGATTTAAATGGCTTTCCCTTCTAATGGATATTCATTTTTTCCAGAATTTTAGGCTAACAATTATTAAAGCTATAAAATCAGTTTTTAAAATAGTTACCATAAAAATATTTCAACATTATCTGTTGAGATGCCAATAAACATTGAAAAATTTATACTTGTCTGTAAAGGATTGCCTTATTAAACAGGAAGACATTAATCAATTTTAAGACTATCTGGTTAATTGAAGAAGAAGGTGTAAAGTCTGTGCTGTATCCTCAGTTTCCTTAAAGTATATATGGTAGTGAGGTATATTAAATTTTGCTTCCCAACACTTTGCAATTATAGCATCTTTCAAGAGAGCATGGGAAGGTACAGTATAATTTATCCTGTATCCTGCTTGTAGCTTGATTTTAACAAATTTCAATCTGTTTTGTGGTTGTTGCCCATTTCAAAAGTAACCTCAGAATGTTTTTCTGTTTCCTGATTATTTTTACCAAACAACTAATATCTATTTTAATATCTTTTTCCTGTATTTGTCAAGGCTCTTCCCTCCCCTTTTCTAAATGCTTGCATTTCTTGTTCTAGAAGAAATGCTAAGGAGTATCAAAATAATTGCCAAAAGATAAGCAATTGTGGGCACTATGGTAAATGCCTCAGCTAAACAGATTCGTTTTTTTCCCCAAAATATTATGTTGCTTGAAAATAAACTGAAGTGCAAAACAGTGTTCATGCTCTTAAATACAATATATTGAAAATACCTTAGGCCTTAAAATTCAGTGGTACAATGCGATGAAAAGAGGTGAAGGAGGTTTTAAAAAATAGCTATAGAGCTGATAGCATTGCTTTTCTTTAGCAGTGAACAATGGTTAACAGTTGAATGAGAATCTTGCGCTCAATGCTGCTTCATTTTATTTCTTTTCTTCTTATATCTGAACTGCTGAAGAAACAAGTATTCAGCTGAACCTATTTCAGTTTTTTAAAAAAGAAATAATAGTGGATGGAAGACAAGAATTTTTTTAAAAAAGTCTGATTATAAGAGAAAGAAGTCATAATATTTATTCAGACACTCTGATTTTTATGAAAATAATATGAACTAATATTGTTATATGCTCCATTTCTTTGAATGATATGATGTTCCATGAGCAATGCTTCAGAGTTTAAGGATTTTTTTGGGTTGAAAAATAGAGAATTATCATATATATTGTATTAGATGAATGTTCTGTCTTTTCTCCATCAGCTAAATGTGTTGTCCATGACAGTCTTTTTGTGCAAAGCAGCATATAAGGAGTTTGCTTTCCAAACATGGTTTTATCTAGATGACAGGTTACTACTGATGGCACTTTTTCCCCCAAAGTTTTTGGATTGCATAATGCCTCATGATTTATTCTACTCCTATGTTTTTCAAAAATTATATGAAGGTGTTCAGGGAGCCTTGGTAGTACAGTGGTCTAAGGCACCCTGTTATTAAGCTGGTTATTAAGATCAGCTGCCTGCAATTACTGCAGGTTCGAATCTCGCCAAGGCTCAAGGTTGACTCAGCCTTCCATCCTTTCTAAGGTAGGTAAATTGAGGACCCAGTTGTGGGGGCAATAAGCTGACTTTGTATAAATATACAAAAGAATGAAGGCTATTGCTTAGCGCATTGTAAGCCACCCTGAGTCTCCGGAGAAGGGCGGCATATAAATCAAATTAAAAAAAAAATTATCAAGAAATGCAAGCCCCAGTGCTATCTTTACTGAATGATGCTCAGATCTTCTCTTTCCCTTTCTTGGCAGATGTGTAGGCCTCCATAATCCACTCCTGCTCGGGCCAAATTGTAGTGCGGATGCAACATAAACAAACTGAAACTGAATCCAGACAAGCCTGAGGCTTTGGTTCTTAGTGATTACTCTTTCTGATTGGCAGTATACTGCTCTGCCTTTTGTATTGAGGTTGCAGTTCCTCTAAAATAATACTTTCATAGTTTCGAGATACTTCGTAATGTTGCAACAGCCTGGACGGCTCAGGTGAATACAGGGGTGATGAGTGCCAAATTTCAGTTATGTTTGATGAACATCAGCTTCACTGCTCCTTGATAAGGCTGAACTAGATTCCAAATGTGCTAGTTACCTCTCATATAAATAATAGGTACTCAACTTACAACTACAATCGAACCCAAAATTTCTATTGCTAAGCAAGATAGTTGTTAAAT
The DNA here is from genome assembly GCA_022577455.1 of Arizona elegans. NCBI lineage: Eukaryota > Metazoa > Chordata > Lepidosauria > Squamata > Colubridae > Arizona > Arizona elegans. Next base: position 238,269,847 of record JAKOOJ010000001.1, on the reverse strand, counting down.
GAGCTTTGCCCCGTATTACAACCTTTCTTGCCACAGTGAAGTAATCCACTGCATTTGTTAAGTTAGTAACGTGGTTGTTGAAGGAATATGGCTTCCCCGTTGATTTTGCTTGTTAGAAGGTGGCAGAAGGTGATCACATGACCCCAGGACACTGCAACCCTTGTAAATTGCCAAGGGTCTGAATTTTGATCTCGTGACCACTGGGATGCTGGAGTGGTATTAAGTTTGAAAAATTGTCATGTCACTTTTTTCAGTGCCGTTGTAACTTTGGTCACTAAATGAATGGTAGTGAGTCAAAGACTACCTGTATTGTTATGTACTTTAAACTGGATGCCTTTGAAATAAACCTGGAAATTATAACAGATTCATAATGCTGGGTCTAGGCTTTTGTCTGGTATCTCCTCCGAGGAGCATGTGTGACATATCTTGTTTCAATTACATCAGCTTCATATTAATTTCTAAGTCATATGCTTGTTTCAACATATAAATCCTTTAAAGCTTGGTTCCAGCTACTTATGGGAAGATATTCCCCATTATGTCACCAGCCTGAAGATCCATTCATCCTCCATGGATCTGTTACAAATGCTGCTTAGAAAGGGGGCCTAGCAACCTCTAGTGGCAGAACCTTCTTGCTTGCTGTTACTAGTTGTGATATTCCTTCACCTTATGGAATGTACACTTTACTCTCAGAGCCTGATTTTAAAATCCCAAGGGAGAAAGTTTGAGTTTCATGTAGGTTTATCTCTGTAGCTTCTGAATTTAGAAATTAAGCAGAGGACTGTGTGAAGAGTGTAGCTTTGAAATAATAAACAACAATGTTCTGTAAGTGGGCATTCAACAATTAATTGTAATATATTGTACCTATAGATTATCTACTTGCTTCGGCCTTATCATTTTAGATGCAAAGATAAAAGCCTTGTTGTTTTACCATGTTACATTGAATGCAAAAGAAATGTGGGTAGAATCCTGCAGAGTTTTTGAAGATACTGTAATTGAATTAGATTCAGAATTGGGCAGAAGAGAAGTTTTGAACTTAATCTCAATGAGTGTAGGTAGCCTTTGTCGTTCATTCTCTATCCCCCTCACAAATCCCTATGAATACAGAAATATGGTCTACAAAGTTGGGAGACTCTGTGAAGAAGTAGAGGAAGGAATGCTGCTGCCTAAAAGCAGCAGCAGCAACAACAACCACAACAAAGCTAATCCCGCTTTTTCCATCAGAAAATATTTGCTTGGATCCCTGTTGCTTCAGTGAAAAGGAGGAGTCCTTCTTAGAGGTCCAGTCTTGTTCCAAACCATTGCTTCTTAGACATTTTGTGTCTATGAAAATGTAGGAAATCGGCTAACTTCGATGGGGATTAGTTGAAAATAAATATAATAAGGTGTACAGATCACTTTGTAAACCAGGAAAAGTAATTGTGGAAAACATTAGTTTCTCAAGATAGTTTTTGTTTCAGGGGTTCCCAAAGTAATTGTTGCAGGAACATAGGAATAGCAGACTCTCTATTAAAAGCTAAGTTATCTTTAAAGGATTCATTTAAAATAAATAACTAGTAATATTAATAATATGCATTTGCAGCATTGTGTGCTCAAACTAAAATGGAATATATGAGTGTAATAAAATAATATTTAATGTTAGAAAGGAAGAAAAAAGTGGAAAATGTAGATATCTTTCAACATGGTGGAATTCCACGGAGAAAAGCAAAAAGCTTAAATTTCCCCATTTTAACAAATGCACTTACTGGAGGAAGCAACTGTCTTGGCAGCATGTTGTATTGATTTTTAAGTTGGAGACTGAAAGTCTCTAAGATTCTGTAATAGTAGACTGTAATTAGTTGAAAAGTGAACTGGCTGTAAATCAAAAATGGTTTTGTAGACCAACCTGCTCATTTTGTATTGAACTGGAGTTAAATATGCCTCTCATTTTTCTATTGGTTTTTTTAACTATTGCTAAGCAATTGGCATTAAAAAGAATTATAAGAATATCAACCTTTTGAATTTAAATATAGACATATTTTTCAATATAAAACAAACTTTAATAGTTGACTAATTAGATATTGAAACATTGTGATTTTGAAAAGCATAGATATCAGAAATGTTACCTAACAACTATTTGTTTCTACTGAAAGTCTTTATTTTTTATTTAAATTTAAAATATGGATATAAAAATATTTGTTTTCCATATTTGTAACATTTATCCCCCGTCTTCCTCTCCTCATAAAAAAAGGCTCTGGGATCCAGGTCAAATTCAGACATCATTAAATTTCATGAGCTACCTTAAATTGGACATATTGTTGGTTTAATTCTGTCACTGAAATCCATGTAATTCAAAATGCCTAATAAATTGAATTATACTTTTGCACACAATATTGATAAAACAAAATTATAATAAGTGTTCTGAAAATTGCTTTACCATAAAAAAATTAGCACACCTGATGACTCAATGTTTAAACACATTTAATTGAAGCAGCATTCAGTATGGCTGAGCTTCACATATTACATCAAACCCAGAGGCTACCGCTGCCCCTAATTAAGCAAGCACAACCTATCAGCGCCGAAGCTCATTGTGTTTACCAATTTGTTTGTAATTGCGGAGACAATTATATCAGCAGAACTGATATGTGTTTGGTTTTCAGAATAAAAGAAGCATCTTCCAAAATGGGTCCAGACAGTCTTGAGTAATCCAACAACAGGAAATCATGGCTATAAAATGCCTTCTTCGACCATTGCGAGACACTTACTATCTATGAGCTACCAGGTGGATCCAAACTCTGCGTTTAAAGTTTTACTGCACCACAGGAACTCTTGTTTCCTGCTGTTTGCTGGGGTGGTTGCCATTAACCGCTTGAAGCCTCCCTTGGGTATGCAGAAACAGCTTTATGTCAATCTATGCCTCCCATGGGCGTAAGGTTTGCCATTGGTTGCTTTCCTGCATATGTTATAGGCTTGCTTAATGCTCTTGCTAGATCTTACATTTGAGGCTGATTTTAACTGTGTTATTGTAAGGTAGGTACTAATGAGTCAATGCTCGCATCTACCTCTATTCATCTTTTGGCTGTATTGTTTAAATTATTAAAAGGGACTAATTGTTTTAAATTTACCATAAAAAGCAATAAAAGAAAAAAGCAATAAACGATATCAAATTTAAAATGAAGAAATCTAAAAGCTTGAAGTTTCTTTAGCAAAATGTTTGGCTATCAATCTCACTATTTGTACTTTAGGAAGCTTAATGCCACATGTGGAGAGGGAATAGAATTACATGAAAACTGTTTAAAAAATATAAGGTCGCAGAAAGAATAGAGGTTGGCCCTGAAGCTATAATAATAATCAACTAACACAAGATAGAAGCCATACCATGCTGCACTAATCAAATTATAGGAAGCAAAGCAATTCTTATGGTATCATTCATTGTTTAAAAAGCAATGTGAATGCTGATTGTTCAGAAGCATATGGACAGAACAGTGCCTGCATATTTTGCTGTGTATTGTTCATTCTGTAAGAGAAATCTTGTAAAAATTAAAACTATGACTCCAGGGATTATGGTTCATGGGGAAGGGTTTTCCCTTTCTGCTTTCTCCCAGGATATACATTACTATGACTGGTCACAAAACTCTTCAACTGTCACTAGGCTTAATGTTTCAAGTTGGTTCTCTTCCTGAGTTAATATCTATCAAATAGAAGAAGGATGAAGCAGGTGCTGGAGTTGCCCATTCTACTGTATTCTTATATTTTTCACAGTCTGCTTTTAATTCTTCCTCTCAGTGTTTCAAATGTGTGCAATTCAGTTCTCCCCAATCCTAGAGAAAAAGAGCTGTACTGTCCATATGGATAGTGATTAATATGATTTACAACTGGAAATATTTAAGTCTTAAGTGAAACAATATGTGTGTTTCAGAAATTCCACCAAAAATCTGAAATCATTGTCAGAGCTCAGAGGTACATTGTGGAATTTTAAATACCTGTATCAAGTTAGCAGATGGAATGCTTGAATGTTTGTTTATTGAATTTATTTGTTGCCAGGTAGCTTACAAAAAAATCATTACATTCAGACTACAGCATAGATACAACAAAACAAACAAACAATAAAAAAATTCATTGTAACATCTAAAACAAAACTTCTAAAATGATGTTAAAATGTCCAAGTACAACTAAGTAACCAATCAATATCACATACAGTAATCCTCAAGTTTCGAATGTAATAGAGCCTGCCAATTACATTCGTAACACAAGGATTTATTAATTGGATCACATTAAATTAACATGATCCCTCCCTCCTTTACCCAATGTATTTGTTAATCGAATCCACAGGTCATTAAGTGCACATGAGGTATCTCAGAGTAGGGAAGACCATGGGAAGCCTAGTGCTTCCAATTACCCAAGACCTCCCTGATGCACTGAGATATCCCCCTCCCTCCATCCTACCCCACTGGGTCTCCACAGGCACTGGGCCTGTAGACTGAAAGATTTCAACTGAATGCAAAAAATGTATTTTTAATAAGATGTAGTTATCCTTTTATAAATTTTGATATTTTTGTACAAGTAGTCCTCGACTTACAACCATTCTTTAATGAATGTTCAAAGTTACAACAACACTGAAAAAAGTGACTTATGACCAGTTGTCACACTTCTGACTGTTGCAGCATCCCCATAGTTACATGAGCAAACTTTGGACACTTGGCAATTGGCATGTATTTACAAGGGTTGCAGCATTCCGGGACCCTGGAATTGGTATTTGCAACCTTCCTAGGGAGCTTCTGACAAACAGAGTCAATGCCAGGTTTGCTTAACAGCTGCATAATTCACTTAACAACTGTATTGATTTGCTTAACCACAAAAATAAAATGGGGCACAATGCAATAACAATTGCTTTGCTTAGCAACAGAAATTTTGGGCTCAATTGTATTCATAAGTCAAGGACTACAGTATCATATTTATAAACATCATATTTATAGCAATCTAATATAGCTTAAATGGAAATCGGATTATTACAATATATTTATATAAGGATTGGAATATATAAATATTTAAACCTTCAGTGATTATATATTATGTGTGTTTGTAAAATGAAAATAAACATGATGGTTTCATCATGTTTATTTTCATTTTACAAACACACATAAGATACTGGTGGTTTGTTCCTTTGCTGAACTCCTCACCAGCATGTAGTTGAAAATAACTATCGGTATAAATTGTTGCTCCTCATTTTCAGTAGTCTAACTATAGGAACTATAGGTAGACCTCGACTCTGAACCACAAGACCAAGCCTAAGCAAGAAGGTTGTTAAAGAGAGTCATGCCTGATTTTAAGACCTTTTTTTGCCACTAAGCAAATCCTTCTTTCCCCGCTGACTTAGCTTGTCAGAAACTGTCTGGAAAGGTCACAAATGGGGATTGCATGACCTCAGGATGATGCAATTTTCTAAATGCATGCTGCTTACTGAATTTTGATCACATGACTGGGGATGCTTTAATGGTCATATGTGCGATGACCAGTCATAAGCCACTTTTTTCAGTGGCATTGTAACTAAATAGTCACTAAATAGACACTAAATGAATGGTTGTAACTCGAGGTCTACCTATAAAAGAAGCCCTAGATTAAATCTAGATATTTTCACATTGTATATTCCTTTTGTTGTTTAAAGAGCACATGAAAACATTACTTTTATTTTGAAAAAAGATCCCCTGTAACAGTTCATGTTCTTCCAATACATGTGTTAAAAATCAAATTTTTAATTTATAGTCTCTTGAGTATGTGTTGCAGTTACTTGCCAAAATTAAGCAATTCTAAGCATATTTTCTTCAGTGACTCTAAGGATTAAGAAAATATGATGTATTCTACTGGCATGGATATTTTGCTATGTTCTGCTGTTCTGCTATATCATCTGAAATATTTAGCGACAAAACAGTTTATGGGTTCTTCTACTAATCTAGTATACCTTTTAATGAGTGTGTGCATGCAGTCTTAAATAAATGCTTTAGTTGGTTTTAGTTTATCCAGGACATTTATTTTGTTGTTGTAAAAAGGTTATATACTTGAATAATGATTAAAAATACTGTTTCCCCAAGCTTCTGAAAATTTACCACTCTGTGTGGTGCGCAAGGGTATGTATGCAGGTACATTTGCTGAGTGTCACAATTCAGCCTAGTGGGTTTGCTGGAGACTGGATTTGCTATTACAATTAGATGATACAAAAGATATTGGAAACTCCACTGTGCAAAATAGCTTCATTTTAAGGATGAGGGGGAGGAGAATGAGTTTAAATAATTTAACTACACTAAATCATTCTAGTTTACTGAATGCTCATATATTTATGTCACTGAATTAAAAATGGTTTTAGAGAATGCCTGTTTTTAAAGAAGAAATATATCATTGGTGAAATCCAAAATAATTATTAGGCAGTGAGCACCATTATTTAGAAGCATTTCACTGTCTTAAGAACTTATTTTTTCCCAATTTTTAAATAAACATTAGAAATGAAAGTTGCTTATTTCTTTTTACTTTTCAGTAGCATAAAATTTGCATGCTAAAATAATGCTTTTGGAAACCTGCTAGCTAGGTTGCAAGGAGGGATCAAGTGAGAAGCCAGCTTTTGGTGAATACTATCATTATACAGCCTCAAGTGGCATAAACTTTACCTCCTCCAAGATCCATGAAACCTTATCTGGTCATTCCCAGGGACAGGCAAGCAGCCTGGGGAGATTCTTGTAACATAGGTAGTAGACAATAAAGTTGTTTACTTTAGCTATTTATGAGTGGCTAGGTTTGTTTGTGCCTGATACAATGTCAGACACAAGCCAAAGATGACCCAGAAAAATCTGATCAAGTCTAATTCTTTATTTGCTTAAGGACAGAATCTTGCCAAACTTAAGCTATAACCTTGTTGTGGCTGGCCAGCTGCCAGCGGAGCTGGCGGCAGACTCGGACAATGAAGAGGTTGGGGAGGAACTTGGGCCAGTTCTGGAGTGTGGGGAAGTCTCTGATGGATGCTCTGCGTTGGACACAGAGATAGAGCCAGGGCAGTCCAACATTTCCCAGCCACTGGAGAGGCAGCTGCCTTTGGAGACTGAGATGTGTGAGGAGGAAGGAACATCTGGGGCACGTTGTGCATAGCAGTTAGGAGAAGTGAACAACGGAAGACAAGGACTCAACTTGGGAAGCAAAGCACACATGGATGCTGAATGGCCCCTCTCTGGCTGGGGAATAAATAGAAGGAAAGGAGAGTGGTTGTCGTAGGAGACAACTGTTAGTATTTCTGAAGATTTTGCTCATAGTGTCTTGTGCATCAAGGACTGCTTGCCAGAACTTAATTTGCAGCCTTCACTGCCTTGCAATTATCCAAAGGAACTGATAAGGTCTGTTGCTGCAGTTAACTTCTTGCAGGACTCTTGCTTGGACGTTTTGGTGGGTGAATGCCCTTAATTCACAAGAGGTAAATAAAGAGGGGGTTTTCGTGACAAGGAGTCTATTTTTTGCTTTTGTTAAGGCTTCTAACCTGGGCGTGATTCTGGGCGTGATTCTAGGGCGTGACTACCCTGAACTTCTTCCTTCCTCCCTCCCTTCACCTTGGGATTGTGCAGTCTCTTAAGCTGGATCTATGCAGTTTCCATTGGCTTAAAAGAAGCCTGGAAATTTAACTCCTAGTATTTCTTGGTGGTGATGGAAACACTTCACCTAAAGCCCTAAAAAGTCACTAGCTGGTGGCAGTGGTGCTGAGTTAGCAGCTGCTCAGTGGTCTGACTCAGAAGAATAGAAGTCTTAAACATTATATTAACCTTCTTGTGATTCTTCAGTCATTTAAAATTCATAATCACTAGTTGAATAGTGAATAGTGTACTCTGTTACAGTCTTTTCTTAACTACAGCCATGTATCTTTTTTCTTGGGATTAAGCTCCATTTATGGGATTTATTTTTGAGCAGGCAGCTATAGGGTTATATTGCTCAGGAAATAAATGGTTTTTAAATACAAATAATGCCTGTAAATATACCTATATTTATATTTTATGCCTCATTTAAAATGAAATCTGACACTTACATCTGTCCACTTAGATGCCCAGTTTTTCTTATTGGATATTCCAGGAGCATTAACTGGATCAATAGTGGCCATGGTTGGCCTACCCCATATACTGTCCATAATTATTTGGGTGGTTATGAACAATATTCAGCACAATTTGCATTAAGAGTTAAGTATTTAGTTCGCTGTGGAGAAGCAGTTCTGGGAATTTACATTACCAGGAGTATGAAAATACTTGCATATGTCATATTTTATATAACATTAGAATACACTACCCTGGAAAGAGTAAATAAACCTATTATAACAATGAGGAAAAAATGAGAATTTTCAAAAGGGCTAACAGAAAGAGTATTTAAGCATTTTCTATTAAATTAATCACAAGAAAAAATCATATTCATGATTTGATCCATAAGAGGCATCCCTTCCGAAAGTTGAGAGGCTTTTATATCATTGTTTCTCAATCATAGCAAGTTTTAAGATACAGTATATGGACTTCAATTTCCAGAATTCTTCAGTCAGCCATTGTTGCACATGGTAGTGATAATAGAGACTTCTTCTCATCTTTACTTGATTTTTGACAACCCTTCAGAAACCTTTTCAGGCCTTATTATTCATGGCATTCCCTGACTTTCAGGAGAAGGTTTTTGGGAGTTACTGAGGTGGAAAAGGGTTCAGGAAAGTTATCTTTAGTATATTTTCCTTCTTCTGATATCTCTTAAATTCAGGTCATCTGCTATCCAACTTTTAGCAATTAATACATCATCAAGAGACAGAATGTTACATACACTGATCTCAAAACATGCAAGCAAAGTTAAACATGCTTAGCACTTGGATAGGAGATCGCCAATAAAGTTTAGAGATTAGGAAGTTGAAAAATGTTTGAGTAATCTGCATATTGTATAATCATTTCTTCAATCCCTTTATCAAGAAATGTTGAACAGTTCAGAGTCTAGGCCTGTGATGGCAAACCTATGGCACCTGTGACAGGTGGCACACAGAGCCCTCTCTGCTGGCACGTGGGCTGTCGCCCCAGGTCAGATCTCTGTGGTGTTTCTTTTGTGAGCTTCTGTTTCCCTGAAAACGATGAAACAGAAGCTCACGAAAGAAAAAGATCTTACCTCTTGCTGCGTTGCCAGCTGGTCTTCGGGTCTCTGCTACGCATGTGTGCATGTCCGTGCATGTCTGTGCATACATGCGTTCGTGCACGCACCTTTAAGTTTGGGCATGCACATGTGCGCAGTTTGGGTACTTGGTGTCTAAAAGGTTCTCCATCACTGGTCTAGGCCACAGCTGAAGGCATTGCACTTCATAATGCTTTCAGGTTTAGTGTTTTACCATATTTTATGTTATAATGGCATATTATAAGAATCTTCAATGAATTTCTGTAGCATTTCCCCAACCTATTCAGTTAATAATTCTAAGAATAGATAAAAGGTTAGTTTAGCATGACTTACATGTCACAAATCCATCGTGGTTCTTATTAATTATCACATTCCTAACCAGATGCTCAGAAAAATGTTGCTTAATGATTTAAACAACAAAGACCTTGCCACTATAGGCAACAGATTAGCAAGTCTGTAATTTCTAGAGCCCTCCGTATTCCCTAAATTTGCTCTCTTCTAGTCTTCTACGACATTCATCTGTTCTCCAGGATTCCAGTTTGTGCCTGTGTAATTCTAATTCTTTCAGAATTCTAGAGTATACTTCATTGGTCCTGGGGATTTCAGTTCCTTTAAATTAGCTAACTATAGCCAGAATATAAACCATATTGTTGTATCATTTCAATAAGCTTTAGTAATGACTTAGCTCTCATACTAAGCTGTAATATCCTCAGCATATAGAAAAATATAACATTTGGTATCTATTTCCAGCCCATCTTTAATATTTGAAACCTATCTAATAAGTCATAGTTTGAAAATCAAATTGAAAATTACAAGAAAATTAAAAAAACCAAGGTATATCCTTGCTGAATGCCTCAAAGTAATGTTGCAGGATGAAAACACCAAGTTATGTTCCAATGAACAGAAGATAACGGAAATACATATGTTCTTAAAATAGACCTTATGAATTCAGTCTGAACAATTTTAAATGCCCTTTTGCCATCTAATGAAATTAGAACTTACAACAGTTGCTTCCAATTTATCTGTAGCTATGTCCAAATATTATCTGATGGAAACAGCAGTTGGAACAAGTCAATATATTAGATGCAATATCTAGGTTTGTTAATTAAGAAAGATTTCTGCAGACAATTTCCTGTGAACCTTTATTGTATTTTGTGTACATAATATTTCTTATGATACTTGATTCCAAATTTTATATTGAAAAAAATGTTCATTATCCTTTATATAGTTAAAATAGTTTTTTATTTTTTTGTTTTATTTATTCAAAGTAGATACAGTGGATATAAAAAGCCTACATACTCTGGTTAAAATGCTAGATTTTTGAGATGTTAAAAAAATGAGATAAATCACTTCAGAATTATTTACACCTTTAATATAACATGTACACTGTACAATTCAATTGAAAAACAAACTGAAATTCTTTAAGGGGAAAAATAAGGGTTGTATAGATTTTTTAGATCCACTGTAATTTTTCTTTTCAGCCATACATCTCCAAAAGTAATTTATTGTAATATTTTATAAAAATCAGTAGGACAACAGTTTTACCCTCCAAATTTGCATTTTAAAAGATACAACATACAAGAAAATGGGATTAAAGAGGTATCAGATGCCCCTTCCTTTTTTAAAGAAACAGGAAAAACCCTTCAGATTTGATAAGTAATAAATTTCCACTACTGACTATTATGGATGAACAAAAGACCTGTTTGTTTCTAAGTGGAGGCAGGGGGATTAATCCTGCTTGTTTTATCTCCATTTTATTTATTTATTACATTTATATGCTGCCCATCTCACCGATAAGGCAACTTATAAATGATAAAAAGATAAATATAAAAACAATTAAAATAGAAAGTGTTATATAGAAACCAAGACCAAGGGGACAGAAGGCATGGGAGTGAGGTCTTCTCATCCTGTCAACCATCTCTAGCAAGGAGCACCCCATTGGGAACTCCATTTGCTCTGCAGCTTGTTGGAAGCTATGACAAGTGCATTCTTTTAATAGTCTCACTTGGTATGAATAGGTAAGTGAAAATGTCTAATATGAATTATACAGTTGCTTTTCTGAGTTTCTCTTTAATAAATTGGGACTGGTTAAATAAATTGGGAAAATCTGCAATAATTCATGTCATTAATAAATTTGTAATTGTATTTTTTCCATAAGAGCCGTACAAACAGCAGAGACAAAATAGTGGTTTTAAAAGAAAATATAGTACACTATGATAACAAAACAAGGGCACATTCATATTAAATTATGTGGAGGAATACTGGCAGACAGATGAGCAGATAACATTGAGTAGGATTAAAAATAAAATCCTTTTGTTTAGCTTTGACCTTCATTTCAGATGACCAGACATTTTTATTATATATGGCCTTTTTACATTTACTTAAATTAGAAGATGTAGTAAGTGGGAAAAAATCAAGGATAAAACTGAATGAACCTGCACGCTTGCCAACCTGAATTCCATATTGCTGACGAGCCAGCCACACGACCCAAGGTCTTGGATTAATTGTGATTTATAGCAAGAGAGAAGGTCAATGGAGACAGGATGAGAATGTGTTAGGAAACGTAACAGTAAGATAGCCTCTACAGATTTGAATTGAGAGCATCTTATGTTGATTGAAAAAGTACCACTCCAAGTCAGTTTTTCTTTTAGTTTGGAAATCAAAGATGGGGTTGGGAGGGAACCCTTCCTGTACTGGTCATGATCATTATTTTCAGTTCTCTTTCCTGTAAGCTACTTTTGCTTAAATAGTTACTGTAGATATATCTCAAAATGTAGCCATTATTACATTTTGCATTTCAAATAATTGTTACCAAAATCTAATTGTGGGGATTGTTAGAATTTGGTTGTAGTTGAAACTGTAACTCTATCCATTAATACAGGCTGCACTGTAAAGAGATTTATTACTACATGTTCTTTTCTACAGTTTTTAGAGTATGTGAATTATATAGCAGAGTAAAAGAATATACGTTATATAGCAGAGTAAAAGAATATACATTTACATATAATAAACATTTGGTACTGCTGGTTATGAAATACATGTTTGGACTACCCAACAAGATGCAGTTCAGTGGTGAGAAAAGTAAGGTCTTGCACTTAGGCAGGAAAAATCAAATGCATAGGTATAGAATAGGCCAGAGTTACCCAACCTTTCTAGGTTGACAGCCTGGAGGGGGGGAGGGGCAGGCACATGTGCATGCGCACGGGTGAACGAGGCTGAGAACACATGCACAAACAGGGCTACGAGCACAGTGCAAATGGGGCTGCAAGCATAACACAAATAGGGCCGCAATTGCAATGCAAGTGGGGCCATGAGTGCTCCCACGACACTCGCAGCAACATTAACATGAGTGGGGTGTGTGCATGCATGTGCACTGGCCAGCCATTCATGCGGCCCAGTAGCCAAGGTGGCCCGCAGGTTGGGGTCCCCGGAATAGGAAATACCAGGCTCAACAGTTACAACTGTTGAGTAACTGTGAGAAGGATCTTGGTGTTGTAGTGAACCATCTCTTAAGTATGAGCCAGCAGTGTTCTTCAGCAGTCAAAAAACCCAATGCAGCCCTAGTCTGCATCAATAGAGGGATAGCGTCAAGACCATAAGAAGTTTTATACTACACTCATGAGACCACACTTGGAATACTGCATCCAGTTCTGGTTGTCAAAATACAAAAAAAGATGCTGAGGCCCTAGAAAGAGTGCAAAGAAGAGCAACAAAGATAATAAGGGGTCTGGAGGCTAAACTGTATGATATAAGGTTAAGGGAACTAGGTTTGTATAGCATAAAAAAGAAAGGATTAGGGGCGATATGATAGCAGTCTTCAGTACTTGAAATGCGGTCACAGAGAAGAGGGGATTGACCTATTCTCCAAAGCATCTGAGGACAGGACAAGTAATAGGTAGAAAGAAGCTCATTAAAGAGAGAGCTAACCCAGAGTTAAGGAGACATTTCTTGACAGAACAATTACTCAGTGGAACAGATTGTCCCTTGGAGTTGAACTAGAAGATCTCCCAGACCCCTTTCAGTCCTTTGATTCTATGTTTCAATGACCTTTAGAATCTTTGCTGGCCTCAGAATATTGGTTTTTATGCCAATGGGTGTCTGATGTCTCAGGTTGTACATTTAGGCTATAGGAATGCAGAAAGCCCTTGATTTATGACCATTCAGTTAGCAACCATTCAATATTACAACAGACTTTTCCCCATAAGAGCTATTTATGACTTAGTTTCGAAGTTACAATGTATTCCCCCACCACCACAGTCACATGACTGCATTTTTGATGCTTGGCAACTGGCTTGCATTTATAGCCATTTGCAGTGTCCCATAGTCGCATCACTATGATTTACATTTTTCCCCAGAAACCAATGTTTGCTTATGATTTCTGGAAAAAAACCTCATATAACTAACAATGGGTTTCCTTAATGACTGTGGTGTCCACTTAACAATGATGAGGGTCACTTAATGACTGCTATATTTGCTTAATGATCTGCTGCAAAGAAAGTTGTAAATTTTTCCTTTAACATGATGACCTGCTTTATGACTGTCAGAGCATATGATTATAATTGCCAGACTCAATTATGGGTGTAAGTTAAAGACTATCTCTATTATAAAAAGGCATAGAAAAATATGTAAGTTATATTGTTCCAACAGTCTAAGTAACATTTTGAGCATTGATATATTTTATTTCCTGCCTCAGTATATCCTATTTATACTTCCTGCCTTAAAATGCAAAACTGTCTGTTCTTTTAAGTCTTGATAAGGCGATATTTGAACCACTTAGTTAGAAAAATTATTCTAATTTCTTTAAATACATTAGCGAGAAAGCATATTTTCTATATATAACCTGTAGGTGATAAATGTCTTGTACTTTATTATCATGTTGTTATAACATATGATACTGCATGTTTGGATTCTATTCAAAAAAAGATTTTATCTTGAGATATTTCACTTTCAATAGAATAGAAATCAGTTTCTTTCACCAAGCAATTATTTTTTTAATACGGCAAAAAAGAAAAAGAAAAAGTGTTTTTAGGTAGCCTGTTCAGGTTTCTGTTTTCTAATTAACCTGATTAATCTGCAGTCATAGGCATTGCATCAATGTACATACAGTTCCCTGCAGTGCTACAGGCAGAACTAAAGCATTAGAAGATCTGCCTTCAAATATAGAAGGAACTATCTATAAATGAGATATCTCAAATAATACAAATAGTAACACTATATTTCTAGGATTGTTTCTGCAATGACTTTTATTAAATTTACAAGAGTGATTATATGTGAGATGTTCCTGGTGTATATTTTTAAAACTCCGTTTATCATTTATTTAATCCTCTGGGATAAGTCTTGAATTGGTCTATAATTCATACCCAGTGATGATTGCTATTGATTTTAAAGGTGAGTGGAGAAATTCATTGCCCATAGGCTTTTAATGGTTCTTCGTTTTCGGTAATGGAAATAATGTATTTCTAGGCCTGGAGAGCTATAGCCTTCATTGTTGGGCTTCTTGATGGCATCAGGCTTCTGTCTGTTGAAAACTGAATGGTGAATTTGATGGGGCTATGACTTGATCTGGTAAGGCAGCTTCTGTGCAAAAAGCCAGTTTAACCGATTAAGTAGGTTGCTAGCAAACTGCATGTATCTTGGCTTTGTATTTGCAGTACTATGGCAACTTATGTTGTGTTAGTCTCTCTTTTTTAGCCAGGAACACAGCAGATCAATTGCATCATAATGCAATTGATCCTATTGTTGGATTGTTCAGTGAAAAATAGAGACCTACTTACATTTTTTTCAGTATAGCCCTATAATAGAACATTAAGATATTGCATCTGGCTAGTGGTTAGAAAAATACAATATTATGCTTTTGGGTGCAGACAGAAATCATATGAAAGAAGAAGAAAGGATCGACTTGAATAACTTGTTTTGTAGGCCCCCTCCCCCCCGCCACATTGCCTTTGTAGCCTCATTAATAAGAAAAATCTGTAACACTTGAAACATTGTAGTGACATTTCTTTCAGGAACTTCTAAGCGATTACTGTATAGTGAAATAAAATTCTGTAACTAAATATTCATTTTAAATAAAAAGAAAACCACAGAGATGTCATTAAGTCATGTTGTTGATACACAATTCCCTGAATAGAAATACTTTTGGCACCTTTTCTTCAGTGTTGTTGATGGTGAAAACAGCCATTGTACACATTCATTTAATTGTGGATTTAAAAAATCGCAACTGAACACTCAAACAGTGCAAATGATTTGGTAAAATTATATCTGTTCCAGCAGTTATCATGACTCCTGGTTATACAGTAGAAAACTATCATCTCTGTTTAATTAGTTTAACTCCTGCTTTTCACTCTATTTAATTGGTGGAACCCGCAGCTTAATAGAGACTTCAAAACATGGAATTTTGGAAGAGCTGAATATTGTGCAGAACCCATCAGAGTGCAAGCTGCCTCTTCATTGAATCACAGTTAAAGAAGAAACAGTTGAAGGCAAAAGTGGGGAGGCAGTTAGTTTGTATTCAGAGCGAACCTACCATGACTGTTCCTCTAACAATATCCACAGGAAACTGAATGTGGTTGCTATTAAGCATTGGTAAAAACCTTGGGCTTGATTCCTAGTTGCTTCACAAGTCCATGTAGTTTTCTTCATGGTAGTGCAGAAATAGTCTGCTACTGTCAGTCTCTAAGATATTTTTGTTGTCTTCCATACGTAGCCTACAATTCTGGTATTCCTTGATAATGCCCTGCCCATGTCTTTCTAAGTACAGACAAACTGATGTCAAATTCTACCATCTACTGAGACTTCACAGGTTTATTTTCACTTAATCCCATTGCACAGTTACCTGAGTATAAGCCCCAGTGAATGTATAGCTGATTAAATATTCATATATTGGTCATTTAATCTTCTGTTCTCTGTAATGCAGCTGGGATGGGAATGCTCAGAATGGATAAGCAGGAAAATATTAAATAATGGCTCTTCTTCCAGTAAGTGGTATTTTAAATTAAAGATAATCCTCACTTAAAAATCATTTGTTCAGCAACCGTTCAAAGTTAAGACGATGCTGACCGAGTGGTAGTTATGGTGGATCCACAAAGTTACAGGCATTGCAGTGTCCCCACAGTCATGTGGTGAAAATCTGGGTGGTTGGAATCTGCCTACATTTATAAATGCCAAATACCATATTTTTCGGAGTATAAGACACGGTGTATAAGACGCACCAAGATTTTGAAGAGGTAAGCAAGAACAAAAGGTTTTTGCCCTCCCCGGCCCCCAGAAGCACTCTGCAGGCCTCCCAAACCCTCTGCATGCCCAATTTTTTACAAAAATGGAGCGTGCAGAAGTTTGGGAGGCCTGCAGAGTGCTCCAGGGGCTGGGGAGGGCAAAAACACAAGACGTGGGGGGTTTGGAAGGCCAAAAACAGGCCCATTTTTCACAAAAATGGAAAGGTTTTTGCCCTCCCCAGCCCACAAGAGCACTCTGCAGGCTTCCCAAAGCCTCTGTGTGCCCTGTTTTTATGAAAAATGAGCTTGTTTTTCACAAAAATGGGACACGGGGTGGGGCTTCGGGAGGCCAAAAATGGCTATATTTGGTGTATAAGACGCACCAACATTTCCACCCTCTTTTAGGAGGGGGGGGAAGTGAGTCTTATACTCTGAAAAGTATGGTATGCTTCAAATTCCACTGCCCACCTATTCCTCCCCCCCCATCTCTTCCCCTTTGGCCATCCAACACTCTGCTGCTCCCTATCTCTACTGTTCCCCACTGGCTCCAGCTGCCCATTGTCATCTTTTTCCACCGCCCATTGCTGAAGAAGCACACCCAATTGAGGCTAGTTGCTGACCTTTCACAAAGCCTCTCTGATCTTAATTTGTGACCTTCCCTTCCAGACTCCAACAAACAAAGTAAATGGAGAAGCTGGCAGGAAGTCATAGTCACTTGAGGTCCTTGTTTAATGACTCACAATGATTTGCTTAACAACAGTAACCAGGGATTGCCGGAATTGCCATTGCTAAGTGGGTAGTTACATAATTTTGCCCTTTACAGCTGTATTGTTTAACAATGAAAATTCTTAACTCAGCCTTCCATCCTTTCTAAGGTAGGTAAATTGAGGACCCAGTTTGTGGGGGCAATAAGCTGACTTTGTAAAAATATACAAAAGTATGAAGGCTATTGCTTAAACGCATTGTAAGCCGCCCTGAGTCTCCCGAGAAGGGCGGCATATAAATCAAATTAAAAAAAAATAGTGTGGGCTACCAGTACTTGGTAAGTTCCCCTCAAAAAGAATTGTTGGAAACTCATTTCATTTTTTTTCCAGGGTTAAGACCTGTTCTGAATTTCAGTAGTGTTATTTGGCTTAAATATCTACTAGGCTTGAAAGAAAGTGAGCCCAAGAGCCGGTCTTTTGGGATTATTGGTTTTCAAACTCTTTGAAGTCTATGTATGCTGTTTAAGAGAAAAACTGTTGCACTTCCCTTTTCACACCCTGAGAACAAACAGCATCATCAATTCAAATCAGGGGTCTCAGGCCCATGAGGGCAAAAAAAGAGGAAAAAAAAGGATCTTAACCTATAGGAAATATTGCATGTCCACATATGAGCTTAAATTTTTATTGTTGCCAGCGATCATCCGTGGTTTTGGGGTGAAGTGTCATCTGTACGCTGATGATACTCAGCTGTACATCTCCACCCCAGACCACCCCAACAATGCCCTTGATGTGATGTCTCACTGCCTGGAGACCGTGCGGGTCTGGATGGGGAGGAACAGGCTCAGACGCAACCCGTCCAAGACCAAGTGGCTGTGGCTACTGGCGTCCTGATATAGTCAGCAGGTGCCATCGCTGACTACTGGGGGTGAATCTTTGCCCCCCACAGAGAGGGCTCGCAATCTGGGTGTCCTCCTGGATGCATGGCTGTCTTTAGAAGAGCATATGACGGCCGTGGGGGGCCTTTTATCAGGTTCGCCTGATTCGCCAGTTGCAGCCCTTTCTGGACTGGGACGCCTTGCGCACGGTCACTCACGCCCTTGTCACCTCCCGGCTGGACTATTGTAATGCTCTCTACATGGGGCTCCCCTTGAAGAGCACTCCAACTGGTCCAGAATGCGGCTGTGCGGGTGGTTATGGGTGCAACTCGTGCCCATATGACACCCCTCCTGCGCGAGCTGCACTGGCTCCCAGTGGTCTTCCGGGTGCGATTCAAGGTGTTGGTCACCATCTTTAAAGCGCTCCATGGCACAGGACCCGGGTACCTTCGAGACCGACTTCTGCCACCAATAGCCTCCCACCGGCCAGTTCGCTCCCACAGACAGGGTCTCCTCAGGGTACCATCAGCCAAGTTATGTCGGCTGGCGACACCCAGGCGGAGGGCTTTCTCTGTGGGAGCCCCAGCCCTGTGGAATGAACTGCCCCCGGAAATATGTAAGATCTCCGACCTCCGGGTGTTTCTCTGCACACTGAAGACCCTGTTGTTCCGCCAGGCTGGGTTGTCAACATAATAATTTTAAATTGGGGTATTTTAAATTTGTGGTGTTTTAAATTGAGCCAAATTTATTTAATTATTTTAAATGTTTAATCGATGTTTTGTCTTGTGTTTTTAAATAGGCTGTACACCGCCCTGAGTCCTTCGGGAGAAGAGCGGTATAGAAATAATAATAATAATAATAATAATAATAATAATAATAATAATAATAATAATAATAATTATTATTATTATTATTATTATTATTGTACAACACCATGTCGGAAATCTATTGTTTATAGTCAGGTATTTAAGAAGTATTTCTGAGTATACTTAGTATAACATTTTAATATACAGTACTTGAATTAGTTCAAATATTTTATAATCAACGATGTCTTTGCCTACATTGGTTAACAGATATATCCATGAAATGCAGTTATGAGAGGTGTCATATGTAATGAAATTCAAGCCTGATCTTTGGGGATCCCTACCTATCATGTCTCTGTGATTTCCAAGGATTTTTGTGGCTGATTCTTTACCCCGAGAGTTGAATACTATTCTAGAGAAATTGCAATAATGTGAAAGAAAATTTCACCTGTTTCTCCATTTCAGAAAACCAGAAATGTGATAATAAGAATAAATGGTACAACATTTAACAAGCCTCCTGTGTAGCAGCAACGTGAGCAGCAGCGTGGGGGGGAGGTTGAGCTGTGTAACGTAGGAGGTTCTAATGCCAGGTTTAGCTGTTTATTTTTGCATCTCTGCAGACTTTGATGCAAAGCAGCAGTTGTTTGGCATGGGAGAGCTGCCTCTGCCTCACCTATGTTAATTTTAACTTGCTTATTTGTCTAGGGACATTGGCACATTGGGATTTTCTGTAAGCCTTCTGATATTTCACATTGAGAATGGAGCCAGAATGAGAGGACTGAGAAAGTTGTCATGCCATTGCAACATTCTGGGTTTTTCCAGGTATAGCCTTTGAGTTGGCCTCCTGTTTTATGAAGACAATAGAATCTTTTCACACCCTCCTTTCTTCTGCAGCCTCCTCTTCCCCGTAGAGGCCTCTTTCTGAGAATTGGGGAGATTCATATGATGTTGTAGGGATCATTGCAACAAAGGGAACATATCAAACATTGGAAGCATCCTTACCATTTTGGCTCCAACTTACTGCGTATCTATATTGTCTTGTGTATTTGAACATTTCTTATAATGATATTAGCCTTTAATATTGTTGAATATCATAAACAGAGGAAAAATAACATTTACATGTCACCTTATGTTTAGGTTCTACTTACCAAGTGCGACTTCTTCCTATTTAGTAACTTAAACTTATTTTTTAGAAGATACCTCAAACTGAAATCATTACTAAAAAACAACAGTGTTCTTTTAAAGTTTTCTACTTTCTCATTATCGAATTTCATAAACCAACCAACCAACAAAACAATTGATATAATTTCTGTTTCCTGGCATGTAATTGATTTCCATAGTTTGGGTGTATAATTGTTTTTCTTTTCCACATCTCTGCTACAAATTCTGTTAGGCCTTATTCTTGTATTTATATGTCAACTGTAAGACCTGCTAAAATAAATTCATTTCTTATAAGGAATTAAGTATGAATACACTTTATAATTATGTAGATTGTATGCAGTAAGCCTTATACTTCCTTTTAAAGAGAAAAACCATAATCATTCTCCAAAAATTGAATAACAGGAAGTAAAAGGATGAATTCAATAAAATAAAATAAAAAATCAGTTCTCATAGGCCGTGTTCATACAAAATTAACAATATACAGAATCTATTTGCTTCAGTTCAGCTCTTTTCGCAAAAAGAATCAGAGAACTGCACCCAGGTATTATTATTAAAAACTTAGCTCTCTCCCTCTCCCTCCTTCCTTCCTCCCTCCCTCTCTCTCTCTGATTGTATGCAGTTATTTCCTTAGCAAGTCAAATTATTTTTTAATTACAAAATCCTAGTCTGAGACTGGCTTGTTAGAAGAGAAAGCAGTTTCTTGGTAAACATTTGATTAGTACTATATAACTCTCTGTAGGAGGAGCCCATTCAGAGACAACAGTGTATTTCAGCATGGTTGCTTGCTAGTGATAAGGTAGAATTCATAGCAGTTGTTGCCAAATGTCCATATGTATCTTTGTAGGGAAAAAGTCTTAAACATATATTCTGAAAAGTCATAGTGATGTCAGACTTATATTCCATGATGAAAATGACTTGAATAAAACACCTGCATAATTTTGTTGTATGATGCAAAAGAACATTAATAGATCATTTGAGTCATTTGTGCCATGGTACAATACAACATCTCTTGCCAATACATGGATATATTCATGGATATATTAAATGTATATTTTAAGTAATTTAAATCTATTTGTTTGCGTTATTCCCATTAAGACTGGCTATTTCACAAGAACTCACATGATGAACATCTTTTTTCCCAGATCATTCCACATCAAGTGGTACTTCCTCGTTTAAGCCCAGCCGCTCGTTGGTCTCAATTCCCACTGCTCATGTAATGCCATCTCATATCAACACTTCGCTTTCAAAACATAGGGATCCTCTCAAGTCCAACTCTGCAAAGTGGAGCACAAGCCTTTTGAGATCTGCTCAAAGCAGGCATCAGGGCATGTTGGACAGCTCTCTTGATATGAAAGATTTGAGGCCTGTAAGGAAGTGGTCATCGTTGTCTAAACTCAGCACACCTCTTAGTTGTAACCAGGATGGGGATGTTTATTCAGCAGAATGCAGGACCAACTTGGATACAAATGGAAGAGACAAGACTGTTTCACCACAATTAAGAACAAGTGGGTCAAATTGCTTGTACAGTAGTATGGAACTATTAAAGTCTGAGGACAGAGAAAATGGGAAGAAAAAGAATCCTAGTTTGAACTGCAAATACAAATTTGAAAGTTGCAGCAAAGAAGATTGGGGGGTTCCTGATGTCTCAAGCAGGAGACATGCCTTAGATATGACCTATAGTGCCTTACCTGAAAGCAAGCCTGCTCCATTAAACTCTGAAGCCTTTCATCAAGAATATATAACTTTGGAACCACAGGCTGCAGTCCCGTCTCAGGTTTCCATTCAATCTTCTGAAAGGACTCAGAGGTGGCTTACAGAACAATTTCGTACAAATCCTCCAGAATCCAGGCCTTCTGAGGAGTCATACAGTTTATCTCCTTGGCAGTTACATCAACTTGAAGAACTTAGAACAGGAAGTGAACACTCTCTGCAGGTAAGAATCAAATTTCAGTGTTTGCTGCCACCCAGTGGTTTATGAGAAAAATAATACCAGACATTGTTCTGTTCAATGAATAAGCTTGTATCTGCTATTCTGTTTTATTATAAAGGTTTTCATTGAAATCAGTTGAGATAGCAGTTGTTATAAAATGGTGCTAATGTATTTCACTTAATTCATCTCAGTTTTTTTCTCTTTCTCCACATGCAAATATTGGAAGGAGGATTAAAAATGAATATGTAGCTTGGGCAGGCATCCACGGAGAGGCAGTGATAACACATGCATGATACTATTATCACGTAAATGCTGCAACTTACATACTTGTGTCAGATGTCATACAAATATAATCATATTAAGCTCTTGGCAGCCCACTTCAGCCCAAAGCAGGATTCTCCTAGCATTTCCTTTAACAAGATTTATTTGAAAAGAAATGGAATAAAGTTGTAGAAACTTAAGCAACTGGACTGCTTTTACTTTAAAACCCACATATTAAAGCAGAGAGTTCTTATATTACCATTGCAGGTCACTTTTTATCTGATGTCCACATATGGCCATACAAAGAAAGAGGGAAAATGCCAAAATATT
This sequence comes from Arizona elegans, assembly GCA_022577455.1. Classification (NCBI taxonomy): domain Eukaryota; kingdom Metazoa; phylum Chordata; class Lepidosauria; order Squamata; family Colubridae; genus Arizona; species Arizona elegans. Next base: position 238,247,437 of record JAKOOJ010000001.1, on the reverse strand, counting down.
GTAAACACTCCTTAAGGCAGCAGCATACTTTTTCAGGCTTACACAGATGCCTGGAAAATGATGGGCTGCTTCTAGAATTATCAGAGGGGCATGTGCAAGATCAGGAAACATACCTGAAGCTTTTTTTTTGTTTGTTTATACCTTCAAGTCAGCATTGATTTCTGGCAACTGGTCTAGTCCTTGTAGTTTTATAGGCAAAGTTTTTCAGAAGTGTCATTGCCTGCTTCTTACAGTTTAGAGGGATTGACTGGCCCAAGGATGTTCAGCTGGCTTTTTGTCCAAGTAGGACTAGAACTCAATGGTGGTGGTGATAATGATGATATATTTTATTTCAGTGATCTCCTGCTTTCTAGCCTGGTACCTTAACCAGTACACCAAACTAGCATACCAAGTCCTATTTATTTATTTAAACAAACATACGGTAAGTGTTTCTTTTTTAGTTTGTTTATTGCTGCAATTTAAATGCTTCTCAATTCTAAAAAGACTCTTAGGGGTTTCACTGGTTTTGCAAAATGTGAATGTTTCAGGTAACCAGTTACAGAGAAACATATCCATCTTCTCCCATTTACCTATATATTTAGCTTAGCTTGTGAATTGCAAACACTGACATTTTGTGGCTAGACATCACTGATTCAGGAAGCGTACCTCAGTCACCTCGTGGTTGCATATTACATCTAATATATCAAGATGCTGGTGGATAAGATGACATCCACATAATTTAATGTAGAGCTCTGGGTAATTCAAAAAGAATCAGTGTTCCTTTGCAGTTCAGGTAAATTGAAAAACAAAATATCTGTGTTAAATAGAGTGCTTCTTAAACTTAAGTCCTTGATTCACTTCATTCCAGTCAGCCAAATCTCTTCAGGGTGATAATAGGATTTACTGAGGCAGTAAATATTAACATCATGGTTAGCATCAATTGTGCATTGAATGTCTGTGGTTCCTGCAGGGAGAAATTAGAAGCTGCTCTTTCTGTATTGTAGCAGAAGCTATAAAACAGGGGTGTCAAACTGGGGGCCCACGGGCCAAATGCCTCACACGCAGACCACACCCATCCCAGCTCCGCGAAGGGAAAAAAGTCATGAAATGTCACGTGACGACAATGTGACACCGTGAGTTTGACACCCCTGCTATAAAGGAGAGAGAGAAGAGACACCACTGTGGAGCCTTGGCAGTGTGTCTGCCCTACCAGTAAGAAAGAAGTACTTAAATTGATGTACCATGTACATGATCTAAAAAAATATTAGGTAGCCAGCAGTTATAAACTTAGTTTTATTTATTTAACATAGAACACAGTATTTAATAATTAGTAGAACCTTATAAGATAGGCTGTTTTCTTTCTCCCTATGGTAGAGGGATAAGGCTAAAGGGAAGAAGTAATGTTTTAGGTAGTCTTTTAGTGAGTTTAGCGTAGAAGCAAAATTAAGAGTAAAGTCTTCGTTGTTTCTTAGCCTCATGACTATAAGAGTTGACCACTTCACAGATTTGTCAGGTACGTCATAATTAGGAACAATAATTATGTAACATTTTCATTTAACATTCCCAGTGTGACACAGAACAATAAGTGATATGAAAATAATAATTGTAACAACAAGATACACACAAGTAATTTACCTTGGTGTCATAATTCTAATATGAGCTGAATCCTTTGCTAGCTGTTAATAATATCATATATTTAAAAGAATAAAAGAGGGAAACATTTGGTTTTCTGTCATTTAGAATGCTTTAATAAGATTTTTTTTCTTTAATAACTTTACAAATCCTATAATGGTGAAGATTCACTTATATGCCTATGTTTTATTGTGTGTTGTGAAAATAATTTTATGCTGAGAAATAGAGGAAGACATAATCTAATCGAGTCATATAATTTGAGTTTTCTTCCCTTGTGATATTGCTGCTGCTGAGTTAGTGAGGAAATTAATATTGTCACACATTATTTGTAGAGATGGAACATGTTACCTTCTTTTTCATTATTCAGCAAAATTTGACACTGTTGATACATTAAAATAAATGACATGATAACGTATCAATAACCCAGTGCATTTGTTGAAGTATTTGTACTGACATTTTCATGCAGGTAGACTTTGACTTACGACTACAATTGAGCTCAACATTTCCATTGCTAAGCAAGGTAGTTATTAAGTGAATCACACCCCATTTTATGACCTTTTTGCTGTGGTTGTTAAGTGTATCACTGCAGTTGTTAAATGAATCAGGTGGTCATTATGCAAATCTGGCTTCCCCCATTGATTTTGCTTGTCAGAAACTGGCTGGAAACATTGCAAATGGTGATCACATGATTCTAGGACAATTCAACTGTCATAAATACATGTTAGTTGCCAAATACCCACATATGACAGTGAGGATGTTGCAATGGTTGTAAGTGTAAGAACTCTTCATAAGTCACTTTTTTCAGTGCCACCATAACTTCAAATGGTCACTAAACAAATGGTTGTAAGTTGAGGACTACCTGAATGTGTGTAGATTTTTTTTTCTTTTTACTAATTGTAGCCTTCCTATAAATCTCAACAAGATGCAGCAATTTGGGAAGACCTGAGCTGGTTGTTCTTGAAATTCCTCAAAATGTCAAATTTTACTGTATTCCAGGTCATATTTAAATAAGTGCCCCCTCTCTCCAATATAACAAGATATTTGTGTTTTCAATGGCAACATTCCAGACTTCAGAAGCCAAGGCTAATGGCCTAAATTATGTTGAGAAAGAAGTATAGTCTGCTAAAATAAATCTGAAATTTTAAAATAACTAAAGTATAGATGAGGTACTCAAATGTGTATAAAGATTTCACAAAAGTTTATACTCAGACATTCTACTATGTTTCTAGATTATCAGGAATTTTTGTTATAATTATTTGTATTTTTGAAAAGTTTTAAAGATTTTGTAGCTGTTTTTTGAAGATATGTTATCAAACTTAGTTCGTCTTGTAACACTTATTATATTGCCAGAATTCTCAAGTTTTTGAAAGTGACTCTTGTCCTAAGATGGGCACACACGCACATACCTTCCACAGATACATGTAATCCCTGGGGTAGACAACAATTGGGATCAGAATTGCCATCCCTAAGCAATGCGGTTGTAAAGTGTGATGTCACATAACCATGTCACTTAGTGATGACAGTTCCAGCAGTCCCAGATGTGTTCATTAAGTGAGGACTGCATAGGTTTGTAAAGCGAGGACCACAGGTAACTGACTTCCAAGTTCCTGTGGGTTTCCCATTGATTTTGATTGTGGAAAGCTGGCAGAGGACATCAAAAATTGTAATCACTTCTAGTATAATTTCACTGGGTGTTTCATTTCTGTGTGAAATAAAGATAAGAAGAGAAAAAATAGCAAATGGAAATATTTTGCTTACAAAGAAATTGTGCATTCTTAGTTTCTGCAGTCTGCTCAAAGTTATAACTTGCAATGCCATCACAACAAAAATAAATACATAAAAAAACAAAGTCATATGTTACAATGTCTTTTAGATTCCTCTCATCTGCATGAAAGGCATAGGGAGTGAGTAATTGAATAGGGCTTAGTCTGAAACTTTCTAACAGTAGTGAATTTGAGAGGCAGGCATCCCAGAATAAATCCCCACAATAGAGACAAGCAGGCTTAGAAGTACATAAAGTATGGGAAGGTTAATACAATTTTAGTGGAAAGAGTATTCTATGGTTTGCTAAAAATGTTATTACAATAATACTCTATTATAGCACTTTATAATAGAATATAAATGCCCTGTTGTAATATTAACAATAATAAGCAGTGTAATCTTATGCATGATTGTTCATAACGAAGTCTCATTATGCTCATTTTTATTCCCGTGTATAGGTATCATCATCAAATATGTGGAAATTTACTCTGAATAAGTATTTGTCTTCATGTAGTTTTTCTAATTCCTCAGTGGTTATTTGCCCTTATCTCTAATATAAAAGTCACAGGTGCTTCCATGTTCACATCCATTATTTTCTTCCTGTAGAGAATTTCATGTTTGTTTTTCCTTTTTTCTACTTCAGGCTTCAGATTGTGCTGTTGATCTGATCAGTTCCGTTGTAAAAATAATATATATTTTTTATTTCAGTGAAAGCTTCCCTGATCTGCAGAATGTTAAGTCTAGGCTTTTTTTTGTCTTGTTCATTTTGTTCTTTATATTTATACAGTGTGAAGGTTCAAGTTACCATGATGGCATAAATGAAGACTTTTTTTAAAAAAAACCCTCACATGAGCTTTACAAGAATGAACATAAGAACAAGAACCAAAAAAATAAGTAGAAAATTGAGTAACAGGTTGAGACCTCTATTTGCAGCAAAATCCATTGTGGCAAACTTCGCACTTATTTTGCTTGCACTAGAAATCTTGATTGCTGTTATAAGCAGGTTCAGTTCAGTCACAGTGAGTTATAGTTGACATATATGTGGGTTACAGTACTCTTGTGTGAGCATTTCTTGACTCATAAGAGTTTTTTTGTCCAATACCTGAAAAAAAATGATAGTGAGCCACAGATAATGTGAGTACCATACCAATGCCTCCTCCCCAAACTCATCTTGAAAGAAAATATAGGCAGTGATCTAACAAGCAACAATTTCCCGCAAATTCTATATTGGCATTACTTTTTCACGCCAAGAGAAAACCTTCTCCCATCCAACATATGTCACAGTTTAATAAATTGTATTTAATATTGATTATCTGCTTCAAGATACAGCAGCATTGTTAATTATCTACTTTTGTTCTAAATGTTGTTAACATTGTTTATAAAAGAATTTAATGTAAAAAGCTAGTTTATAGGATTGAAGATTACTCTTCAGAGCACATTTTTAAATTATAATCAGCTACCCATGTTCTTTTCTATCTTGCCTCACCTGTCTTCTCTGATCTGGAAGCCATTATGGGGCTGGTATTACCTAGAGTCAGCAATGACCAGCAGAGTAAGGAATCCTTTATCTTTTTACTATTCTCATATTTAAACTGAATTTGAATAAAGAATCAGTGAGTCAAATCCAATCTTTCTTCAAGCCCCAGGCTGAAGTGTGAGATGGACCCGTAGATACCTGAGGCATAAGATCTTAGAATCTTTAGGACGGGACCAGGGCCGGATTTAGATGAAAAGAGGCCCTAGGCTATTCCACTTATGAGGCCCTTTCACCTATAGTGAAAGTGTAATTTTAATTTTGCTAATAATTTGAATGTAGGCCCCTCTTGATCTTGAGGCCCTAGGCTGAAGCCTAGTTAGCCTATAGGAAAATCCGGCCCTGGACGGGACATAGGGAAAGATTGGATTACTTTCTACCAAAAGAAGGGCCAGTTTCTCATTTGGGGAACTGGAGGAGTCATTCTAGCTATATTTAGCTGCAGTGTGAAGAGTGCTTAAGATATACCCATGCCCACTTCCTCATAGTAAAAAAAATGTGGAGCTTGACACAATTGCTTCTGAACTCCTGCAAAGGCAAACTGAAAATAATAATAATAATAATAATAAAAAAAGAATTCTGTTACAGAGTACAGTTTTCTTGGATTTATTTTGAATTAGCTGTTGGATAGAATGGGATTTACTTCTGACTAAATTCAATGATTTTAGTTTGATGAAGGCTCTAGAGCTGTAAAATCCATAAATTTTGGCTTGATTTGGCTTGTAATCTCTTTCCCAGGTCTCTTACATTACGTAGTATAACTTGGATACACGGGGCATCATCCTACCACTATTAACTATTTTTTATTTTTGTTTGGTTTTGATTAGAATGTTGTAAGCATGTATTTTAACCTCCTGGCATAGGGTGTTTTTCTTTTTAATCAAAAGTAGTAAAAAAGTTCAAATTCTATAAAATATAATCTTTTTGATTAGCCATTCTCATTGTGGTTCCTCAGAAGTTATATGATTATGTCTTTTTTTTTAATTGTAATTTCCTGGATTTCCATGATAAAAAACTGCAATTTTTTTGGCTATAATTATGAAAGATTTACTTAGACTTTGGGTATTGCTTTTGTATAGCAGCATTTATTTTAAACTTGTATGCTTTTTAAATATTCCAGGGACAGCCTTTGAACATCATTTGGGACAGTTATGTTATTAAATTTGAGATTAGCAAAGAATATACCATAGGCAAAATCATATATAGAAAAAGAATGGTATTTGGTAACCATTTCTGTGAGTGTGATGTGGTGCAACTGAGCACTATTTATGGAACCTTCAAAAGGTTGCAGTGAGGCTATTATATGTACAAAGATGGAAAACTACAGAAACACCAATAATGGAGGATGGATTGTTGGCTGAATTTGCAGAAATGGCTAAATTGTCTTGTTTGCTTAAGAAGGAAACTTACAACTATTTTTATAAATGAATGCAAACCTTTTATAGACGTTGCTGAAACTAGATAAACATGAACTGGTGATTTTGGGATTTATTGATTAAAATGTTTTTAAGGGAAGAATGGAACTCTGGTATGCAGTATGTGAGGATGGCAATGCTATGTCTATTCCTGCTGAAAAGAAATTAGAAGTTATTTCTTTAGATATGTTTTTCTTTTTTGTTATTCACTTTTTAACTTTTATAATCTCTATTTTTTCTTCTGTCTTCCTGTAGTTTTTAAAAATCTTCATAAAATTTTCTTTGAATAAAAAAGTATTCATCAAAAAGTAAGGAGAGGTTACTAGTTAATTATCTGGCTATTCATTTTCAAATTTTTGCTGCTCAGATGCAAGAACAAAATACTGTAACTGGATAAATGGAGAGCAAAAGTTTGAAATTAAGTCTTAAAACTGAAACAATTGGGAATAAAATGAATTTATTTTTTACATTAATAATCTGTTTTTTACAATTAATAATCTGTTTTTATCTTAGAATTCAGGTAAACATATAGACACATGCAGCTTTTATTAGAATGATTAGAATGAAATTGTACACAAACGCTGCCTTTTGGGGACATGCGAGCAATACCACAACACCGTTGATATCAGTCTCACATTTCCTTGTCTCCCTTGGAAATGCTGCCTCCAGCAGACTTTCTGTGTAGATACTTCCCAACTTCCAGAAATCACTTGAAACCAGTATTGATATCTGATAATTGATATTGTTCTTTATGTAATTGTTATTTTATATTAAATGGAGCTTTGTTCAACTTTGCAGAATCCAAAATTGGAGAAGTGAGAGAAGGTGCTGAAATAGGCAATAATAATCTGAAAACAATGATCTTTAGATTTAATTTTGGCATGCTTTATTTATGGTCGGATACTCCTCAGTGTTGCACAAAAATAACTGAACTCATTTAAATGTATTAAGCAGTGAGAATTAAAATAAAATCTAATATCTTGTTAAACAGTTAGCCTTCGTTTTATTTTAGGAAACTTTAGAGCTGGTTGTTTCTCGGTAGGGAAAATAAATTCATATGTAACATAATTATATTATGAAGAGTACATTCTCAATGAGTGGAATTATTCAATTATGAGTGGAAGTAATCAATCATTCAACATTTGCTTCTCACCACTTTAGGTATAGTGATATATACACATGCATGTATAGTTAAAGCGACAGCCTATAAACTTCATAGAAGTGATAAGAAGAACCATTCTATAAAAGAGATTTCACAAGACCAAAATATATTTTATCCCTAGTTCACTCAGTGTCATATTTGGGAAAAATTTGAAATCAGATTCAAATATTCACCTTTCATAGCTGTGCTAAAAAAACAAATGCTATTTGTTATATGCAATCTGACAACAGGTTGAACTTCTAATGCAACCAATAAAAAGCAGTTGTACAGATTTATTTTGGCAGTGACTGATTCTTTGTAGAACAAAAACATGAAAAGTTTAAACTTTCAAGAATTCACCATCTAGTCCTCTTGCTAAATTATATGAATGAAGAGCAATTGTATAATGAGTTACCTGGGAGATATCACTAGTGTTACAGGAGAGAATATATTCAATATTTATAAATATATCAAACTAGACAATCCATGAGATCATTTTCGAGATATTTCCTTAACTAATCAGAAAAACAGACTGACCACAGCCAGGCAAACAAGCAGGTTGGAGCAGGAGCAATTCCTGGCTTTCTGCTGGCCAGGAGGAAAGCTTGCAAGGAGCATTGGAAATGATCATCATTATCTTGCAAAATTTCAATTTCACAGATTTTGGATGTATTCTTTCAGTTATCCCATTTCAGGTACATTGATTCAAAAATTGTTGCCCTATGATACTAGTTGAAAGTTACAAGCAAACCAATATATAGATGTCTAAAGGTATATTTAGACTTGCATTTCAGTAGAACCAGGCAATAAATATGCAATGCTTTATTGTTTTTTCAAAGCTTATATTATGAATATGTAGGGGAAAAGAAATTAATAAATGCTTCAGTTAACAATCCAAGTACTCAAGTTACACATATCTCCTAGAATATATAATGATTTAATTGTGCATTAAATAATAGTGCATTCAGCCCATTCTTTATTCATGAAAGTAAACATTTATAGCTGATTAGTAATAACAAACAAATAATCTGGAACCAAAATTTCAAGGCTGCTATTTAAATTTTTATAGCTGGACATTTTACACATAACACTAATCATCAACATTCACAGAAGTCTTCCTTTAAAAATAAAGCAGGCAAATTAGCTCATGCATCGTCTTGTGATAGTAATTTTCAAATCACTGTTCAGTACAAGGTGCTTTTAATGGTTACAGTGAGTAAGAGTGAAGGTGGTGAGAAATTTTTTAGACCGAGTGCTGGACTTTCTGGCATAGATTTCCTTGTGTTGGATGTTTCTTGTTTGGTTCTTTTCTCCTTCTGGTGCATTTCCCATTGCATAAGGTAGTGAAGATCAATCAAAAATAGTGGACTTCAAAGAAGCATCACGATGATGCATATTAGCAACAAACATATCAAGATAAGACAGAAGTTTACAAAAAGCTCCTGAAGCCTTTGCCGTGTTTGTGGATGCACCTCAATAGTTGAGGCTCTCCTCAGAGCAGAGCGAGTTATGTATTGGACCTTCTCCATGGCAACAGGAAAGCAGAAATTTAAGAAAGAATGGATTTCTAAGAAGCAGAGACTTTCAAGGAGTGCTTAATATCTTCGGTTTGAGAAGTTTTAAGAACCTTTGTGGAGCTAGGAAAGTAGGAAAGTGAAGTTAGAATTACAGCATACAGTGGTTTAATCAGCAAGTGTAGATTATTTCAAAGTGACACAATGCAACACATTGTATAGTGAAACAAAGTCTTAATAAGAAACAAAACATGTATAGCAGTATTCTAAATGCAGATAATGGAGAGTATATTTTTGTGCTTTCATGGTGTATATAAATTGGATGACTACAACTGTACACATAATTTGTGAACAATTTTTGCCTTGCCGGTTAAAACTCCTAAAATGTTCTGTTGTGTAAAATAACCTGCATAGGAAAGCAGTCTTGAGATACAGTAGATGTTTGACATATCGGTTGTGATTTGTGACTCACTGAGCTGAGTTCAGTCTACCAACCATGTATGGTGATGACTCAAAGGACTCATTAAGCCTTCTCTGTCTGATGCCCACAAAAACAAAAAACCTGTCAAGCACCTGCCAATCCAAAAAACATAGTTGGTGGGTTGTGTTCAGTTTGAATCATGATTTTTGCTGGAATGGTTTGCATAATAAATATGTTTCATAGTCCCTGCTTCTCTCTACATTATTTTCGGCCCTGTTTGATTCTGGAGAGATTAAGGGCAATAGTCTATTAGCCATCAAAAATATTTGCCTGACACTATGTCCAGTTTCTTTTTTTGGCTTACATTTGTCAAGGGTTGATACTGTAATAACAAAACTTTATTCTCAAGGGACTCGGTAAAAATGGTATCACTCTTCTGGCCAAATATGGACACATTTTTTCTAAAATGTTTATCCTGCTCCAAGCCGGCTATCATGAATTAAATACTTACAGATCAAACACATTTGTTAGCTTAACACTTGACAGATATACCTCTAAATAGATGGTAGAAATATTTATTTTATTAACATGTTGTGTAAAATCACAGATATCACTCTGTTGAATTTCACATTGTAATGACATTTATTTTATGGAATTTTCCATGCTATTTGGAAGGATCAGCAGTTTACTTGTTGACATAATATAATTCTGTTTCTGACAAGATTAGCAGCTGCTATTTCAATATTTAAAAAATGGAAAAGGAAAAACTAAAAGACTTAATGATTAATCCTTATATACTAGCCTTCATTTTATGTCAATATTCAACAGTCAGCTGACATTAACTTGATTTAATGCTATCATTTTGCTTACAAGTATTTGACTTCGGAAGTATTTTAGAGTTGTTCTTTATTAGTATTGTGAATCCATCCATAATTATACTGTGAAGGATCTTTTTAAAAAACAAACAAACTATGCTATAATTATAAGATGAAGCCTAGTATACATGTAAGTAGCAATTAATAAAAATAAAATGATAATGAATAGGATTAGTTTCTTTGTTTTATGTATTGTGCAGTGAAAGGCTGGCTGGCTATGTTTCTGGAAGGTTCTGAAACAATACTAAGCATTTTATTGGTTTTCAGGACCCCAATGATGGTCTTTTAATTTCTTCAATTTTTTTTCTTTTCCTGATTTAAATGTAATCTTTTAATGTTACAGTTTCAGTGTTGTTTAGATGTTATGTTTTGTTAAAAATTATGTCTGTCTATCTGTCTTCTTCGCTTGTTTTAGAAACTATCTGGACTTTGTTGTAGTTTTAGAGTCAAAACCACTTTTACAAACAACTGAATACGTGAGATTGTTTTTCCATTAGAGATCATGAGTCTCCTGCTGCTTGAAATTTTGGCAGGTGTCAGTTATTAATTTCTATTCAAGTAGCCGTTTTTTTCCCCATTATCTCTATTGTTGGGAATCTAAATTATGTGGTCAGTGATGGATCTGAAGTAAAATATATTTTTAGAAAATACTTCATTATATTGTTAATTAAAGGTAGAGATTAACAGTTTAACAAAATAAAGAATAATTTGTTAAGAGATAAATAATAGGAAATGCCCAAAAAACTGTGGGAATGAAGACTAAACATAGTAAGCGGATCAAGAAAGTTGAAAAGAAGCAGTAAGTGAAAAGAAATATCAATGGTGAATGTTAAGAGGAAATTAAAGATATTGAAAAGTTGATAACTTAATGTGACATTTTGCCTCCTTTGCAATCCAAGAATCACATTGGTAGATGTTTTCTCAAAAGAAATAATGGAATTACCCTTACCAGGTTTGGTTTGTTTTTAAAGGAGGATTAGGCATGTTACATCCTAAAATCCAAAAATGTTGATTGTACAAAACTTGTAAATTTTCCAGTCTATTTGGTTTCTGGAACTGAATTTGTATTTGGTGAAAATGCAACTTTTCTCTAAGAATATATTATTCCGTAAATAAACTTCTAAATTTTGCTAACATTGTTTCATTCTATGCTATTTACACAAGAGTAAACCATATAATGGAATTTTATCTCAAGTAAGTATTCTAAGAATTGCACTGTTAATTAATAGTACATCAAAAGGATAACAATGCAAACAAGCTTTTTTATATTCAATCTGGATATTTTAAGAGTGTTTCCTACTAAAATGCATTTTGGTTTTGCTATTTTCAAGAGGTTTTATTATTTTTTCACATTTTTGTTCCTGTTATTTAGTCTTTGATGTTAGTTTGGGATTGAATAGATGATAAAATAATTTAATATCAGTCATTTGGAATCTATTTGACAACTATCCTGTGCAAGATTAGAGTCTAAATTCAAGGTATTTATAACAGATTTAAGTAGTTAGTCAGGAATTGTAAGATCAGAACTGTTGACTAGGATCCAGAAAAGGACTACTAGATCTGCTTGCCAACAGTTCTTCGTCCGTGTATTTCTTTAACATCAGATTCATCATTCTATTCCAAAAACAATAGTATTAAAGCCAGTTTGTCCAAAAAGGGACTTCTGCTAAACATTAAGGTCTTCCCTATCTTATTCTTTTGGGACTTCTCTGATTTGATTTTGGGATCCAGTATCTCCTTAAACATATATGATTCATTTGCTGGGCAGTAGTAAATTTAAAAATACACAAAATACACATTGTTGACACCAGATCTGATATATGGATACTACAAATGATCGTTGTAAAGGGAAACTGCTCATGTGTCTAACAAAAGTTAAACTAGAGAGGAGAGGAATGCTAAATAGCAGTAACACTTAGACTTATATACCGCGTGACAGTGCTTTACAGTTCTCTCTAAGTGGTTTACAGAGTCAGCATATTGTCCCCAACAATTTGGGTCCTCATTTTTTACCGATCTCAGAAAGATGGAAGGCTGAGTCAATCTTGAGCTGGTGAGACTCGAACTGCCAAACTGCAGTCAGCCAGCAGTCAGCAGAAGTAACCTGCAGTACTGCATTCTAATGCTATAGTCTAGGTTTTTTTGGGGGGGGGGTTGGCAGAAAGAGCTGAAATATTAGATTTAATGTCATTTACTAGGTTTCTTTCTTTCTTCTCCACTTCTTTTCTCTTTTTTTTTCTCTCCTCTCTCCCTCTTTTTGGCTCTAACATGCATACAGAATGCTTGATATGTTTGCTTCTTTTATACAACAAAAATAAACACAGAAGGTATCTTACAATTGACTTCTATATCAAATTGTAATGTTCAACAAAGGTATAGACTAGTTGTTACTGGACTCAGGATCGTTAATTGGAAAGTGAAAAGTTCTTATTATAATAAAAGTAGAATCCCTTACCTTAATGACTGATGATTACTGAATTATATGAAGATGTGCTGTGGGAAACTAAAAGGCGTTCTCTGTCATCAGATTTATGGGAGCAACTGAAGTTCACTGAAGGAAAAAAATAACAAAAGTTTCATAGGCTGGGCTCATGATGTCATTCAGGAATTTAACTCCAGTGATTGGTTACACAACAGATTGCAAGAACAGAGAGATTGCAGAGCTAGCCTTGTTTAGGGCAAGGATGTTTAGCATTTGATTTCACAGGGAAAAAGTAGAGACAGAAGTGAGATTCCATGTCCATAATTCAAGAAATCCAAACAAACAAATGATAGTTCTGTTAATAATATTTAGATAGCGTTTTTTCATTTCCTTCCATTCAGCTTGAATGATAATACTTACCTTTAGGTATATACACACATAAAACTACTAGGTGTAAAAAAAAAAAACCATGAAATTGGATGTACAATTTACATATACTTAGGGGTAACATATTTAGACTGCAGAAATATGGATGATCTCTAGATAACATCAAAGATATACCCCAAACTCCAATTTTTATTGGTCATCCAGATTTTTGCAGCCCAAATGTGATAGCTCAACACAAGCTAGTATTCAGATCATTTTTCAGTTAACAGATCTGTATACTGCAGATGCTTGAAATGAAACTTTCTGCTGTTCTTAAAATGTTATGTTGAAGAAGAGTGTTCTCTAGTGTTCATTTTTAAATTATTTTAAATATTTCAATACTGCTTTATAATCAGGAGACCCTCAAGTCTACTGAAAGGACACTTCTTGTTCATTGGTGGGGGAAGGACATGACAGTTTGGTATTGTGTGCTTAAATTAGCATTTGGATTTATAGTCCAGATAATTTGGACATTGAATGAACATGCAGTCTTGTTACTATGTATACTTCTTACTTAAGCAGTTCAAGAGATCATATTGTCAGGTGAATTTGTAACACTGGCAACCATATAAGATATATAGCTTTAGGTGACAGGTGATTTTGGCCTGTCTTTTAGCTGAGATAAGCATTTCAGGGTAATATAAATGGCGATCTTTTAAGTAACAGTTATTGTTTCTTGTCATTGTTGAAAGTACACAGGCTTTTAAGAGAATGGTATTTGCCCTTTCAAAAAGAATCTTCTTAAGATAGATTAGGTATTTTTTGTTTAACATATATGGCATTGATATTTCACTAATGTTAGAGAAGCTATTGGAAAAGGTGTCCTGTGTTTCATCTAGTATATATTTATTAATTTAAAATATGCATGGCTAGTATTCTATATCCATACATTTTATTTTATTTTTATTCAAGTAAGTAAAAATAGTGTGGGGTTAAATAAATATTTCCCTAAATTAGATACTGCTTAAGAATTTTGGAAGTTATATTCCCAATTCATCTGGAGGGCCTCAACTATGGGAGGGTTGGAGTGTAGGTGCATTGGATATGTTGACTTCCGTTACAAATGAGTTGGATATATGCTGTTATGCTGCACATTTCACCTTCTTACCTCTTGGCATCAGTATATTAGAAATCTTGAGTTAAACCTAATGTAATTTACTGTGCATGTCATTGTTGGTTAATTTTCTTCTGACCAGAAATCCTTGAATTCTTTTAATTCCAATAGGAATTAATACTGTAGATTTATATCTCTTTTCAAAACTTTTAGTTTAGTTTAGTTTAGTTTAGTTTAGTTTAGTTTAGTTTAGTTTAGTTTAGTTTAGTTTAGTTTAGTTTAGTTGATTTATATACTGCCCTACTCCCGAAGGACTTTAACATCCCAATTGTCCTTTTATCTCTTCTGATCTCTCAAGAATACCAGTTTTCTTTTCTTTTCTTTTTTTCAGATGTCATATTTGAAAAGCAAACTGGCAGTTGTGAACTATGAAGGGTTTAGTACTATGTCAGGATTTAAATCTCATGGCCTTGATTCAGTCACCCTACTCCAAAATCTGAGTTTCCTTTTTTTGTTCCTGCCTGTAACAATAAAGCAAATCATTCTTCTATGATCTTGGGGTCCCTGATATGTAAACTACACATGCATGGCATGTACTGTATATTTTCATATGTCTAAAATACTACTTAGACCAATCCCATTTCATCAATTATTGGGTTTTATATGACATTTTAATCCCATCCTTGTACAAGTTTCTATTCCTGTTTACAGTAGACCTTGTAAAACATGGTGCATTGTTCCTCATAGATTTGGAATTTTTGTAATAATCTGTAAAACGAGTTGGTCAGCCAATCTCTTTAAAAAAATCATATATAGTGTTATGCTTTCTCCAAACAGAATTTTTTAAATAAAGTAAATCTGATTCATTCTTCCTTGAATTTAATATTTGCAAGCTTGTGCTTGGGTGTGCAGGATATTTTTAGAGGAAGGAAGAGAAAAGACTTAGAAATACTCTTTGAAATTAAACCAGATACAGAAAATTCCTGAGAAATATTAGAAAAATGTTGAATGATTTGGAATATTAGCACACTTAAATATAGCATGCTTGGTGTTTTGTTTTTTAATTTGCTTCAAGAAACAAAATATGCAGCTGCTGCTTACATGACCTTAAATGGAAATAATCTGGGCTTTCTCCAGAGGGATTAAGAATCTACTACTAGAGCTTTCTTTCTTTCTTTCTTTCTTTCTTTCTTTCTTTCTTTCTTTCTTTCTTTCTTTCTTTCTTTCTTTCTATTAGATTATCTGGATTATCACATTTAGGGAGGAAGGCTTCTATATTTTTAGTAAAATTTTACAAACAACATCATTATGAATTTGATACACAAGTTGGCATTTTACATTCACTATATGTTGAATTACATTGTGCGCAGGTGTATACATATTTCAGACATCTCCAAATGTATGCTTGGAAGGTTGCAATTTTTAAAAAGTCATGATCTTGACATGACATATACATTGCCAATGCTATACATTGGCATTACTTATTGATTCAAAATGTTTATTTGTACATGGTTATACATCTAGAAACTGACATACACAATAGAACAGCAAAAATGTTAAATTATATTTCAAGTTTCACCGTTTATACCGAATTATGTTTATAAAAGACTTACAACTCTTCATGCAGATTTAATCATTGGCATCTTAATTTTAGAAGATTACTAATACAGGTAGTCCTCAATTTACGACCAAAATTGGGACTGCACTTTCGGTTACTATGTGATCAGTTATTAAGCGAGTCACCAGGTGACTGAACCCAATTTTATGACAATTTTTACCTTGGTGAAGCAAATCTCATGGTTGTTAACTGAATCCATCTTCCTCAATTGATACAGTTTGTCAGAGTCCAGCTTGGGAAGGTCGCAAAACACAATAACATGACTGCAGGATATGGCAACCAGCTGTAAATATGAGCCAGTTTCCAAGCACCTCACCCAAATTACAATCACATGATTGCAAAAGTGGTCCAATGGTCATAAGTGTGAAGGTGGATCTTAAAATACTTTTTCTGAGGCTGTAATAACTTTAAACCATTATTAGATAAATGGTCATAAATTGAGGACTAGCAATATTTCTGAGACAACAGAAATCTATCACAGCCAGTTAGTCAAGACAGGTGGAGTATAATGCAATTTTGTATGTTTTGATTTGCTCCGATGATAGTCACATACAATATGGTAGGAAATATGTTTTTGACATTAATGAATGCAGAAAGAGCTAATCTATGTAAAGTAAAAATTGTCCTAAAGATGAACTACTGCATGTAATCATTTTTCAAAATCAGTGGTAATTTTAAATCTTTACTTGCAACTGGACCTTTAGATAGATGATTTTTAATACTATGCCATTTTTTTCTTTGCCCTTTTGATGACACCCATGTGTTAAAAATGGTTTTCCTTTTTTTAAAAAGCATTTTTTTTTAGAAAAAGGAAAGTATTCACTGGGAACACAACCAAAATGTTTGTTTGAATAATAGCAAATAAGACCAAATTTAGAATGTTAACACAGAACATGAAAATGCTATTAATTCTCCTTTAAATGTTTTTCTCTTCTGTACTCTTGACCAGGTTTGAAAGAATATGAAATATTGTGTGTGACTGCCATATTTGAATGTGCACAATCTTTTATTTATTAGGTTATGTAGTGAGTAGAAATATTACAAATAGGATTGTCTTTCAACCTATCAAATTATATTGTGGCACCTGAAAAGAATGACTTTTCCTTGGTATGCAGTTTAGTAGGAAGAACTATTGGTTCTTCCATTAGATAATTGCTACATAGTTAAGGTATGGTAGCAACCAACACTGAATATCAATTCTTCACACATGCTGATGATATGATGGCTATC
This sequence comes from Arizona elegans, assembly GCA_022577455.1. Taxonomy (NCBI): domain Eukaryota; kingdom Metazoa; phylum Chordata; class Lepidosauria; order Squamata; family Colubridae; genus Arizona; species Arizona elegans. The sequence goes on along the minus strand of JAKOOJ010000001.1, from coordinate 238,230,415 downwards.
TTTGGTAAATTATACATTGTCATCATGCAGTCTTATTAAATTTAAATTTAATAAGATTGCATGAACAATTTTAATTTGTTGCCTTTGAAATATATTTGGCTATAGATTATTTTAAGTGATTGGAATTTATTGTTTGTAAACATTCAATAAAATATCAGATTTTATATTTTGAAATATATCACAATATGCTGAATTCAAACTAAGCAAATGTAGAAATTCAATTTTAGTAGATATAACGTGATGGTGGAAAATTTTATTTAAGTCTTTGGGGTAAATTTAATGTTAAAAAAATTAATAGTACCATGAGATTAATGTATATTTTAAGAAGGTGTGGGGAGAGGTTTTTAATGATATTTCCATCTTTTGGGCCTATTTAGAGAATAAATCTTGGAAATTTTTAAATTCCACATGTAGTAAATAGAGATCCTTGAAAGCTGCTAAGCATGTTTTATATTTTATTTATTTCATTAATAATAAATCATTTTATTTTGATCCCAAATCACATAAAAGCTTACACAGTGGAACAACCATAATTCGAAAGTAATGAAAAGGTACTTTATTGGGATTTTTACATTAAATAAGGGATCATTGCTTTAAATCAATTGGTTTTAAAAACATTAGGATATGTGAATATGAGCGATCTTATATTACTTACCGTAAATAGTACAAACCATATCTGCTAGCAGACTTCCAGTTATCTGCGGTTTTAGGATCCTTAAGATATTCAGTGCTTCAATGGAAACCAATAATTAAATTTTATAAACAGAAGTAGAATGAAAATAGTATTGGTACTATTCCAAACTATGGAATGGAATGAAGAATTGGGTGCCTACCTTTGGAGAATCAGTAGGCCAAGAATTAAAAAAAAAATCATCAGAAAATATTGTTTTGTAATTATAGGGCCTGCCTGTCAAAGGATGCTTAATCCATAAAACATTGTCTTTTCAATCCTGGCATCAGTCAAAAGTTCATACAAGGTTCCCCGAAGTAACATGTTGCATCTGTTTTAACCTTGCACAAATAAACTAACTGTATATTCTTTCCTTTTACTTCCAATAGTTTTAATTTTTAGTTCAAATATTTTGCAGTATTTGATTTCTCTTCATTTTTTCTTTATGCTATCACACAAAGTTCTTTGGGGTCTTTAATAAGTCTGTTTTGTAAATCCAATAAGAAAAAGATACCCAGATTATTTTTTTTAATTTACCAGTTCGTTTGATTTTTTATTTTTAAACTGTTAGTCAATTTTTTACGGGGAGTTTTTGTTTTCAATATATCTAGAAACATATCCTTTTCCACTTTAATGTTGGCCTGTTAATTTGAAAATGCACTTTCAGTACCATCTTTATCTTGTCAGGTAAAAATTTGTTCCATATTTTTATATAACATATTTTGTTATGTTAGATAGATTATAGATTATGTCCAATAACATATTTTGGACATAATCTATTTATAGAGGCAGACATCATGCCTGAAACTTGATATTGTGGCTACTGATTTCTGGTTCCATTCTTAGTATTTTCAGTGTTGTAATATTTTGATCATTTTATAGGTTCCAGTTAATTAACACAAAAGATGGGCATATGTTTTTCCCCTTCTGCCTAAAATCTTTAGTCCCTTCTGATGTCCAGTTTTAAAATCACAGAATTACTTATGTTTGTTTTATCTTAAAAAGCCAAAACAGATCTAATTCCCAGAGGAAGTTGCTCTTTCTGTATAATTAATTCCAAAATATTATTATAAATGTTTCTATCTTTCAAATGTATACCCTTAATCCATTCATAACTTTTCAAGCTCAAAATCTTATTTAACTTAATCTTATTTAACTTTTTGCTGTTTATTTCAAACTCTTTAAATTTTTAAGGTTATGATTGAAGGTAAACTCCCCCAGTGTTTTCAAACTTCTTGTTTCAAGGATCTCTTAATACTTAAGAATTGTTAATAAGCAATTTCCAAAAAGGATTGTAAAGTGACTTACTCTCTGTTTTAAGGAATAGTTCCATGAAAAATCTATAAAAATTTTTCACAACTACTTATTGAGGTTTAAAATGGAAGAAGAAACGGTAAAGGAAAATATGATAACCTGGGCAAAAAAATTCAGCAAAAAAATTATAAATTGACAATGTCAGCAGCCTATAGAGAAAATTTATATAAAATGTTCTATAGTTGGCACTTACCACCAGCAAGACTAGCAAAAATGTTCCCAAACAGGTCACCAGAGTGTTGGAAATGTAAACAGACACAGTTATTACAGTATATACAACTATTTCTATTAGTTTATATCATTTTGTAGCTTTTTTCATTAACTGTACATTAATTTTCTTTGTTTACAATCTCACAAATTATCTTGAAAGTTTTTGAACGTACATGTTATTGAAGAAATCATGAAAACATGGTAAGCTTTCTTTTCCTGCTCTGCACTTCATGATTTATCACAGTGCATTTCTCCTCCTCCTCCTCCTCCTCCTCCTCCTCCTCCTCCTTCCTAGTACTTTCCCACAAGGGCAGGGTCTGCTTTTTTCAGATAAACCAAGTGTTGATCCATTAGTTTTAACAGGAATCGACCAATAAGCTTGTCACCTGAGCCTGACATCATGGGCTGAGAGAGAACAACTGTCCTAAAATCATCCAACCAGTTTACAAGCCTAATGCAGCACTAGAACTCAAAAAAAACAAAAACAAAAAACTTCTAGCTTGATGCCTTAACCATTAGAACAAACTGTCTCTCTTTCCTTCCCCCCCCCCCTTATTAAACTTATTATACTTTTTTCTAGCAGTCGGCATCTCAATGTGCAGATCACAGTTTAGATTCCTGATAATGCAGAACACCCATATGCAGAAAATATAAATTAACTTGAGTTTGTTCTCAGAGTTATAAAATTCTAACCATAGTAAATTCATCATGTATTTGATAATTATAAATATAGATCCAGTTTACACAAGAATTTTTAGCATTTTAGCAGTAACACTACTACTTTGCCCTGTAGTCAGTTTGGAAGGCTTGTTGAATGAAAGCTCAAATAATAAAATAAGATTTTTACAGCGTGAATTCCTCTTTCATCTTGTCTACCATCTTGCATCAGAAAATGTTACATGTCTGGCAAAAAAAAATGTGCCAAGAGACTTGTAACTTTGGAGCTGTGTTGAGTGTTTTCCTGATAAACTGTTCCAGGAAACAATGAGATTAGTTGTGTTCTTTGACATGTTTTGAGTGCTGGATGAACACAGAGGCAAAGACATATGAAGGAGAGATAAAAGGCTGTGATGCCAATTGAGGTACTGTTCAGTAACAAATAATTCTGGAGCTGGATTATTTCCATTTTAGCAGCAATTACTGACTAGAGGCCAGAGATTGTATTTGTTGCCTTAGTAATGATTTTTCAGCTGTGTTTTATACAAGGGAACATTCCAGCTTTGAACAACTGGAATTTACAGAAACAATTAAGAATAATCACTTTCAAATCTTAGCTGTTCATTCTCAGCATCATACATTCTGATTAATTAGTATACACTGTCTAGAGTTTACCATTAGCTTTTCTTAACTTACATCCAGAGAAAATTTAAAACATAAGTCATGGCAGAATTTTGGGCACTGCATACGCCAAAGAAATGCTGAGAGGGAGAGGAATTAATATCCTCAGAGAGAGATGTTGTTATACTGAGTGATGGCAAGGAACATGTAGTGTGGCTTATGTCAAAGAGAATATAGGATTCAGCATCTCTAAGGACTTTACACCTATAAATGATGATCACCTATAAAACCCTTCATGACATATACCCTGGTTATTTATGGGTCCGCAATCCTTTCTACCCACTTGCTATGTATGGCAAATTGGATACCCTCAAGGTCCCTTCATTCAAATGTCTTTTCATGGGACCAAGGAAGAGTGCCTTCTGTGTTGCATCCCTTTCCCCTGAAGTAGCATTCCTGTATGGATGGTGCCACTCTCTTAGGGTTCTGGAAAGTCCCTTAAGATCTGGCTCAGTTCCCAGACTTGGGGTTAGTCTATTTGTGGAGACCCTGACATGTTTTTGACTGTAATAGCTGCTTCTTTGTTTGGGCTACAGTTGTTGTTATGTTTTTAATTGTTTCAGTTACATATTTTGATATATTGTAAGCCACCCAGACTTAGAGTTTTGGAGTGGATGGCCATAATAAATGTAAATCATCTTCATCATCATCATCATCATCATCATCATCATCATCATCCCTGAACTGCAACACTATGATATGCAGTTTTTTTCCCACTGGTTAATAGCTGTCCTGTGGAGATGCACATAAATCATAAACCTTATTGTATGTTCATGGCACAGTTCAGCTGGTTTCAGTGATTTTTGTGGGAGATCTTACTTTAGTAATGCACAAATTCATTTGTTCAATTTATGTCCTGCCTTTGCTCAAATAATTGAAGGAACTATAGTAGCACTCTGGTCTCCATTTTTCCATCTCAACAATCCCATTAGTATGACTTGTACTGAAAATACTCTGTAAAATCAATATTGTATTATTCCCTTTTCTTATGAATGCACGTTTTGGCAATAAAACAGCATATTGAGGAATGAATGTTAATTAATATCCTGTATTATTTTGATAGCTTACTTTTTTCACTTTACCTTTGATTATTTTCTTCACTTTTTTTGCTCTAAAATATACATTGCCTATTTATAGGAAAACATTCACACATTAAAGCCAAAACATGTATATTCAGGTTTAAAAATAAAACCACATGGGATAATAGCAGTACAGTCAATTAGTTTTAGAAGATATATGGATAGCATGTCCTTATCTGCTCTTAAAGGTTCTTGGAACTAAACATATATTATATTTTCTTATATTCACAATTATCTTTCCATGAATTTTTATTCATGGAGTCAAATTCCAGTGATTATCATTTAGAATTTTTATGAAGATGATAGATATATGTTTTCCTCGGATGATTTTTATCAAGCTGCTGATTTTTGAAAGTGGCCTATCAAAGATCCTTACAGTATCAAGTTACAGAGATCAATTTTCTGGAATGAAACAAAAGCTTAAATTCTACCTTTTTCTCACTATACATTTTCATTTTTCTTAATGGACTAATTACACTTTCAGCAAGTATAGATCCTGTCAGAAGTTGGCTACTTTTCTAGATGATAAATAGGACAAGGTAGCTTCTTTCCCTTGTGAAAGGCTTGTTTTGCTACCTGTCGGTGGACTATACCTCTTCATAAGATAGAATCTATATTTGACTAGGCTTTAGTATTCAGTTAAGTTTTCCTGGCTATTCCAGATTGATAGTTAATTGAAATGGAAAGATTCTTCTTTTATGCAGTGTGTCCTACAAATGATGGAAGCAGTCTTCATCTTTAGTAAACCCATTTCCTGAATCATTTGATACATCTTTGGAAAAAGTATTTAATTTTTAGTAGCTTAGGGTACATCATTTCATAGTTAGTCACATAGAGCCAGTTTGACAAGCGATTAAGGTACCAATGAATATTAGCCACAGTTATTTATTTTATTATTCAAATTTCTATACCGCCCTTCTCCTTTCGGACTCAGGGCGGTGAACAGCCAAAATAAAAACATCTATACATAACATTACAGTTAAAAATAAAGTTAAAATAATTTATAAATTTGGCCCGTAATTTAAAACTTGTCAATTTAAAATCAATATTAAAATTTTAAAACTAACCCTAAAATCAAGACAGACTGGCTAACTGAAAAAAATAAGTTTTTAGGGCCCGACGAAAAGTCCGGAGGTCAGAGATCACTCGTATCTCTAGGGGTAGATTGTTCCATAGGGTAGGTGCCACCACAGAGAAGGCTCTCCTCCTGGGGGTCGCCAGCCGGCATTGTCTGGCCGACAGCACCCTGAGGAGGCCCTCTCTGTGGGAGCGAACCGGCCGGTGGGAGGCTATTGGTGGCAGAAGGCGGTCCCGTAAGTACCCTGGCCCTAAGCCATGGAGCGCTTTAAAGGTGATCACCAACACCTTGAAGCGCATCCGGAAGTCCACCGGAAGCCAATGCAGCTCGCGCAGGAGGAGTCACATGGGAGCGCCCCGTCGCTTATATTAAAAAATTCTGATGTTATCAGCTATTCAGCTGAAATATTTGGCATTGTTTTAACTTCTTAAATGTATAGTTTCATTCAATCATATAGTAATAAACTGGGGCTCAGGAATAATGTTATTAGACTTTTTATTTCAGAATTTAAAAATTGATAGGCCTTTAAAAATTAATAGGGCTCTAGGAACTTCAAAGAAGGTGAAGGAGTGTAATGATCTTTAGTGAATTTCATTGTAATGAGAAGATAATATAAACACTTATTAAAACAAGTGTTTCTATACTTAGGAGAGACCTTCTGTTATCTCTGGAAAATTCCAGACCCACTTGCTCTGAACGTCATCTGAAGTGCCACCTAAAAGTGTTGTCCATAACATTGGCCAGAATATAAGTTGAAACTTTCTGAAAATGTGTGACTAACTTTAGAGTAGATCGTCAAAGAATTTGTTAACGTATTAGGTATTTTCTGTCTTAAAATTGGTCCATGAGTATATAAACTCTTTGTAAGTATTTCTCTCAATGAAGTGTGTTGATTGCAAAAGTGTTACAAAAGAAGAGATGAATTAGAACATTACATATGAGAGGAGAAATGTTTTTCCTCGTGTTAAATATTAATGTAGTAACCAGAGAGAAAAAGCAGGTAAAATAGGTCATTTAAGCTCCATGAAATATTTCCTGCCTGGATGTAAAATTGCTAAATGAATCGGCACAAAATTGTTACTCAGAAGCTGAGGATAGTTGATCATATGTGATTTGATTTGATACACTGAATTCAGAATATAAGGTTTCTGCATTTCTCCTAGGTTGTCATCTGGATTGATAAGGTCTTCTGTCACATTATCACGTTATATAGTAGTGAGCATGGGTACTGTCTGAAATATTATAAATTACACATGCAGAGCCCATTAGTATAATTTTTGAAGGAAAAAACTATGGACCATTTGCACATAAAAAGATTTGTATGTTTTGTATTAAAAGAAACTTTTCCAAATATAAAGTACAAAAGTTGAGATTTTAGGAAATTTAAGAATTTCCTAAAAATTCTTTTTAGGAAAGTTCTTTAGTTTAACCAGTATATTCATATTGTATGTTCTAAATATTGTATTTTTTGCTTTACAATTTAGTCTTCATAATCTTTACAGTACTAAAATGTAGAAGCCAAAGCCAAGCTCATTTTTATTTTATTGGTCTATAGCAGTGGTGAAATGTAAAATTTGTTACTACCAGTTCTGTGGGCGTGGCTTGGTGGGGTGTGTATGTGTAATGTGACTGGGTGGGCATGGCCAACTTTTTTTTTTTTTTACTTTTAAAAGCATTTTTTCTACAACCTCCTCGGCCGAAGAGGTTGTAGAAAAAATGCTTTTAAAAGCCTCTGACGATCCCAGCTGAACCACACGATCATCAGAGACTTTTTTTTACTTTTAAAAGCATTTTTTTCAGCCAAAGTGATTGTAGAAAAAATGCTTTTAAAAGTAAAAAAACCCAGCCTCTGATAATTGCACGGCACAGCTGGGCATGGGGGGGGGCAGGGATTTTTGCTACCGGTTCTCCGAACCACCCGCCACCATCGCTACCGGATCAGGCGATCCGGTCCGAGCCGGGAGCATTTCACCCCTGGTCTATAGAATATACAGTACTATCTGGTATATACTGAAAGTAAAACATGCCTTATTACAAAACTGTTGTACTGGGCTTCAGAAGCAATTCAGCGATAGTTTTTAAATAGTTTTTTCTTCATCATTTGGATTCCTCCAATCTTACTAATCTACTGATTAATTAAATTGACTTACTGACTCTTTTAGGATGCTACCTTTAATATTTAGAAATATCACATAATCTGTCTTTTAGTCATGCAGAATTTTTTTTTCTGATTCAGAACTTGCAGTGAAAATTCAGTACTATGTACTCTATAGAACCGTGATGGCGAACCTATGGCACGGGTGCCACAGGTGGCACACAGAGCCATATCAGTGGGCACACAAGCATTGCCATAGCTCAGCTGCAGCACACATGCATGCGCTGGCCAGCTGATTTTTGGGCCTTCCGGTTCCACCGGAAGTTGGAAAATGGGCTGTTTCCTGCCTCTGGAGGGCCTCCGGGGGGGTGGGGAAGGCTGTTTTCGTCCTCCCCAGGCTTCTAGAAAGCCTCTGGAGCCTGGGGAGGGTGAAAAATGGGCCTACTGGGCTCACATGCTAAAAGCTGGGGGTTGGAGGTGCGGGGGCGGGGCACATTGAACGATGGGTGTGGGCATGCACATGGGCGACCTCCCCGCGCTCCCCCCGCTTTTGGCACGTGACGGCAAAAAGGTTAGCCATCACTGCTATAGAATCAAAAGTTCATCTGTTCTGAATACTTTTTTTTTTTTAATTTGATTTCTATGCCGCCCTTCTCCGGAGACTCAGGGCGGCTTACAATGCGTTAAGCAATAGCCTTCATACTTTTGTATATTTATACAAAGTCAGCTTATTGCTCCCATAAACTGGGTCCTCAATTTACCTACCTTAGAAAGGATGGAAGGCTGAGTCAACCTTGAGCCTGGGGAGATTCGAACTTGCAGTAATTGCAGGCAGCTGAATGTTAATAACAGGCTATTAGCCAGCTGCGCCACCAGGCCCCATGTGTAGGTCAAAAAAGTTACATTAATAGCATTGGTAAAATAGTGTACTGTAAGCTGCCTAGATTCACCTGATTGAATCAGCATTTCTTTTATGAGTAAATTATTTAAAAGTTGGATTTAAGTAGAAAAAAGTTGAAATTGACCATTTAGAAATAAATTACAATTAGACAAATAAATTAGCTTATACTGATATATGAATAAAAATATAGTGTCTTAAATTTCTCAACTCTGGAATCCATAAAGTTTAAGAAAAAGGATATATAATATATATCCTGCATATGCCTTACATGCTGCAACAAAACAAAACTCATAGGGAGCTTTAAGATAGGAGTACTATAGGAGTAGAGGTGATCTAGAAAACATTCTTCTGGTTGCAGAACAGTACAGGTAGTCCTTGAGTTACAACTTTAATTGAGCCTCAGCAAAAACATTATTAATCGCAGTCATATGACCACAAGACACTGTAAATGCTGACCAGTTACCAAGGGTCTAAAATATTGTCATGTGACCTTGGGGGGGAACTGGACGTCAGAACTTCAAAACTATATCATAAATCTCTTTTTCAGGTCCATTGTAAATTTGAATTGTCACTAAGTGACCAGTTGTAAGCTGAGGACAATCTATATTCTACCAGACATACGTATCTTTTTTTTTCTTGCCCTTTTTTAGCAATATTTTTTGGAAGTGGTTTGCCATTGACTTCTCCTAGGGCTGAGAAAGAGAGGGATTGGCCCAAAGTCACACAGTTGGCTTTATGCCCAAAGCAGGATAGACTCACTGTCTCCCAGCTTCTAGCCTAATGGCTTTAACCACTACACCAAACAGGCTCTCATACATTTTTACTGAGATGAAAATATGTTTCTTTTAAAATGTCATACTGATATTCAGAAGAAAATTGTAGAGTAGGAAGTAGCATTTAATCATCAGATCTAATCCCCTTGCTCAGTAGGAAAAAAACTTCCTCTGGTCAAGCTTAACTACTGGTTATGCAGACATATCTGTGTACATTTTTGGCAATAATACAAAGTTGGTTTACCATTGCCTGCCTTTGGAAATTTTTCAACTTCCCGTGTAGCCTACAATCCTGGGATTTATTGGCAGTCTGCCTTATATGCACTAAACAATCCAACTGCTTAGCTTTCTTTGAGATCTGGCTAATTTTTGAAACCCCTCATGAGCCCTACATAGAGCTAACTTTCATACATTATTGTAAAGAAAAATTAAAGAATAAATTTTTCATTTATATAGTTGTATTATGTATAAGCGTCATTGAAATGCTACACAAACTGTCAGTGGCACAGCTTCTCAGTGTGAAATATTCATGTCTCCAAAGCATAACCAATGAATCCCATGATGATGAAAATGCAGAAAATAAATTAAAAAAATGTGTTAAAACTTCAGTTAGATTTTTCACTTCTATAAAAATGTAAAGCAAGAAAACATTAGACAGAAATATTGCAGATTAGAGCTTCCATAAAATGAGAAACAGTTCATATACATTTCAGGTATATCTTAGAGAAAGAACATGGATCTTGTACTTTCCAAATATATTCATGAAGTACCATATTTTTTGGAGTATAAGACGCACCTTTTCGCCCCACTAAGAGGCTAAAAATGTGGGTGCGTCTTATACTCCGAATGTAGCTTTTTCAAAGCTTTTTTTCAGCCCTAACTAGGCGCTAGCCGAGTGAAGTGATCCCCCCTCCCCCGTGCTTTGCCTGCTTTTCTCATTGCTGCTTCCTCTCAGCTGTGCCTTAGAAGCTGTTTTTTATCCCCAGGCAGGGGATAAAAAACCAGCAAACTAATGTGCTGAAGCTGACCAGACTAAGGATGCAAGCCAGATGAATACCTGGTAGGCAGATCTTTTTTTCCTATTTTCCTCCCCAAAAACTAAGCTGCGTCTTATACTCTGGTGCGTCTTATACTCCGAAAAAAAGCTTTTTTTCAGCCCTAACTAGGCGCTAGCCGAGTGAAGTGATCCCCCCTCCCCCGTGCTTTGCCTGCTTTTCTCATTGCTGCTTCCTCTCAGCTGTGCCTTAGAAGCTGTTTTTTATCCCCAGGCAGGGGATAAAAAACCAGCAAACTAATGTGCTGAAGCTGACCAGACTAAGGATGCAAGCCAGATGAATACCTGGTAGGCAGATCTTTTTTTCCTATTTTCCTCCCCAAAAACTAAGCTGCGTCTTATACTCTGGTGCGTCTTATACTCCGAAAAATACGGTATATTGGCTATTTATTAATGGCTAAGCACCTTGATAAATGTTATAAATGTATAAATATAGGAGCCTGAGTGGCGCAGCAGACTAATGCTACTGTTAAAGGTAGTATTTAGCTTCTAGCTGCCTGCAATTACTGCGAATTCAATTCTCACCAGGCTCAAGGTTGACTCAGCCTTCCATCCTTTCTAAGGTAGGTAAAATGAGGACCCAGTTGTGGGGGCAATAAGCTGACTTTGTATAAAATATACAAAAGTATGAAGGCTATTGCTTAACGCCTTGTAAGCCGCCCTGAGTCTCCGGAGAAGGCCGGCATATAAATCAAAATCAAAATAAATAAATGAATAAATATGATAGGAAGGTAGACTTTTCTCATTTTCTGATTTATTAATATTATTTTTATGCATATTTTTGTGCAGGTTCTGGGTGGATCATATCATCAAAGTTATCCAGCTACAAACTTTCAGGACTATAATAATTGGGAGTCCCTGATGAAAATTAAAGAAGGGCTGTTAAGGCAAAAAGAAATTGTGATTGATAGGTAAGTATATCTATTGTACCCTCCTTTTGCTTCAGATTTGCCTTGCAAAACAAGGCAGTCCCTTTGAGTAGTAGGCTCTGGGCTTTGAGTAATGGGCTCTGTTTTAGGTAATAGAAACACATTTAGTTTCTGGTATATAACTCTGTACCTTTATATAGCAATATAGTGGTAGTTGTATATTATCTTGTGTATATAATGTATGCACAATTTTTTACTTTTAAGTTTTTAATTTGTATAGTTGTAATATTTTAATTATTTTCTGCTTGTTTTTATACTTTGTAAGCCTTATAGGAAAGATGGGTGGCATAAAAAATAATAAAAAAATAATAAAATAAATTTACTCTAATGCTGAATATTTGATATCTGGTGACCTTTGTCAAAGCATAACAAAGCTTTGTATTAAACTACACTGATATATAAAAAGTATTATTGCTAAACAAGATGCAATTAAAATTGAACAGTACAATGGAATTGGTCTATTTCAGTTTAAACCAATAAGCATTTGTCAATATGTTGTTTCTGAAGCTTTATGTACAGCATTTGATGAAGTATGATAGTCTATATACATATTTATTGATGGGACCCTGTGTAGTCTTTTCTTACTTCACAGTTTATTTGGTCCAGCAAACTTCCTTTTGGTGTACCGGGATATTCTTTGATTTTCAACCCTTCATACTTCCATGAAGAAAAGAAAAGCACATAATAATAACAAATGCATATGATTAAGTATGTTAATAAAAAGTGACATCCATACTGAAATCATTATGGCAAAGGTATACCCTTACATAAGTTTTGGGCTGTGATTGGCATTGCCTTGATACAACAAGATAACCGCTTGGTTGCCCATAAGGAAATACAGTGGGGCAAAAAACTATTTAGTCAGCCACCAATTGTGCAAGTTCTCCCACTTAAAAAGATGAGAGAGGCCTGTAATTGACATCATAGGTAGACTTCAACTATGAGAGACAAAATAAGAAAACAAATCCAGACAATCACATTGTCTGATTTGGAAAGAATTTATTTGCAAATTATGGTGAAAAATAAGTATTTGGTCAATATCAAAAGTTCATCTCAATACTTTGTTATATATCCTTTGTTGGCAATGACAGAGGTCAAACATTTTCTGTAAGTCTTCACAAGGTTGGCACACACTGTTGTGTGTGTTATGGGTATGTTGGCCCATTCTTCCATGCAGATCTCCTCTAGAGCAGTAATGTTTTGGGGCTGTCACTGGGCAACATGGACTTTCAACTCCCTCCAAAGGTTTTCTATGGGGTTGAGATTTGGAGACTGGCTAGGCCACTCCAGGACCTTGAAATGCTTCTTACGAAGCCACTCCTTCATTGGCTTGGGGGGCGTGTGTTTGGGATCATTGTCATGCTGAAAGACCCAGGCACGTTTCATCTTCAATGCCCTTGGTGATGGAAGGAGGTTTGCACTCAAAATCTCACGATACATGACCCCATTTATTCTTTCCTGTACACGGATCAGTCATCCTGGTCCCTTTGCAGAGAAACAGCCCCAAAGCATGATGTTGCCACCCCCATGCTTCACAGTAGGTATGGTGTTCTTTGGATGCAACTCAGCATTCTCTCTCCTCCAAACACGACAAGTTGTGTTTCTACCAAACAGTTCTACTTTGGTTTCATCTGACCATATGACATTCTCCCAATCCTCTTCTGGATCATCCAGATGCTCTCTAGCAAACTTCAGACTGACCCGGACATGTACTGGCTTAAGCAGGGGGACACGTCTGGCACTGCAGGATCTGAGTCTCTGGCGGCGGAGTCTGTTACTGATGGTAGCCTTTGTTACGTTGGTCCCAGCTCTCTGCAGGTCATTCACTAGGTCCCTCCGTGTGGTTCTGGGATTTTTGCTCACCGTTCTTGTAATCATTTTGACATCACAGGGTGAGATCTTGCATGGAGCCCCAGATCGAGGGAGATTATCAGTGGTCTTGTATGTCTTCCATTTTCTAATTATTGCTCCCACAGTTGATTTCTTCACACCAAGCTGCTTGCCTATTGCAGATTCAGTCTTCCCAGCCTGGTGTAGGTCTACAATTTTGTTTCTGCTGTCCTTCGACAGCTCTTTGGTCTTCACCATAGTGGAGTTTGGAGTGTGACTGTTTGAAGTTGTGGACAGGTGTCTTTTATACTGATAACAAGTTCAAACAAGTGCCATTAATACAGGTAATGAGTGGAGGACAGAGGAGCCTCTTAAAGAAGAAGTTACAGGTCTGTGAGAGCCAGAAATCTTGCTTTTTGTAGGAGACCAAATACTTATTTTCCACCATAATTTGCAAATAAATTCTTTCCAGATCAGACAATGTGATTGTCTGGATTTGTCTAATTTTCTCATCTTTTTAAGTGGGAGAACTTGCACAATTGGTGGCTGACTAAATACTTTTTTGCCCCACTGTATACATTCTCATTCTCAGCATTACTTCTGGATTGATTGAAAGATAAAAAGGGTTCATAACTCTTTAAAAATAATTCATTAAGAAATGTTGACAGTTTAATTGAAATTGTTTCTAAAGCACCAACATTAGATGACTGTAATAAAGGTGTAAAGGCATGAGAATGTTCCTATTCTGTTTTGCCTAACTGCGATATGATTTAGTTTTGCTTTATTTTTTATATTGTCTCATTATTTTCATTATTTAGTAATTATTAAACACTATATTTTAACACTAGAGGGAGTACTATGTTCTTACATGGTTTTGCATAGTATTACATTTGTACCTTGACTTGGCTCTCTTGAAGATAAGCTACACTATGCAACTACTTCTTTACACTACTTTCAATTGTTTTGACCTTGATTGGCCATGGCATACTACACATTTCTACTGAAGTGTTCGTGCTAATACTAGCACTGTTTATTGGCAAGGATTATCTGTAATGGTAGTGTGAATAAATTCCAAATGCTAGACACATGACATAAGTCCCTGAAAATAATAGCGTTTGCTGTGTTCTCAGTTAAACAACAGAGTGGTGTTCAAAAGGCTTTTTTAGGAAAGGTAAACTCAAAGGTTAAGATTTGGAGGAGTAAGTATCATTCCACATAATAGAATAATACTTGAAATTCAGAAGCAGCTGCTGATCATCATAATAATAGAAATAGGATGATCATTGATCATCATTAATATAAATATGGTTAACATTGTGAGTCTGTTGATTAAATGCATGGTTTCTGTTCCTTGTAGAGTTGTATTTGCTTTGACTTGATCAGTGGCAGAACAAAGCCATATTGATATTGCTTGACACATAATTGAGACCTATCAAAGAATTGGTCTTAAATTTAATACGATTAAATCCTACCATAGAATTCCTCTAGCAAATCCATTGTTTGTGTGAATCCAGTTGCCTCATACTCTGTTCAACTGCATGCTGTTTAAATGTACTTTTAAATATTCAGAAACTTAAATTCAATTTTGCACAGTTGTGCTGTTTTATATGATTGCTCTTTTTTTTCTGCCTAAGATATATTGGGGATGCATTCCAACATGGGTGACAGGGTCCCACTTGTTCTTTCTAAAAGCCATCTAACAAGCAGCTAATGTAATTTCTTAGGATTCCACCAAGCTATGTCCTTTTGGAAGGAATGTTACCGTTAATCAGCTTCAGTTTTAATTCCAAGTACTAGTGCCAAGTACTAATGCTATAATGGAGGGGGAATGCTCTCTATTAGTGTTATAGAGCTATTCATTTTATAAACCTCTATCAGGCTTGTAGAAACAGTGCTTCAACCCTTTGTTCTTTTATTGCTGAAAACCTAGGCACTCTTACTTAAAAGTAATCCTTTTTTAACGGAATAAAAATAATTCTGAAGACATTTGTGGGATGGCTGAAGATTATTATCTTGTTTTGAGTTTTGGAATATGCTTTTCAGAGCCGAGTAATAAAACTAAGCATCATTGGTAGCAAAGGCGTGTAACAATTGTACAACATCTGATAGCATAACATATCCTCTCGCCTTCTTGAAAACTCCGTGATTTCTCAGTTATGTACCAGAGAATTGGCATCAAATTGAAAGAGAGCAAGGGAAAGTTCCATTGCATGAGTGGACATCCACTCACACATAGTTGGACTTCTTCCACTACTCTAAATCTGGCTTCACCAGAGATTTATATCAATGAAATATATACATGGTGTTTTTCATTTGAGAAGACAAGAATTAATATCCAGAATAAATTAAAATAAATATTTTCTATTCTTATCTTATGTTTGGTCAAATATGACAACAATTTCACTAAAGCAAAGGCAATAAGAGATACAGTTTGATGGAGTAATTAAGGCACCAGGATAGAAACCAGAAGATTGTGAGGCACAAAGCCAACTGGGTGATATTGGTCCAGTCCTTCTGTCTCAGCTCTAGGAAATAGGCAATGGCAAATCACTTCTGAAATCTTGCCAAGTTGAAACCTTTCTCATTTAAACATGAAGCTGGTATTTATTTACCGGTGTTATACCATAGCAATAACAGCAAACAAAATTATATAAAATATATCTGAATACAATTACATTTGACTTCAAAATAACGAATTGGTTACTGAACTTTTAAAGAAGATAGTGCAGATATGGAATCAAATTTAGTAGTTGAAAATATTATTGAACCTGAATTAACTGTTTAGTTTTCTGAATGTAGAGTAGAGAGAGAAATTAGTTCATACTGTATAACAATTGAACACATTATTCTGAATTTGACAGCTGTATATAAAATAAGAAGGAGCCCCCAATATTTCAAGTTTGTCCATATTTAAGTTACATCTGTTGAAAGAGAGACAGAATCAATACAATTTCAATCAGCATCTATAAGTAAATATGCGTGTGAAGAGTAAATTTATAACTAAATACCTATTGCCTGTTAGCAACCTATTTATTTGCCACCGGCTGCCAAATAAATTATATGCAGTGTGTTTAAAATAACGTATATGTAGAGGAGAAAAGAAAGAAGAATCTTGGGACTGGTTTTTGAAATAACCAATTTCAGGTTTTTTTAAACCCATTAGAAATAAATTAAATTGAATCAGTATTTATAATTAACAGGAGGAAAAGAGGGAGAACAAAGTGGCCTCTGTGTTCCAATATAATACTGGAGGAGTTGTACAAAGAAAATAACTATCAGCATGAGATATTTTCCTGGCTTCTCAAGGGAAGATTTATACATTTCCAATAAGATACAATTTCGTGCGAAAGGGAAAAAATGGAAGTGATAAAGAAGAATAACCTGTAATGAATCATAGAATGCAATACCAGCTGAACAGATAGCCATCAGTATATTTTCTATGTGTGTGCACATGGTGTGTGCTATTCATCTTCATGTAGCACAATCCTGTGCACAAAGTATTACAAGTAGCCATAGGTACATTAGCTCACTTCTGTTGATGGAATGCCTGTTGCTGTAAACAGAACTTTGCATATCATCACTACTACATCAGCCTAATTGTGTAACGGAGAAACAGCATGTGGTACTCTGATATTTATTTAAGGTTGCTATAGATTGATATTACAAGATTTGTTCACTAATCTTAAAAATTTGGTGTTTGGCTTTATTGACAAAAACGAGATATTTAGAGAAAAGATGTGAGAAGAGTGACCAGCTCATAAAAGTTCAGTCAAGAAATATGCTCAGTATTCTGTAAGAGATCATCAGCATTACCAAATTGGCAGTTGTCTATACAGGCCTAATAAATTTCCTTCCAGTAATGGTTGCCTTAATAATAAAAAAATGTGCCAGTGTGTGGCATATATATTAGGAGAAATATATCTGTAACATACAAAAGTAGATCTTTAATGGAATAAATGCTACACTTTGCATAATAAAATTGCCAAGAGTATGTATCCTGACTGGTGGGATAGAAATGCAATAAATAAACAGACTTACATAATAATAAAATCCATGAATTACGAAACAGTCTTCTTGTCATTAGGAAGGTAGTAGTGCTATTTTGAGGTGTGTTGCTTGGAGAATATGGTGGATTATTGTGGATGGGGCATTCCAGGATGAGGAAAAAGATGTATGAATAGTATTTCATTGCAGATTGAATATGAATCAGTAATACGATGGGGTTGCCAATGCAGATTTGGAATTCATAAACTTAGATATAGCTTCCATATGACAGGAATATTGATTAACAAGTGATAACCCATGACCAGTTTCATCCTTAATTGAACTTTTAAGACATGAATAGCTAGATGTTATTTTATATAGTTCAGATCCTCTACCAGTACTGAACTAACAGACCTTCACATTTTAGATGACTATATGCAGCACAGTGGGTTTATATCATTCTACCCAACCCATCAGAGTGGGGAGGCAGGGAATTCTATGGGTCCCCTTCTAAGGAGGTCCATCTAATGGGACCAGGAAGAAAGGCCTTCTCCCTAGTGGCTCCTTCCCGGTAGAGCATCATACTTGAGATAAGATTGGCCCTCACCTTGACAATCTTTTGCAAGACCCTGAAAACTTGATTTTGCCAACACGCCTGGGGACCACACAGTGAAATGGAGCTCATCAAATGATTTATTTGATAGTTGTTGCCAGGGGGTGTGGGGAGGGTTATTGCTTTTTATTGTTTTCATATTGGATTTTTTATCTTTATAAACTGAGAGTGAGTTGGGCAGCCGTATAAATTTTCCTAAATAAATAAAATAAATAAAATTCACATTTAAGTCACGAAAAAACCTGTACCCAGCAGTATGTCATGACATAATACCTGTGTATCCCTTCTCTGAGAATTTAAAAGAAGGTGGATTGTAGACATCATTTTGATAGGAAATCACAGGAAGTAATAGGTTTACTATCATTGTGCATTGCAGACTTCATCTCCAGTATTTTGTCCAGCACTATTATCTCATATTAAGAGAATTCAAATAACCTGGAATATTCAGAGAAGAGGAGTTAGAATAATCAAAAGACTAAAAAGAAGAGAGTTTAAAGGAATGGAGAATGCTTGATCATGAGAAGAAAAGACTGGGGATACAATAGAATTCTTTAAATACAGTATCTGAAATACGTCAAACTGAAGAGCAAGACATGTTCTCCATTGCTCCCTAGTGCAGGACATGAAATAATAGATTGAAATTACAGGAAAGTAAATTCTCATTAATTATTAGAAAAGGCTTCCTGGTACTCAGAACAATTTGGCAATGGAACTAGCAGGTTCTTTGTTCATTAAGTACAGTATGATCAAGCAGAAGCTGGATAGCCATCTGTCATGGATGCTTTAATTTGAATTCTTGCCCCAAGATGGGAGGTGGGCTCACTAGCTTAAATGCCCAGGTACAACTTTATGATTATATGATTCTGGATGCTTTATAAGGAAGGATCTTCAGATTCTAGGATAACACTCCCCAGACATATCCTCCTGGAACGGCATGCAATCATCACCTCTGCAACTATCCATGTTAATGTCTTTTTACTAGATTCAGTGGAAAGGATACCAATTGTTTGGATCTTTCTGCTTCTCTTTGGTAGTTACAGAGTTATTGCTTCTGTTTCTATCCACTAAGGAAAGAAGACGGACACCTGTAGCCTGTCTAATTAATGAATCACAATTAATCAACGTTTACAGGAGTTTGACTTGTATGTGCAGCTTACTTTATCACTGGGAACAAATGATTGTGATTGATATTTTATTCTCTGATAAGTGCAATTTATCAAATATCAAAATGATTGATATTTTACTGTGTGATAGGTGCAACTTACTTTGCAAAATGTGATCAAATGAATAGGCGCTTTCCGCAAGGAAATTAGAAGTATCTTTGAAGAAAATAATGGAATTAAGTGATTTTTTTTTTAAAAAAAGGATTTAAACAGCTTAACTAAAGTAAACTAACTTTTTAAAAAAGAAGCCATGATTGATTTTGAGAGCAAACCATTTCATTTTGGTATGTGAATTTGGATTTCTCCATAACAGAAATTTGAGAACATTTAACAAGTTAAATTTAAACACTCTAAAACACTGCTAGTATTATTTCTAGACCAGCACTGTTGTCATATTATTTCAGTTGTCAAAGGCTGAGTAGATTTCTGGGATCATAGTGCGAAGTGCATGCTACATTTTTTTTTTCTTTTAGTAAAGCCTTATCAACATGGAGTTACATAGTGGATTACTAGTAACAGCTGTTGAGGTACCAAAGGATTATAGCCATCATATAACATTATCAACAATGAAATGCACAAGTCATGAGACTTTTATTGTCAGACAACTCCAGAGACTTAGAGGATTATGTACAGAATTGAAGATATTCCTGTAGAGTTTGTTTTGATACAGTTTTTGAATAGCCATCATCTTTTACATTCTCTTTTTAAGGTTCAAATCATGAAAATTAAAGTTGTCCTAGCTAATTGCTTAAAACTAAAGAAAATATTAACATTGTTCCATGTTTTTTTAAAATTACTTGAGTATAACAAGTCATCCCTAGTAAGACATTCAGCTGCTTTTGCCCACAGCCAGCAGGAAATTGTGCCACCCTAAATCTTGCTGCTACCACAATGTTTTGTAACTTGGATTAGGTCTGTGCTGGTCTGCTGTCCAAAGAGCTTGAATGCACAACATTCTAAGGTGGTCATTGTGTTGCTTTCTTTGCTAAAATTCCAGCTCCAGGAATACTGGGCATACTGGTTGGAGGAGACTTTTTAGTATAAGTAAAGCTTCCTCCAGTTGTTATGCAGAACAGTTTGGCTACTCCATGCAATATCTTTTTTTCCTTTCACATTGTATCAACAACTGATTGAAGTTAAAGAAAAAAAAATTAAAAATCAATAAGTCTAATGATCACTTGGTGGCAATAAAAAGTTAGTTTTTTTTTTTTAAATCTTGCCTGTCGTCTAGTAACTGTCTGAATATCTGTAGTTAAGATGCATTTAGTCGATGTATGCTGCCAAAAAGAAACAGTTTGAGAAAGATAGCTTGGGGTGGGAGACATAAATTATGTAATATGAAGAAAGGAAAATAAGAAGCCAAGATTTTCCTGGGGGAAGCAGCAACTGGGAACGGAATTCCCAACCATACAAGCCATAGAGGTACAAGAACTGAGTTCTTTCAATTGCACTTTCAAGGGTACACATTAAGTCAGGTGAATTACAAACTACAGTATGTAATAATCAAAAGGTTGTTATCTTGGTATGAAAATCCATGGAAATTAGAATGTACTCATGAATCCAAATATGTAAGTGTAATGAAAATATGTTGTTATAGCACAAGTAAAATATATAGAAGTTAAACTTTACATACCACTTGCAGATTTCTGGAGATGGAAAATGCATATTCATTATTCATTGATGTATGTTGGAGAGACATTTTCTGTTCTGAGATAACGTACATTCTGTATTTCCCATTAAGAACGCCATTTACATAAGGGACCTTTCCCCCATTCAGATCAACAAAAGAAGAAGAATTCTTTTTTATTTTTTTAAGTGCAGAAAGAACTGTGAAGCCACTGAAATGAATCAGAAGGTTTTCCTAGGCATCAGAGTTTTATATGCTCAATGAAAATCACAGGGACAGGAATAAAATGTTGATCACCTCATTAATATTAATATAGACAGTCAGTACAAATTCCAAAATTACGTTTGAGATAATAAAATGCTAATTCCATCTCAAATGTAGGAGAGGATGAAAATTGAAGTTGAAAATAAGACTCAAGTGACTTGACTTTTTCCTTTCTTATAATTTCCAGGCAAAACCAGCAAATTAACCTTCTGTATCAGAAAATAAGAGAGAATGAACTACGAGCTCAACAAGCAAGATTAGGGCACATTGTACATTGTGAAGAATCATACATGAATAATTTCCAGGTAAGATGAGGTTCTTGAACTGTATTTGTTACTATTAGTCTAATGAAAATCCTAAATAATTCAACATGCTTAAGGCCAAGTTTATATTAACATTATAATGAAACATCCCACTTTCCACATTTTGAAGTATGAAAGAAATTTGATGCATAGTGTAAAGGAGCACTTTTGCATTTGAATATTGTTTGAAATCAGTTCATTATATGTGTTATTATTTCCTTACACTGGTTTCAAATTGGCACATATTACATTTAAATGCTTTGACATTTAAACATCATATATATATATATATGATGTGGGGGTGTGAACTGATTGGGTGGGAGCTTGGCTGTGCTCTGATTGGATGGGGGTGTGTTCTGTTTAGGTGGGGACTTGGTTGTGCTCGGGTTAGTCTGAGTTGCAGGGGGATTTGAGCTGGTGAGCTGTGTTGCTGTTGTTTGGCTTCGCGTTCGTGGTCATGCCACATCTTCAGTTCACACTCCCACTGGCAGTTAAAAGGAAGAAACAGCTGCGATCACACATTGCTCCTAGAAGCACGAAGCTGAAAACACCAGCCTGAAGATGATGAATGAGACTTTGCCGAAACGTCGCCAAGACACTTCCAATTTTACGCGGGAGAAAACCCGAATAACCAAAGACCTACAGAAAACAAATATATATATATAATATTATTTATTATTGTATTGTTAGAGGTTTGAGTAGTAGTATGACTTTAAAATACAGACTTTGGATTATAAAGGTGATTTTTCCCACATGCTTTTGTACACTAGAAAGCCTATGACTCATTTGGTCATCCTTTCATAGATATTTCCTTACCTAAACAAAGAAACGGACCATAGACAGGCAAAGGAACAGGAATAATTTCCAAATTCCTGCTGGCTTTCTCATTGATTTTGCTCATGAAAAACAGGCAGGGAGGGTTAGAAATCACTCCTTCCCTCCTCCTTGGCTGACCTGCAGAACTGTCTGCCACTTTGCTGAGTAAAGAGGCACAAAGGAAGTTATGGGCTGCAAGGAAACCAGTATCCCTGCTCCCCACTCCAGAGTACCCCAAGATCCAATTCAGGAAGAAAGAAGGCTCATCTGTCAACTCCTGGAACCTCGCAACCATCCCTATGTTGCCAGCAGGCATCTGAGTCAAAAATTCCAATAAGAGAACCTTTTCGAAGAGCCTTCCTTCAGCTGTGTGGTAGTTAATAAGAGTTTCTTCAAGGAATCCTTTTTTCTAATCTTTTTCTTGTTCTTTTCTTAAACCAGCCTCAGTATGAGAAACCATCAATAGCAGCTCAATTTGCAGACAGATCTTTAACCCAATGTGAAAGGGAGCAAGTTAAACTTGCATCAGTACAAAATAAGGAGGTGCAACTCAGTGAGTTTTTGAAAGAAATAGTAAACAAGTCCAATGAAGATAAAAAGAAAATGGAAGAGAAGGTGAGTCTCATATTGATTTTATTGAATCATTTGATCACTACAATACAAACATACATTGCTTAGTGGTATATGCTGCATTACAGGCTGCAAATTTATTTGCTGAATCTTTAGATCATTCACTAGGATAATTTTCCAGTTTCATATAATTGAGAGAAACATTTCTTTTAGATTGCTTTATAGTGCCCCTATATTTTCAGATAAAGATAATTGAATATTAGTTTCATTGAAATCATCTGGACTAATTGCTTGTGTCAAGGTTTCATTGATGTAAGTGCCAGTTAAGTTGAAATGACTACATCCAATTCATTCTCTTGTAGGATAAAATTTTAGTTCATGTTATACCCTAGTGCAGCGCCCCCTTTTGGCCAACAGGGACCATGGAGAGAGGCTTTTCTGTAGACCAGAGGGGTGTGTGGTTTTGCATGCTGGCTGCATCCCACGCTTGTGCTGATGGGGCTTTGCTCATATGCGTAGCCCTGTTTCTGGCATGCCGCACTGGTGCCAGTCCGCAGCCTGGGAAGTTAGGGACTCCTGTCCTAGTGTGCATAGTTAGTTCAGTTTCACCGTTGTTTTTTATGTTTTTTATTAAAGTTACACTCAGATTTTGTTTTGTTTCAGATTATAGCCACAAGAGAAAGAAATACTTAAAGAGAAGTTATATTAGTCCCAATAAAATCATATATTTAGGCAAAATTCTGTACAGCTTTGCACAGTGTGAAAATGAAGACGATATTTGCTAAGCTTCAGCTAATTATGAAAATGGATAAAAATATGAAAAATAGTATTGTCTACCCCTTATGAATCAAATTGTGCAGCCTATGGCCTTTAGCATTAAACAGTTTTGTATTTTAATGTTTTATTGATAGCTTTATATGTTTCTATCCTGAAAGAAATCAGTACAAACATAGAAGCATATAAAGCTATCAATAAAAACATTAAAACACAAAACTGTTTAATATATATGATTTTTTTTTCAATATACAGTAGATAAAAATAATCCAAGGTTATAAAGTATAAAAGGATATAAAGTAAAAAAAAAAAGTTTTGTTTCACTTTTGATACTGTTGTGAGTCACACAGTCACATTGGTGATGGGAGCAGTTCCACAAATTGAATACATAAATAAAATTGTAAAATGGCCTTTGATAAAACCCATCATATTTTCCCACTGGCTTGCCGATCACTCCTGTTAGCATGACATTTGGGTATTCTTTTTCTAGTTTATCTTTGCTCTTTTAATGCTTTTTTTAACTAGTAATCTCTACTAGTTTTTATGATCATCAAAACTGATACAAGTGGTATGTAATTGTTCATTTTTAATGTGATTAGTGAACTTAACAAATAATAAAACAAGGTATGTAATGGGTGGCAGTAGATATTAAATATAAGTATATTTTATGTTTGTAAAAAAATTTTGTACTTACTTGAAATGAATACATCATTCAGAAAAAAATTAAGCATCAAAGCTATTTTATGCAGATTTTTTACATTTTAGACATAGTGAACCAGCAGGAATAAAAATTATGCTAATTTGAAGGGGCTTTTTTTCCTGTTAAGGCAGGTAATTTCAGGAAGCAGAATTTAATTGGTCTCTAGAGTGCTGGTATTAATAATACAAGACATAGTTCGAATAGACATGCAGGTAAATCTTGTAGACATGTTTAATTATGAAAATATTACACTAAGCAAAAGTATGCAGTCTTTGAAAAAAATATCAACATTATATTACGTTCTGTTTATATTTTCACTGATATTTTTATTAAAATACTAAAGAATCCTTGACCCATTGGATTTACCGTTTCAGAAATATTTCCTTGCCAGATTCTTTAATGCCTTCAACAATGTCAGAACCAGTGGTGGGATTCTGCCGGTTCTAGGGGTTCGGGCCGAACCCTTTGTTAAATTGCTGGCTCGCCCCGCCCCTTGCCCCGCCTGTCCGCACTACTATTTATTGCCAATAAAATGGGGCGAGCGAGCCAGCAATTTAACAAACGGTTTGGTGTTTTTTTGTAATTTATTGGCCCTGCAGCACACCGAACCGTTTGTTAAATTGCTGGCTCGCCCCCTCTTGCCCCGCCCCGCCTCCCACCCGCGCGGCGCTAGCATACCCTAGCCAGGGGTAGGCAATTGTGGCTCTTTTACAACCTGTGGCCTTCAACTTCCAGAATTCCTGAGACAGCTTGGCTGTCTCAGGAATTCTGGGAGTTGAAGGCCACAGGTTGTAAAAGAGCCACAATTGCCCACCCCTTCCCTAGCCTGAGTTCAGCTGCCTGGGATCCACGTGGGCTGCCACGTGGTTCCCCACCAGCTCTGGACGCAAGAGAGCAGGGTAGAGAAAGCAGCTTGCCAGAGAACACGTGAAGGGCTCCATGTGGTCTGCAAGTCAGTGGCTGCTGCTTCTGTCCCCTGCTGCTTCTTGCCTGGGAGAGAAAAACTTCCAAAGCATTAACCAAAGGTAAAGGGGAAGCAGGGGGAGGGTGCGGAGAGAAGGAGAGAAAGAGGCTTTAATTTGCTTCAAATTAAATATATAATTAAATATAATTTGCTTCAAATATAAATAGATAATGCTGAAAAAAGGTGATTGAGCTTGAAACCTATTCTCCTTTTTTATTGGTTTCTTACTTCACATTAGATAACATCTAATCTTACCTTTTTTTCTAGCTCAAAACCCGAGACAGGTACATAAGTAGCCTGAAAAAGAAATGCCAGAAAGAATTGGAACAAAATAAAGAGAAACAGAGGCGAATTGAAACACTTGAAAAATACCTAGCTGATTTGCCAACACTGGATGATATTGAGAAGCAAAGTAAAGAGGTAATCGATGCATTGTTTTGCTTTAAAAGCAGCCCTTTCAGAGGTTTTGCCAAATGATACATTTTAGTGGTTCCTACCTGCCCACAGTGTACTCTATACGGTTTCCACACTTCTAACAGAAATCCCTTTAACTATCGACTGTGTTCAGAATTATTGAATACACAGACAATAAATCCAACAGTGCTCCTGTACCAGTGCAACAGCCCAACTGATGTTGCAGCATCAGTTCCTAGTCTCCCCTGCAGCCTCCCGGTTCTGCTTTCCAGAAGTTATGTGAGAGTTTCTGCAGAAGGAAGAAAGAGAAGAGAAAATCTTAATGCACAAATAAAAATAGCTTGTCTTAAATTTTTGTTTAGCCCTTAAGATTTTAAATTGAGAGGTACATCAGTTTGTATGTGTGAGTGTGTGGGTGGGTGGGTGGGTGGGGGGAATGGGTATGTGTGCACACATGCACATGCATCTGTGTTTAAGGAAAAATTAATTATGAAAAACGATGATAATCCTCAATTTGGTATGAGGTTATCATAATTGCAGAATTAATTTTCCAGAAAAGCACAACATAATCTATAAATGTAATACAAAATAAGAATTATTTTTGTACATTATAAATTTACATTATAAAAATTGTTAAAAATTAGGCTTGCCCCTATCCTTATAATGGAAAAAACTTTTAAATTGGAATACAGTGCCTTAAGAATTATATTATAAAAAACAGCAAACCTGAAACATTTTATTTTTGTTATTTAATAATAGTATAGAGCCCAGACAAACTTTTGGTTGGATCTATAAATGCCTCACAAAAGAAGAAATGAAAAAGAATTATGTTGAATTTTGGAAACTTCAAAAAGATTCTGAAATATTGGTAGTTGTGTATATTATTCCTTGTCCCAAAGATGCAGCTGGACTTTCTGATTTTTAATCATCATCATCATCTTCTGGGACTTTAGGATTCAGACTGACAGGCACTTAGTCCACAATACACCTGACATAACAATAGTTGAAAAGAAAAAAGTATGGTTCATTGACATTGCAATACCTGGTGATGCACAGATTGAAGATAAGCAGCAAGAAAAAATCACAAAGTACTGGGATTTGCAAATTGAAGTTGAGCGACTGTGGAAAAAGAAATCGTGTGTTGTCCTGATTGTAATTGGAGCCCTTGGAGCAATACCCAAAGGGCTACCCCGCTATTTAGAAATTCTAAATTTGCCGGACTTGAACATTTTGACTCTACAAAAAACCACCTTACTCGGAACACTTACATCCTCTGACGATACCTTAACAGTTCCTAGGTCCTTGGTTAGGACTCGAGCTGCTGAGCTATTAACCAGCCTCAAAGGCTGTGAATCTCACTAAAGATTAACCAATAAATAATAATAATAATAATAATAATAATAATAATAATAATAATAATAATTTTATTTCTATATATTTCTTTAACACATTTTGCTTCTCATTCATGAAGCTTCGGCAGTTCTGCATTATCCCTTGAGATCTTTGTTATTTGTAAAAATGACAATTTCTGGACAATATTAAAAGTCAGTGTATGGTCGTGTTCCTTTACTTTGATAGCCTCTGCAAACTGTTTTCTTTTGCTTTGCATTTCTCTTTTGAATGGTCCCAACAGAACAGATTCTATTCTTGCAAGTCTATGGGAAAATCTTCCTTCTCTCTCTCTCTCCCTCCCTCCCTCCTTCCCCACCTTCCCTCCTCCAAGTCCTCCAGATTTTTTTGGCAACCTTTTTGGGGAAGTGATTGGCTCTTGGCTTCTTCCTAGGACTGAGAGAGAGCTACAGTCCCCAAATGACCAAGACATGTCTAAGGAAGGATTAGAACTCACAGTCTCTTTGATTTTTGTCTGGTGCTCTTAAGCACTATGCCAAATTGACTCTTGTGGCAAGCATAGCTCTGCATAGTTTAAAAAAAAAAACAACCTTCCTGTTTTACAGCTACTGGGTCTTGAAGAAAAATATAAACAACTGAAAGCTGGTATGGTTAAGCTTGAAAAGGAATTGGAGGCATCTGAGACACAATGTAAAGAAAAAGAATTGCAGCTTGTGTGCCAGAAGAAGAAAGAAAAAGAATTGATAGTTGCAGTGCAAAGGTATGGGCAACATAGTTGATTATCTTCTGAGTGTGTTGCTGCATATAAGGTATTTCCATCTAGTGGCATGCTGGCTCAATTGTAGTGCAGTTGTAGTGCTTTAGTATGAATTGCTTTGCTATGTCACACAGAAGGTAGGGAAGCCACATTTGCAAAAGATACTCAGTGCATATGAATCTTTGTGATTTTAGGGAGGAAGGGGTGGAAAAGCTCTGTCAAATGAATTATTTAATTCATTAGTTAAATGATTGTTCATGACTGGCTTATGGTTTAAAGTTGATTTTCTAACTTTTTAATGTTTTATAATACATCCTCCATCAATGACAGGAGGTGTGACTATCTGATGCTAATTTTCCATCTTAGTATAGCTGGCAAAACTTCAGTGTTCACACATAGTGGTGTAGCAATCATAAAAAGATCTATCCTACAGAAAATGGAAACTTTCACCCAATAGATGAAAGGATCAAACCCAGGAAGAGAACTGTTCCCAGATTTCTTCTCTAGGAAATAAGGGCTGCTTTTCTCTATAGAGATGACTGGAAGTTTGTTCCCTATTTTCCAGAACGCTGCTACTACACTCCAGCATTGGGGTAAATCCTCATTTCTGACAGCAACTGAGAGAATTTATATTTAAATTAGCCTCCCACTCTGTGCTCCTACCACGCCCCTTTTGCACTCGAATCCCCAGTCTTTCTCTCAGTTGCTGACGGACTGAGAGGGTTTTCTCTGTGCTCTGGAGTTGCGATTAGGCTTTTGTTTATTTTTGATTAGCCCCTTTTTTATTTTTGCCTTCCTTTCGTGGAGTTAGTATTCCTTTCCTTTGTTCGTTTTGTTTGACTTCCCCACCTAGCAGCTGTTGGTCGGATTCGTGCCTGGTACGCTGGGCCGTTCCGACGCTAGAGCTCTGAGCACTTACAGCCGCCGGCCTCTGTCCCTGCGGGGCGGAGCCGGCTGCATCCTTGCCACCAAAGGGTTTGGGGCTGGGCGGTTTGCCGTCCTCCCCGGCCATCTTCCTTCGAGTGAGTGAGGCAGCGGCGGGTGGAAGGAACCGGCGGTCTGAGTGAGCGGCTCATCGCCGCGGCTTCATTCCGGCGTCCGTCCCGTCAGGTACCTGCGGGCGGCGCCGTTGTTAGTCCCAATCATCAGTCTGAGGAGTCGGCGAATGTGAGTGATGGTTGGGAGGGGTGCGGTGTGGCTCGTGGTGGCTTGCCGTCCCTCCGCCGCGTATCTGACGATCTGGGATCCGTGCCCCGCGTGGCGCCCAAGAGACGCCAGGGGTACGCAAATGGCGTTTGTGGCTGCTGATTGGAGAATCGCCATTTCTTACTGCGCCATCATTGGGGGCCGCCATTTTGGTCACCTGGGCGGCCACCATTTTGTTACCCATTCAAAGCCTACAACCTAGGATTTCGGGACCTCAGGGCGGCTTTGGCGAGTCCTCTCAGCTGTGACTTGGTGCCGTCCAAATAAGGCACCAACAGAAAGGGGGGGTCCTTTAGGCCCCGCAGGCCCTTATATTAATCTTCTGTTTCGGGGTGCATGGCCTTTGCGTGAATCCTGCCTGCACCTCTGGGCAGCGCGCCATAGCAGCACCTGGCCTCCCCTTTTAACAGAGTGGGGCCTACAGCACTCCTGTGGGAGTCTTTCTCCCGTCGTGGGCGATTGGTCTTGGTTTGACCTAGTTAAAAAAAAAAACACACACACACACACACACACATCACGCCCAAATGGCGGACTCCTTGTTTTCTTCTGACATGGAACAGGAGGCCAGTCCTGTTAGGTCCACCAAGTCCCACAAAAAGAAGTCAAGCAAAACTTCTGCTTCTAGTAGCCTTGGGGCACACCTACCTAAGGGCTCCGCTACAGCTGACAAGGACGCCCAACGACACCACAGGGCCTTGGAGCGGCAGTGGGAAAAGGCCAAACAGGTGGCTGCTTTGTCCTCCAGCCGGGAGGCGGTGTCTAGCCAACAGTATACCTCTGTCGCTGAATGGTCGCAATCGCGAGTGGTAGAGCCTGTTCCTTCAACTCTACGGAGGGGCGTGTCTCAATCTCTGCCGGATGTGTTGCTCGCTGGTCTGGATTCGTTGGTGCCGCCTCGACATCGGCCTTCCGCCACCTTCACACCTACGGCAGCGGGGCTTCGAATGGTGGACCCCTCTCCGCCACCATCACAAATGGACTTTCAGTCGATGCTTTCTATGGCCTTGGCCTCAATCATGGCAGCGAGTGCGCAAACGGCGGCCCAGACTTCCTCTGCTGG
The DNA here is from genome assembly GCA_022577455.1 of Arizona elegans. NCBI lineage: Eukaryota > Metazoa > Chordata > Lepidosauria > Squamata > Colubridae > Arizona > Arizona elegans. The sequence goes on along the minus strand of JAKOOJ010000001.1, from coordinate 238,200,580 downwards.
AACTTCTTCACGTGGACTGTCTGCCTCAGCTTCGCGCAGAGCCCGGTCTTCTCCTCGCAGGGAATCGGATTCGTCTGAGAGCTCTGACCAGGAGGAGGAGGATGCTGAAGTCCTGGAATTTTCTGAGGACGAGGGATTGCCACCTGACTCTCCGGCTTTCACAGGCTTGTTCCGTCCGGCCTTGTTTAAGTCCCTTCTACACAAGACACGTTTGACAACTAAGCTGGGGTCGGTGGGGGCCCAGCCGCCGGCAGCCCAATCAGAACTTGTTCAATCAAGTCAAGCAGGAGAAGGACTTTGTACCGTGCCCTCAGCTGTTCACGGACGTGTTGCAGGCCCCTTGGAACCAGCCTGGGTTGTCCACTGCACCCAGCAATTTGGACAAGAAATTGTTCTGTCCGGCTCCTGAGTTGGAGACACTGTTGAACTTACCCTCGGTGGATGCTCCGGTTGCAGCCCTCACGACTCAATCGATGGTCTCATCCGATCCGCTGGATGGACTTAAGTCTGAGGACAGACGTACTGAGTTGGCCTTCCGGAGGGCCCATCAGGCGGTGGCATGGACCATCAAGACTGCCTCAGCCACTTCTTTGTTCAATCGCGCTTCCTTGATCTGGTTGCGTCAGCTTCAAGAACTCCGGAGGAAACCCGTTTGCGCCATGATGTCAATAAAATCATCGCAGCCACAGAATATTCTGCGGATGCCTCGTTGAATTCAGTCAAATTCAGTCACGGGCTCTGGCGGCTGGCATCACTTCGTGGCGTCTCTTCTGGCTGCGTCCGTGGAAAGCCGATGTTAAGAATAAGTGGAAGCTGGCGGTGGTTCTGTACAAGGCTTCCAACTTTTTTGGAGAGGCCTTAGATCCAGTCCTAATTGAAGACAAGGACAAGAGGAAAGTTTTGCCATCATCCTTTCGCAAGCAGGACAGACGCTATACTCCTTATACACAGCGCCAATCCTTTTGTTCTTATTCGGGGTCTGGAGGCCCCGCCACCTTCAGACAATCTTTCCAGCCGTCCGACCGCTTCACAGACAGGCAGTGTTTCCGAGACCGCAACAGACCTCAGGCCACATCCAAACGTTCCTTTCGTGGGTCCAACTCCAAGTCTTTCCGGAGAGGCAAATGAATCACCGACTCCAGGTCCTGTGGGTGGTCGTCTTCAAGCCTTTCATCGCAGATGGGAGATGTCCACTCTGGATACGTGGGTGCGTCGTACGATTTCAGAGGGGCTCTCGATAGAATTCACGGATCACCCCCCATGACGGTTCATCCGCTGTCCAGTACCTTTGTCTGTTGACCGTCGCAGGCTCATGGCGGCAGAAATTTCACACTTGCTGGAAATCAAGGCGATAGAACCGGTTCCGTTAGACCAATGAGGGACCGGATTCTACTCGATTCTATTTTTGGTGCCAAAGTCTTTGGGAAGCGTCAGGGGGATTCTCAATCTCAAGCAATTGAATCAGGCGGTACGTTATCGCCGCTTCAAGATGCACTCCCTACGTTCGATTCTAGCTTCGGTCCGCAAGGGGGACTTTTTGCAGTCGGTGGACCTGCGAGAGGCCTATCTTCATCTTCCGGTGCTTCCCTCGCATCGACAGTTTCTACACTTTGAGTATGCGGGCGAGTATTACCAGTATTGTGCGATGCCGTTCAGTCTCTCTTTGGCGCCCAGGACGTTCACCAAGTTGGTGGCGGTGGTGGCTGCGACTCTCAGTGCCATCCCAGTGAGAGTTTTATGTTACCTGGACGACGTTCTAGTCCTCTCGTCTTCCAGGGCACAAGCGGTACGCGACATGGATCAGGTACTTTCGGCCTTCCGAGGACACGGCTTCACAGTCAACTTGGACAAGAGCCAACTCGTCCCTTCTACCTCGATCCTGCACCGTGATCGACTCTGTGAGAGGGCAGGTGTTCCTGTCGTCAGAGAAGGTGAAGAGCATCCACAGGCTGTTGCACCAAGTCCTGGTCTGGAGGTCTGTGCCTCTACTGACTTTATCGCAGTTGTTGGGGAAACCGGTCTCGTGCTTCCGCATTGTGCCGTGGACTCGCAGACACTCCCGCCCTCTTCAATGGCTGCTTCTTCCCTTTCAGCGGAGGGGCTGTGCCGACTCTACGAGGAAGGTGATCTTGCCCCCCCAGGTCCGGCTGTCACTTCGGTGGTGGAAGTCGCCTGCTCTTCTGAAGGGGTGCAGTTTTCTGGAACTGGACCGGATTGTGGTTACCACCGATGCCAGTCTTCATGGGTGGGGGCCCCATCTGGAGGTCCAGGTGGCCCAGGGGCGGTGGACCCCGAAGGAGCGCGCCCACAGTATCAATCTTCTCGAGCTTCGGGCGATTCGTCTTGCTCTACTTCACTTCTGCCCATTGATCCAGGGGCGCCACGTCCTAGTCCTCACGGACAATACGTCCGCAAAGGCGCATGTGAATCGAGAAGGGGGGACGAAGTTGAAGGTATTGATGCTCAAGTCGGAGAGACTATTCATCTGTTGTCAATTTGTGCAAACCATATTTTGGGGATGACCAACACTCGAGCGGACTGGCTCAGCAGGGAGGTGATCAATCAGGCCGAATGGCAGCTGCTCCCGAGGCTGTTTCGGGAGGCCTCTCTGCATTTCGGACAACCGGTGGTGGATCTGTTCACCAGTCCTGCCAACACTCAACTTCCCAGGTTCAACTCTCGTTACCCATCCCCGTTGGCAAATGACGTGGACGTGTTGAGGTGTCGGTGGCCGGTCGGGCTACTGTATGCTTTCCCTCCAATCACGTTGATCCCCCAGGTGATCCGGAAGATGATTGCGGAGAAGGCGGAAGTGTGGCTGGTGGTGCCCAATTGGCCGCGCAGACCGTGGTTCGCGGACCTCGTGGAGTTCTCTGTGACCGATCCGTGGGTGATTCCGCCTCATCGAATAGTACTATGCCAAGGGGTCATTCACCACCCAGAACCCCAGTGGCTCCAGTTGGCCGTTTGGCATTTGAGCGCGTCATCCTCAGGAAGGGCCACTTTCCGAACACTGTGATTGGTACGATTCAGGCGGCCCACAGGCCATCCACGACTAGAATCTACGAAGCTTCATGGAGGGCCTTTTGTCATTGGTATGCTGGGGCTCACGTTGATCCGACGTCCGCAACGATTCAGGACGTTTTAGGTTTTCTCCAATCGGGGCTGGACAAAGGTCTTGCCCCGTCCACTTTGAGATGTCAGGTGGCAGCCTTGGCCACGGTACTCTCTTTTCCTCCATACACTTCATTGTCTCATCACCCATGGGTGAGAGATTTTCTTCATGGTGCTACGAACCTGAGGCCGCCCACTGTCCATCGTTATCCTTCTTGGGATTTGTCACTGGTTTGCAAGCCCTTACTGTTTCCCCGTTCGAGCCTCTGGGTTCTGTTTCTCTCAAGTACCTGTCGTTCAAAGTTGCCTTCCTGTTAGCAATTATGTCGGCCAGGCGCATTTCAGAGCTGGCTGCTCTGTCCATCCAGGAGGACTTATGTATCTTTCGCCCTAACACCGTGGTGCTTCGCCTTGATCCGGCATTTACGCCCAAGGTTAATTCATGGTTTCACCGCTCGCAGGAGCTGGTCCTGCCGGATTTTTGTCCGTCGCCCAGACATCATCGCGAGGTTCTTTGGCACACGCTCGATGTTTGCAGAGCCCTGAGGCATTACATCCGGAGGACGGCATCGTTTCGAAAATCGGAGGCACTTTTTGTATCATTCCATCCGGCTTCGATGGGTCAAAAGGTGTCGTCGGCCACAATTGGTCGTTGGATCAAAGCCTGTATCTCTTCTGCTTACGAGAGGCAGGCTAGACCTGTTCCATCAAGGATCCAGCCTCATTCTACTCGGAGTGCCGCCACTTCGGCTGCTTGGGCAACTCAGGCTTCTGTGTTAGACATTTGTAGAGCGGCTACTTGGACTTCGTTGTCGCCTCTGATTAGACACTATCGCATTGATGCTTACGCTTCTGCTGAGGCGTCATTTGGTCGCAGGGTTCTGCAGAGTGTGGTTTCTGGGTCTTCTGGGGAGAGCAGTCAGTTACCCGGCCCTGGAAATTAGGCTTGGGTATGTCCCAATGCTGGAGTGTAGTAGCAGCGTTCTGGAAAATGGACGTTGACTTACCTGAATGTCCTTTTTCGGAACGCTGCGGATACACTCCATCCCCCCCCCACTGTTTGGTACTGCTTTGTTGGTTTTTTTGTGGTTACCGTTGTGTTTGGTTTAATAAAGTATATTTTTCCTGTTACTGCGCTGTGTCTTCATTCAAGACTGGGGATTCGAGTGCAAAAGGGGCGTGGTAGGAGCACAGAGTGGGAGGCTAATTTAAATATAAGTTCTCTCAGTTGCTGTCAGAAATGAGGATTTACCCCAATGCTGGAGTGTATCCGCAGCGTTCCAAAAAAGGACGTTCAGGTAAGTCAACGTCCATTTTCAATGAAGCAAAGCAGTTCTTTATTTCAGCATAAAGGCTCAACTTCTCTTTGTGCAAAAAAAGGGAACATACTTCTCTCTGGACAAGAAAAAAATTGTGCAGTGAAGTGGGGCCATTTTCTCTATAGAGAAAAAAAACTAATAGTGATAAGCCTCCTAGAAAAAAATTGTAAAAAATGAAGATTTTTTTTCTCTCTCTTGAGCAAGAGCTTCATGGGATTTGTTTCTCCTCTGTAAAGTCCCCCCCCCCCTTTGTTTTACCTAGTATGCTGATGATGTTGGAGGGACAGTTTGGCTCTTGGCAGCATGAAAATATTTATCTCTGTCTAACATTTTAAAAATTAGCAGAAAATATTAGGAAGAGTCTGAAAAATGCCACTGAACCGATCAAGAATTTCTTCTAATTTCACTTCTGTACATAATCTCTATAGAAGATAAAGTCAGCCTGGAAAGTTATATGTTTGTGTTGCTGTTTCCTGAAAGAAACTCACAGGATCCAAAAGATTAGCAATTTTAACTTCTGGCAACAAAACTAACAATATGTGACATCTTTAAAGGCTGGAAGAACTTTTGTGAACTGCCAGATTTGATGGTATCATTTCAATGTCATTTGGAAACAATTGCAAGTGGATTTTAAAATTAGGCAATTGGAATCCCTTGTTTTATAAGATTTTTTGAAAAACTGTTACAGAAATTAAAAGAAAAAATTCTCCAATACAGAGAGTAACAAAAAGTTATCTTCGTATTTCAATTTGAATATCCTAAAGTATGAGCCACTTGAGTTCATGACCCTGTGTTCCTAAAATATAGGAACAACAAACAAACATCTTGTTCAGATGATGAAAGGTTAGATATTTAAGGATAGTTAGCCAAATCTCTGAGTGCATTGTTTCCATTTTACATTTGGTACCTCTTGTGTTTGTGAGAGTATAATCCACCGTGCTGGCTTTGTGTTCTCCTGAAAGTCTATACATATTTGAAGCAGAGTCTTGTTTCTATTTTAAACCACAATTTTCATTGTGATAATATTTTTATCTTTGAAACATGATAATAGGTAAAAGTTAGATGCTTACCTGCTCTGGAACATTTGCATGCCATATTACATGGACAAGGCTTTTGTGGGGTTATAATATTTAACCGATATGGGAAACTGTGAGTTATCCATGTAATTTTTCTTGTCTTTGAAATTTTTGCCCTGACTTGTCTACCTGTTTGTTTTGCTTACTAAAATGTAAACCACAGCTTGCAACAGAAAGTAGAAAAATGCCTGGAAGATGGTGTCCGTCTTCCTATGTTGGATGCAAAACAGCTTCAGAGTGAAAATGAAAGCCTCACAGAAAAAAATGAGAAGGCTAATAAGGTCAGTACATTAAATGGTTGTCTAAATATCAAGAGGATTCAGTTTTGAACCCATATTGCTCTCATATTAGCTTTTCCTCTCTGTTACCATTAACAAGAAAAGAAGTACCAGCAAGTGCTTTTATTCAGGATTACTGTACGTCCAGATAGAGAGACAGAGATTGAGAGTGGAGGAAAATCAATGCAAGCCTCCAGTTACTGACTTGCTGCTGTTAGCATTTATGTATTTATATAATATTGAATGGAAGATATTTTATTCCAACATTACTATCTAAATATTTATAGATATAGTTTCCTAAGAACTTAAAAATATCTCACTGGGATCAAGCCAGGCCCCATCTTCATCCAGCATTCCGCCATGAATAAAATTGCCCACAGATTCTTACTCTTTGCCTTCTGGCTTTAGCAATTCATAGCAATTCATAATGGATAGGTCCTTTTTCTCCCATGACCACCGGGAAAGTTTCCTGAAAAGCTGTTGAATAGGAATTTTGTAGAAGATTTCTTAAAGGTCAGGAATGGCAGCAAAGTAACATGACCATTAGTATTCTCAAAAACTCCAGATGGTTGGATACCTCGTGAAATCCATGCTGATTTTATTCAACTACATTCTTTAGTTGTTCTTTTCTGGTTGTCATTTCTACCAATTTTCCAGTTGCATATATTACTGGAACTCCCCTGGGTCCCTTTTTAAAGGCTAGTATCACTTTCATCCCATCCTCCTGTAAATGCCCTTCAGAATATTAGCACTTCTAAGCTCCCCATCAATCTCTCTCTGTTGTTAATTCCAAACCTGATGTTGTAATATCTTTTAGAAGTGTATGTCCTTCAAAAAAGATAAAGGAAACCAGAAACATAAATAAGAATGTTATTACCTTCTTTTCCTCAACAGGTCATAGACAATCAACAAAATCGGATCACCGAGATATCTTTAGAGATACAGGTAAAGCAATGTGATTTTCACAGTTTCATGTTTACCGTCTGCATCAGAAGAAATCATTATCATCATAAAAGGAAGCTGTGAATGCACTTCATAAACTTGCATTACTTTAGTTACTAATATTTAATCATTTATATTGCTTCAGTCATTTAGCTTTCTATTTATTCATAAGCTGCTTTGAAATATCTATAACTGAAAGTATAAAAATAAATCATACAAAGGAATAAATGCTATAACCTGGCCAGCTTGAATAGAAAAGGGAAACCTTATCCTTACAGACCAGTTATTTCCCCCATCAGCAGGACTTCTGTTGTGTCAGTGAAATGAGGCTGGAATTTATCGACTAAGTTGGTATGCACCTGGCTGCTGATTTATGACAAGCTGACTTGCCTAGAATGCCTTATGATACTGGGGATAGAGTTTTTGTTAGAAGAGGGCAGGAAGATAGTTGCCAGTTTTACTCTGTTCATTTTCAGTAGTAAAAACCTCCCACATAATGGCAAAAGAAATACAGTTATAACTAATACCTTAACAGTATATCTTTGCTGGTATTTCCACATTAGTTTCCCCACAGTTTTCTTTGCATTTTCATGCCTTTAGCTTGCCTTGTACAAAAATATATGTTAGTTTGTTCTTTAAAAAGAAACAAGAACATAAAACCAAGTAGTTTGTTTTTTTGAAAAAAAAATTACTTTAGCAGACATCCTTGGGTATATTCACAAATAAAAGAGAAGAAAAGGAGAAGGAGGGGAAAAAGAAGGAGTAATAGACTAAGAAATAGGGGAAGAAGAATAAAGTAACACCTGAGTATTGATTGACATGTTGATAATAGTAATATTAGAGACTTTGAGATTTTTTTTTATTTTACTAAGATTTTATACAGTTTGACTATGATTTCTAGCTATATGTCATAATATTAAGCAGAGAATTAGCCTTACCTGAGCTAATAGGTCTTACTTCATCTAACTTCTTGTATACTTCCATTGTCATTTCTTTCAATTTTAGTTCCATATTATGTTTTAACAGAATTGTGAATGGATTTCAGTTTGATAACAAGGATATAAATTTAACTGAAGTTAATTTTAAACTCCAGTTAGCTTTATTTAACTGGAAACTATAGTTAAAAAATCCACAACTCCAAATTCTCTCACAGCAGAAACTTATGAATCCAGTGCCTATTCTTCACTGGAGGATAAGTATTTATGAAGAATAGGGTCAGCCGAATATAAATAAGCTTAGTGCATTTTTCAGATTTGTTATTATTGAGATGTGCGAACTCAACAGAATTCCCAGCCAGCATGATATTTTTTTTATCATTCTGGAGTTAGATTTAGATTTAGATTTATTAGATTTCTATACCGCCCTTCTCCCGAAGGACTCAGGGCGGTGTACAGCCATATTAAAACACATATAAATTTACAAAATTTAAAAACAATTTAAAACCGAATATATAAAAATTTGGCCCACAAAATTAAAAAAAAATGGGGTTGATGTTCACAAGAACTTGGCATCTAGAGACTGCCAAGTTGGGAAAGGGTGACTTAGAGCAAATAAAGTAAGCAGAGGTTTCAAACAAATGTAAAGTGTGGTCCTGGAATACCAGCAAAAATACTAGTAACATTGAGATCTTGATGTAGCTGTCTTGCTGATCAACTCATAAATGTGTGTTTCTGTTTTGAATATAACTGTGTTTGATATACTAATTATTTTTATAACTTTCCTTTTTTTCTGTAGTCCTCCCAGAATCACTTCTTGTGAGATGGGTAGCCATATAACTTTGATAAATAAATAAATTAGGAACGATTTTATATCTAACTCCTTTTAGGAGGTAGATATATTTCATTTTTCTTTCTCTTTTTGAAGAGAAACTCTGCCTTGTTGCAGGGCACTATGCAGGGATGGGAAAAAATGTTGGCTGTACTTGACAATCCTTGTGCAATCCAGGCTATTTGTTGTTCAGCTATGAGAGAATGATAAGCAATTCATACATAGTAAAGGGGAGAGGAACAAGGATGGATGCCAAAAACTTGATGCTTTCAAAGCCAGAAAAGATCTATGATATGAAATAGCTATGGACCTAGCAGTTGGGCTTCTGTTCCGAAGTATTCAGTAGCGTGAAGCTTTATCAACTCTTTACTAAAGGAAGACAAAACATTAAAAAATTCTACTTAATGATTATATTTATATGAAATTCATACTGGTTATTGTTAAAAAATAGAATGTTTGGAACAGAGTTTGTTGAGCAGCAATTTTAGTTGCAGTGCAGTAGAATTCTGTTTTAAATTCCTAGTCATTATATTTTGCAACAAATGTTATCTTTTGTCAGATGTACAGTCTGGACAGATGAGGATCTTTCCCCCAAATCCAGTAATCGTATTTTTCAGAGATGATAATAATGCACTAAACATACAGGGAAAAGGGTCAACTCTGTTCGACAAGGCTGTTGCAAATTTGTATTAAGACAATATGCCAGGTGGAAAGGAGTTTAGCCTTCTTTCATTCACAGTACAGCTGGACTTTCTTATCTACAATTCTGTGTATCTACAGTTGATAAATAAAACGGATAAATCTTGTTTCTCCATGGCCAGTTTAAACTGCTGACAGGTGGGTAGAGGTCCAGTCCAAAGCTGCTCTATGTTCTTGCCTCTGCAGTTTTAACATCTACATGGAATTGCTAGCTGAGGTCATCTGTCAACATGGCATCAGGTATCATCAGTATGTTGATGACATGCAGTGTATATTTTGACCCCTGATCAACCAAGTGATGCCGTTAAAGTCTTGTCCCAATGATTGGAAGGGTTTCAGGTCCGGATGCATAGGATCAGGCTTAAAGTGACAAGACTGACTAGATATGGGTACTGATTTTTCCACTGCTGGTGATTCTCCATATTTGGCTCTGAATGGACTAGTTCCCTTAACAAAACTGGTGCACAATTTGGGAATCCTCCTTTATCCAGTACTCCTGCTGAAAAAGCAGATGGCATCTATGATCAAAACATTATACAGATCCATCTTTTGTACCAATTCCACTCTTTCCAGGACTGGGAGTCTCTTCTCAAGGTCGCTCATATGTTGATTATTCAAGGCACTTCATATGGGACTGCCTTTGAAACTCGCTTAGAAGCTAAAGCTAGGTTCGCATCAATGGTGAGTTGCTCCCGGTTTGGCCCAGTTCGGCTGAGCCGGTAGCGGTGACGATGTGACATCACTGAACCGGTTCTCTGTGACTGGGAGCTGGGCCCGCCCGCCCCCGCTTTATTCCTACCTTTATTTCTTGGTTTTTAGTCCAGCTGATAGGCGCAGCAAAGTGGATTGCCGCACCTCAGCCAGAAACCCAAAGTGCTTGGGGCAATCGCGCACAAAGTGCATGCGTGAAGAGAACCTGTAGTAACACTGGTTGGAACCTACCACTGCATATAACAACAGGAGCAGTTATGAGTATGCCTATGTAACAACTGTTATATGAGCCTAAATGACTTCTAGTGAGTTTTCACATGCAACTTGAGGGTGCTGCTTATCACTTACAAAGCCCTTCATCATACAGGGGATGTCTTATCTGAGAGACATTCTGGCTCTTGTAATGACTGTCCAATCTATTCTATCCAATTGACACACTTTGAGTCTCATATATTAAACAATGTCATTTGATAGGACATAGGAAGTATACTTTCTCTGTTATGGTGCCTGGAATAGCATCCTACCAGAGGATTGGACTGTCCTTAACCTGCAAGTCTTTAAACAATGTCTGAAAACCTGATTTTTGTCCTGAAGCTCTGGGATAGGTCTGGCCATCTGAGATGCAGTGTCTGTTTCAGTTTTAACTATGTCAATTTGTATAAAAGAATTTAGAGATGAAACTATTCAAGACCTCTCAAAGATGGACATGAACAAGCAGTTATAACATCTAGAGATTGAAATAAGGGTGAGGAAGAAACGTAACCTTTTCTTGAGCTTCTTTAGGATAAGGTGTGATTTAAAAAAAGGCTGGAAAAGCTTATAAGATTCAGGTAGGCCAGGTTAGAAAAAGGTACCAGCTTCCAAAAGATTCCAGCTATGCTATTTTATTGTTGTAAGGGGTAACAGAATCTTAAATGTTAGCACGTGTTTTGAAACATTATCTCTATTTTTAATCTGTATAGTTCCCAGTATTGAGTTGGGCAAACTTATATATACAAATAAATAAAATCAGTTACTCAGTCCAGAATTTATTATTTGTGGTAAACAACTTTGTATATCTACAGTTGTTTTGTGCATGGCTCTGATCCGTTTGCTGTTTTGTACAATACAGAAGTAAGCATTGAGCTCTCTCTCCTGCCCCCAAATTAATTTGCCAGTGACCTGCAGAGTTCTGACCTTATATGGTCATCTTCTTCCTTCATGTTGTCTTTTCCACATTGAAAATGAGGGTTCTGCTGAGACATAGTAATTGTTGATACAAAATATTGCTGTTGAGCATGAAGGTAAAGTTAGCATGTTGAACCATCAAGCAGCTAACCAAAGAAAGCACCAGCATTGTAAACATAATTATTCCCATTGCAACAAAGAGTTAGGAGACAGCAACACCAAAATGTTCACATAGCTTTTAAAAGGAGGTAACTGATGAATGATTTTTTATTTTGATTTTTTGCCAGAGACCAAAGGAGGTTATAGTTCTGCTAACTCCAACATTAGAGTGAAGGAATTCCACTGCTGCTTTATATTTATTTTGAATAAAATACAGTTCATTTTTTAATATTATCTTTATTTATTGTTCTTTATTTAAAATAAAGACTGGGGGAGTAGAAGCTTGAAGATGGTCAAGATATGGTATCTTTATTTCTTTAATTTCTTTAATTTCTGATGATTTGGCATCATATTCCAGGGGCTATAGAAGCTATATGCTTATTCTCATAGGCTCCATGTCTTGTTGCCTGATGGTTATATGTTGGAATAGTGAAGTGTAAGCTATATATAGTTGAAGTACAGATGGGGATTATAAAGCTGCACTTTGAGCAAGGTCCACCTCCACTTCAAAATAAGGATATGATCTAAAGAAAATCAACTGTTGTATCATTGCATTCCTTAGGATTCATCACTTTTTTGATATGTGAAACAGTTCAGCACAGTAAAGTGCTCCTTTTGGTCTATCAGCAGATATATTTTCCTATCCTAAGCAATGAGTGGTCTCAGAAACTAGAGAGCAGACAAATGATGAGTAAACATGAAATCAGTGGAATTGGCAGTTTTGTTAGCTAACAGCCCTAAAGCACCAGGGGATAAATATCTTCTCTAAACACTTTTGTCTTTCCCTATAAGGGGAGATGGATTCTTTGGCAAGCTTAATGCTGAATTCCTCTAAATCTCTTCCTGTCAAGATCAGACTAAGAAGGGCCTTTTAATTCACCAGAACCGGCAAGTAGATAACATACACTGATCCAGTGGAGAAATACTTTCTTAATCTATTCTTATAGTATAATCATCAAACTGCTCTCCAAGGAATGTCTCTCTTCTCCTTCCAGTCCTTTATAACCTGAAAGTGGTAGATTAAAATGCCCGTATTAGGGGATCTGATTAAGATAAATCTTATAAGAGTTCTAAATTTGCTTTTAAAAGATTCTGAAAATGTTGCTCTTCAGAAGGACTTCAGAAAAACATACAGTCTGCAGCTCAGTCAGGCATTGAAATACTGGATTATTGGATACTTTTATTTTTACCTTTTGCATTGAAGGTTACATCAAAGGATTATATCAAAATCACCAAGGTGCCAATTTTCTGATTTGCCCAGTACCTTAAGGCTTCCCCATCAGGTCAACCATTTCATTAGACTGACTCATAATTACTTAGCAATAGCAAATTCAAAGAGTGATCCTCTTTGAGGATCTTTGATTACTTTCTGTGTTTTTTTTTTCTCAGAATGTTTTTATAGCTATAATGTAATCAAATGTTAGATTTTGGTGAGCAAAAGAAAACATCGGTAGACACAAAAGAAGTGCCATGTTAGTTAGCAGAAAACTCTGAAATGCATCATGGCGCAGTTGCTGAGTTCTGTTTGTTTTTCCTTTAAGAAGGAGAACCTAAGAAGGGATATTGTCCTCCTCCTTGTTGATAGTAAAGTTCATTGTTGAGCAAAGGCTAAATCTGAAAAGTCCCCATTCCTGCAATAGAACTGTTTCATGGAAGAGAGAATCATAAGTGGCTTTTTCATTTATGCCAGTAAACTGGAACTCTGAGTACTTTCACTATCAATTACTAATCAACAAGGAAAACACAGTGCTGAAAAATTTGAATTATTGATTTATTGATTTATTCATACAACATAAGTAAAGATAATTTTTCCATTTACCCCCTAGTCTATGCAAGAAAAGCTTTTGGAAGGAAATCTGACAATTCAGAAACAAAAAAATGAACTTGAAGAAAAGGATAAGAGTGTACAGCAGTTAAAGGAGGTACTTCTTGAAGTAAGTTTCTCAGATTATCCTCTGAATCAAATTTATCTATCTGCCTTCTTTTTCATATATTGTGAGTGAATTGTAAAATAAAATTTCCCAACTTGCAGTTAAGTATGAGAGCTTTTTTGAAAACGTAAGTACTAGACAGGAACCAGATACACTGATAAACATCTTACTGTAATTGGGAAGGTCTCTGATGGACCAATAGCTAGTGGTGACAGATTGATTTGCTATTTGAAGCAAACAAAATGTTATGCCTAATATTTAACACTGTGGATATTTGTTCTATCAAAACATGTCAACATTTAATGTCCACCACTCTGGCTTTCCATTTCCCCACAGTTTTCTTATCAGATGCCAAGCATCTGATTCATGCCCCTGAATGTACATTTTTTTTTCAAAATAAAATATAAGCAAATTCATTTACTTAATGCCTATATTCAATTAGATTTTTTTCTGAAATAAGCCAAGTGAATGAAATCTTTTTTGTATTTTTATTTTCATCTTGTGTTAATGAAGAACCAAAGATTTATGGAAGAAAATGCAAGTTTAAGAGAACAGATTCATCAGATGGAGCAGTCCAGACAACCGGTAGCCGAAAAATTACCTGTGGCAGATCAGTTGTTCATAGAGATGTCTCACTGTCTGTTTGACTTGAAAGCACTTTGCAGTATTCTTACTCACAGAGCTCAGGGCAAAGAACCTAACCTGTCCTTGCTGCTTGGAATCCAATGTAAGTAATGCGGATAGAGATGCCTACTGTTCCTTTTGGCATGAGTAGACCTGGGAAAGGAAAATCTAGGAATGTTAGTAAGAGAGGAGTAGGAGGCTCCAGATTGATGTACATTTCTCACTTAGGTAAAATACTACCCTGTTTCCCCCCAAATAAGACATCTCCTGATAATAAGCCCAATTGGACTTTTGAGCGCATGGCAATAAAGCCAAGCGCTTATTTCAGGGTTCAAAAAAATATAAGACAGGGTCTTATTTTCAAGGAAACACGGTAATAAATACAAGTCACCTAGAATTGGAAAAACAGATATACAATATATATGACAGGCTTATTTTCCACAATTGTAATTCAAAAATGTTCAGTTAACTTTGAGAATTAAATTTAATCTTCTTATAATATTGGGCTCCCTGCAGCTTTTCCACAGCATAGTTTGTATGATCTTTGTGGTCTCCAAGCAGCCATGCAATAAGTTCCATTTGTATCTGGGTTTTTTTTTAAAAAAAAAATAACACATTTCAGCATGAAGTCATGCTGAAAATTGGTTCTTTGAAACAGACAGCCTGTGGTGCCACTGCTAGATTTTTACCTCAGAGTATCATGCTCTCATTTTAATTCCCTTTAAAAAAGCCTAAGGAGCAAGAAGTTCTAGTAATTTCAGTTGAGTAAGTAGAACACTCCAATTCTCCCCCAAAATAAACTATTAGGGCCTCATTTCTTTTTACTGGCTTGGATTTCATCTGTTCTGGTGACTGCCTGAATTGGGTATTATTATCAATTTTTCTCAAGTTAACTTCTAATTCTGGCAGAAAATAAAAACAAATAAATCCTCTACCAGAGAATACGGTTTGATCAAAATTGCTTCCCTAAGAACTCATCCTTCTATCCACCTTCAATTTTTAGTAGGCAGAAAATATAAAACCAAGAAGCTGACTTTCTTCTCTATAATATCTCTAATTTTAAAGTGATCATAGCAATACACATTTTGTCAAGAAAGCAAAACATTCACATATTCTTTCTGTAGCACAGCAGAATTAGGTCATTTATAATTGTATGTTTTAAACTGGTGACTTGTTTAACTTCTAGCCCTGGTTCTTCTTTAACAGCTATGAACTCTTCCTCTGAAGATGAGAAGCACCATAGCGCAGAAAGTCTCTCAAAGAAGCTCTCAGATGTTTGTCAGTTACGGAAAGATATTGATGAGCTGAGGACTATAATTTCAGACTGCTATGCTCAGGACATGGGAGAAAATTGCATTACACAGTGATGACATCTTGGCCTCACACTAGCAACTAAGTTATTAAATGCTGCTCTGGTTTTAGTTCCTCATGTTTCTGTTACAAACAATACTGGAAAGCAAATGCTGTGCCAGGTGAAAAGGTTTCATGCATAGTTCATGCAGATAACACGCCCTTCTTTCGAAGAGATTTTGTGCTGCAAGAAAAAAAAATCTAATTTCTTTAAAACTACTGAATGTAGGTCAAAGCTGTGAATAATGTTGTTCTTTTGAAAATGGTTTTTATTTCTTTTGATACGCTGATAAAAGAAAATACAATGTTTTCTGGGGTAAAAATGGAATTGCCAGAAGAGGGCACTATGACAGTGGTTCAGCAGGCTTTAGGGTAGAAGATCAGGCCTGAGAATTTTCATGACAAAAGCCGTTGGACATGATTGGTTATTTGAATGTCAGGTATTAGAACTGTGGATGAAGATACAGAGTCATAACAAAGATTTTTTTGAATGCAGGGAGTACCAATGGTTTGAGCCACCCAAAAAATTATAGGTAAAAATTATATGCTCTTTAAAGGTTGCATTCCCAGTTTGATTATTGTTTTATTCTGCAGTTCTTGTGTAATGCAAAGGGGGAAAAAAGATGAAAAAACATTCACATTTCAGAGAAGGAAGGGATTCAGACTTAGAATTTCATCACCAACTATTAAGCTCTTTTGCATTAATTAGGTTGGGCAAAAATGGTTTTGATAAAAGATTTTTTTAAAAAAATCAAAATCATTTAAGTGTAATATCTTCATAACAATATATATTTACTCTTCGTTTGAAATTTGGGCAAAGTAGTGTCCGTTGAATGTGAATGTTTGAATTCCAGCACACAGAAAAATAAAAAGCCTTAAAGAAACCTGATTTCTTCTGGCAATCTAAAACAGCAGATCTTGATGAATAATTAATATAATTGCTCCAAAATTATATCACAACTGGCATAAAAACCTTATGTGAAAACAGAGTTCTTGACTATTCAGGCAAATATGCTTAAGTTGCTCCTATTGCCAGAAGAGGACTTAGATGAAATCAGCAGTGCCAACCTTCATAGATGCAGTGTTAAAATGCCTGAATTAAAGGTATGCCACTTTGTAATCCAGGTTTATATATTTTGCTGTGTTAAAATTTATATGCCGTTTGTCAAGACAAGCCTGATACTACTTTATTCTGACAATCTATTCTACAATCTACAAAAAACATCTTCTTTGAAAAAAGAAGGTGGCTAACTAAATACAGTGCACGATGCTCATAGATGCCATGAGGCTCATAACTTCCGTCTTGCCAAAAGTTGATGCTTAAAGAGCAAGAAATGGATTACTATTCTCAATTTCTTACATTAATATTTTTCCTTAAGCAGTTTTTAAACCATGATTTTAGATTGATATTTTCACATTTTGTGTCATTCAGATTTACATTTTATTTGTATATGATGCAGTTTAAAAAAACAGCCTTTTAAAGTTATATTTATTTTAATAGGAGCTTATTCCTACTCTGATGACTATACTATCTGTGGAAATTTATGTTAATATTGAACTTAACTGATGCTCAGTTGTTTTAATACAAATCTGTAAATATTACATAGAAGCAACTAGTAAAGGATAAAGATCCTTAATCCTGCTGATTGAGGCCTGAATTTAAAATATTAAGATCACAATCCCAAGAGTATTACTAGAAATAAAATTGAGCAGTATTCCTAATTTTAACTTTAAATTCATATCTATGCAGATGAAGGGGTGAATGATCAGAACCTGATTCACTTTCTCACCAATGAACAATGAGTGCAAGCCTGACTTTCTTACTACACTGTGCTATTAAAAAGCACAAATGTCATTTTGTGATTCTAAATGTTCTCATTTTATATTCTACTTGACTCTGTATCTTGCAAACAATTTTGAACTGCAGCATTATATTATTATTATTAAGAAATAATAATCTTCCACAAAAAAGATAAGAGCAGTTTGTGGAAGTAGATTTTTGACAAAAATTGTCAAGAAATTTCATATTTGCATGGGCTGCAAATAACAGATTTTAATTAACTAGTTAGCTTGGATTGTTTAACTTCTTTCCTTTAACAACCATCCTATTTGTCTGCTTTATAACATCATGAGATCATACCACCACTTTTACTTTGAATAGACAATCATATAGCACTCAAGGAAGAACTAATTTTTGAGAGATTATCCCAGATACCTGATACTTTTGATCCTTGCCCAGATATTTGTTTAACTAATGTAGTTTAACATCGTACTCTATGCATGTTTATGAACCTATTTTAAAAAAAGGTTTGACAAATTATTTTACAATTCGTATTTTTAAAAAGTTATTTTTGCTCTTGAAATAAGAATTGTGTTGCAAGAAATGCCTCCTAATATGCTGTAGAGAGCAGTGTTTTTCAATCCTGGCAACTTTAACCTGGACTTCAATTCCTAGAATTGTCCAGCCAGCATGCTGTCCACATATCTTAAAGCTGCCAAGTTTAAAAAAAACACTTGTAATTAAGACGTCGGTGAAAATAAATGGGTAATTTGTTTTTTAACAATAATAATATAATTATTTCAGTGTAACGTTCATATATGTATTCTCATAAATACATAGATAAAACTTGATTAGGCAATTTGTTAAAAATAAAGCCACTGCTCTATAGCACTTTGGGGGACTTGCTTTAGTGTTCACCCCATCCTTCCACACATATCCAGTGAAAATACGAAGGTGTAGCATGCATTTCAACTACATTTCTGTTGTCAACAACTCTCAGTGACTGCAATTCATTGGTCAAATAGAGGAGACTCCTAATGGATGTGTGTTGATAAGGATCTCCAATGTTTTAGAGAAGATCTGAGGCTCTACATCTGTGTGGCTTTCTTTACACTACCAGCAAACACACGAGTGTTGGGAATTAGGGCTATTAGTACGACCCTCTTTTCTTCTTACCCATTCATTGGAACAACTAAAATGAGGTTCTGATTTCTGACATTTGGCCTATCAAACTGGCCAGTAAAAAAAAGAGTATGCTGTGAATCACAAACCTATTCAAGCATTTGATAGAGATTGCTGAGTGGAAAGCACTCAGGTATTTGTTCCTGCTTTAAACAGGGAGGGACCTAGATTTATCCTCAGATGTTAAATAACAGGGAGAAGGCATCTGCAACTGCTTGTATGTAGGTTAGGTAGTATATAGAAAGAGATTTGTTTCTCTAATAAAGGCTCCATATGTCCTGGTAATTAGTTTAATGTGTCTTAGTGAAATGAAAACAATCAAAGATGATAACCAAAGACAGAAGGACAAAATTAAATGAGCCATAAATGCACAGTATTATTTTATTAGTAATAACTTAGCAGTTTTGGAATCTGAAGAACTTACCCATTTACAATGGCTATTTAGTAGCTTGAGTTCTGCATGCATGAGTTTTTTCATTGAATATGTGTGTGGCCTCATTCAACACATGTTATAAAAATGATTAACAATAGCTTTTTAGAAAAAATGGTTCTCAATGGTATTACTAAGTTGATTTAGTCATGACAACCTTTCCCCCCAGATATAGGAGATCATTCAAAGAGCTGAAAAAGTATTACTAATAAATAAAATGTAGATAGGTTTGTCAGCAAAGATGAAGGCAAAAATTGCATATTTCATATGTTAAGGTTGCATTTTACAGATGTGTAGATGGCATTCTATAGTAACTACTATAATTTAAGAATGTAACCTACAAAGGAATTCAGAAAGTTACTTTCATACATGCCTAATGCAGTTATTTATATGCCATTTGTATGTACAATATTCAAGTTTAGTACTGTAGTATAAACTTGATTTGATTTGATTTTTTGTAAAGCAGGGTCAGTGATCCTATTTGGAAAATTGACTTAGCTCTGACAGTAAAGCCCAGATCAGTAATACTTCATCATTTTATAAGGGTAGAGTTAGGTGTTAAATGTTTAAGTTTTTGGAATGTAAGTTATGAGCACAGTAGATCATTTTTAGTAGGTTTGCCATAATAAGTCACCCTGGATATAGATATTTTTTTAAAAAGTAATATAAATGATCCAAAATTATTTTTTAACTTTTTTATTACTCTACAAATTAGTTTTTTAGTTATTTATTCCCATCCCACCCCCTTTTGGAAAAATTGTGAAAAATAATATCTTGTTAGATTCCAGAATTCGAGAATAAAAGGATAAAAGATAAATGCAAGATGAGGTGTGCATCAGTTTTATTCTGCCTAAAATTTAAACTCGGGCTAAATTCACCTAACCCCCAAATTTATTATTCAACAATGCTTCTGTAAATCTGTGTATATTTAAAAATAACTCTAAACATAAAAGAGATTTGACATCATATTCTAGATTTGGATTTCAAACAAAATTGAAGGCAAAGCTACTAATCTGTAAAAAGACAATAGATATTAAAAATTAGGTGAATGGGTCAATAAACAAACAGTCACTGGAGTATTATTTCCATCTCTTCGTAACTCTGTGCCTCTTATTTTTGTTCATGGCTTAAAAGTAACATTTTAATAGCTATGAAAGTATCAAAATTTGCACTTTGTTTCCTCTGATTTTTGAGACTTTTTAGCTTGTAAAAGTGTGAGAAACTTTTCGTAAATAGAAATATTTTTTACCTTTGTAACTTAATCTGGTCTGTTTTTACCAGCTATTCTGTATATGGTGGAGAATATGCAGGCAATTCAGTCAGTGTCCTTTTGTATATATTAGGTATTTCGTTGTTAAGGCAGTGGCAAGGCAAGGGAAAAGAGGGCTCTCCTTCAAAGCACAGCAGACTTAAATTGGATCAGTTTTCTAATGCTGATAGTTCTTCAATGTTGGGTTCAGTTTTTGAGCCACTCAGAATACCTCATGTGTACATAGAGTTGTCATGACTTAAATCGAAATGCATTCAGTGTTGTTGCTGTTTTTAATTTTTATTTTTAAAGAGCCACTGGCTGGCTCATCTCTAGGCCTGTTATTCTTGCCTACCCTCTTTTTGTAACTTTTTTTAAAGTAGCATTTACAGCTAGAATTTTGAATGCCAAAGTTCTATTTATTAAATGATAAAATTTTCATTGTTGATTATACTAGTATTTTTCCACTCAATCTGTTTGTTTGATGTTTGAATTTGTATCTGAGGAAGAAAAATAAATTTTGTTACAAAAGCTGGACATATTGTTTGTTTCTAATTTTAAATAATATGGTATCATTGGGGTAAATGTTGTCTATCATTTTGCTGATACCACAAAACACTATTGTCAATGGACATGAAAACTAAAATGAAATTCAGTCAGGTGGCATACAAATGTAATTATTTTTATCTGTTCACCACAATGTGAAGTCACAGTTGTCAGTTCTTTAGCTGGTGTTGGCCTTCATATTCATTTTTCCCCAAGTACCTAGGATGTTGTAATGTATCAGCATAGTATATGTGCATATCCAAGCAGTATGTTCTTTTGCCATTATTATTATTAAATAGAACTGCTCACTAGAAGTTATCCAGCAAGAAATACTGGGTCCTCTGTGAATTGGACCATGGATCAAAACAAATTCATGTTGGGGTTGCCTAATTAGAGAATACTGTGATATAACTAGCTAAGAAAGACATAAATTCCCTTTCGCTGGTACTAATACCACTCTATAAAGCCTTAGTAAGACCACACCTAGAATACTGCATCCAGTTTTGGTCACCACATTATAAAAAAGATGTTGAGACTCTAGAAAAAGTGCAGAGAAGAGCAACCAGGATGATTAGGGTACTGGAGACTAAAACATGAAGAACGGTTACAGGAACTGGGTATAGCTAGTCTAGTGAAGAGAAGGACCAGGAGAGACATGATAGCAGTGCTCCAATATTTGAGGGCAGCCACAGAGAGGAAGGGGTCAAGCTATTTTCCAAGGCACCTGAAAGCCAGACCAGGAATAATGGATGGAAACTGATCAAGGAGAGATTCAACCTAGAAATAAGGCGAAATTTTCTCACAGTGAGAACAATCAACCAATGGAACAGCTTGCCTTCGGAAGTTGTGGGAGCTTCATCACCGGAGGCTTTCAAGAAGAGATTGGACTGCTGTTTGTCAGAAATGGTGTAGGGTCTCCTGCTTGGGCAGGGGATTGGACAAGATGACCTAAAAGGTCCCTCCCAACTCTGTTAATCTGTAATCTAACCTTTGGAACTTAGTATGGAGACAGTGCTGGGGTCACACATGTCTACAATCTTTGATGGAATCACTATGGGGTTGTTGCATCCTATCCTAGTACTCCTTAATCTCTTAGCAGCTTTTCATACTATTCAGCACAATATCTTCATGGGGGTCTGATAATTCACCAACTCGCTGCAGGCCAACTCGCTGCAGGACAATTCACCACGGCCATCTCGCAACAGGGCAACTCACTGCAGGACAAGAGTTATACCAATATCAAAGAAAGGGTGGAAAAGAATCATGGAGTGCCGCAGGGATTGGTCCTCTCGCCCCTTCTGTTCAACATTTATGTAAAGCCGCTGGGCGAGATCATCCGTGGCTTTGGGGTGAGATACCACCAGTACGCTGATGACACCCAGCTGTACATCTCCACCCCAGGCCACCCCAATGATGCCCTTGAAGTGATGTCCCAGTGCCTGGAGGCTGTGCGGATCTGGATGGGGAGGAACAGGCTCAAGCTCAACCCTTCCAAGACTGAGTGGCTGTGGCTCCCAGCATCCCGATATAGTCAGTTGACTCCATCACTGACTATTGGGGGAGAGTCTTTGCCCCCCACAGAAGGGGCTCGTAATCTGGGAGTCCTCCTGGATAGGCAGCTGTCCTTGGAGGAACATCTGACAGCTGTAACCAGGGGGACCTTTTGTCAGGTTCGCCTGATTCGCCAGTTGCAGCCTTTTCTTGATTGGGATTCCCTGTGCACAGTCACTCATGCCCTCGTCACCTCTCGCCTCAACTACTGCAACGCTTTCTACATGGGGCTCCCCTTGAAGAGCACCCGGAGGCTCCAACTGGTCCAGAATGCAGCAGCGCGGGTAGTGATGGGAGCAGCATGGCGCTCCCATGTAATACCGCTCCTGTGCGAGCTGCACTGGCTCCCAGTGGTCTTCCGGGTGCGCTTCAAGGTGCTGGTTATCACCTTTAAAGCGCTCCATGGCATCGGGCCTAGCTATCTTCGAGACCGCCTGCTGCTACCAACGACCTCCCATTGTCCCGTGCGCTCCCACAGAGAGGGCCTCCTCAGGGTGCCATCAGCCAATCAATGCAGGCTGGTGACCCCCAGGGGGAGGGCCTTCTCTGTGGGGGCACCTACCCTCTGGAATCAGTTGCCCCCAGAGATAAGGAGAATCCAAGACCTTAGTGCCTTCCGCCATGCCCTTAAAACCCACTTTTTCCAGCAAGCCGGGCTGGCTTAAGAAGAAATTTTAAATGTTTTAATTGGTTTGTATTTTTAATTTTGGGCCAAATTTATATATATATTAATTGTTTTTAATATTTGTATTTCATGTTTTTTTAATTCTGGCTGTACACCGCCCTGAGTCCTCAGGGAGAAGGGCGGTATATAAATTTAAAATAAAATAATAAAATAAATAAAATAATAAAATAAAATAAAATAAAATAAAATAAAATAAAATAAAATAAAATAAAATAAAATAAAATAAAATAAAATAATAAAATAATAAAATAAAATAAAATAAAATAAAATAAAATAAAATAAAATAAAATAAAATAAAATAAAATAAAATAAAATAAAATAAAATAATAAAATAAAATAAAATAAAATAAAATAAAATAATAATAAAATAAAATAAAATAAATAAAAAATAAATAAAAAATAAATAAAATAAAATAAAATAAAATAATAAAATAAAATAAAATAAAGGATGCAAAAGGAGGGATATAATGAAATGTGAATGACAAAAACTAAAATATTTTTTACTTATTTTAAATAATTAAATAGAATTGTTAAATTGTCCACAAAGTCTTGCAGTGTCTTGGCTATGGTGAGTTGTCCTGCACCAAGTTGTCCATAGTGAGTTGCCTGTGGCAAGTTGGCTGCAGTGAGTTTTCCGTAGCAAGTTGGCTATGGCAAGTTGTCCCATTCCCTCTTTATGGACTGTGAAGAGTTTAGAGGTGGGGGCTGTTGTAGTCATTTGCCCCCTTCCTCAATGGTAGTTTCCAGTTGGTGTTGGGTTGGAGGCGGTTTCGGTCTGGATGAGGAAGAACAGGCTTTGGCTCAATCCTCATTGGCTATGGCTTTTCCTCCCTCCCTCCCCCCCCAGGTTAGAGACATTTTCAGTGTTTTGAATGGAATTGCACTTCCCCTTTAAATTGGCACCTGTGAGCCCTGCTTCACTTGCAGCTGTTGCTGTAGGACAACCTTGACACAGGTTCATCAAGCACACCAACTGCACTGTTCCTCAACCAGGAGACCCTTCAGATGGCTAATGTGCCATAGTCACCTTGTGACTAGACTATTCGGTGAACTCTGTGGGGCTGTCCTTGAAGACCATCAGAAAGCTACAACTTTTCCAAAATGCAGCAGCAGAGACAGTAACAGATACAATGTTGTTATGCTCATGTATCATCAGTGCTACACTGCTCATTTTAAATATACTCTCAACAGGTCACAGCAATTAAAATTACATTAAAAAACCACACACAAAACAAACATAAAAACAATGTAAAAAGCCTACAACAATAGCTTTATACAGAGCTCAGTTTCACTCTTTCTAGAGGCCGAAAAAGATGCTTCTAAAAAAAACGCACAGTAGTATGCATCTTTATTCAATATTGATTTACTTTAGTAATTTACTTTAGCTACTTTGGACCAGATTGTTAGAGTACATCTCATAGAGTTGAATTTCTAGTCTATGAAAAATAAACCAATCAAAGGTATTATTGGTAAATAGAGCAAGAATCTATCTTCACAATGAAAGAGTAAAAGAATAAAACTGAGAGTTAAATTAAATCTATTACTCAGAGCTCTAAAATGCCTTGACTTTTGACACTTCCAAATGTAGGGGGTTTTTTTTGTATGCAATCCCTCTGTCTCATTGGCCAATTTTAAACAATTTAAACAGTTTAGTAGACTTTGACTGTAGCCCTTGCATATTTTAAAAATATCTTACTTGCTTCTCTATTAAAATTGCTCAAAGAAATTTACAGTTCTGAATGATTAATGGTAACAAAATCAAGAATTAAGTTAAAACTATAAAACAAATTGCATGACTGGAGAAGGAAACATATCCCCTGAAACAATAACACTGTCCATTGTTTTAAAAAATGTTGTTGTTAGTTGTGTGTCCAACCCATTGCAACCCCATGGACAATGTTCCTCCAGGCCTTCCTGTCCTCTACCATCCTCTGGAGGCCATTTAAGCTCACGCCTACTGCTTCAGTGACTCCATCCAGCCTCCTCATTCTCTGCCGTCCCCTTTTCTTTTGCCCTCAATCTTTCCCAGCATTAGGCTCTTCTCCAGTGAGTCCTTCCTTCTCATTAGGTGGCCAAAGTACTTGAGTTTCATCTTCAGGATCAGGCCTTCTAAAGAGCAGTCAGGGTTGATCTCCTCTAGGACTGAGCTGTTTGATCACCTTGTAGTCCAAGGGATTTTTTGAAAATAGCCACTGAAAAAGTAAAAATGATTTGAATTTTGAAACACTAGTTTCCAAATATATAGCACCATGATGAAAACTATACTGTTACCTTCCATGCAATTCTGAAAATATTTCTTGCTTTCAGCTATTTTTTTTTTCCAGAATGGAAAATAATATGTGAGAATAGAATAAATTAAATCTCTACTTCTGTCAGTCATAACTTTAAAAAGTTGGTTTTGAGTGTCACATTTAAACGTCCTTTGAGTGTGATATTTAAAAATTTAAGCAAGGGGTTTTGATAGGACAATATATATTTTGGTACTATGCTAAACTTACTGTCAGTGTTAATGAGAAATCCTCAACTTCTAACAATGAAACTAGACAGGACATTAAATACAGGTTTGCAATCTGCTTTCTAGCTTTTCAAAGATAGCAAGCAATCACTGATTAAGTGTGTGAATGCTATTAATTCACAGGAGATAATAAAGAGAAGTTTTTTGGGACAAGGAATCTGTCCAGGGGTCAGAACAAATTAGGCCTTTACTGACCAAATTGTAACGGACTGTTTGCATTTACCAAATTATAAAATTGAATGTTTGACTAAGGCTTTACTTGATTAGTTTACTAATCCAAATTTACTATCATACTAGTAAAACTTTCCAAGGCAGCTCAATCCATTTACACCCAGGCTTTTATATATGAGGGCCAAAGAAACTAAAACTGTAGGAGACTAAAAAAAAACCCTCCAGCAGTTCTGTTCAACAATAATTTCATCCAGAAGATGTCACTAAAACATACACTAATTGATACTGCTGCAGTGAAATTTGTTTGAAAGGGTTTTTAGAGAGTGGGTTATATAAGTGAGAATGTGAAATATGTTACAATATTTATGTAAAAACCTATTAGAGTTAGTCCAGCAGAATTGTAGTATATTATTAATTAAATTGTGTAAGTAGGGAAAGACTGCCTGCTCTCCATAGTTGGAGATAATTAAACATTTCGGACAGAAGCAATTGACAGTCTGAAAGATTGAGGATACAAAATTATATTCCCACTGAAATCAATAGCCAAGAGATAGTTTTTTTAAAAAGTTTAAAGACTAGTCTGAGAGGTAGAGTATATTTTTGAAATAATTGTCAGAGTCCAATTATTCCTTCTCCCTCGATGGATTGCTGTGCACAAAGAAAAGAAGCTCATTTCTGCATATTCCTTCTCTTTAAATTCTTCTGTGTCAGTGTTTCTCAATCTTGGCAACTTTAAGAGTGTGGACTTCAATTCCCAAAATTCCCCAGTCAACTTTGAAGTCCATACATCTTAAAGTTGCCAAGGTTGAGACACTCTGCAGTACACAGTATAATGCATAGGAGGCTGTTTGAATAACAGGAACAATTGTGTGGATGAAGTTTTGAATATTTCCGATCTGTACCTCATTTTAAAAAATGCTTTATTTCACAAAACATGCTGCCATTTAAAATATGAGAAGGGCTAGATTTTATCGTGTTATCACTCCAGTCCTAAAAGCCTCCAGTCACAAATCTACATGTTTTATAGAAATGTGTCTGACAGAAGAAGTATTAATTCTTCACATCTGTTCTGTGTTAGTCACACCTCATTTATTTAGTATAACTTAATTTCTGAGCCATATTAACTCACTCACTGACTTTCTTGTTTTATTGCACTACAAGCTGAAGATTACATTTTCTGCTTAAATTGAGAATGCAGCTCCTCTGGATGCATATTCATTTCATCATTAGCACTTTTTAACCAGTCATAAATGTTCTCTGAAAATATAAAAATAACGATGAATTCATATAAAATGTTATATTTGTGTTCATATTACTTAAATACAGTGGATTAAAAATTATACACTTTGATCTATAATGGTGACAGTGTTGTGGTCACAGAAAAATCACTAATACAGTAGTCCAATGTCTATGGAAATTCTTGATCATCCAGGTCATGGTTGTCCCAAAGCTGATTTTTTTAAAAAGACAGCTGGACTTTCTTTGTTTTTCCTTGAAGACCTTTTGCTGAAGTTCTGAAGAAGCTTCTTGGATGAGAAGCAAAAGGTCTACAAGGAAAAACAAAATCCACTTGCCTTTTGAAAAAGCACCTTTGGAACACTAATAGTCCAATTAATAAATATTGACCATTAGTGGAAACAATCATATTCATTAATTTTCACCACATGTAAGCAATTAATGAAAGATCAATATTATGTGAAATAGTCCTCAAGGCATCATTACTATTTCACTAAGGGACTCTACACAACATATGCTCCTATTTCTCTTATTCATAAAATGTGCTATCATTTTACTGATGCTGAATCCAATTCTTTGGAATGACAAAGAAGAAGCCAAAGTTTTCTGTAGTTTTTTTTTTTATTATTGTTGAAGTGTGGATTTTATCAGTCTTTAATCTTGTCTTGTCATGGCTGTACATGCTCAATTCCCACACTTCTTGTAGGACCTGATTTCCGGTCTTCTGATCACTGTTGGTTCCTTCCCTTGAACTTGTTCCAACGATCCGAATCCTTAAAGCCTGCTGACTGGGTACATAGTCACAATATTCAAGCTCTGAGCTGAGCAGTACAGACATGCACTGGAATAATATTCCAATTATTTCCTGTGATGTGAGAGCCTAGAACTGTGCTAAAAATCATATCTCCCTTTTTTGCAGCTTCTTCTGCACTGCTGATTTACATTCAATTTAAGATCAACCACAATCTTAAAATATTCCTCAGATGCACTGTCTGTCTTGTTATGCCTTTGCCTTTGATTAGCTAAATTAACAATATTGATATTTAACTCTGTTCCATATTGCTTTATTATGCGGTGACAAATTTATTAACTTTCTACAACCTTTCTGAATTTTATTTTCATCTTCTTAAATTGTTAGATAATTGCATGTCCTCTGCAGATTTAATAGATTTTTTTTTCCTCACTACCTTTTCCAAGCCTTTTACTGCTGCACAACCCTTAGGTACATTATTGATAATTAGTATCTGAGCAGCTTAATAGAGATTAAAAGAAGAGAGAAACACCTTCAGATTTTAGCTTCAGATGAAAGTGCAGGAATTAAAAATACCTTTTGAGCAACATGTGCAACACGGCTCATCACGGTGGCTTATCTAATGGATTCTCGGGGAAAAAAATGGATTTCCATTTACATAAGGATAAGGCAAATAGTGACATGCCTTTATATGATATGAATTATGTAAGGCGTCTTAAACAACAGAACCCCAACTATGAATTCCATTTACCACCACCTGTGATCACAGCTCTCTGAATCTTTTCCTAAAATGAGGAAAGCTCTATAAATATGAAACTCTGCTACTTCTACTGTCTTTGTCTTATAAGCAATGATGTCACAGCTTTTCATTTGCACATGTTTTTGTTACAACTTTATCTTTCAGATACTCATCTTTCAGTGGGTATCTTCAGTGGGTGTTTCAATAAAGCTTTCTCCTAGAAGTCCTTTATTTGTTGGGTATACAGGTAGTCCTTGACGTAAAACAGTTTATTTAGTGACGTTCAAAGTTACAATGGCCTTGAAAAAAGTGACTTATGACCTTTTTTCACTTTTACAGCTGTTGCACATGATCAAAATTCAAATGCTTGGCAACTGACTCATATTTATGATGGTTGAAATGTCCTGAGGTCACGCGATCACTTTTTATAACCTTCTGACAAGCAAAGTCAACGAGGAAGCTAGATTTACTTGACTATGTTACTAATAACTGCAGTGATTCACTTAATAACTGTGGCAAGAAAGGTCATAAAATGGTGCAAAATTCACTTAACAAATGTCTCATTTAGCCAAAGAAATTTTGGACTCAATTGTGGTCATAAATTGAGGACTACCTGTATACGTTATAGAAGAGCCAGGTTCATATAGAAGTTTAAGTTGTCAGGTTAGAAACAGGGAAACTCTTGAATGCTAGTCCTGCCTTAGGTATGAAGCCAATTGGGTGACTTTGGGCCAATCAACCCTAGGAAGAAGGCAAAATAAAACCATTTTTGAAAATCTTGCTTAAAACAACTAGTCCATGCAGACTTTATATCCTTGGTGTGAATTCTAGTTGGATTAGATATGTTGTACAGAATCTACTCGTACAGAATCTTTCTCTAGTTGATCACTTTACCAAGCAGATTCTGCCAAATAAGAATGAACTGAAAGCACCAATATTCAAATTCTCACCCGTATAACTTGTCAAGTTGGTATTAGAAAAATCGGAACTCCTTCTTCAGCACATGCATTATCAGGGCTGTACAGCTCCTCCCAAACAGGTACTTTGCAACATGTTTGTGGAGCCCCTTTCTTTCCTTCAGAAAAGCAGATGCATGTTTTTTTTTAGAAATGGGATCAGGAGGCTGCTTTGTCAGCTGTTTCTAGATTCCTATGCCTGTGTAATCACTTCATTTCGTTGAGCAAAACTCCAAGGCTGGTCTGTTCTCCCTGCACAAAATCCCTCACTAATTAACAGCTATGTAGAATGAAGCTCTAATTATAGGAACAACCACTGTGCCCTGACATGTTTTCTTTCCTCAACCACTCTCTACCTTGGCAACTTTAAGATGTGTGGATACTGACTTCTGAGAGTTGAAGTCCTCACATCTTAAAGTTGCCATTGATTCACTTAATGACCAAATGTGATGAAAGAGATGTGACCATCATGATCACAGGCTTTTTCTGCTTAGGCATCCTGGCACTTAGTGACAGAATTGCTGACCCTAATTGTGGTTACTAAGCAAGGACTACCTGAATATGAATTCCAGTTATTGTAATACTATTGTAATTTGACAGCTAGTTTCCAGAATGTAAATTTCTTTTTCACAATGAAGCAGGAAGATTTGTAAAAGTCAGACAAGCCAGTTTTTAGTTATCATTTCATCAATGTTGCTATATTTGAATAGCAATCAAGAATTGATTTCTTGACATGTACTTCCATCAGCTGCTGTGGCAATATTTCTTTTTTCAAATAAAAATAAATAAACTGCCTCATAATGGAATTAATTATTCTTAATCAATTGTAATAAATCAAATTTAAAAATTCAGCATTGCATTTAAGAGTTTTCAGGGCAATAATTTAACTGTCATTTAGAGTGGTGTTGTTATTCCTTTGATCAAGGAAAGGTCTGTATAATATTTGTCTGAATATCTACTAAAAGTAGTAATGGCTATGGGACAACCCTTAATTCTATTGACAAGTTTCTTAAGAAATAAATGTTGTGCTTGAATAATCTCAAATTAAAAACAAAAAAGCCCCCCACCATTGCATGGTATTTTCATTTCTATTGATGGGCCTGCCCTATGCTAATAAGCTCAATTTTAAGAAAATGGAGCACAATGCAGTCTTAGACAGATATGTAATCCAGAGGGAACAGAGACTGTTTCTGATGCAAATCAATTTCCTTAAACAATTAAATGTTCTTTTGTTAGTTCTACGAGTGCAATTATAACTTCCTGCAAAGAATTGACAGAAATGTTTTCTCAGTATGAAATATGTATAAATTATTTTCCTAAGGAGAAAAATATTTTTAGAAAAGAAGACAGGTATATTATACAAGTATATAGCTAACAAAAAGGATAAATCGTTTTAGTCATGCTGAGTTTACTACAGCGTTTCCACCTTGGCTGGTTCTGACATTTTCACAATCCATTCTTCTCCTGTGGGAATTTCATTCTTCTTCCTTTGTTGAGCACACAATAGTCTTGTTGCAGTTAACCATATACAAAATCAATCCACCTTGAGTCTTTTCTATTTCATTGACCATAAGCCCCAATTAAAAATGTTGCCGTTTCTTCGCAATATTTAGTAGAGTTATCATGTCTGAATTGCAGTCAAAAGCCAAAACTATTTCCTCGAAGTGAATTAAGTATGGCAAGGTAAACTTTCATATTTTCAGGCATTCTCATAACTCTACTATTTTGGCAATAGTTGGACTGGAGGTTCAAACTATGCATCGTGCACTTACTCTGTTCTGAACAAAGTGGAAATGCTTCTGGATGTAGAAGAAAAAACAGTTTTCTTCCTTGAAAAATTTTCTGTATATACTTAATTGTATATTGAACATTGGGGAAAGGGCAATTCATCAGAATTGTTGTCACCCTATTTTGCAAGTTGTCTTTCCTTCTCTCTGTTTTTAATGAATATAGACAAACTTCAGCAACCTCTGAGACATAAAACAGATATTGAGTCCATTAGGTTCTCCATGACCCATTTCAGCTCCTAACAATTTATTTAATGCCAAAAGTTACATGAGTGAATTAAAACAACTATTGACTGTGCTAATCAAACACCTAGAAGGTGTTTTGGATCACCAATCCTTCTCTTAATAATTTCATGCACAAAAGTAGCAATTTTATGAGTCCATTCATTTGATTTCTAGTTAGTGTGGGGTTCTTTTGTACAAGACATTGGGTGAAAACTTTACCCATTTTTTTATGATTGCATTTCATACTTTCCCCAATACAAGACATGTGTCTTGGCTGTAGAAAGTTAACCTTATATTCCCAATTATAATGAACTGACTTAACCAGTAACCAGACTTTTGGTTTACTCTAGCTTTCTCTGCCTCTTTAAACTCTCCTGGTTCAAGTGGCATGGAGTCAATGCCTCTCTGTGGAGTTACTTGTGCAGCCTCTGCTTGGTTGATCCTCCATCAAGCTGCAGGGTAGAGTGGCTGCCAAAGCTGAACTCTAAGCGAAGTGGTTACTGAATATCAAGCTGAGCTCCCAAGCCAAAGCTCCAGCAAGGATTTAGGTGCAATCACTTACCATGGCTTTTAGTCCTGGTAGATGGATGTCAGGCTTGTTTCTCATTTCCGGTGTTGTCTTGTTCTTTTATCTCCTCATTACTCTCCTCATTACTTGGTTGACTTTGTCTTTTCTGAGAATATGGTTGGGTCAAGGTGGACTAACCTGACTGGTTATGGATATTGATGTGTCCTTGAAAAGGCCCGATGAAGCTAAACTATCCAGCTGAATAAGTTGAGAGTGGCCAGTCAACTGTCTGGAAACACTAGGTGGGTCTGTGGCAGTCAATAATAACTCTCATGATCTTTTGGATGTGGATGTCAGCATAGATATTAAATTTAGTCAATTCAACAGACCTTTCAAGTTTGGTTAGACACAAGGCATGCTAAAAGAGCAATGCAAAAGCCAACTTGGTTGTCCCAGTCAAAGGCGAGATGTCACCATGTCTTGGATGAAAACATGTATCTTTGCACCCCTATTTACAAGCTAGAATTCTTACATGCTTCCTAAGATAGGCATGACAGTGAGAAGGGCAGTGTATAGGTAGGGACAATGTCCTGTTCCTGTAAGGAATCTGTTGGTATGGGTGAAACAGATAATTGCAGTCCAATGAGTTCAAAGGTTATTGTTAAACTTGTGTCTGTGTAAATCTACTTATAAACCTGGGTAGTTATTGTTTTAATGCAAGACATAAAGTAGAACTGGGTTCCATGTAAATAATAAAATTAACTATTCATAACAAGCAGTTGCTGTTGGGTCTTACTTTATCTAGGGACAAGGGAATGTCCTTTAGAGCATCTGTTGGTTAGAGAATTAGCAGCAGGATTAGTTGAAGAGCTATAAATAGAAGGGGGAATAAAAAAAAAACCCTGACAGGGACTGAGTGGGAGTTTCCTGTAAGAAAATTTCTCCATC
The DNA here is from genome assembly GCA_022577455.1 of Arizona elegans. Taxonomy (NCBI): domain Eukaryota; kingdom Metazoa; phylum Chordata; class Lepidosauria; order Squamata; family Colubridae; genus Arizona; species Arizona elegans. Next base: position 238,168,184 of record JAKOOJ010000001.1, on the reverse strand, counting down.
TTAGCACTAGCTACTGTGGGACAACCAATATGGGATAGAGGCATGTCCAAGAAAGTGGTAATTGGAGGGAGTGAAGAGCTGTGGTTTTTCAGAAATGTTATATCAAAAGTTTCAAATCCATTTGGCAGTGTTCAATAAAACACCTTTATTTATAGAACTCTATGTGAAAAGAAAAATAAATTTCTTCTGTAATAAATTCACTCAGCCATAGCAATGGATATATATGAAATACAATAGTGATAAAAATAGTTGTAAATATGAAATAGCTTGACTGAAAGTATTCTACTTAGGTTTCATTCTCTGTAAAGTATACTCCAGCTAGCTGACTGGCACGAGTAGAACCATACCAGTTTAGTGTCAGAAAAGGAATTAGTATCATTATTACATTATTCAGTAGTCCATCTCTCCTTTCCAATTCAATGGAAATTGCTAATGATGAGGCTTAGTAAGTCCTGAACAAAAAGATTTTCAAATCACTGAATCATATACTCCAAGGTTCAAATTATTCCTGTCAGACTCCCCATGAATTAGAAATGCTACCAAAATTAAGGGGACTTTTTGTAGTTCAAAATTTTCATATGTTCTCTTTTCAATGATAGGCAAGTACCAACTATGGTAGAACAACTCTGAGGCATCGTATCACAAACTGCTACAAACTAATGTTGTTAGTGAAATTTGAGGGTGTGATGCTAACACAGTATAATAATGCAAGATATATTTTTTTCTACCCTGTTTTTAGATTTTGGGAACGCTCATTGCATTTTCAAGAGGGAGATGTTTTTGCAAGCTCTGCTTTGATCTTGCACAAAAAACAATTGTTTCATATGCTGTTAAAAGATAGGAGGGATGAAAACAAGTACCAGTTGCCTGGTTTGTGTTGATTAATGTAAGTTCCACTGCTTTGAATGTGTCTGCTCTATGCAAGATTAAATCTAGATGTGACTTCATTGGCACTTTAAATATCCTATCCATCTGCCCATCCATCTCTTGTGACGACTCTTTCAAGTCATACTAGACTCCAGTGACTGTGGGGTTTTTTTTTTTGGTCTTACTTGACAGAAAATAAAGAGAGTAACAGCTCTTTAATAAATTGTAATAGGTAAGAAAAGAAGCATAATATAAGTACAGGTGAATAAACTTTTACACACTGATTGTAAATGTAATTCAGCTAACTGGATGTTGTCTTTGCTTCCTTCTCAAAGATTTTTTTTTTTTTTAAAAATGAGATCGATTCTTACTTTGTCTTCTCTCATCCTGACACACTATCACTGGAAAGTGTTTTTGTCCATGTTGAACTATCCAATGTCTGACACTGCCTTTCCCCACAACATCCCTGAACCTTTCCCAAAGCATTCAGTGAAGGTTCCCAGAAACTGGGAAAGGTTGTAATAGATGGAGATGACTGTAAAAACAGGGTGATGACTTTTCTTAAGACTTTCCATTAATTACCCTGCCACCATTGGATACAACCCAATGTTTGCTTGTTTTTTAAATGACAACTGTTTTTCAGTTTCAATTTCCATAATTTTATGGGGGATTAGAATTGAAAAAAAAATGTCTCTGCAAAAGTCAGGCAAAAAGATAAAGCATGGATATATTAATTGATTACAGGTTGGGTATCTCTATATTTAATCTCTGAAGACATTCCAGTAAAGCGAAAGGAAAATATTAACGTTGTTGTGGAGATTTTTTTTTAAGTGTAAGGAAAGTTCAGAAAAAATTAAATAACACATAATAATTAAATGTCCAACATCGACATGAATGTACATTGCTTCTGGGTTAATATGGAATCTTGGTCCTATGAAAGTATAATAGCGTGTCAAATGTCTATGCCACCTAAAGAAAAACTGTGACCTTATACATTATAAACATCTGTCCCCAGAAGCAAATGAGCTTGGGATGGAGAATGTTCACTTGATTTTAATTCTGAACAAAAACAATCTTGGCTTATATAAAGGATTATCTTTTCTTTTATTTGAAAACATTATACAGGCATTACATTGCCACAGCCAGTCCATGTTGGAGCATGCAAATATCAAAACAGAAGATAATTCGTTCTTAGTGAATATTGTGGACATTCCTTGTTTTTGGTTCTTACTTCCATTTGTAAGTGTCAAAATTAGTGTGCTTTTATTATGGCATTTAACAATTAAAATCCTACCCATGGGGTAAAATTGATATTTATAGCTAGCTTGAGAATACTAATGTCATTTTAAAAAAGAGAAAATACGACACACTGGTTGAAATGTTAATGGCACAAGTTAGCAATATCTAAAACTATGTACGGAAGCATCTTCATTTGACACAGTGATGTAAAACATCAATTGATTGGTCTGTCTTGGTTGCTGATTGTATTCTTGAGTTCTCAAGTCTAAGACAAACCAAACTGTTGCTACAGTTTCCATTCAATTACTGAACTATATCAGCACAGTCAGGATAGCTGAATACCTTTTCACCTCCAGGAACTGGTCCATCCACTTTCCAAAGAAGTCAATGGCTACACTGATAGGGTAGCTACTTGCTGAACCAAAAGAGCTTTGCTGATGCCCCCTCCCCAAAATTCTTAAAATGGCAAGACATCAGCTGTTCAGACAATAACTCACTCAGATGGACCTTGCTTTTCATTATGCATCAATCAATTTATCTTGGCATTTCATTTTAGGCAATAAATATGTTTAACAACATTGTTCAGTTGTAGAAGAATTAGAAAAGCCTACTGCCCAAGAGCAGATTGTGTGACTTCTAAGCAGAAGGCAGGGAGGTCAAACTCCATTGTCTGCAGATAGAGGAGCTCAGTGGACTGGCAGACCTCTGCCCGAGATTTGCTGCCAACCAGAAAAAAAACATTGTTTGGGTTCAATGGAGCAATAATGATTTAATATAAGGCAGCTTCCATTCTTAAACATTCCAGTCTTCCACCTCCCTTGTCTATTCTCCTTGTCCCATGCAAAAGAATAATTTTAAATGTTTTTTTTGGGGGGAGGGGAGAGATGAAGCTGTCAATGGTGGCCTTTGGACAGCCTTTGAAAGATTGTACCTTGCAATGCTCTATTTCAGTAAGAACACTTTTGAGGGAACTGAGTGATGCCTCTCATCCAGGTTGCTTCTACAGAAAGTAATCTACAAATTAGTGTCATAAGAATGAGCTATTTTTTAAAAGAGAACCTACGACAACATTTGGCTTACAAAATAAATACTATAAATAAAAGTCCTCAAAAGTTATGAAAGACAAATGCTTAAGCAAGAAAATAAAGGCATAAGTTCTTCAAAAAGTCATTAAGATCAAGGATGGGACCACAGACTCAGAGAAAGGTATTTAATTGGTATAAAAGGTAGCAAAAAGGACTGGGAGATGGCAATGCTCATCAGATGACTTCTGATTTTTGAAACCTGAGAAAACAGTTAAGGCCCCTGAACACACTTAAACCCTGTTCTTTAGATACATCCAAGCATATTCAGAATTAAAGCCTACATTTATCAAGAGAGCCTTGATATAATGAGTCAAGCCAATATTTAAGCCACAATGAAGTTATTATATTGGTGATATTTAAGCAGTGCCTGGAACTCATGTACCCTGTCAGGAATAACATGTGCTCTAAATACAGTATATAAATGATCACCTGGCAGTAACATTCTGATTCTAAAAGAAATGGCAATTTTGCACAACTATTTTATAGCTGAGATTTCTAATTTCACCCCTCTCCTCTGCACAGCAGTATATGTCACCCAACTTGTGAAAGACAGTTGTAAAAAGTAGTACAGAATCTTTGTCACCGAATAATTTACAAAACAGTCTTAATAATTTGATTTGTATGCAAAATGAAACAGGGGAAAAAAGGCCACTTGGTAGCATTGGTTAAGCAAACGGCTAATGCTTCCACCCAGTTACCTCAGAATGACCCAACCTGGCATCTCCCAGATATACTGAGAATGTAGCTCCCAGGATTCCCAACCAAATTGGTCAAATCATGGAATTTCTAGTTTTATATTTGGAGAGCAGCTGGGTTGAGAAAAGCTGCCAAGACAGTTCACAATTGGATTCTTCTTTGCACAGAAAACCAATGGGGGGGCCACATGAATGATAAAATAAGTGAATCAGTGTGAGCAAACTTACCTCTAGATGTGTTGAACAGTTCCCATAATCTCTCACCATTGGTCATGTTATTAGGGAGTTGATGCTAGAGTGTAACTGAAGGCATTCGATTGCAAAGAGGATAAAATGCTCCCTGTGCATACTGTTTTGCAAATGAAGTAGTTTATTTCACATGGTTTATGCTGGGACCATATCATGTATTTCAAAATATCATGTATTTTGGTCAACATAGAGAAAAAAAATGGGACAGTTTTATTCTGGGTATGGACTGAACATGGTTCCTCTGGGCAGAATTGATTGGAGAATTTAAGAATAGGAAAAAGTCAAGACTGAGGGATTTCTCTGGCAGTAGCGTATGCAAATGTTAGAGGTAGCTGGAGGGGGAAGGAAAAGGGAAAACACTGGGAATATTGGGATGAGGGCAAGATATTAGCTGTGGGCTGAAGAGAAATAGGAAGGAGAAAGAGAGTGCTGTGTAGCCCATTGGCTACATGGAGGATAATGGAAGACGGAACGCAATGTATACCTCTCTGATTCTCTTTGCCCTGTAAAAAAAATCACTATGGGATTTGTTTGGATTTTATTTGGGCTGAAAGTCAGAAGAACCATATGTTTCAGATTTTTTTTCCTTCTTGTTCAGTGCTAATGCAAAATGGTTCAGTAGAACTACCTGAAGACAACAATTTGTTTTGAGTTTGAAAGAAAACATATTTTCAAGTTGTGCAAATCCCTAGTTCTGTACTGCCGAAGATACCGTACGTATGCATATTGGAATTCTAGAATGGAACAATGCATGATGGTGGTGCCATAACATACAGCTCTCATAGGAATTAGGGTTATTATGAATATAAATTTTTAAAAGAATGGACTTCGTGAATGTAATTTTCACCCATAAAAATGCAGTAGGTTACTTTGAACTACTGTACTGTATACTGCAAGCTTTTGGTACTAAGAATGTAAGAAAGAGGTTCCTTGGCAAATTCAGCTCACTGAGGAAATATTCAATACCTCTGTAGTCTCATCTGTTTGTTCTTTTTTCTTCTGAGGTAAGTAAAATAATATTTTTTTTATAAAACTGAGAGTGCTTCAAATATTACTAGGAAAAAATGACTTCTTGCAAACACAACAGCTCTTTGCCACTTATTAACACAAATGTATGTTTTCTCAGGCTTCTGAGTTAATCTAAAAAAAAGATCCTGCTGATTTTAATGAATCAAATAATTAAATTAGTGCATCTAAAAAGAAGCAGATGTATCTTTTTCCCAAGATAATTCAGAAACCTGAAACCAGCCAATCAGGTTTGCTCTAATGAAGAGCATCGAGAGGCTGTATTCATACCATAGGAGATCCAAAATACTTGTTCTGATTCATTTTTCAAATGTGCACTAAATTATTGTGATCAACTGTGCAGAAAGAGTAAGCTTTAAAAGAAGTTATTTGATTCCTCCATTCTAACAACATATTTCAAAAAGCTTTCCTATCATTGAAACAAACAGCTATCCCAATTTTCTTTCAAGGACTACTAGAGGCTCTAAAGAAATCTGCATTTTGTTTCTGGTTCAGCTTCAAGACTCATAAATCACAGGAGTATCTTTGTTCTGATGTTAAAAGACAGGAGATGGTTCTAGTATTGCTTATAGCACTATGAACATTTAGTATTATACCTCTTTTTCTTTGTAAGAACTGTAGCCATAATTAAGCCAAGGCCCCCGTTATGTAAATGGAATCCTGCCCAAGTGAGGTCAGTTCTATGGTACCTTGTTTTCCCCCAAATAAGACATCCCTTGATAATAAGCCCAATTGGGTTTTTGAGTGCATGGCAATAAGGCCAAGCGCTTATTTCAGGGTTCAAAAAAATATAAGACAGGGTCTTATTTTCGGGAAAACACGGTAGTTGGGAAGTAGTGGCACCTTGAGAACTGTTGAGTCACTAACTTCATTCAGATGATTACATTTCTGAATACGTAATGATAAAAGAATGACTTTGGCCAATATTCTTGAGGGAAACAAAGCTACTACCGAGTTGATAAATTAATTTTGCAGACAGAGGAAAAACCAGTTGCATGTTTTTCCTAACCAGGAAATGAAGCTATATTTTAATTAACCAGTTTGAAGCATAATGCATGTGTCTCTGAGCAGTGACAATCATAAGAATTTTGTTAAGGAAAGGAATGTGCAAATCTGTACTAGAAGACTAAGGATCTAAGCAGCTATTGAATCTGGAACCAGGAATGGATTATTGATTCAAAGTAAAAACAATGGACCAAGATTCAGAAGAAACATCAGTCATGTAGATCTTCCTCTCCCCAAAAAATATGGAATAAGCATAAAGACTTTGAATACACTGAGTTCTAAACAATTCACACCTAGCCAGTATCAGATTGTGAATGAGAACAGCATAGGTCAGCTATTCCTGTGTTCCTCTCTTGGACAGAATGTCTACAAAAATATTCAATTTCTTTTTCTTAACAGCAACTAAATTTGCGAAGAGAAAGGAACTTATTGGTATCTGTAAGGTTAAGACACTGAAAGTGGAAATGTAATTATGTTATCAGCAAATCTCAGCTGCCCACAGTGTTACTGTAAAAAATATTTCAAGTCAGTGTTTGACTACTATGCTATTATGCACATATTTTAAAAAAAGGTTAAAAAGTTTCTTTTCAACCTATTCTTAGAATAGAGATGGATACTGGTAGCTGTCCATCCATGGCTTCCCAAAACTTTTTCCGAGCCATCTTCACCAACCTCAGCCCTTCAAGAGGCATTGGAGTGAAATTCCTAGGCAGCATGGCTAGCGGTGAGAGAATTCTGCCCAACACATCAGGAGGGCCCAGGCTGAGAAAGGCTTCAGAGAATGGGCAACCAGGTAGCTAAGGTAGCTGAATGAACACAATGGCACTAGGGTATAGATTCTGTGTACATCAACTGGACAAAAATTGGTAGTATCTATGTATATTTGGCCCTGCTAGACATTTCCCTTGTTGCATTAAGTGTTACTTACCAGCTTTTCTGGCTTCCCATGTTTCTAATCCCTTTCCATTAGCAACTGGTGAACAAATCCACATTCATCCTGAAAATATTCAAGTTTTCAAGTCTTCACTCAAACTTACACTAAACAGTCCCTATTGAAAGCCTGCCTCTTTCTCTTCAAAAAGAGGAAATAAGGAGCAGCAGAGCCAAGTTTTTTTTAAAAGATGGACAGCATTCTCTCTCTCTCTCTCTCTCTCTCTTTTTGTTGGCTACCTGGAACCTGAATGCAAATTTGGCATCCATATTCCAGAAATTATCACTGTCACTGAGGAAGAGTATCCATTGTTGGTGGAAACTGGTATGCAGAGTAAATTTTCCTGACAAGGATTTGGGGACTTGTAGTCAATTCCCAGATCCCCAACTGGAATTTACCCCTTGATTGGAGCAGTTGACATTCTTTCGAGTCCTTTTCTGCAGGTAAAGGTGGAGGGTGGTGAGGGTTGTTTTTTGTTTTGGAAAGAGCACAGCAAAAGGACTGGTGGGAGTTCTAGAGGTTGCAAAAAACTGAAGCTCACCCATCCAGTCAACTGGTCCAATTCTCATGTGGTATTCAGTTCCCACTTCATTCCTTTTCCCCATCAACATCACCTGCACTGAAATTCTTTTTAAAGCCCATCTAGACAAAACTGCGCAAAAATATTTCTCAGGACTTCATTTATTTTCTGAATGGAAAAAAAAAATAACAGTGGAAAATAGTCTACCAGTGTCATTTTGGTCACCGTTTGGTCAGGAAAAATATAGCTTAATGAAGAATTATTTTACAAAGTTCATCCTATTTGTTAGATATGGTGTTCCCAAGCAATCAGTCTTTGGGCAGGGGTGAAATCTAGCAGGTTTTGGAGAACCGGTCGCGGAAATTTTGAGTAGTTTGGCAAATACCACCTCTGGCTGGCCCCAGAGTGGAGTGGGAATGGAGATTTTGCAATATCCTTCACCCAGGAGGGGAAGGAATGAAGATTTTGCAATATCCTTCCCCTGCCACGCCCGCCAAGCCACATCCACAGAACTGATAGGGAAAAAAATTGGATTTCATCTCTGTCTTTGGGCAAAATACATTTAAAAATGCATAGTATCTTTTGACTTGAATGGCATTTCTGCCAAGAATCAGAGCAATTTTAAATCATATTGATTCTCTTCAGAAGCCTTAATATTGTACTGTTGGTTCAGTATTCTAAATTACTGTATACAGGTTAGCAAAGTGACACTGGGAGATACCTGCCTACCAGTTTCCTTGTGATTTTTCCCTTTCTCCTCCCCCCCACCTTCAGAATCTACTTCTGTATTTCTCCAGCACATTGTGAAGGGTCTCAGGGCATATTGTAGAATGGATTTTCGGTTCAGATAAGGCTATGGCCAAGTCTGTTTGCCTCATGTAAACTAAAACGTGCCCTCTATAACTACAGATGGGTTCCATTTCAAATGGAGGCTTTGAGGTAGGCAAACTGTCCTTCCGGAAAGTTCCCCTGCCATTTCATAATGTCTCCTTAAGAAAACCTTAGTTAAGATTTCTAGACTGAAAAGCACTGCTCCAAGTGAAGGACTTTGAATTTACAGCTCCTAGTCAAGCATTCTTGGAAAGATTTTAATGGTGATGGTGGTTTTTAATAAACCTCCCCGATTTGCTACCTTGCAGCTGACTAGGGTCACTGCATCCGGAAAATACCTTTCTCTATGAATGATACAGAGATAATGGTGATACAAACTCCACCAAGGGTGGCAAGGCCTGAGTTTAGGCAACACGGACATGAGATTCTTCTTCCGTTTCTTGGCCAAGGCTGGTGTATGTTACTGAAGGTTCTAGCTGCCCAGTGGCTGGCAAGTCTACAACAGGTCCTGAAGGATTTCGGAACTGCTTGTACACCCGTGGATCTTGGGCAATGTATGTGGATGTAGAGGAGTACAGCAAAAGGCCAACAAGGATTGTGAAGAATGACAGCAGATAAAGTCCTGAAAACTAAATGGAAAGAATAAAATTAGTAAAAAAAAAAAAAAAAAAAAAGAATGCAGTAAATGTGTTGTACGCAAGAGTTGCATGCAAGAATTTTTTTTCCTGTATAAAGTTGTTCTGTATCAAATTGAATTAAAATTCAGTGCCAAAAATAAATTACCTAAATCAGCAGTAAATTAATTTGGCTTTTACTGCTTTCAGTCAATGATCACTACCATTTTCTAAGAAAGAAATGTTATGCCTTCAGATAAAATCTTCAGAACTTCAATTGCAGAGGTAAAAATCCAGCGACTAAAACACAAAGGACTCAAAGGTAACTAAAACACAAAAGAATCATAACAATTTTGTGGAAAGACTAGATAAATCATGCCCAGTTGGATCATTGTTTCAGAAATGTTCTTACCTAAATAGAAAAACAGAATGACCATGGGTGGGCCTCTTTCAAACTTCCTGCTGGCTTCCTCATTGACTTTGCTTGTGAGAAGCTGGAAGGAAGTGTCAGAAATCTCCCTTCCTTCCATCCATCCATCCATCCATCCATCCATTAATTTTAATGAGGCAGTATAAAAGCTCTACAACACAAGTCTCTGTATGCATATATGTTGTGGGTGTACTTGTTATCTTGCTACCTCCAAGTACAACTAATTAAATATAATAAATGTCAAGATGAAAACAAAATCAACAGCCTCAGGCTAAAAAGTATTATTGAAGTGTCAGTTGAAAGATCCTCTCAGAAGAAACTAAGCTGTTCCAAATTAAATAGAAAAGATCCTTAGCGCCTCTGAATAATTAAGACATGACAAAGTGAATGATTCTCAATATGCAGTTTTTCTTGAGAACATACAAAATTCCCCACAAAAGGTCATTTGAGTCAATTTGTCCATTGGAAAGGGACAATAGCCCACCACAAACCTAGTCTTCACTGTGAAAATCAATATATTATGTACTGATTCAGTAGCATATTTGAAGAAAAATGGAAAACCTGTTCAGAAAAAAGACATTTTGAGAAAAAAATGCAGACTTGGTTTTCGAGAAATGATTTCCAGCAAATTACAACATTCAGAATATTCCCTATAGTCATTGCATATTAATTCAAATACAGCTACCTGGCATTTACCTTTCATTGTTTGATACGGCCACAGGACTTGTCTTTGTATAAACCATGTCTGGGTATATGTATGTATGAATATGCACATACATGCATCTGATAGGTTGACAGATGGTTAAATTATCTTAAAATGTACACATGCACAGATGCAACATGATACACCGGCTGTAAGCTCTGATGACATCTCCACCTGCTGCAGTTTTCCACAGTTAAGACTGTAATTGGCTCACTTCAGAAGAGAAGAAACCCTACCGAGGAAAGTTCAAAGCATGACAGAGAAAGGCTGTCTAGTGGGCAGGCCAATTAATTGTTTTTCTCTTGCAATATCTCATTTTCTCTTCTTGTCACATCGCACCAGGTAATTTAGTACAGCCACCCTATTGCTTTGGCAGCTAAAAATATAATGTCAAACATCAACAGTGCTGAAGGACAGCTTTCACCTGGCACTGAATTCATGCAGATAAGATCTGTTTTGTGCAGCTTTCTTCTGTTATGCATCATACCAAGTGATCTGAATAATTCTGGGCATCCTGATCACAACTGAAATTCTGCAAAATGGAAAGCAAGCCCGGTATTGTGATCTCTAACAATAGCGATCTCAACCCTGTGTTTAAGAAGAACTTCCAAGTCACCAGAACTCCAGATAGTCTTTTCTCTCCTCATTGTGAATTTCCACTGAATAGACTTTGCAAATAATGGGAATGGCTAGGGAACCTCAGCACTGCCAGTACCTGAGCTCGAAGAACTATGTCTAGTAAAGGTCAAGGATATTCTAAGGCTGGGAGTAACTGCCTAATTAGTACATAAATACATAATTTGGAATTCAATTTGCTAGCAACCATGACTTCACCTTATGGGATCATCTGGGTTTTTTGTTCTTGACTCCCTGCTTGTTATCCCTGACTTCACTTGCATAATGGACTGACCATCATCTCTCTACAGATACCACATTTCTGTTGTGTTGAGCTTGGCTTCCTGCCTTCAAATACAGAGAGGCCAGATACTCATTCATAGCAGTAACTATCCACCGGCATTCACTTATATGCTGGAGATTTTCATGATGAATCGTGTTATTGGGTGTATGAACAACCGGTGGTTGCTGTTTGTTGCTCTGGTTTTGCCCAATAACGATCTAGTAATGGTAATGAGCTATAAGAGAGATCTGGGACAAACAAGGCCCCATGATTATTAATCCTGATAATGGGTTTTAAATGATAAAGCACATGTTACTACTTCTGCTACCACTGCTGGAAATGTTGCTGGGAATCTAAATGGGGAAGCAGGGAATTACTTGACAAAAACTGGAAGGAAGCATATACCTTCAGCTCTGTTACAACTGTCTTCTCTAGGCTGGTGACCTCCCTGGGTGTGAGGACTATTAAAATTCCCAAGCCAGAATCTTTAGTACATTGGGGAAAGGTATGCTACAAATATGTGTTTCCTGATGTACTTCCCAGTCAACTCAAAGCTGCGTTTGTACAGAAGAAGCTCCTGTGGCTTCCCAACATAATGTGGGTCACATGGATTCTCAAGGCAATTATTTTGGGATAGTCATCTGCTATCAGTAAGCCCGTGCCGAGTCATAAAGAACTTTATAGGTTAAAACCTGCACTTCAATTTCACTAAATAACATTTTTCAGCCACGCCAAAAAGTTCTACTTTGGATCCATCCGTCCACAAAACATTATTCCAATAGTATTCTGGCTTATCTACATGGTCTTTCACAAACTGTAGATAGGCAGCAATGCTCTTTTTAGTAGCTTTCTCCTTGCAACCCTGCCAAGCATACAATTGTTGTTTTTCTATGTTCTCCTGATTGTGATTTCATGATTACTGATATTCACTAATGCAAGAGAGTCCTTTAGTTCCTTAGACCAGTGGTTCTGAAGTTTTTCTTCATCATGGAGCTCCTTTAAATAGCTTTTGTGGCCACGGACCATGGCCATGGGCCCCCAGAACTTAACTCAAGATTTAAATCATAACATTTCTTCAAGCCTTCACAGACCCCTTGTGATGACATTGCGCCACCCACCCACCCCCCAGAGTTTGCAGACCACAGGTTGAGAACCACTGCCTTAGATGTTACCTTGAGGTCCTTTGATACTTCCCAAAATATGTCTTGCTCTTGGTATATTCTTGGTTAGCCAAGAGGCTAACAGTGGTGCTGAATTGCCTCATTTGTACACAATCTGCCTGACAATGGATTGGTGGAGTCCAACTCTTTGGAAATAGTTTTGTAACCTTTTCCAGTCTGGTAAGGATCAACAATTATTTTTTTGGAAATTCTCAGAAATCTCCCTCAATTCATGACACAGTTCCACATACTTGTATTGTGAAGACCAGACTTTGATAGTGAATACCCAGAATTCTGTTCTTTAAATAAGGGAGAACCTCCCACACTCACACTTGATTATCATCCCATTGATTGAAACCCTTGACTCCAATTTCTCCTTAAATGAACTGATAATTTGAGAGATTCATATACTTTTGCCACATACAAATATGTAGTTTTGGATTATTCTCCTCAAAAAAATAAAAATAAAATAAGTGAATAAGAATTAAGACTCATTTTTTAAATTGGGTTCTCATTTTCTAGTTCTAGGACTTGTGTGGAGATAACTTTTTAGGTTATATTTCTGCAGAAAGATTGACAATTCAGAAGGGCTCCCAAACTTTCACACAACACTGGAGTTTACTGCCAGCTTCTATGTGAATTCTGACATTTTGTTCCTCAGAGAATCCAAATCCCTCTTGCTGCCAGGCTTCTGGAAACTCAACACATAAAGTTTTCCTTTGAGGCTTGGGTGAAAACAATGGCTTTATACAATGGTTTTGATGTAAAATCTGTAGTTCACCTTAGAAACCACTGAATTTAAACATAACAGATGGCTCTCCTAATGTTTATAAATTTTACTTTCAAAATACCTCAGTTGGCAAGGGCTTGTGAGTTCATTTGACAGGTTTATTCAGGGATGATACTTCAACGCACGTTCCATGCCAGATGGATGCAGGTCTGAAATATGACACATTGGGACTTGACTAAAAAGGAAGCTACTTCCCTTGTAGAGTGTCTGGAATTTTTTGTATTGTTTTTAAATGTTTGTAAGCTGGGCAGTCACTATTGTGAGGGTCAGTCATCTAAATCATTTTTTTTTTAAAAAATACATTGAGCTAATTTCCTGGATTTATATTTTGACCATGTTTTAGATTTACCATAAGAAAACTGCTGTTTCCAAAACTTTGCACACTTTTCCATGATGAGATTTTCTTTAAGCACCCACAGATCAACCTTTTAAGATATATATAACCTTTACTTATATATAAGGCACATGAGTGCAATCAATAAGCACTTGGGGGCTAAGGATTAATGTAAGGACACTTTTTTTCTCTTCTTTGTTAGGAGTTATTGTTAATTAATAGTATCCACATCCAAAAGGATCTGGGATTGTATTTAAACCACTACAGGTAATCCTCATTTAGCAAACTACAATTGGGACCAGCAATTTGGTCATTAAGCAAAGTGGTTGCTAAGTGAAACAACAACTGTGCTTACATCCTACTTCAGATTTCCTTTGCTTTACAGACCTGCGAAGGGCATGAATGTGAGGATTGATCACAAAGTTACTTTTTAATCTCCATTGTAACTGCAAACAGTTACTAAATGAGGCAGTTGCTAAAGGGAGGTTGCCTGTAGCATGTTTAAACTGATGGTAAAAATGCTCTGAAGCACATGCAAGAGAGCAGGCACACAATGCCTCTTGATAACCCTTTGAACCCAATATCTTTTTCTGGGGTTGTGCTGTACAGAGGTGGCATTCAGCAGGTTCTGACCAGTTCTGGAGAACCGGTAGTGGAAATTTTGAGTAGTTCAGAGAACCAGTAAATACCACCTCTGACTGGCCCCACCCCCATCTGTTCTCTGCCTCCCGAGTCCCAGCTGATCCGGAGGAAATGGGGATTTTGCAATATCCTTCTCCTGGAGTGGGGAGGAAATGGGGATTTTGCAGTATCCTTCCCCTGGAGTGGGGAGGGAATGGAGATTTTACAGTATCCTTCCCCTGCCATGCCCACCAAGCCACACCCACCAAGCTATGCCCACAGAACCGGTAGTAAAAAAATTTTGTATCCTACCACTGATGCTATAGTTGTGGCCTTGCAAACCCCAGAAGCACTGCAGCTGCTTTCAGGAGTTCCAGACAGGAGCTAAATGGCCATTCCTGAAATATTTTTTTCCCCTTCAGAACTGAAGCACTGCATAGCTTTTCAAACTTGGCCTCCAGCAGAACAATACTGCAGTCACATTCCCTCCTTTGTAGGAGCCGATTAATATACTCATCCCGGCTTGCAAGCACTGACTTAAAAAACAGAGTCTACCACCAAGCTGGTGGGTGATTAGTAAAGAATTGGCCAGGTAAGAAAGTGCTCAAGAGGGAAAAAGGAAGAGAACCAACATTGATTTTGTAATTGTTTCCTCGAGGCTAAAATATTAAATTATTGAATCCTATAGTCACCCACTACTGTCCCAGGATTTAGACAGCCCTGATCTAAGAAAATCAATGCTAAATAATTATGAGTCTTTATTGTTTTTTGTTGCAGCTCAGCTCAGAAAGATGTCTAAATAAAGCCATGTCCCCCTTCCTATTTTATTGTTTTTGTAACGTTTTCTTCTATTCATGGCATCCACGTACAGTGTTGACAGGTGTCTGTGTTTCTCTTGGCTTCTGAGCAATCACTTTTTAATAAAATATCATCTGCCGGTAATAATCGATATTGCATCACTGTCTTTTGAGGATGGTGGGGCTCACCACCAGGTTTACAGTAATTGACTCAGCCTGGGCCTTTGGCTAATTCCTTTTCTGTTGAATTTTACAACAGGCACATTTAGTCGAACTGCCCGGGGATTCTGCTGTTGCTCTTCCTCCATACACGTGGGGCTCATTCCCCTTCGGACCGGCAAAGATTTCACAGCTGCAGCTCATTAACTTCAACCTGAAGGTATAAGTCCTTTGGGAAGAAAACAGTGCAGAGCGGTTTTCCCAAGAGTTTGCTTTCCTCTGACATTGTTTTGCATCTGAACTTTTAATTGAGATAGATGTTCACATTAGCCAATGCCCGCTTTTTATTGCAGATTTCTTCTTGAGCAGACAGTGCAGAGAGTGATGGTGTATGAATATGCACACAGACATGCAGACAGTTATGCAAGATGCGTAAGCAGTGGTGGGTTTCAAAATTTTGTACTACCCGTTCTGTGGGCATAGTTTGGTGGGCATGGCATGGTGGGCATGGCAGGGGAAAGATACTGTAAAATCTCCATTCCCACCCCACTCCAGGGGAAGGTTACTGCAAAATCCCCATTTCCTCCCGATCAGCTGGGACTTGGGAGGCAGAGAATAGATGGGGGCAGGGCCAGTCAGAAGTTTTACTACCGGTTCTCCGAACTACTCAAAATTTCCGCTACCGGTTCTCCAGAATTGGTCAGAACCTGCTGAAACCCACCTCTGTGTGTAAGGATACATTCTACCATACAAAGGGAAAGAAACTGTGTTGTGGGCCAGTGGTGGTATTCAGCTGGTTCTATCCAATTCGCGCGAACCAGTACCGGCGGTGGTGGGAGGCTCCACCCACCCACCATCACATCCTGTTTTTGATGCTCTGGGCATGTGTGGAAGGTTGAACGGAAGCGCACTCACATTTGCGAACCAGTAGCGAAGGTAAGTGAATACCACCCCTGTTGTGGGCACAGAGCAGAGCTGGAAGGAAGATGGTGCCAGAGGTCTCAAAATAAATGATAAATAAGGGCAATGCCAGTTTGCATGCATTGTTAGCTGGACAATGAGACAAATTCCACTCAGGATATGCCTTATTGGGAAAAGCAAACTGGTTTCATACTATATCTTTTTTTCTTTCTTGAAAAACATCCCTTTTCTTCCTCAGATAAATAGGGAGAACTCAGAACAGGTCATCTTAAGCATTTGGCACTGATAAGGCAAAAAGTCATTTAATTTTAAAACCATAAAAATTAACCATAAAAACACAAATGGTTCAGGCATGATGTGAAATTGTTTTGAAGATTTCTTTTTAATTTTAAAGGCAGACTGATGTGAAAGGCCAAGTTTACAGACCTACATTGTTTTAACAATAATTAATGCAATTGTATATTCAAATATTTCTGGATTTTAAAAAAAAAGAATGAAGAATCCATTATCTTTGACTAGGGCCAAGGACCTCAAGAGGCTATGTCACATTCCTAAGTGGTCAAGTCACTAATTTTAGCTATTTACTGTAAATCTATGAAAATGCCATGGGAGTCACAAATGAGAAAATAGAAAGAAAAAACAACTTCTATTGGAGAGCAGCTGTAGGCAGGAAGCTAGGCAAGCAGAGAAATTTCAGATAGTTTCCACACCTCATTGACCATAAAAATCACTGACAGGCTAAAGGGGCCTCTCCTAATTTTGTGTCTTCTATAAGCCAGGTTGGCTGTGCTTTCCAAGAGATAAGGCTGTGCAGCACAACAAAGGCAGAAAGGTGTTTTGCACCTTGTGTGATGCATTGTGAGCCCCTGCAAACTCTGAAGGACCCATTTGCCCTGAAATCAAAAGGGTAACACAGCCTTTCAAGGTATTTATCATCACCTATTTTCCTAGGTCTTAATCTCAGCCATTCTCACAATAGATTGTCATATTAACAAAAGGAGACCAGGTTTGGGGTGGGTGGGTTTGACTTTGCTATATTTTAGATTTATGGATGATGTTATTTAAAAATAGTTATAGTAAACAGAGGATACAAGGAACTCTGTAACCCAACTGATTTAAAAATAGTTATAGTAACAGAGTTTACAAGGAACTCGGTAACCCAACTCATATTGGGAGGAGTACTCATAGTAAAAATGTAGATGCAGATAGAGACAAAGATCCAAGAGAGGAGTATGGGAGGCATGCCAAAAAACAAACAAGAATTGAAATATTAAAATGGGCGAGAGATGATGGATAGAAAGAAAATGCTTTTTAATATAATGGGGGCCTGATTAAAAGTTAGAATAAAAGTAGAAATAAGGATACACATCTTTAAATAATAGAATAAAAGCAATAATTAGAGATTGAAAGATGGATTTAATATGTATGTTTAAATAATATGGTGACTGATGTCAAACTCGAGTATTGGGATTATATTTTAATACAATATGTGCATTACATTAGGATTAGTAAGGATGGCCTGACTAAATGGAATACATGAAATAATTAAATGGAAATATTAGAGGTTGAAAGATGGTATTATTATGCATGCTTAAATAACATTGTAATTGGCATTAGAATGGTACATTGAAATACTGAATAACTAAATAATGAAGGACTATATCATAATGCAAATATGAGTATTAATTTTAGGAGTATATAAGCCTAACCAATGTAACAAATAATATTGATATCAGTATTGTTATTTGTATCAAAATGAATGATACCCAGATGCCACACTGTTCATGTATTGATGTTGATGTATATATAAAAATAAAAGAAAAAACATAAAAAAGAAAAGAAAAGAAAATTATCATGAAAGAATTCTGTAAAATGAGAAAGCTCAACCACATGTCACCTTGGATTGTATGTGTTGAGGTCCATCATGGAAAGGTAAGATAATGAAGCCCTGCTAGGTGCAACTTGGTTTAGATCTTCCACACAAAGCCACAAATACACAGATTTGACTATGAACTAAAGTTTATATAAGATTGAAGACAAAAAAGCAAAAACCTGGAAGATTTATTTTAACATGCATTCATTTATCTCCCTGCTCTCCATTTTATGCATGCACCTTCACCTTCATATTAGTCCTTTCTGCAAAAGGTATGTACGAAAAACTGAACACTGAGATAGCAGTGATCAACAACTTGCTGTATTGTATTACCCAAGTAGTTTTGCAATTCAGAGGCAGAGGCCTGTTTTCTATGCCAAGACCCAGTTTTAGTTCTTGATATGGTCACTTAAAACTGAAATAATGGAAGACGCAAAACATATATTACAATAGAAATGGGGAACTTTAACTACCCTGGTATCAACTGGGAGACAAGCTCTGCACCATGTGGAAGATTCCTGAGATCTTGAAATGGGGTGCCAATCAGAGCAGACAGAACCGAGCTCTTTGGAGCAATAGTCTAACTTTATAAAACCGTGATGGCGAACTTATGGCACCGGAAGTGGAGCACGTGAGCTGTAGCCCGTTGCTCTTCTGGGTTCTGGTGCGCCGGCCAGCTGATCTTCACGCACGTGGGAGTGCCGTAAACCAGAAGAGCAGCTGCCCGATGTGCATGCATGCACTGGGAAGATGATCTTCCGGTTTCCAGCAAGTGCATGTGTACCAGCCAGCTGGTCTTCGCGCTTGCATGCATGCCAGAAATCAGAAGACCAGGTGGCTGGTGCGCATGTACCATCTTCCCAACATGCACATGTGCACGAGGAGGCTGATCTTTCAATTTCCTGTGAAGTATGCGCACCAGCCAGCTGGTCGTCATGCAAGCATGCGCACCAGAAACCGGAAGACCAGGTGGAAAACAAGGAACCCGAAAGATCATCTTCCCGGCATGTGCATGCGCCCCTGGGCAGCTGCTCTTCCAGTTTCTGGCATGCACATGCATGCACGCTCCCGTTTCGGCACTTGGTGCCGAAAAGGTTCACCAACACTGTTATATACCGTGTTTTCCCCAAAATAAGACCCTGTCTTATATTTTTCTGAATCCTGAAATAAGTGCTTGGCCTTATTTTCAGGGATGTCTTATTATTTTGGGGCACGTGGAGCAAGATGATGCTCCTCTTGCTGTCTTACCTGATTTCTAGCTCTGTCTCTCTAACCCTAACCAGAAAAAAATGGCGTGGACAGCTGTGCATGCGTTTAAATATTTTTGGGGAGGGCTTATTTTAGCGCATGCACTCAAAAGCCTGATTGGGCTTATTATCAGGGGATGCTTTATTTTAGGGGAAACAGGGTAACATTAACTCCTATGTTTCCTTTGCCTCGAATTTCTTGGTTTTCTTCTCTTTAATGATCTGTTTGCAGAAAATCCAATTAAAGAATTAGTCTAAAGGTACCTAAACATTGAACAAAGGCTTTGAAAAGAAAACCTCTAAAAGTGCCTGAATTATATTTTTTTCATTCTCTGTAGCATTTTTTTCTCGTGTTTTTCCCCATCAGACAAAAAAAATTGCAAAGGCAGCTGTTTCATAAAATTATCTATTGATTTTCAAAAGTAACGTCTGTGTTCCAGACAACGATAAATCTCTGAGATGTAATATACAATGTTTTAGTGTCAAAAAGCAGAATCCACTGACATTGTAAATTCACACTTACTGTATCTTTTCCTATGAAGAAAAGAGCAATATAATTTATTTGAGAAAAAAAAAACCTTGGAGGCAATAGAACCGACGATTAAATCCTTGGTGTACATTATCCACATGAAATTCATATAATAATTTAAATAAAAACAAAAATATAAATTTGTATCTACGGGTGAAAATATTTACAGAGGGCTGGGCAATCATTTTTGTAGACTCCAAATAGACCACAGGGAGGACCAAAATGTAAGATTAAAGATGAATTAGCTGCACTAAGCTTAACTTAATCAAATTCTATTAGCCTTTACTTTGAGAAAATGTGACAAATTCTGCCATTACCCAGCAGAGTAATTTTGGATGGTTCAAAGGATCAAAAAACAGTGATGGCATCCAAAATGTAGGTTCCATTCTTGCTCTAAAGTTATTCAGTTTTTTCTTGTGTACCTGAAGATCTTCATCAAAATCACCAGAAGAACTGAGTGAATGACATCTCCTTTTGCAAAAATACTTTTCAGGCCAGATTAACCATAGTACTAACTGTAGTAATATGACTCACAACGATCAAATTATTAATTCATGAAGGGAATGATTACTTATAAGTGAATGGATTTGTAAATCAAGCATACATAGCTTCAGTCCATTAGGAGAGTAGAGGGAGTGTTTTAAGAGAGAAGCTAAGCTAACACTCACCCTCCATGTGATTTTTCTAGAAAATTAATATTTTTGAAATTTCTCAAGCATTAACAATTAGAAATGAAAAGCGAAATGGCTGAGCTGAATATTCTGTTACTTTCTTGCATTCCATTGCAGCCTATTTATGCAGTGTACTGCAGCTTTGACTAAGTATGTCAATTATAAATTATTTTACATTTGGCAGGTTCATGATTTATGAATAGCAAATTGAAATAATTTATATTTTACCCACCAATATTTGGAGGTTTTTTTAGATTACTACATTGTCTTTAAAATGATGTTGTATAATAGCTTTAGCTGCTGATTCACAAAGCAAAAGAAAAGAATTTAAAAAGGACTTTTTAAAAAGAATTTAAAAAGGAAAAATCCATCAAATTTCCTTGTCTTGAAAATTATTTTCTTCAGTACTTAATTGGATCCTTGGAAGTTTGATTGATTCTCTGAGTTAATTAAAAGCATTCAAAGGTTGTTTGCATTCGTACTTAAACATGTTTGTATGTACCTTTGCTCGATAGATACAATTGACAGTGTGGTGGATATGACTCAAAACTATGGGGCAAATGTTACCTTGAAAATATTTTGAAGTTGTGAGGACAGAAAGATCTAGAAAATAAATTAATGTGTCCTGATCCCGATCCTCTCATGGATGACTTCCAAGTAATTCTGGAAATAAACCTAACCTACTTCAGATGTTTTACTGTATATTATAAAATAGACTTGCCCTTTGGCTAGGCATCAATACCAATATCTGTAGGAAAAACAGGCAGTAGTGCAAATTGTAGCATGTACTGTTTCTTCATGGTGTCTAGAGTGAAAGCTTTCCCACTTGTTCTATCTTAGTTGAAAGCCAATTAATCCCTCCAATGTTGAATCTTTATGACAGGGCTGTCAAAGTCCCGGTCCACAGGCCAAATGTGTCACATGCTGGCCATGCTCACGTCTGGTATAGCAAAGGGGGAAAAAGTCCTGGTACGTCACGTGTTGCCGCTGGGAAATGTGAGTTGACATCCCTGCTTTATGACATGGCCCAGAGTTGTGGAACTCTAGCCTGATCTAAACCATCCTTCTTTTCTACAATGCTCTCTTCTACCTTCCTGGATTTGTGATTCATTGGCTGCCTACTTCTATCCCTGGAACTTGTCTCTTATAGCTACAATTCCAGGCTGGGCTTTGCAGACTTTTAAGTCTGGATTCCTTCAAGTTTCAACTTATATTTCTACCAAGTTTCTACCAGCATTATGTTCTGGCTACCAGACAGAATCTCACCAGGCATTCTACCTGCCTTTGTAGTCATCTGTATTACAATTCCTTCTTCTCACCTCATTGAAAGAAAGGAAGAATGACCAAACTGGAAGGCATGCGATTAAAATAACTTTTGCCTGAGCTGAAAGTCCTGTGTAATAATACTAGAGACCATTTGAATTGAATATGAAAGGTAGAAATCATGAAACCAAATTGCAATAGTAGGTGTGGAATGAGAAGTGTAAAGCCATGGCAGAAATGGAAGGAAGTATGTCTACCAGATCTGGGCTGCAACAATCTGGACAATGACAAAATGAAGGCAAAGAGTGAGTGTGCTCCCTATTTCTTTGTTGCCATCTAGTGGTCATCAAGATTTGGGAATGGATCACTACAAGGAAGTTCATTATAGTAGTATCTTCTATATCAGCGGTGTGGAACTATGGTCCATTTACGATTTGTGAACTTCAACTCCCAGAATTCCTGAGCCAGCTTGTGAATTCTGGTCCAGGAATTGTGGGAGTTGAAGTTCACAGATCGTTAAAGGGCCATAGTTCCACACCCCTGTTCTATATGGTCTCCTGAAAAATAATGAAGGTGTAAGTTAAATACAACATATCCTATCTCTTTCACTTCTGAAGGATAGAGGAAAAGGGTTCTAAACTATATAGATTGCCATTTTTTTCAGGTTTTCCCTGAAGAATGATAAAGAATGACTCTTTAGGACTTCTACATCAGGAGTTTAATACTTAACTACTTCTGATGAAATATGAATCCTGCTTTGGTAAGAGAATTGCTATGTGAGAAAAGACTGATAATAGAGTATGTTTGGCCATTGTAGGTGTCTAGGCAAGATCAATTACTCATTACACAGAATTACTGTTAGATGTAATTTTATAAACCGAATTAACTCAGAGGTTTTGTTTTTTTTAAAGATGGAATTTATTTTCTTAAAGCGTAACTCCTAAGTCATTATAATTTAATAAAAATATGAATGCAATTCCCCCTCATTATAAATAATCTACTCAATTATTCATGAGTCATAATGCCATATTTCTCACTTATTTTGCATTCATTTTCTTTGCAACAACCTAGCCTACGGCACTAATGAATGCAGGACAGATAATAAATCTTGAAAAGTTCAGCTCTAATGGCAAGTTAAGATGATTCAACCCCTTTGAACGCCTAAAATGCTTTTCCAATTACTTTCCAAAGCAAAATAAAGATAGTTCCTTGCATTTTCCTTGATTTATATTTTCTTTGCTATAGGTCAGAGGAAAGAGACAGCGAAGCCCAGCAGGTCCTTGAAAGTATCACGACAGTGAATTTTGGAAGAGATATTAAAGAGCTGGGCTGGTTCTTATTTAACTAATAAAGCCTTTTGCTCTCCTTTTGTCCATTGGTCAGTGATTACATAATAAAAGGAATGATGTAGCTGAGGAGAAGAGCAGCTGGGCCGAAACCAAAGCAAGTGAAAAACATGCAGAGGAAAATCATCCTCAGCGTGATATTTAACATAAGCAATTTAATATTAATGCTTTATGCCTACAGTGATCAGGGATACTTTCACTCCTTGTACAAGAACAAAGCCAGGGATTACAACACCACAGGAAACTGAAGGCATCTGTTAGTTACAAGTTGAAAAATATCACATTAAGTTACTTGCAACCCACAACATCCGGGTTATTCAATTCAAAACTGGAACTCTGTTTTGTCCAGCTGGGGAAATCTCAGAATGCCTTTACGCAGCAGATGTGCTTAATAATGGCTTCTTTTCCTTAGCAACACATAAGATTTAATCTGAACAAATAGGATATTGAAACATTGAATTTAAAAAACGTACGGCTTATGTTGATCAGCGCATCCTCTTGGTTTTAAGCTTCCTGTTCAATCCTCTTAATTTTAATTGCTTTGCATTATCTGTTTTACCTTTTCATTATATTAGTAAGCCAACCATCTCATTGTAACCGTGAGATGGGTGGCATGAAAATTTAATAAATATTTTGAGATTATATTTGATCTTGCATTAATCACAATCAAGATATTTCCCCATATTTCCAGATTCTTTGCTTGTTCTCATGCTAGAAGAATTTATATATCAAGATAATTCACAATCCAACCATTCTTCGGTTGCCACAAACAACCATCCTGATGCAACCTTACTTAACCCCCTGGGTTGAGCCTTCCTTCTGATAATGACTGACCAGGGAAGTTGCTTTTCTGGTATATTCAACAATCAGAGGAGGAATGCTGTACAGTGCTTGTGTCAGAACCATTCAGAACAAACAAGTTGGACTGAAAACAGTATGTACTTTGAAGATACAGTACCAGTAGCACTTAGACTTATATACCGCTTCACGGTGCTTAACAGCCCTTTTTTAAGCAGTTTACAGAGTCAGCATATTGCCCCCAACAATTTGGGTCCTCATTTTACTGACTTCGGAAGGATGGAAGGCTGAGTCAACCTTGTGTTGGTGAGGATTGAACCCCCAGCAGTTGGCAGAACCAGCCTACAATATTGCACTCTAACCACTGCACCACCAAGGCTCTTACATGCTATTATCATTAGTGCAATATCAATGTTCGCAAGACAGTGGTCAATTACTGTACTCATATACAGATAATCCTTGATTTAAAACCATTAGTGACCATTTGCTGTTACAACAACACTAAAGTAACTTATGAGAGATCCTTTCACTTAAAACCGCTTCAACATCCCCATGATTATGTAACCAAAATTCCAATGCTTGGCAACCAGCATGTATTTACAATGGTTGCAGTGACAACCAGGGGTCGTGTAATCACCATTGGTCAGCTTCCCACCTGTCTTCCAATGAAAAAAGTAAATAGGGGAAGCCAGATTCACCTAACAACCATGTGAGTCACTTAACTGTGGCCAAAAAAAAAAAAAAAAAAAAAAAAGATTGTAAAATTGGGCATAATTCACTTAACAACCTCCTCGCCTAGCAACAGAAATTCTGGTCCCAGTTATGGCTGTAAATCGAGGACTACCTGTAACCGGATTGGTCCACTTACCTTGTAGTAGAAGAGAAAGAATCCACAGAAAAGGCTGTATAAATCTGCTGTAAGAAGGGAGAGGTTGACTGCTGTAGCGCTCGTCTTCTT
The DNA here is from genome assembly GCA_022577455.1 of Arizona elegans. Taxonomy (NCBI): domain Eukaryota; kingdom Metazoa; phylum Chordata; class Lepidosauria; order Squamata; family Colubridae; genus Arizona; species Arizona elegans. The sequence goes on along the minus strand of JAKOOJ010000001.1, from coordinate 238,143,624 downwards.
AATCACCACAGGCATGAAGCTATAGAGGCCAAACATGCAGGCGCTAAAGCCAACATACAGTAATCCTATAGGAAGGAAGGAAAGAAGGAAGGAAGGAAGGAAGGAAGGAAGGAAGGAAGGAAGGAAGGAAGGAAGGAAAAAAAAATGATAAGCAGTCAGTACTGTCTTGCCCAGATTTTCTGAAGGCAACTTTTCTGCTGAGAGAAACAAACCTTGGAAGATTTCTAATTGCCCAAGGTATGCCAGGAGAGAGGGAAGGTAGCCTTAATTTATTTGTGTCCTGAGGTGTCAGAGTCATCTGAGACATAATCCAGGGAAAAAAATAAATCTTACCTTCAGATATGTACTTGCCGGGAATGGAATAAACAAAGTGAGAAAGTGGCCTGGCGTGAGCTTTCAACATCACAACACATGTTCTCATCCTGACTTTTCTGAAAAGGCTGCTGTGTACTTGGCTACCTAAAGTACAGCTGCCTTGAAATGTTACAAGAATGTCATTCTTGGCCCTCGTTTGATAATTTATAATCTTCCAGTTTTCACAGTCACTGTCTACAGTTCTAACACTCTGCCCTCACCCTCCCTGGCTTCGATATTCTGTATTTGTACGACGTTACTACAAGAATGATAATCATAGCAAAGTGATCATATGTACTACAGTCACAAAAAATAACAATATCCCCAGATTTAGAACTAATAACAGAAATTCAAAAGCAAAGTTATTCACAAGAATTAACAACACAAAGGAGATCAACAAGTGGCAACATCTCCCCTTTATTTATTTGTATCCGGCCTTTATTGTTTTGATGAATAACCCAAGATGGCAAACATACCTAATACTCCTTTCTCCTCCTATTTTCCCCACAGCAACAATCCTGTGAGATGGGTTGGGCCTAGAGATAGTGACTGGCACAAAGTCACCCAGCTGGCTTTCGTGCCAGTAACTGAAAGTAGAAACACAGGTTTTCAAAATACTCTGCTCAGTTGGGCAGGAAAATCAAAGAAAGGAAGAAGACCTCGCTCAAGCATGCTTCTGGAGATCATGCTAAACTGTGTCTCAAAGCTGTACATAGGTAACTCCAAAGAAACCTAGAGCAAGATTCCTGTAAAGCCTCCAAAAACAGTTACCAAATTATCATGTTTAATCAGTGGTGGGTTGCTCCCGGTTCGGTCCGGTTCTTGTGAACCGGTAGTAAAACCGGCAGAAGGCTCCGCCCACCCATCCGCATGTTGTCATAGACAATCTGCGCATGCGCAGAAGCCTGCACATGATCCCGTTATGAACTGTTGGTAAAGGTAAGTAGAACCAGTGGTGGGTTGCCCCCGGTTTGCACCGGTTCTATAGAACCAGTAGTGAAACCAGTGGGAGGCTCCGCCCACTGACCCCAACATCATCAGAACGCTTCTGTGCATGTGCAGAAGAGTGCACGCATGGCCCGGTTGTGAACGGTAGTAAAGATAAGTAGGACCCACCCCTGAGTAGAACCCACCCCTGTGTTTAATGTAATAGAAGGGGAAAAGAATAATATTAATAATATTAATTGTATTTCATTGGAATGATACCATATCCAAGCTATCAGGGATGTCCAATCTTGGCAACTTTAAGACTTGTGGACTTAAACTCCCAGAATTCTCCCAACCAGTCATGGATACCCTTGTGATACATGTAAGTAAAATCAACTTAACTTTAATGATTATCCTAGCTCTGTCCACTCTAGCCCGCAAAATGTTGCATCTCACTGATTTAGCATAAATGCCTAAATGGAATCCAAAATCAAGTGATCTCTGCTCTAACAAAATATCTGCTTTTGCTAATTGAATGATAGCAAAAATGTGCTTCAGAGGCTACCTGTTTACAGACAGGTGAAGCTGGAGGGCCTTTGCCTCACTGCTGCTGGTGATTAGTTAGTTCACGCCACCAAACATATTTCTCTCATTTCTTCTTAAAAGGGGAACGAGTCCCAGAAGCCTTGTAAAAATCTCAACTGCGTGATAAAAAAGACCAGTCATGCTTTACATTGATCCGTGTTCAATTTAGGAGCCATATTGAACAAAGCAGGAAGATCTTTGCAACTGAGGGTAATAGCAGATGTGCACAGCTTCATTAAGGTTTGGGGATAATCAGAGGAAATGATGAGGGAAGACCCAATGGGAGCAATGGTCGAGTGTGTCATTTATAATTGCAATCCTCAGCTATTGCCTCTGTAACCAGTTAGCTTAAGGAGCTCTTCAAGCTGCTGCTGTTGATATTCATTTGGAAAGGAAGCTAACTAGGAGCTGTTGAGGCCCATTAAGCATATTACCTCCCTTATTCCTCATTATAAGGGCAGTTGGGCTCAACGTGCCTTTTTACATTAACTGCCATTTGTAGCCTTCTAATGCAGATGGCATCAAATGCCATCTTTACTGTAGTACTTAAGAAATGAGCCTCCTAGACAAAACCATTTGCGTAGCACAGCAGTGGAGTATACAGATAATAGTTTCTTCAGCTGGAAAAAAAAATAGTACAAAAATTGCACCCCCTAGTACCGGAATGGGACAACTTGCCACAGCCAATTCACCACAGCCAATTCACTGCAGGACAACTCGCCAGGGCCAACTTGCCATGGGGCAACTCACTGTGGGACAATTTAACAATTCTATTTAATTATTTAAAATGAATAAAAAAATAATTTAATTTTTGCCATTCAAATTTCATTCTGTCCCTCATTTTGCATCCTTTCTTCAATGATTCTATTCCACTAGTTGGCAAATGGGCCATTTCCGGCCTCCAGAGGGTCTCCCCGGGGGGGCGGTTGGGGGGGAAGCTGTTTTCATTCTCCCCAAGCTCCTAGAAAGGCTCTGGAGCCTGGGGAGAGAGAAAAACGAGCCTACCGGGCCCACTGTGCCAGGAGCGGGGCATGGGGCGTGGGGGCGCACACACATGTGTGGGGGCGGGATGCATAGAATTATGGGTGTGGGCACATGTGCGTGCAACCCCCCTCCCCCCTGCTCCTGGCACGCGATGGCAAAAAGGTTAGCCATCACTGCACTAGTTCTTTGATATTAAAGTAACTTTTATCATGTGGTGAGTTGTCCTGTGGCAAATTGGCTGTGGCAAGTTGTCCTACAACGAGTTGGCTACAGCAAGTTGGCCATGGCAAATTGTCATAGCACGCACACTCCCAGTCCAGCCTCCTCTCACACATTTTTCCAATTCTTGTACAAGCTGTAAAAAAACCCTCTTAAACAAACTTCAAGAGGTTAGCAGTGGGCAGAAACAGAAGTTCCTTTATTTTGTAGGTGGGAGCCAAGTAGGGAGTTGTTCTGTCTCCTCTTCATTTTAAGATTGTTGGGGTTTTTTTGCTTTAAGTTAAACAAACACACACCTGAGTGGGTTTTTTTTTTAATCAAGAAAGAGAAAAGCAAAAGAATTGGCCATCAGACTATATTTAGCCAATTCTTAGAAAGTAAAGGAAAGTTTCTCTTGCCCATCCCACTAAGAAATGTGAAAAAACTCACATGCTCTCAATTTCTGTTTGCTTTGCTTTTAATGTGCGCATCATCATAAACAGAGAAAATTAATGAAAGTGGACTACTTAATCATTATTTATGAAGCAAAGCAATCAAATTGAATTATAAACTATAGTTTATAATCAACCATGACTAGTTTATGTACAACACAAAACCATTGATGCCTACCACAGTAATTTGCAGATCCAAAAATATTTTAGTATTATTCACTGATGGGAATACAAATTTAACTAGTTGCCCTTTGATTAGCTCAAAAAACTGTCAGTGATGTGGTTGCCACATGTCACTAAACTATAAACTATGATTTGAAAACCCAATTTCAGCATGTTGATGAACCCAGCTAGCATTTACCAACTTTTCAACTTAAGCTCAATTCATTATAGACTGCAAAAAAGATAAATTTTCTATATGTTGTTTTCAGGCCTATATGGAGCTAAACCAGGGGTGAAATGCTACCCGTTTGCACCAGTTCGGGAGAACCAATAGCGGCGGCGGCGGGTGGTTCAGAGAACCGGTAGCAGGGGCAGTGCGAGGCTCCGCCCACCTGCCCGGACATCATTACTTCTTGGTTTTAACTAGGAAGTAACCTGCTTTTTACCTTCTGCGCATGCGCAGAGGGTCCAAAATTGCACGTGACGTGCGCGCACACTTCCAAACCAGTAGGGAAGGTAAGTAGATTTTACCCCTGAGCTAAACCAAGATGTTACCACCACTGTCATTTAAGCAATGCTATAATCTCAAACACAGTTTATTTTCTGAACAATAAGTAATAGCAAAGTAACTTCTAGTCTTACCTATTTGCCAGTCCCAGGGAACTTTTAACAATTCTTTGTGTTCCATTATAGCACTGAGAGGAAAAATAAAGAAATGTTTTGATATGGGAAATTCTAATTATTTCCATTTATTTCCACAAAGTGAAGTAAATATATATATTGTTAAAACAGAGGAAATCTCATGCTCGTGTTAGTTACTACCAGATTTGTACAAACAGCTCTCACTTTCTCTCTGTATTTGAAATGTAATTAGCAGAGTAATGAGAGTTACTAACACAGAGAGCTATGTTTTTTTAAAAAGTTTTTTATTTTTATTTTTCATAAACACATTTACATGTACTGTTATTTCCATTTCCATTTTTCATTCATCTTTTCTTTTAACTTTCATTTTTAATTTTTACTTTTTCGGGGCTGCTCTTTTACTCTTTACCTTTACTCCAACCTTTCTTCTTCTCCTTCCCTGTTTCTCCTCCTACTTCCTTCGTTCTTCCTCTCCTTCTCTTTCCTACTTCCCCTTCTCTTCCCCCACTCCTCTCTTCTTCCCCCCTTCTAACCTTCTCCTCTACTCCTCTTTCCCCACCCTCTTCTTCCTCTCCTTTTCCCTTTTTTCTTTCTCCTCTTCTTAACACAGAGAGCTATGTAACGGCAGGAGTAGCCTCCTCTGTGAATGAGGAGAATAATGTAGAAGGAACCTTTTTCCTCACAGAAAAATTCCAGGTACTACCTCAAAACAATGTCTAGTTATAATAGTGTATTAGCAATTGTAATAATGCTAGCAATAAAGCCTCTGTAACATTATATGATTGCCCAAGTTAAGTGTCTGTTTCTATATTATCTTCTATTAATTTTTCTGATAGAAGGTAGGAGAATGTGGGGAGAATGGAAAGAAACAGATACATGCCTCATAGAATGAAGCATTATATTAATGTTGTTACTGGTGAGAGATCATAATTTTGTCTTGATGTTGGAATGAAAGTACCAAAAAGTTATTAAAATAAAAGGACTGAAATCCTCGATATTACTGAAAAAGTTGATCTCTCTTATATTGATTAGGCAGGGAAAGAATGCATGTCCATAATACGTAGAAATGTCCCAGCACAGTGTCCAGATCAGTTTCACTTTGATTTAACCCTTTGGCAATGGAGAAAATTAAAGGTAGTCCTCAACTTATAACCATAATAGAGGCCAGATTTTGTGTCGTAAATTATGAAGCTCAGTAGTTGCGGGACCCATGTGCCCAACTTAACCTTACAAACTTTTTTTGCAGCACGGGTTAAGTAAACACAGTTGTTAAGCAAGTGCTACAGATGTTAAGTGAGCCAATGCATTCCTGCGGGTGGTTTTTTTTTTTTTTTTTTGCATGTGTACAGTATATAACAGATCCAAGACTTAGTCTGTCCTTTTCCTCCAAAAATTTGCTTTTATTTTTAAAAGACACTTGAATGTCATTACAGCTGTTGAGAGCTAATGTAATATAGTGATTAGACATTGAACTATGATTGAAAAGCATTAGGTTTAAATCTCTACTGGTCCTGTTTGCTGCTATGAACATTTTAGGAGAATAAAAATGAAGGAAAACTAATTTGACCACCTTTTTTTTTTATGTGACCCATCCAGTAATTTATTGACTGATACAAAGTTTAAAAAAAACTTTTCTATTTAGCAAACAGAAATTTTATTTTTGAATGAAAGAATAAGAAAGCAAGGTAGAATGAGTGGACTGGATGATCTGACCGTTCATGTTGAGAAATCTATAGGAAAAAACACAGGAACAAATGGAACATGAGAGAAGATGGTTGTGGATCTTTCTCTATTTGACATGGCAGGATGGAGTCGATGCCTCTCTTTACTTACAGCTGAATTCCACTGAAGAAGGAACCAAAGAGTCCAATCATCCCTAGGAACTCCACTCTACTCAGATTTCGTACGATGTACTCCTCACAGACATTGGAGATGCCATAGAGAGTGGCTCCACCTAGTACTAGAAGATCACCTATCAGTTTATTTTCTCCTAGGAGCAAAAAGAATTGTAAAAAAATATATATCACAATTTGCTATTAGAAGCTGTACTTCATTCTTTCAGAAACACTCATTGTGAGTTTTATACCAAAGAGTTCTGGCTACCATGACTGAGTCCTCCTCTCTGCAGGCAAAGGTATTCAATCCATGCACATGGAAGTTATATCATAGAGCAGGGATGTCAAACACGATTTCATTGAGGACTGCCTCAGGGTTGTGTTTGACTCGGGGGCGGGCGTGGCTGGGATGGGTGTGGCCAGCTCAATGTCACTTGTGTCAGGGGTGCATGTGGTGGCCCGAGAGCTCTGCCAGCAAATACAGGCTTCCGAGCTCCGTTTTCGGCTGCAACAGCCTCCTGGAACCCTCTGCTAGCAAAATGGAGCTCCCAAGGGCTACACGCAGCCCTTCCAAGCTCCATTTTCACTGGCAGAGGCACCATGGGCCGGTTCTTCATTGTTTCCAGGGCGGAAACTTTATAAAGTGAATTGTGGCTCATAAAACAAATGGGGGGAAAATTCTACAGCCTTCCATAGGCTGTTTGGAACTCCAGGTGTCACAGGATTCCCACAGTGGTCTTAGCCAGCATGCACACTAGTGAGAGGTAATGGTAAAAATAGTTTAGCAAGATCCTGAGGGCCACTTCTGACATCATTAGGAAATTCATTATTTTCTCAAGGTGCCATGTTTCCACATGCAGACATTTCCAGGGAACTTGGAAACAACAACAAAAAGCACACCATTTCCTTCTGATCTGCAAAAACGTACCTGCTCCTTGCTGTCTTCCAACAAGAACATCTGTTCCTGCCATGCAGCCCATGCCCAGAATGCACACCACAATCCCGATGAAGTGCACTGCTTTGTATCGCACCAGGAGGAAGAACCAAGAAAGTAAGATCACAACTGGAATCACAAAACAATCTAGGAGCTATAGGGAAAAAAAAAAGAATAATAAGGAAAGAAAGCATTCTGGATGGGAGTTTTTGAATGGAGGATAATCATATAGATAATTAATCTATATGTAATGGTATATGGCTATACAAGTATATTACTCTCCACTTTCATTAGCTTTGGTTATTTAGACATAGGTCTATGTAATATAGACATATATTTTCAGCTGATATATCAGTGAAGAATAAAACAATGTTTTATAACTTAGTGGTAATAAGTAAATTACTTCCAGGTATTTTAAACTCAAGTTCTCATTAATTTTGGGCAGTGCGATGGCTCACCAGTTAAGACATTGAGCTTGTCAACAGCCAGGTTTGAGACCTGAGCATCATGCAATGGGGTGAATGCCCATCTTTGCCTAGTTCCTGCCTATTTAGCAGTTCAAAAGCTTGCAAATGTGAGTAGATAAATATAACACTTTGATGGGGAGGAAATAGAGCTCTGTGATGTTATGCTGGCCACATGACCATGGAAACATCTTCAGACAGTGCGGGCTCATGGCCTTGAAACAGAGATTAGTGCCACTCCCTATAGTCAGCAACAAGTACAGTAAAATTTGCAGGGATGCCTCTCCTCTCCTCTCCTCTCCTCTTTTCTCCTTAACCTAGCCAATAAGATAATTGGAATTATGGAGACAGTAGTAGAAATAAATCTGCAAGATATCTGAGTGTCTAATTCTTGCCTCTGCTGCACTTGCTTATGCTGAAAAGGATTGAAAAGAAGGCAAAGCCAAGAAAAGGCATCGCAGAAAGAAAAGAAAACCCAACACATAACTATGGATTAATCAAAGTAAAGTTAGAAGAAGAAGAAAAAAAAAAGCCGATTTGTTTGCTTATTTTTTGCTTTACTCCTATAAGAAATGTGGGTGCTTTACAAAGACAGCTATAAAACACATAAACAATAAAATACATAAAAAGTTGCCTCCTAAATTGTAAGAGAAAGGAAGCTTGTTTCCACTCTAAAGATAATATGTTCCAAATACTGATTTTAAAGGATGAGCCATGTATTATAAACTATAATACATAGTTTAGCTTCAAAAATTTTTTAAAAACCACTTAATTGTTACTGATCAGTGTCTGCCTTTCTGGATACCAAGAAAATCAGCTACCAATACTTTTCTCAAAGATCAACATGCTGTACAATTCAGGGCATGCCATCTGAAGTCCAAGAGATTGATCTCATTTTATTTTGTTTTGCTTTGTTTTGCTTGTTGATTAACAATTACAGACAAAGAGAAGCCTAATTATATCAAGTACTTTTTACCATATGTCACAGTCTCTCCATCTCTTTAAGTGCTAAATTTAATATCATTAAAATAAAAATGATACAACCAACTTAAGGAATGGCATCAAAATAAAAGCCAACAAACAGACATGTAGACAATATGCCACCCCCAAAGCAAAACAAAAACAGCCAAAAGAAACATGCCAAAGCCTGTCTATGCTCACACATTTCTTCTTCAACACTCTCACCTATGAACAAACAACCAACACCATTCCAGAAGTTCACACCAGACCAGGGGTGAAATCCTACCAGTTTGCTCTGGTTTGCACAAACCGGTAATGATAAAAACTACTGGTTCAGGCGAACCGGTAGTAAAAAAAAAGCGACTGGTTCAGACAGACCGGTAGTTAGCTACCTGTTTGGTTGAACCAGCAGTTAAAAAAGCTACCGGTTTGGGTGAACCGATAATGATAAATACTGGTTCAGGTGAACCAATAATAATAAAAAAAAGCTACCGGTTCAGATGAACCTGTAGTTAGCTATCGGTTTGGTTGAACTGGCAGTTTTAAAAGCTACCAGTTCGGGCGAACCAGTATTTCTGACGATCAGCTGTGCAGCGGGGTTTAGCTTTGCTAGAAAGCAGGAAATCCTGCTTTCTAGCAAAGCTAAATCGTGCGCCACAGCTGATCCTCCCCCTCGCTTCTACTTACCTTCCCAAGCCTCCTTTTGGTGCATACTGTGCATGTGCGTGCGGTATGCAGCGCGCATGCGTGGCCAGTGAACTGGTAGCAAATTGGTTCAGATTTCACCCCCCAAATTTCATCCCCAAACAGGCAGCTTTCCCATCTTCATACGCCATAGGCAGAGCTCACACATTTGACAGCTAGCAAATTACCTCCCCAAAATTTATGTATAATACACAAATACCATCCCAGAAACATTCCCCAAAACATATACATACATATAGGGGAAAAATCCTTCTCGCCCTTATTGGTGCTGTGTGTCTTCCTTAATCTTGGGTCATCTATCAGAAACTGGGAATCTAAGTTATTCTAGAATTGCACTCTGCACTTATATTCTAGGAGTGTGTGTGTGTGTGTGTGTGTGTGTGTGTGTGTACAGTGCTAAAATAGCTTAAATTCCCAGTTTCTGATAGATGAGCCTTTCCTTTTCACTCCCCCCTCCAAGCCTCTTTGTGACAGTGCCTGTTAATTAATTAATGAAAAGAAAGGAAAAAGATATATGTTTTTGAAACTAAGGGACAAAAGAAGGATGAAATAGATACGATCTAATACAAATACAATACAATAGAATGAATGAAGGTAGTCTGCTCTTTTGGAATATAAATGATGAATAACCACAGAGAAGTGAAAGTGTAGATTTATTTATCAATGAAAGGGCTAAATGTCAGGAAGTATGAGCTGGTGTCATCTCAGTTGTTGTTCAGACATCTGAAAACAGGATTTATTAGTTTGTGATAATAAAAGAGCAAGTTATGAGGTTTGGGCAACATGCTGAAAAATTATTCTGTTCAATGACATGATGGACTGGGTGAAAATGAGATGAGAAAGGGCAGAAAAAGTGATCAGGCCATTCAAAGACCCAAGAATGGATAAGAAAATTATATGCTTAGAAAAATATCTTTATTTCAATTATGTCATTTAAATTCATTTATTTATTTAATGTATGACAAATACATGGATTTATAGTAGTTCAAATGTTAATATCCAGTCCACCCAGCCATTCAAGGACAGGGTGGTCTATGTCGAAAAAATCAGACATTGGACTGGTATAAGCTCTTGATGGACATTCGGACACAATGTGGTGGATATTTTGTCAAGGAGCACCACAGTCACACTGAGGGGTAGGGACAAGATCCCACTTAAACAATGAGTCCTGGCAGACACCATGTTAGGTATGGATCCTGTTCAGAGTTGACCAAAGCTGGCGAGGAAGGTCAAAACCTGGCACCTTTTGTGGAGGGTCATCTATGTAACTGCCTGTTTCTGGGTGTTCAGCAGCCCATTTGGCTTTCCACTGTGTGTTGATGTCAAAATTGTTAGACAGCTGTTGAGCAAGTGCCAGAGAGGGCTTCCTGGATTTAAGCCTGCCAATTGATAGGTGAGGAAGATCAGCGTGCACAGGAAGAAGTGGGTTTCTCATAATTTTATTGTACTTCTTCACTAAGGCTTCCTGCCTTCATGGAGCTGGTGGTACAATGTGGCTCATGATGGGAAGCCAGCAGGTAGGAGTAGATTTTATGCAATATTTAAGCATAAGACTATTTGTACATAAAAGTTTATTTATTCGATTTTTATCCCAAGTGTATTATTTTTAAAAAATAACTCAAGGCATCCAGCATACTTAATACTGTACTCCTTTCTTCTTCCATTTTACCTATAATGATTCTGTAAAATGGGTTAGGCTGAGAGATAGTAACCACAAGATCAGCCAGTCAGTTTTCATTTCTAAAGCAGAAATATAACTCACAATCTCCTGTTTTGTTTTGTTTTGTTTTGTTTTGTTTTGTTTTGTTTTGTTTTGTTTTGTTTTGTTTTGTTTTGTTTTTTTAGGCCAGCACTTTCACCACTTCACCAAACTGGCTCTTTAGTTACGACAATGTAATCCCAAGTAAATAAGAAAGACTAAGATTAAAAGGGGCAGAATGATTTGATAGGATGCAGATGTAACTAGGTAAGGTAAAGATAAAGAAATCCCTGCAGATTTTACTCTGCTAGTCATTGCAGACTATAGGAGGTGGTGTTCTTCTCTGTTTCAAGGTCATTGAGCTAGTGATGTCCAAAGACATTTCCATGGTCATATGGCCAGCATGATGTCCTGGAGCACTGTTACCTTCCCACTGAATTGGTGTCTATTTATCCACTCAAATATGTAACTAGAGAAATGTTAAAATATGAATCTGATCTATTTATCAAGTTGCTTATGTGTGACTTGATTAACATGTGGGAAAATTACATTTGTTCTTGATGATTGGAAGAATGCTGTTATTGTTCCCTCTTTTGTTTATTTATTAGATTTATATCTTGACTTAGTTCAGGAGTGCAAGAAGATATATAACAGCCTCTTTTTCTATTTTTCTCTTTAAAAAATCCTGGAAGGTGGTTTGGTTTTGAGAAAGACCAATCCAAGGAACTTCTATGGCAGAGAAGGTGACTTGAACTTGGCTCCCTGCCTGTCCTCCATCAATACAACACTGAGAAATGGGTGAACATTAAAATGAAAACTCATTGTATGCTTGTTGATTTAGAGAATGCATAGGACAAGCAAATAGGTTTGAATTATGGATATTTGTGGGTGAATATAGAATTCAAAGTTGGTTGCTGATTAAGAGTGGTCAATGGTGGAAGGAAAGATTATGTAAGTATCAGGAATGCTGAGTAGATGTTTTGTTTTCAACTCTGGATAGAGTGTAAAGTTGCTTAGTGTATTTGTGGCTAAATGTACAGTAGAAAGAATGTGATGGCATTAACAGTGTGTTGGGGATGTGATCGTACATGTCATTTTGGTATGGTGCTCAGTTGTTGGCTGGGAAACTGAATGTTCTTTGGTGAATGCTAGACAGATTATATGATGCAATGGCTCTTATAGACCTGACAACCAATGCATCAAACCGCAGGATAGTTGTAATGCAGTTTATGTAAATCACGGGTGTCAAACTCGCGGCATCACATTGCCATCATATGACATATCATGATATTTTACCCTTTTGCAGATCTGGGGTAAGCGTGATTTGCGCGTGATGCATCCGGGCCATGGGCCACCAATTTGACACCCCTGAATTGTAAATGTAAGGGCAAAGTAGACAACCCGGTTTGTTACAGAGACTGGTTCCCATGTTAGCATCATTGTCCTCTGTTTCCTGTTGCTTTTCAGAATTTATTTCCATTGGATAGTTGTCTGTCTGCACCCAGTACCTGAGAAAAGCAGTGTCATTGTCCAGTATGACTGTAGCTGATTAAAAATGCATTTGAAAAGCTTGAATGGTGAGTTACAATATAGGTGACACCCAGTGATGTTTTGTTTTGTTTTTGTGGTCTGTTTTTTTTTTAATAATCCATCCTGTGAATAGATTGGGATCTACTGATAATGTTGTTTATCCTGAAAGTAAATGATGAGTAGGTATTGCATACATGTTTGTTCATGTCCTTTATATTTTCTCTGCTTCATTGACAGACTGAAGCATAGTAAGCCACAAGAGCAGCAGAGCAGGAAACTAGAATCTCCAATTATCCCCCTTTTTTGTGAATCATTTGGGGATGTTAGAGCATCAGATCATGCATTAAACAATTACCCTCCTTCTCTCCCCAAGCATGTTGCTTCTCTTGGAAGCAATCAATTACTTGAGATGCAAAGAATGTGGGATTTTATTGGGATGTGATTTGCTGCAGGGCAAACATTGGCTAAAAGTGCTAGACTAAAAGCTGGAAAATTTCTAACCTTGCCTTAGGCACAAAAACCAATTAGTAGTCATTCCATCTCAGTCATTGGAAGAAGATACTGGCAAGACATTTCTGAATGTTCATGTGTCTTAATGTTTATAACATTTAAAAACTAAATCGGATGTAGAATTTAATTCTAATGGAAACTATTCTTGGACTAAATCTAATACATGGGATCTTGCCACATCCAACATGTATGTTTTAGGGGTTTTATCTTAATTATTAATTATATCTGATGTATAATTTGTAGTAATGATTTAATATATGGGTTACTATTTACAGTCTTTTTTATTATTTGAACTGTGTTAACCAAACATTTTTAGATTAAAACTCTAGAAGGATATGTGAGCTTTGATTAGAAAACAGATCTAAAATATCTTGCATTATCATAAGCTTCTAATGATGTATTGAAATATTGGTTTTATAATATTACAGAATTATTGCTTATTCATCCCTACTTCACTGCCTAAACCTCTTCTGTTTGAATCATCTATTTCTTATATTTTTCCAAAATAAATAACAATAAAATGGGGAATAAAAGTTAAAAAAAAAACATTTTGGCTGCTTTCTATCTTAGTAGCATCATTGAGTGACCAAAGTGTTATTTACGAGACCACCTGCTGCAACCGATAACCTCCCACCAACCAATACGCTCTCACAGAGTAGGCCTACTCATAGTACCATCATTAAAACAATGTTGTCTAGTAGTTCCAAGGGAGAGAGCCTTCTCTGGGGGGGGCACCTACTCTTTGGAACAAAATACCCCCTGGAATACGAATAATCCCAGATCTTTGCACTTTCCGACGTGCCCTGAAGACCTTTCTGTTTCAACAAGCAGGGCTAGCATAAACATCTCAATTCTATGCCAAGGTCTTAGCAGATACACTAAGTTGACTAAATTTATTATTTACTGTTTATAAAAAAAAAAAATGTATGTATATGAAATCTTACTCTGTTCACTGCCCTGAATCCTTTGGGAGAAGGGCGGTATAGAAATTCAATTAATAATAATAATAATAATAATAATAATAATAATAATAATAATAATAATAATAATAATAATTATTATTATTATTATTATTATTATTATTATTATTATTATTATTATTTAGCAGTTCAATAGTTCCATTTGATATCCCTTGTGGGTCCTTTCCATGGACATTTTTTCTGAGCACAAATTAACTGTTTCTATAGTAGAACTATTTAGCTCCTCTGAATAACATACCTACATTGTTTCATAGGGAAATTTTCACTCTGTCTTCTCTGGGGCAATCCAGTGGTCCTTGTATTTTTAGAAAACAGGGTGGAATATGTGTTGTCTGCACAATTTTCCATAATATTCATGCAGCAATATTTGGACCCCATTTGGACTCTAATCTTCTAAAAGGATGGGGCCCTTGTCTACTCTTGGAAACTCAACCTCAGAACTGCAAGATTTATCCATCCCATCTCATCATTTGGAAAAAGTGTGAGGTTCAGATTCACTTTTCATAGTATCATAATTATAAGGAAAACCAAAACATAAAGATATTGTTAATATTATGTTTTATCTTTTTCCTGAAATTTCTAGTTGAGCTTAGAAGAAAAATTGAAACACTTTGTTGTTGGTTTTTTTTTTTTTTTAAATTGATTTATATGCCGCCCGGAGACTCAGGGCGGCTTACAATGCATTAAGCAATAGCCTTCATACTTTTGTATATTTATACAAAGTCAGCTTATTGCCCCCACAAACTGGGTCCTCAATTTACCTACCTTAGAAAGGATGGAAGGCTGAATCAACCTTGAGCTTGGCGGGATTCGATCTTACTTTAATTGCAGACAGCTGATGTTAAATTACAGTGCCTTTGTCTGCAGTGCTATCCAGGCTCCTTGTTGTTGTTGTTGTTGTTGTTGTTGTTGTTGTTAATATTATAATATGCCCTATTTTTTTTTCTTGAAATCCCCAGTTCAATTTAGAAGGGAAGCTATTACTCAGAACTCCATCTTTCTCCCCACAAGAGGTCAGTGGTGTCAACTGCTTAAAATCTCAGGTAATGACGGTTTATTCTCTGGAAAAATTGTGGTACATCAAGCTTACATCTCATCCTTATATTTTATAAATTCAGTAATACATATCTATGCAGACTTTTTCTGTCTCTGTGGTTTCCTGGTTTAAAACAGAACAAGGAAAAGGGAGAAGAGCAAGTGACAGAGAGAGCAAGGGGAGAGTGAGATGCTCATAACACCAAGTTTTGAAAAGGAGAGCGAAGAAATAGTGAAAACAACTTGAAGAAAAATGACTTTACAACAAAAGTTTATGTTGTATATTGAGATGAGTAAAAAAATTAAATCCGTGAATTTGTGTGGTGCTTTAATAAAAAGGGATAGAAATAATTTGAATTTTTAAAATGAATGTGAGAGAAAGCTAAACTTGAATATTTATTTACATAGGTATTGAATAATTAATTCTTGAGAGTCTAGGTTTCGGTTTTTATGTGTCTAACAAGTAATTTGTCATCTCTTTTCTTTTGACAAAATTCCTAAAATTTACTAGAGAGGCTGATACAGCATGATTCTCTTATGCATCTAGTTATGACACAGTTTTGGATTGAATTTTTATTAGAAATTACCACAAATCTCAATAAATGGGAAAGAATTTAAGAGACCCTAACATATATAAAGCAAGGGTACTGCTTACTCTACCAAAAACACCTAATTCACTATTGCATGGCAGGTTCATTCTTTTGATCTGGGGAAATCAAGAGAAAATATGGGAAATTTCAACTCCAGCCTCTCTTCTTTCTAAGCAGGAGCCAATCTGAGCCGGTTTTAAAATCTAGTGATGGAAACCTCACTCCATGTCTGTGCAAGGCTGCTGAACTGGCAGTGTGTAAATTCGTCAAATGAGTATCCTCCACTGAGTCCTAAGACAAACTCTGGGTACACAAGACTTAATTGTTTGTGGAGATTCTCAGTCATCCAGGTCATGGTTGTCCCAAAGATACTTTTTCAAGAGGAACTAGACTTTGTTTTTCCTTGAAGATGTTTTGCCCCTCATCCAGGAACTTTCTTCAGCTTCTTGGGTGAGAAGCGAAATGTCTCCAAGGAAAAAACAAAGGAAGTCCAGTTGCCTTTTGAAAAAACCACTTTTGGGACAAGACTTAATACTTTTTTTATTATTGGTTTATCCTGTGTTGTTAATGTACACTTGCCGTTGGGGCAGTGTGATTCTTTGCAAATGGAGACAAAACAACTACTGTTTTATTTTAAATGAATTTTAAAAATTTAAAATATCTCTTGCAGTGCACGTACATTGGCGTATCCATTCATGTAACATCATTATTTGAAAGAGCAGTTTTGATATCAATAAGGGTAATGCTGATCTTTACCAATATCAAAGCAAAATGCTGGTCAGCATGCTTCCACTGATGTTCAGAAAGCAACATTTGTGCTGATTTTCCATCACTGATTCCTCCATCTTCAACAATACTCTGTTGTCACATTTGAGCAGTTCTCTTATGCTGCCTCCAAGCAATCTATATGAAGACCTCTCCCCCCCACAATGCAACATCTGCCACTTGTCAATGATTGGCACTTTTGCTATAGCAGCAGCTGTTTCAAGCAGAAATAAGATTTAGTCCAAAAAGGATTTTTTTTTTCACTTGCTACCTTGCTGTTTCTCATTGGTGTTTTCCCCTCTGGTCATGTCTAATGTGACAGATTTCAGAAACACACATTCTCTACATGATTTTTAATTCTAATTATAAAACAGTGCTTATATAATCAATCTAGCTTTCTTCTTAACTCAGATTTAAAATTATGACATTATAAATGAAGCCACTCTGAAGTTCTG
The DNA here is from genome assembly GCA_022577455.1 of Arizona elegans. Taxonomy (NCBI): domain Eukaryota; kingdom Metazoa; phylum Chordata; class Lepidosauria; order Squamata; family Colubridae; genus Arizona; species Arizona elegans. The sequence goes on along the minus strand of JAKOOJ010000001.1, from coordinate 238,126,858 downwards.
CTCAGCAAACCTTTTGTCGAGTGTCAAGAAGCACTCGACACCATGAGCAGGAACGCTGAACCGTGGATGTCCTACCTGCTGGGGTGGGGGGGAAGGAGGCAGTCTGCACGGGTGCTGGTGCTGGGATAGGCTGGTGAATAGGCGTTACAGCGCACGGGTGTTTACAGGGATCACGGGGGTGTAAAGGGGGCACGGAGGCACGCAGCATGAATGAGGATAGCGTGGATGACGCCATCGGTGTGTGCACGGAAAGAGACGGCGGGAAGTTGAAACTCCGCGCAGCTGCCTGCATTTAGGCAGAACCCTATAAAAGGACTCTGGGTGAAACATGTGATAGTTGCGTCTTTGTTTTGCATAGCATTCCGACTTCCGTAAGAGCTGTTTGTCTCAAATAAACCAGGTTACTCCGAGCTTTCGGGTCACGCGTGTTGCTTGTAAATTTGTGATCACAGACCAAGGGAAGCCGAGAGGAAGACACGGCTCCTCCCTTCACCTACTTTGGGTACCGGAGCGGCGCAATGGCCGAGGGCGTAGCCGAGGACGCGCTGCCCATGGAGACACTGGGAGACGAGGAAGTGGGGGGGGGATGCTGCCGTTGCTGACGCCGCCGAGATGACTGAGCAGCCGGTGGTGCGGCCAAAACAACGAGAGCCACCGAAGGACGGTACTGCGGAGCCGCGGACGGAGGTGGGCCGTGAGGAGCGGGAGCTGCACGAACCGAGGATGACTGGGACGCGTATACAAGCCTATGCAGGCGCCCAGTTCCAGGGCTGGAGGGAACGGCAATGGGTCGAAGATGAAGAAGGAGAGTGGAGTTACTCCACTGGCCCAGGGGCATCCACTATGGACGTTCTGCGTGACAGATTCGGGGAGGCTAGTTTTCACGATGCGTCCTCCTGGCAGCCGTGGGCACCTACAGTGGAGTTGTCCGGTTCCTGATCCGGTGGTACGGTGGGCGGCAGTTCAGACAGCAGATTCCGTCTTGCCAGCCCGAAGTTTAAACCCGAGCGGCGCGACCAACGGACACAGCAAGTCAGTAGGGAGCGCCTGAGCACAAGTGCCGTCCCGTCCTTCAGTGAGAACAGCGTGCACGCGCCCACTACAGCCGTGTCACAACCACGCAGGGAGAGAGGGGCAGACCACGGTAGAGGTGACCAGCAGAATCAACCTGGTCTGGGGTTTAGACCACCGCAGCCACATCAGATAGCCCCTGTGCCGATGTGGGGGCATGGGCCATGGACCCCTCATCAGACTCCCTGGAGCTTACCTCCAATACAGGCTGCTTTTGATGGCACCACAGAAAAGGTGGCGCTGTTTCTCAGCCAAGTGATAAGCCATTTGGACCTCTATGGCAGGCTGTATCCATCGCAATGGTCCATGGTGGTCACTGTGATGGCGGTGTTGACAGGCGAAGCTGCTGATTGGGTCGCTGACCTACACAGCGAACATGCTCGCGAATTGACGGATCTTGGGCTGTTCCTGGAGGCGTTGCGGAACCGATTCGAGGATGAAACCCGAACACAGGTTATCGAAGAGGAATTGGTGAATCTTAGACAACGTGGTCACCCAGCGAAAGACTACAATAAAGAATTCCGTAATCTAGCCGGGAAGCTCCGCTCTTGGCCGGAACGCCTCCTGATCCATCAATTCCAGTCGGGGCTTGATAGAGACATCAGACAGGCTTGTGTGTACCGGGGTCTAGGACCCCGCTTGTCTGAGTGGTACAAGGCAGCTGTTAGTTTGGACGTTGGGTTGCGAGAATTCAAGCCTCGTAATCTAAACCAAAATCAATTATGACAAGGCCTGGTGGGCCGGGCCGGTGACAGGGGCATGGTTCGAACAGCCCCGTTGTTTGGACCCACAAGCGGTGAGGCGGGCAGACGACCATTCCGTTGCTTCAGGTGTAATCAGGAGGGGCACCGGGCAGCCGAGTGTCCGGTGCTGCCGCCCCGGATGTCTACCCCACGACCACCAGGTCCAAGTATTACACCACAGGACCGGTCCGCATGGACACCAGAACGGTCCAGAGCGGTTACCCAGACATCTTTGCTGGAGGCGACACCCCGTTCCATCACAGGCGGTCCACCGGGGACAGCTCGTGTGCCCGAGGCTACCGGGGAGAGTGATACCGAGGAGGACGTACATGACCCTATGGTGAGTGATCCCATCCATCCATTTCTAATACCGGTGACCCTTAGGCACCCCGCAACTAACCAGGAGTGTGATCAAGAAGCCTTGATAGATTCTGGGTGTACCCAGTGCCTTATCCGCCGGTCCATAGCAGAGACATTAGGCCTCCGGATACTAATGCTACGCAACCCCATCAAATTCGAACAAATGGATGGAACTATTCTAGGGGGTGTACCCACCGCTAGTGTAATGGAGCCTGTGGTTTTGAGAATAGGAGCCCACGAGGAACACATCAGGTTCATAGTAATAACACAGATGATAGAACCAATCATCCTTGGTCTTGCCTGGCTGGATAAGTGGCAGCCACACATCTGGTGGGAGGGGGGGTTCCGCAAATTAAGACTCCCAGTTACAGCAGAACCTTGCGTTGCACTCCAGTATGAGGCAGCGCCCCAGCAGAAGTACCCCCACGTGTATGATGATCTTGCCCGAGTGTTTAGCGAGGACGAATGTGACGTATTACCACAACATTGAGATACAGACTGTGGTATCAAAATTGTCCCCAGGGCTCGACTACCGAAACCCCGAATGTATTCAATGACCCCAAAAGAGTTAGCGGAATTACGCGCCTATATAGACAAAAATCTGGCGAGGGGTTTCATTCACCCTAGTAGGTCACACTTAGCAGCACCGGTGCTATTCCGGGAAAAGAAAGACGGGGGGGTTACGTTTATGCATCGACTACCGAGGGTTAAACGCTGTCTGTGTTGAGCCGCTATATCCTCTTCCGTTAATGACCGATCTGTTGACAACCCTGGGCACTGGGAAGATCTTTACGAAACTAGACCTGCGTGAGGCTTATTATCAGGTACGGATACGTTCAGGGGACGAATGGAAAACCACATTCAACAGTCCCCTTGGCAGTTACTACTTCTTAGTGATGCCATTTGGCTTACAAGGTGCACTAGCTGTTTTCATGCAGCTCATAAACGGAGTGTTACATGAGCACCTGTATCGGGGGGTCCTGGTCTACCTGGACGATATCCTTATCTATTCAAACACGATGGAAGAGCATGTCCAGCTTGTTAGACAGGTACTGACTAAATTACTGAATGCACACCTCTTTGTTAAGCTTTCGAAATGCAAATTTCACCGGAGGGAGATAGATTACCTTGGCTTTTGGATTAGTGATACGGGGATTCAGATGGACGCAAAAAAGGTGGAATCCGTGTTGGAATGGCAAGCCCCCCGAACACGTAAACAGTTACAGAGTTTTCTAGGGTTTGCGAATTTTTATCGACATTTCATCCCGTCCTTTGCGAAAATAGCATTGCCTCTAACCAAGCTCCTAATAACGAAAGGTCTGGTAGCACCCGGAGGAAACCCAGGCCAGGACATGTACTGCAGTGGTCATCTGAATGCCAACAGGCATTCGAAAGTCTCAAACGCCTCTTTGCCAGAGAGCCCGTGCTAAAACATCCAGACACGTTACAGCCATTCATCGTACAGGCGGATGCGAGTGATGTGGCCATGGGGGCTGTACTCTTACAAGCAGACGCAAACGGTGATTTAAGGCCTTGTGCATATACCTCGCGTAAGTTTACGACAACAAAAAGAAACTGTTTGGGAAAAGGAGGCATACGTCGTGAAGTGGGCGTCGCAGACTTGGAGACATCTACTAGAAGGAAGCACAAAGCCCTTCGAGGTCTGGACAGACCACAAAAATCTAGAAGCGCTCCAAACCCCTCGAAAGTTATCCCCAAAATAGGTCAGATGGGCGCAATACTTCCAGCGCTTCCGGTTCTCTCTCGTGTACAAACCAGCAGGTAAAATGTTTTTGGCTGATGCTTTGTCATGGATGCCTCAATACAGAAGCAAAAGAGATGAAGTTTTGCAGGCTTTAATTCCATCCCTGAAAGCATATACTTTGGGGACTCGACAAACCAATGACTGGCTGGCGGCACTGTGAAAAGAACTGACAACAGATCAGTGGGTACAAGACAACCACTCTTCTGTCACCCACCGAGATGGCTTAGTATGGTGGGGGGACAGGTTGTATATCCCCATTTTGTTGAGGCAGCAAGTATTGACTCAATGCCATGATACCAAAAACATGGGGCATTTTGGCTTCTTGAAAACGTTATATCTAGCCAGAAAACAATTTTGGTGGCCCAAAATGAGAAAAGAGATTGATCAATATGTCCGCAGGTGTCATACATGTGCTATGTCCAAACCACGTCCTGGAAAACCGTTGGGACTACTACAAACAGTGGCAGATCCGAGCAGGCCATGGGATGAGATCGCCATGGACTTCATTGTGGATCTCCCTGATAGTAGAGGGTATACAGTAATTTGGACGCTAGTTGATCTTTTTTCAAAACAAGCCCATTTTATTCCCTGTAAGGGCTTACCATCTGCAAAACGAGTAGTCCGAATGTTCCTTCAACATATTTATCAATTACACGGAGCGCCCAAACGAATTATTTCAGACAGAGGGGTGCAATTCACCGCCAAATTCTGGAGAGGTTTCCTTCATGACATTGGAGCAACACAGGGCCTAAGTTCAGCATATCACCCCAGCACAAATAGAGCAGTCGAGCGAGTGAATGCCATGGTGGAACGTTATTTACGTTCCTACGTTTCATACCAACAAAGAGACTGGGTAGACTATCTACCATTCGCTGAAACGGCATATAACAACTCGGTGCATCGAAGCACCGGATATACCCCATTTCAGGTTGTTATGGGACGGGACTTTCCAGCTATCCCCGACCTAGACCTCCCGGCTCCACAACCAATGACTCCCCAGGAGTGGTCGACTAATATACGGAAGACATGTCCTCTAATAAAACAAGCACTGACTAAAGCAGCCGAGGAATATAAAACCCAGGCCGACAAAAAACGGGCTACGTGTCCATCTTTCCAAATTGGAGACTTAGTGTACTTATCGACCAAATACATACGATTACAGTTACCAAGTAGAAAGTTAGGTCCCAGATACATAGGTCCGTTTCCCATACTGAAAATCATCAACCCAGTAACCTTTATGTTAAAACTACCCTCTATACTTGGAAAAATCCATCCCGTTTTTCATTCAAGTCTGTTGAAACCGGTAACCGTACCCCCTAGGCCACCACAAACAGCCCCAGGCCCAGTAGCAGGAACACACTATGAAATTAAAGATATCATTGACTCGAAAATATGAAGAGGCCACTTACACTATTTGGTACGGTGGAAAGGATATCCCGATACAGAGGGCTCGTGGGTTCAAAAACCCACGGATGGTACGAAAGTTCCACAGGGAAAACCCCCACAAACCGTGGCCGGTGTACAATTGTTAACCACTGTTTGTTTTCTATTCCCCTCTAGGCGGACACCTGGTAGGGGGAGCTGCCTGTCAAGCGTCAAGAAGCACTTGACACCATGAGCAGGAACGCTGAACCGTGGATGTCCTACCTGCCAAGGGGGGGAAGGAGACGGTCTGCACGGGTGCTGGTGCTGGGATAGGCTGGTGAATAGGCGTTACAGTGCATGGGTGTTTACAGGGATCACGGGGGTGTAAAGGGGGCACGGAGGCAAGCAGCATGAACGAGGATAGCGTGGATGACGTCATCGGTGTGCGCACGGAAGGAGACGGCGGGAAGTTGAAACTCCGCGCAACTGCCTGTATTTAGGCAGAACCCTATAAAAGGACTCTGGGTGAAACATGTGATAGCTGCGTCTTTGTTTTGCATAGCATTCCGACTTCCATAAGATCTGTTTGTCTCAAATAAACCAGGTTACTCCGAGCTTTCGGGTCATGCGTGTTGCTTGTAAATTTGCGATCACAGACCAAGGGAAGCTGAGACCTTTTTCCTTATTGTAAAACCAAAGAGAAGTCTATTTTAGCACCTGTCCTGCGGAAGGCAAAAGAAAATAAATCCCAGAGTGGGACAGAAATTGCTAAAAATTAAGCATATCAGTTGTATTTGTTTTGCTTTTTGGATATCAAGAATCTTGCTTTGGCTTTTATGGCTAATTCTACCATGTGATAATTTCATCATCAGGCATATATGCTCATATTTCCCATTTGAAAAAATCATGGTGAAAAGTGCCAATTTGCACAAAACGATACAGGGCACGGTGGAGAAAATAAAATGATAATAATGACATAATTAGATCAAGGCTATCATCAGGGATGCTGTAATATACTTTGTCTTATATTTCACAATGGGAGAACATGATAAAAATGTCCATAAACTAGCATGCCATACAATAACAAATAGAGCTACTCTCTGAATGGGAACAGCTGAAAACAACAATAATCATTTGTAAGACCAAGTAAATAAACAACAACACCTTTCAAATTGAAAACTGGCGTGGTGAGCAGTTCAACATCCCCAAAATTTTAACCTAAGATTGTCTACTGTTGACCTCACCCCATTCCTAAGAGTCTGTAAGGGATGTGCATAAGAGCACCAGCATGCCTACCTTCCCTGTCCTAATGTTTCCTCTATTTGTATCTATTTTATGTATTTAATTCATGCTTATACTTATATATAGCGCCTAATATGTTCTTGACAAATAAATAAAATAAATAATAAATAAATAATGAAGTTGAAAAGAATCTAGTTCCATTTGAGCAGAAACGAAGCTGCCCGAATAGCAAAGGGACCAAACCCCCCCGCACCCCCCCCAAAAAAAACCAGCTCCCAACTGACAAGATGATTTTGAAAAATTGTCAGAGGGGGAAGACCAACTTGAATGAAGCTTGAATTATTATAAGAAGGCATCTGACTCCCTGCAATGATTGGATAAGCAAGTGCCTAGAAATAACAGGTGCCTAGAAATAACATCAGAGGTTTTGCTCAGAGATCAATGGCATAATGATCATAGTTGATTACCAATGACACACTTGCTGCTCAAAGGTAATAGAATGGAAGAGATTAGATCAAGAGAGGAATCTTTCAAGGATGCTTATTATCATCACAGTAAGTAACAGAGTAACAAAAAAAAGCTTCTTTCAACATGTTAAAAACAAGAAAAAATGTCAAGGAAACAATTGGTTGATTGGTGGGAGAAAAAGGCAAGAAGGTGACAAGCAACAGGGAGAAAGCAAAACTGCTTAACTCATTTTTTGCATCTATCTTTACACAATGGGAAAAAAACAGTCCAACCTATCAAAAACAGCACTGGAAAAAAAAGATTAGGAACACAAGTTAAAATAGGGAAGAAAATGGTAACTGAGCACCTGTCTATTCTAGATGAGTTCAGATCACCAGGACCAGATGGATTACACCCCAAGGTTCTGAAGGAACTGGCAGATGTGATCTTGGAACCACTGGACTATATCTTTCAAAGATCCTGCAGCACTAGGGAGCTGCCAGAGGACTGGAAAAGAGTTGAAATAAATCCCATCTTCAAAAAGCTATCAGCCTGACCTCAATAACTGGAAAGATTTTGGAAAAGATAATCAAGCAACGAATTAGTGAACACCTAGAGGCAAACAAACTAATAGCCAAAAGTCAACATGAATTGTCAAAAACAGATCATGCCAAACAAATCTTATTGCAATTTTTGACAAAGTGACAAAATTAGTGGACCAAAAGAATGCTGTGGATATAATTTACTTGGACTTCAGTAAGGCATTTGGTAAAGTAGACCATAACCTACTATTTGATAAGATAGAAAAATGTGGGTTAGACAGCACCACCGTTAGATGGATTCGTAACTGGCTGACCAACGCACTCAACATATAGTCCTCAATGGAACTGCATCTACATGGAGGGAAGTACGTAGTGGGGTACCCTAAAGCTCTGTTTTAGGCCCAGTACTCTTCAACATCATCAATGATTTGGATGAGGGGATAGATGGGGAATTCATCAAATTTGCAGACTACACCAAGCTGGCAGGAATAGCCAACCCGCCAGAAGATAGGCTTAAGTTACAGAGATCTTGACAGACTTGAACATTGGGTGCTATCTAACAAAATGAAATGCAATAGTGAAAAATTAAGGTTCTGCATTTAGGCTATTGTCACTGATATTCACAAGTAGTGGAACCTGCTTTTAAGAATTTTAAAACAAAGATAAAATTGTATATATACTGTAATATCAGCTCTACCTGGTATTAAAATTCAAACATAGCATTTTATAACATAGCAGGGCAAAAATGAGCTAAGACATTTGATAAAGTATTGATTGGGAGAAAAGCCAAACACTCAGGTTACCATTTTTTTCATCCAATCAGCTTCATAAAGGACATAAATAAGGGAAGAAATTAACTTTCCTTCCTGAAAAAAAGATTATTTTAGTACATTGGTTGCGATGAATATTCCACATATTCATTTTGAAAAAACTGTCAGTTAAAACTCAGACAAAACTGACAATGGCAGAACATGCCCAGTAAATGCTGTTCCGTACAATGCAGAAGAAAATTTAACTAAAAAAGTAATGCATAATGCATGACACTTTAAAAAGAAACCCAGTAATGGGGAATATGTAATGTAGAATGTTGGCATCTACTTAATACCAAGAAAGTGAAAAGCCAGAAAATAGTTCATATACTGTATATAGGAAGAACAACCTGAATATATTGTGAGATATGTGTGGGAGAGAGAGTTTTGTCCAAGTGAAAAACAAGATTTCTAGCCATACTTAGAATTTATCTCTTGAGTTATTCCTATCTAATGTTTAGATCCAGCAAACAGCAGTAGGAACGAATTTGGAAATAGCATACAGGCATGTGCAAAATAGCAAGCATATGCAGAAGCCTTCCCCTGAAATACCAAAGAACTGGCTAATTAAAATGTAATGCAGCATCTAGTTTAGAAATTCTTTCATCTCTTTTAAAAGTCACTGAAATGGCCATGTATACTCAAGTGGCTATTTTTGCTGAATTAGACTAGAATACACCAAATCTCCAACAGTCTATGGCAGAGGTCTTCAAACTTGGCAGCTTTAAGACTTGTGGACTTCAACTCTCAGAATTCTATGACCGACTGACTGAATTCTCCAGTCAGCTATGCTGGCTGGAGAATTCTGGGAGTTGAAGTCCACAAGTCTTAAAGCTGCCAAGCTTGAAGACCTCTGATCTATGGGATTGGAAGACAGATGTTCCTGGAGTTTTTAATTTCATAGGGCTTGCTTACTGATTTGATTATGACATTTCTGTCCTAATCTTAAACAGCAGATGAAGGCAGAATAGAGTAGATACATAGGTCATAAGACTAACGAAAGGTAAAATCTGGATATAACAACAACTTTTTTTCCTGATCATAAAGTAATTAGTTGTGGATATGAGCCTCTGTTGGTGAACAGGAAATGTTGGGATTTTATCATGCTGTTCTCATTTTTCCTGCATACCTGAGTTATTACTAGACTTGCAGGAATTCTTAGGCATTGCCTTTTCTGTTTCTGACAGATTCCAGCTCTCCAAGGATGAGGGCTCATATCACCAAATATTTCTCTCTATAAGGAAAAGATCTTTCACATCATGTGGAAGGGCGAAAGGAAAAGAGAAGACTAGATTCCTTTTCCTGACATGTATCTATTTAACAAAGTTCAGGACAGACAACCAAACAGGTACACTATGCCCTCTATTCTGAAATGATATAAACTAGATATAAATTAGATTTCAGGGAAAGTTAGGATTCATATATGCAAGTTTTTTGGACAGTAGATATTTGGAATTTAACAGTACATCCAGTGGTGGGATTCAAATAATTTAAGAAACTGTTCTCTGCCCTAATGATCGGCTGGGTGGGCATGGCCATGGTGGGCGTGGCCAGGGGTGTGACAGGCAGCACTCAGCCTCCTGCACCCCCGGGAGAAAAAAATGGCCACAGGAGGGGGTGCACCACCCCTGTGCCCCATTTTGGGCCTAGTAGGCCTCCCTGCACTTACCTGAGAGCCAAAATGGGACACATGGGGACTCCTGGAAGGGGTGGGGAGGGATGGGGCCAGCCAGCAATTTAACACCGGTTTGCCCAAACCAGCCCGAACCGGCTGAATTCCACCACCAAAGAGGGGCTTGTCCAATTCTAAAATGACTGGTCACAAATTAAAAGGGGAGAGGGGACAGGCAAATAGCTTGATGATTACCAAGGAGATATCTATGGATATACAAAAGGACCAATAAAACTGTTATTTTCATATTTGTAGGTAGAAAATACATTGCCATATTTTCTAAGATTGGTGGGAAATTTATTCAGATATTTTCTGGAAAAAATGGATCAGTAGCAGGACATGATTTTAGAAAGCAAAGCAAGGCATCTCACTAGGATGCGATGTTTTTATACTTATTGCTGAAGACGGGAACAAGAGGTCACAGGAGAAAATTAATATTTTAGAATTAATATTTTAATATTGTCATAATACAGACAGTATCTGAGAAAACTATTTTGGTGTGACCTGGGAATTTACCCTAACGACTATCAATAATCAAATCTGCTTTTAATGATCATATTAAGAGTGGTCATACTGATTTTAATGGTTTTTATAAAATAAAAAAAGTTTTGTTACCTAACTTGAATGACCTTTCAGGAGAAAGATACTATAACCTATATAAATAAATAAACACATAATACTGTTGAAAAAAAGTCTCTCCTGTGGTTGTTGGTCTTTTTGACTGATACTCTCTGACAGGGAATGAAATACAGTAAATAAAAATCATCATTCAATAGAATCATAAAGAATCCTGACAAATCTTTTGAGGCCGCAAATGTGGAAAGACATTTAAATAAAAAGAATAACTGAAGTGTACACTGAAGTCCAACAGTTCTTCAAAGTGTATTCCAACAACTATAGAAATACAGTTTTCCTTCTAAAGGAAAGAGTACTGTCCTCTTTTCTCGATGAGGAAAAGGAAAGGGAAGTAGAGGGCTCCAATTGAACAACTTTCGCTTATCAACCTTCGAGGGTTATGACCTGCTTTGTAAATTCAAAAAACCTTCAACTTTGACAAGAAGGAATTGTGGATCTAATCTCGGATACTTTTCCATTGTGGATTTAACTATGAAACTGATATAGTTAATTAATTCCTTCACACTGTTTTCAGTGGAACAAGGTTTCTTCTAAACAGATGAGGATAACATTTAGTGGGTGAGGGTGACACTTTTTTTCTTTTTTAGGAAGGGTGAGGATATCAGGAAGGAGCGGATAATGCAATGCAGATGGGAGCATTTCACAAATATGTGAATAAACCCAGGAATGCCTTTACAAATATATAAAGCTTACCCTATCATTTTTTATGCGTATCCCACATTCAGAGCAATAGAAACAGTGGTTAATTATTTTGACAATTGTGGTCAGAATTGACAAAAGAAAGGTTTGTAGCAGGGGTGGTTTCCACTTACCTTTACTACCGCTTTGCAGCGGGATCACATGCACGCACACTCATCTGCGCATGTGCAGATCACCAATGATGATGTTATGGCGGTGGGAGGAGCCTCCTGCTGGTTTTACTACTGGTTCTATAGAACCAGACAGAACCGGAGCAACCCACCACTGGTTTGTAGGCCTCAAACTTAATCCCTTTCCTTGCTCCCCCCACCCCAACTTCCATAAAAAAGATAGCACAGTTTTCTTATCAGGCAGACATCTGAAATACTGTAAGACAAACTGTTTTATAAAAACAGGGTTTAACTCCATCACTGGGTGAGCAATTGCTGTCGTCACAGAAGTCAAAAGATTTCTGTCAATCTGAACGAGAAAGGTTCATAAAACACAGTGGCATTATAATTTTCAATTGATATCATAGTTCTTAGCTGTTGTTGTGTAATCTGTGTCTGATAACCAACTATCTTCCCTTCCCATTCTTTACCATACGTTAATTTATTTATTCATGACATATCATACATAAATTAGCTATATATATTAACATTAGTAAAGCACAATAAAATAAAAATGTTAAAAAGATCTATGTCAAAATACCAATGTCTAGGGCTCTAGGCCATTTAACCACTGAAACACAACATTGTTTATATTAAAAACATTTAGATACTGGATTCAGCTTACATGGTAACAAAAACAATTCAGTAATTTAAATCCTATATCAATCTACCAGTTATATGCATCTGTGTCTCGCAAAAGCTGCTGACTTTAATAAAACATGTTAGTTGGAAAAAGTGCTAACAGATTCCTGATTTTTTCCCTAAATCAGAGAAGCAGAATTATTCTTTCAAAAGTCTATTTAGTTTTTATATCAATTCTGTTAATATGCAGAAATGCAGAATGCAGAATGCAAAATGAATATATTTTGTTTCAGATATTTTTATTCTTTTTCCCCATAAGTTATCTGCTGCAATACAATCACAAATACTTGTACTTAAAAAAGCATTCTAAACAACTGTTACGTGCAGTGTATTTATTGAACAAATAATTAATAAATCATTTAATAAATATTTTTAGAAATAAAAATATTGTCCTTGAATAAAATGTATTCAAGTACAATGTTGAAACAACAGAACAACTTTTTTAATAATAATTGATAAGGTTACTGGAGCATAGCTGGATGTTACACTAGACCCCATCTACTCAACTAAGGATCAAGGAGTAATAAATTAAGCTGAAAAAAAAGTATAATCTTGTTGTTAAGGATTTAAAAGTAATCATTTGGCCCTAAATTAAATTCCAGCATCTAATCTTGTAGTATTTTACATGCATGAGAATTAAATTTAGCTGGAATGCAATATGCTCTAACTAAGGAATCAAATATGATTAAAATGTTCAGCCATAATCACCTATCTGAATCTAAATTTTAAAAAAATATCCCAAACACCTATTAAAACATCTGGAATCTGGATGGTCCTTCCCACAAGGTAGACTCTGAAGCTGTTATGTTATGATTTTGTCTGAAAAAGTAAAGCTCAAAATGAGTTTTGAGAGAGTTTCCAAAAATAAAATGGATATTTGAGTATATTAGAAATAAAAGGAAAGCCAAAGAGAGTGTCGGTCCATTGTAAGGAGAAAAATGATGAAATGGTAAAAGGGGATGTTGAGATGTAGAACTTCTTAATTCCTAATTTTTTGTCTCTCCCCTAAGTACTCACAATTAAGCCATTGAGGGAAGGAAGGAAATGCAGTTTAGGAAGACAAGGAGAAGATAGGAGAGAAGATAGGAGAGAACTTGGTTAATTTAATTTAATTGAATTCAAGCCTCCATACCATATAGATTAATGATGGAATTAGAAACCAGGAATACCTTCTCTCCCCTCCCACCCTCAACTTGTTTGCTTTGCTGCCAAATTAATATTATGGAATAGTTTGCCCATGTGAACCATTTATGAAAGCAAATCTGGAAAAATAATTATCTTTGCATTCCATTCCAATACGCCTGCTTGCCAAGATAAATACAAGATACGATCCAGTACTCTAGATATTAAAAATCTCATAAAATAAATTAAATTGAAAACTGAAATGGGTTTCTGAACAAGATTGAAAAAGAAAGCTTGATTAAAATCCAATCTCTATTCGGTTGCAATAGGAGAAAAATCAAATGCATACATTTCTAAAGTCTGCTATAAACTATTCTTGCTCAATTGTAAGGGATGTTCAAAAACCATAACACACACACACACACACACACACACATATATATATACATATACATATACATATACATATACATATACATATACATATACATATATATATATACGTAGGCAGGTTTCTTACTTCATGAGAATCAATCCCTCAGCTTTCTAACGATGCCACTTTCTGATCTAAAGAAAAAAAATGTATTTAATCTCCAAAGTGTCTACAGTGTTTAACTGTGTGAATTCAGTCGTTCTATAAGACTGCAATTGATGGGAAATCATTCTTAGAATACAATCAACTGTACATAACTTTATATGCTATTTTCTTTGCTGCATCTTGGTATGAAGCAAGAATAAATTCAGATTTGCCTTCTCTTCAGTTTTCTCTTGAGGAGGGGAATGGTCCTTGTTTCAAATGTGTTCTCAAATCTGAACCCATAATTTCTCACTACAAAGTAGTAATTTAAACAATGAAAAACAAATTGATTTTTCTACTTGCCAATTAAATAATAAAGCAGTCAAAAGATGGGGTAATATCCCATTAACTTGCAGAACATTAGGTTTATAAATTCTGCACGTTTCCATGCCAACAGGATTATCTATCTCATCTTCTTATTTTGTTTCAAAAAGATTCAATATCTGAATCTTTACTTATATCTCTATTTTTTCTGAGAACATGGAGCTTTAAAATAGAGATATAATATAGATGAAGGCACACAGTAAATTTTCCATTATGAATATCTGAAGAGACAGATGTAGATTTCTCCTCAGAACTAAGAAAGAACTAAAAAAACTGAAGTAATTCATGAACTAAATGAACTAAAAGGAAATGTGGGTTAGTGACCACAGAGAATTATAATCAACCACCACTCCCTCTATCAAGCATAAGCCTGTAATGGCTGAATCTGTAAAAGTTGAAACTTGCAAAAATGTAATGTGCAAAGTTTTTTTTAAATTATGTTTAATTGTTTCATTTCCTCCCATTTTTAACATTTATTCTCTTCAAGTAGCTTGAGGTAGTTCATTTAAGATTTAGGCTGGAATCAGGGACAGAGAGAGTAGAAATACTTATATTCTGCCTTTTTTCTTAGGACATCAAGATAGATTAAATGAAAAATAATGGCATATTTTAAAAAACTTAAATGACTAAAACCATGTTTTTATTATCAAATCGCTATGCCACCCGTCTCCCCAAAGCGACTTTCCAATATAACCATTAAATATTGAAATACTAAAATGTTAAAACAGTAACAGAGCTTATTAAAATAGTTTAAAAAACGAATAACCCAGAGACATATTTTCAAAAGCAAGTCAAAATCTCATACTAAATGTCTTTTTAAAGAGAAATGTTTTGTCCAAATTTAATTGAGTAACAGTGAAGTAGGAACATTTTTAATTCCAATTAACTCTGGGGCAATGGGATATATAAGTATACCCAGTGGTAGGATTCTACCGGTTAGGACCGATTCTGGAGAACCGTTTGCTCCAACTTTCAGCCGTGAGAACCGGTTCTCTCTTTCTTTGAAGTGGGCCCAGCCGCCCGTCCCTGTGTTATACTTACATATATTTCTGTTTCTGAAGCCCAGCTGATTTGGACGGCAGAGTGGATTGCCCCTCAACTGTTAACAGAGGGTTTGGAAGTTCAATTTAGCTGTTGGTTTTACCTGTTAACTATGTTTTAATATAGTAGACAGATATTAGGCTATGTGGGTTGGGTAAATAGTATTATAAACATTTATAAATTGTGTGCCTGCTTTGCAAGGGGGGGTTATTATCTTTGAAATACATTTATTAGTATTCAACTGAGGGGACAATTTATGGAGATGTCTGTTTTGATTTGTTTATGTACTTGAAGTCTTGTTTAGCTTTGTTTTGTTTTTGTATTTTTTTCTTTTTTGGGAGTTTGTTTTAATGTTTTGAATAAAATAAAATTTGAGTTTTTAAAAAGCAATATAATAGTCATGTTAAATTATACTTTGTTAAATCATGCGCCTGGTGGCGCAGCAGACTAAACTGCTGTTGTTAAAGTAGCACTTAGCTGCCAGCTGCCTGCAATTACTGCGAGTTCAATTCTCACCAGGCTTAAGGTTGACTCAGCCTTCCATCCTTCTGAGGTAGGTAAAATGAGGACCCGGTTTGTGGGGGCAATAAGCTGACTTTGTATAAAATAGAACACTGCTTGGGGGGCTGAAAACCCTACTAAGCAGGTATATACAAAAGTATGAAGGCTATTGCTTAATGCATTGTAAGCCGCCCTGAGTCTCCGGAGAAGGGCGACATATAAATCGAATAAATAAATAAATAAATAAATAAATAAATAAATAAATAAATAAATACTTATAAATAGGAAGCAGAATAGCCATTTGAAGAACAGGACCATTATTCTGTTACAGGCTGGACCACAATTGTTTCAATATCGTCTTCAAAGATTGTCCAGTGTAAACTATATTGTCATAATCCAATGTGATAAGGTATTTCTTACATTGCTAGACTTTTGAGGATCAGTTCCAATGAATATAGATGGGACTACATTGTTAGCAGGGCAAATAATTCTTAGCAAGCATTCAAGAATAATGCCAGGTTTCAGAAGATATCCAAATTACAAGCTTATGTTTTCAAGGCGAGTAATGTCCCATCGCGCACAACTTAAATGCCTACTATAGTCTTACTAAGGCTGCTTCTTTCTTGACTGATTAAATTTCAGTTTATTATAACCCAATTAATTCAGCACCCAGGCAATGATTTAGACAACCACCCTTGAATGGAATGGAAAGGAAAGACATAGTTTAATATTATTTCATATTTAAATACACTACATCTTCAAACTTCAAATGATTTTCACTAGACATAAATATTAAATATCATGAAAAAGAAATATAATTCTGAGGAACACTATCATCTAAACAACTAAATTAAGGTAACTTTTTCTGAACCACTTTCCAAATGCAATTATTCCAGAAAAATTAAGTCCCCATGCCCCTCAATTGCATCTCTGTAATTTTATTAAGAAGGACACCATGGTTAAGGGCCATTAACTAGATCCAGCAGAGTCAATAGCAACTTGCTTTCTTTATTGAATTCTTGGGTTAGTTCATTTATCGAGGTAGCCATAATCATTAAAGTTTCTAAACCAGGTCTAAAGCCAGACTGAAATATATCTAGATTATCCTTTCCTTTAAGGATAAAAACAAACCTAATTTATTTAGAGTGGAGAAGTCATCACACAAACTAGTACCCAACTCAAATTAAAATATTATAGGTTACACAGAAATTCATCAGGATCAAAAAAAACTAAAAAAGGGTATTTTTCTAAAAAATACTCTCACCATAGAATCCACCTCTTCTCAAATGAAGGAACTACCTCCTGGACAAAGGTCAAATGTATATGTAGTTGAGTTCTTTCTGCATGCTTGGGATTGTACATGTTTAGGCTGTGTAAACTGAAACACCATCATAATATTTCTCTGTTTGCAACCTCTTTTTGAAAATAATACAACCACAAAACAACCTTACATTTTATTACATATCCTTAAGAAGGTTGAGAGCTATTTCAAATTAAAAACAAAAAAAGCACATGGAATTTCATCTATTTCAACAATTATTGGCCTTTGAAATCAAACTGGTTTGGATGACTGGCTCAGACAAAAGAAATGCACAGCCACTAGAATGCTACAACATGAGTGAAAGTTTAGGAAGAGAAAAGGAAAAAAAATGTTTCTTGAAGCTATTGCAAATTTAGCATATTTGTACAGTATGCAAATTTTGCATCATGAAGCAAGTGCTTTAAGTAACAAAGGATATACAGTATATGATAAAACTAATTAATCCCTCTGCTGTTCCCCCATTGGAGCCTCAAATTAATTGGCAGAGCTATCTCTTTAGGCCCTTATGAAAGATAAGAGGGTTGGGGCCAACCTCACATGGGGGGGCAAGATGTTCCAAAGAGTAGGCGCAACAGCAGAGAAGGCCCACCTGGACCCCGCCAGCTGGAATAATTGGGCTGATGAGACCCACATGATGCCTCCCCTGCCGGCACAAGTGGAACGGACCAATCTGAGAGGGGTGAGAGGGTTCCTCAAGTAACTTGGATCCAGGCCGTGAAGGGATTAAAGGTGATCACCAACACCATGAATTGCCCCTGGAAGCAGACTGGCAACCAATGCAGCTCATGGAGCAATGGTGTTACAAGGGCAATTCTTGGGGCCCCTAAAACTGCCCACGCAGCCATATTCTGCACCAGCTGTAGTTTCTGAATGCTCTCCAAGGGTAGCCCCATGTAGAGTGCATTACAACAGTCCAACCGTGAGATGACCAGGGACTGAATGACTGAAAATAATTGCGGAAAAAAAACAGGACTACGACTGCTTGCCACCAAAACCCAATGCTGCAATGCAAAGGGAAGAAAATGGCTGAAGGAGGATGCAGCTTGACTAAAATCTGTCACACAGAGCCTTCCCTTGGGGAATGCCACCCAAGCAGTTCTATCAGAAGAGACCTGTGAGTTTCAAGCCTTTTAGAGAAAATTGAAATTTTCAACAGTGGAAGGCTTTATTACAGTGAGGAGTATCTTATTTTATTTTTCTGACTTGTAGGATACTTATCCATCTGCTTCCTTGCCGTGTAATTTAGCTGTCATGAGTACAGAGTTTTTGATTTTTGAGGAATAATATCTACCTAACTATGACTTTAGCTTCCAGTTATTGACTCCTGGTTCTGCATGAAATTGGATATGGGGGATGAGATAATAACCTTATTTTCACATTTCTTAACATGTTTTTAATCCTTTTATGGAAGGCTGAGCAGAATTATTACTGCTTTTTAACTTATTTGAAACTCTGAGCTTCATGTTAGCCAGTGTAACGAACAAAGCTAAGAAGAGCCTTATGTGCTCGCAGTTCCATATCTGTGATTACCATATTTATGCTTAGCATGCCTGGCATAAATGTTAAAATCGATTCTCTCCTTTGAGCCAACATATGGATGAAATAGGATTGCAATCTCAGGACGGAAGGAAAGTATGGATCTATTACTGTGAAGTTAAATCCCGGTTTCCTTTGGTTTTCTGATTTAACGAATAGAGATGAGATAAAATAAACTAGTAGAAAATCTTACCTGTACACTAGTAAAAGTGGTATATTGATAAGCTTTAACTACCAGGTAATTTGCTTCTATATCTATTATTCCAAGGATCATGTACTTCCACCATCTTCGTTTTAAGATTGCCAATAAATTTTCTTCACCTGCATTGGAATGGGGCAGGGAGGTGGGAGAGAGAGAGAAGAGAGAAAGGTTTAAAACACAAGATTTCTTATAGACATACAAGCATATATACAAATTTACACAAGTATTGCCAGAAATGTATAGGCCATCCCTAAACAAAATCACCAACTGATTTTTATTTTATTTTTTGCCATTGATCTATTACAACTTGGTTTGTTGGAAACAAATGTATGATTCAAGGACCATTTGATTATTTTTTCTTTCATTAACTAATATGACTAAATATATTCCAATTAGCAGTGTAAAGCATTCATCCCAATTATATCCTGGCATTCTAAACTACTTTGAGATGTGGAAATTTTAAAAATCTGTCATTGTTAGGAAGAAAAGTAGAAATAGTGGCAGCTACATCACGGGTTATGCATTTCATCCTGACAGAATTCAGGATAATTTGAGAACGGATGCTGGATGAGCCACTCGGTTTTTCTACAGTCTTACACAGTTCCATTAAGCTTCATAGTCTAAATGAGAATGGCCATAAAAATGCTTTTTCTTTGCATAGTGATATACAGTGGATTCAAAATATATTTTTCTGAGAATAGAAAGGATAATCCTAGGATTGGCTGCCCAGCAATAAATCCAGTGGTGGGTTCCTATTGGTTCACCCCAGTTTGGGCGAACTGGTAGTGGCGGCGGCGGGAGGCTCTGCCCATCCGCCCGGACGTCATCTCGGACGCTCTGTGCATGCGCAGAAGCACCATGGGTGAGTGAAGTGACTGTGCGTGCGCGTGCGCTCCCGGTTCTGAACTAGTAGCGAAGATAAGTAGAACCCACTACTGAATAAAGCAATCTATGTTCAGCATAGGTAGTCCTCGATTTATGACTGCAACAGAGCCCAACATTTCTGTTGTTAAATGAAACATTGTTAAGTGAATTTTGCCCCATTTTGCGACTTTTCCTGCCTCAGTTTTTAAATGAATTACTGCAGCTGATAAATTAGTAACCCGGTTGTTAAGCCAATCTGGCTTCCCCATTGACTTTGTTTGCCAGAAAGTCGCAAAATGTGATCACATAACCTTGGGATATAGCAACGGCCATAAATATGAACCAGTTGCCAAACATCTGAATTTTGATCACATGATCATGGGGATGCTTGCAAAGGTGACAACTGTGAAAGACAGTCATATGCCACTTTTTTTTCAGTGCCGTTGTAACTGTGAACAGTCACTAAATGAACTGTTGTAAATTGAGGACTACCTTTGTAGCTTGCCTCTAGAGCAAAGCTTTGCTGGCTGAGGAATTCTGGGAGTTGAAGTCCACAAGTCTTAAAGTTGCCAAGGTTGGAGATCCCTGCTCTAGAATTCTGCTGTGAATTTTGCTCACCGAAAACTATTTGGCTGTCTTGTTAGCTTACATGATGGATAAATTAAAGGATGCATTTTCATGAGGGAGCAGCTTCCCAAAAATAAAATAGCCTCTTAAAAGTAATGTAGTAATTTCAAAATATATCCTCAAGAGTTATTATGACAAGTACTCTAACACAAAGTTGCTGTACATACACTTCTTGAAAGTGCAAATCTAATAGCACTGATTCTTCAGTATGTTATGACCTACAAAGGGGTACCAGGATGCAGATATGAGTCCAGGATTTATTCGGTGTCCCCTCTCTATTAATTTATCTAAGGTCATTTACTTCTGCTGTATTTCCCAGGATCAGTGGTGGGTTCCTACTGGTTCACTCTGGTTCGGGCAAACCGGTAGTGGCAGTGGCGGGAGGCTCTGCTCACCTGCCCAAATATAATCATGGACGTTCTGCACATGTGCAGAAGTGCCACATGCCAGCAAAGTGCATGCACACACTCACAGTTCTGAACTGGTAGCAAAGGTAAGTGGAACCCACTACTGGATGGGATGACATTTTTCTCTGTTTTCCTCTTCCTTAAGGAGCACATATGATCTGCCAAAGAGATGATCCCTTGATCTCCCAATACAGTGGCTACAGAGTTATGGGAGAAACAAAGAAAAACATTCTCCTATTTGTTTTTCAACAAATAATAAAGGAAACTTCTTTATTACAAAAGAGAGAATATTGATCTGAGTATATTGTGTGAAAATTGGCAGCATATGCCAGTATGATTTATAGTGTACACAACGTCTAGTTTTAATTACTGCACGTGGTATAATTCCAACAGAATTCCCAAAATAGATTTAATTATTCTATACAGTAGTCCATAAGAAAAAGAGCACAGCTTTAGTCAGAACATATTAACCACAGGCTAATGGGGGATATTATTAAAAAACGTATTCCTCTGCAGGGCAAATAATGCATTTAGGATTGGTTACAAGCATGTAATTTTATCGAAAGTAGAAAGTTCCAAAAAATCAGATGACTTTGGAATAGGAAATACCATCCCCCAAAAGGAAGTGAGGTTCACATTTCTTGTTGTATCAATTTCTAGTTCTTTTTTTTTACTTTTGAAGTTCCAAATAATAAGATAGAGAAGACAAATAAAAGACATACATTTTCAGCACAACCACTATACTGACATTTCCTAAAGCAGAGTTCCCAACATTTCTGGCTTTGCAGGCCAGTGGCGGTTCTGCATGAGTAGCCAGCAAGGGCACAAATGCAGCTCTAGTTAGGTGAGCAATGTGCACACACAGGCACGCAACTCTATTTGTGTGAGCGGCCCGCACAAATGAGGATGCGTATGCACACATGCATGTTCGCCAGCCGTTTCCATGGCCTGGATGCAAAAACTGTGGCCCACAGTTTGAGGACCCCTGTCCTAAAGGAAAAGGCACATTAACAATTATGTTAAAAATACAATTCAAGGAAGGAAAAATCCACTAATATTTACAGACAAGTAGGGAATACTTTGGGAATTTATACTACCTTAAATGATCTTTGTCAAAGCTCTGAATTCCATTATTGGTTGAGTCCAAAGCCAAAAGTGACTAGGCTATGGGTGCGATGCTTATTTTTGGTTAGCAAGTCATAAGGAGGGACATTTGCACCCAGACATTCTCCATCTATAAGTTGGATAAGATTTGCCTCCTTAGCTCTATTGGAAGGCAAGATATATTTTTTATCAGCAAACTAGAGTGGAGCTACTGATGGAATGCAGACTTTGAAAGATTGATCCTAGAAGGTCTTCATTTGGCCATAAGAAAAAAAAGTTCTTCTTGTGTGGGTTCATATTTGTCTTGCCTCTTGAGAGATCAGATTGACATTGGCTTTCTCCAGTCGATCAGTTGTGGACACTGATAGAGGCTATGACAGCCATCTATAGTTTCACCTTTTTTCATTTGAATTACTGCAATTAAATACAGCAATTCAAACATTTTCACTAGTCCAGAAGCAGCCAAGCATTTGGGAATAACTTGCCCAGTAAGAACTGTTTGGGGAACAGGGTGCTATTTAAGTGGACATAGAGAGAGTATGATTAATTCAAGTTTGGTGTCCTGGTTTGTTTATTGTTTAAGTTTAAGTCCTGATTAACGTTTACTGTTATTATAGTCTTATTATTGGAATGTAAGCTGCCCAGAGTCTTTGAAGTAGGTGGGATCCAGATGTATGTAAATAAAACTTGGCTTATAATGGATGTAACTTTGGGAATTTATATGTGATAGGATTACAAACATAATTTCTTTATTTTAGAAATCCCTTAATTAAAAAGAGAATTTAGAAGGATTGTGAATTGTCATTTCAAAATAGACTGACCTCGAAGTGTGGACTGACTAGTAGTGTGCTACTAAATTATTAAAGGGGGGGGGGGACTTTCCAGCCATAGATAGTGAAGAGGAGGCTGAGATCTTGTTGGTGCTGAAAAAAAGACAACCTGTTTATCTTGCTTTCTCTTTCCTGTGGTTCCTCTGGAATTAAGTTTGTCAAGAGAGACAAGACTGATTAATGCTATCATGTAGCAATGCTGAAGCCTGACCTCTCTTGGTCTTTCTCAATCACCCTCCCACTCAGCATTCCTTATGCAGCTGAGATGCACCCTTTACAGCAGCTGTCGTAGTTCCTTCAAGTCGGTAGATGCCAGCAAGCTGCCATAAATGCATCGTTCATTGGCCTTCCCGCTGCATGGTTTTGCCACCATCCATGTTCATATCATTCCAATTTTGTTAAACTTAAAAAAACAACAACCAAGGAGCTCTAATACTTTCCCCTCTCAATTTATCAACAGGTTCTTGGATATGCTTCACAGTTGGACTGAAATTTCCCACTGTGTACCAATTTTACAGCCAGTAAAAGGAGGCAGTTCGGGTAAAGAGACAGGATTTTTTTTTTCCCTACTGGAGTGCATGTCTGTTTTGGGTTTTGTTTTGTTTTTTTTAAAGCAGAGGTATTATTCTGGAATTGGGGAAGTCAGTTCTCCTTCCTTAAAAATTAAAAGTCATCATACAGGTTAAAATTATGACATTAATAACAGAATAAGAAAATGCATTGGTTATGAAACAGATCAAAGTCTCAGGACACAGCAGAGGGAAATTTGTCTCTCTGGGATGGAGTTTGAAGGAAAGCAGAACGTTCTAAAATTGTAAACTGCCTTTATCTCTGTGGGGGCAGCCATAAACTGAAGAACTAAGCTCAGCAGAAGATTTTGAACTGCTGGAGTGAGAATGTTCCTATGTGAGGAGATGGTGTATATTGTATAAATGTTTGGCTATGTAAGTAACTGGTAAGAGGTGTAGGAAGCTATAGAATGAAGAAGTAATGTTGAAGAAGTTTGTAATGCTTATAATCAAGCATCTCAAAACTATTGTGACATACAATAGCAATTCTTTCAAAAAGGCTAGAAAACATCTACAGGCTAATAAAAAAAATCCTCAATAATCACAATTTATTGGTAAGTTAATGTTCAGTTTAGGATCTGGTGTTATAGTAAGTGAAAATGAAAATGTACCATGGTCTTGCATACACACACATTAACACTATAATAAAGATTGATTGTAAAGTTAGCAGCTTAGTTAAAACTGTTCTTCACTAAAGACTTCAGTCTGATGTTCAGGTCATATGTCCAGCTCTGTTGTCAGTCTCATCTTGTTTTAGAAGACTTAGGATGTAATTGTACCATGTTAAACATAGTGGAGGAAAGTTAAGTGTTATCAATGTACTATACAAGAACAGTTTTTTGTCTACACTTCATTGACAACTCTTGACATCATTGCCTAGTGTCTAAAGTCAACAGCAGGCTACATTCATCACAGAATAATGAAGCCCATTGTAAAACAGGTTGCATTTAATTAATCAGAAACTGCAAGCTTGGCGCAAGCAGGGATGTTAGCTTCTCATTTTCTTCTTAGCTCAGAATAGAATACTGTATAAGAATGAGGGAATTACATGTAATTTTGCCTAATTAAGATGACACACTAAACTTAATTTAACAGTTTCACTCGTGAAAGCAAATTACTTATTTGCACAAATATACAGTTTGTTTATATTAAACAAAGATTTCGCCAGAATCCAGATTTATGGTGTATGAAACTTGGCATCACAGTTATTCTGGAGAGCAATTAAACAAAATCCTGGATTAATGTGATTAGAATTAGAAGCTTCTAAACCCATTTTTCACCTAGCTCCTAAAGTTAATAAGGCTTAATCTTTCCCTCTTCTGATTCCCGGTATTGTTAGCAGCTTCAGGGAGAGTTTTTTAAAAAACAGAAAGCTGATGAAAACTATAATGTCAATGGGCCATGTCAAGTTTTTTAATCTTAAGGTTATCTAGGTTTTCCCCCTCTATATTTCTGTGAAGAGCCAGAAGTATTTCCTTTCATCAGCAATTTTGATATTGTTCAGTCACTAAGTTGTATCTGACTCTTCTCAACCCCATGGACCATAACACTCCAGACACCCCTGGCTTTGTCTCCTGGAGTATGCCCAAATGTTTGTTGCCTTGATGACATTAGTTATCCATCTCATCCTTTGCAGTCCCCTTCTCCTTTCGCCTTCAATCTTTCCCATCAGGGTCTTTTCCACTGACTACTCTCTTCTCATTTGGTGGCCAAAGTATTTGAGCTTCAGCTTCAGCATCTATCCATCCAAAGAACAGCTAGGGTTGGTTTCCTTTAGGATGGCCTGATCTGCATCTCCTTGCAGTTTCAACAGCAGCACTGGATAAAAACATGCATTTGCTGGAACAGAATTGTTATCACTAACTACATTTTTCCAAACTTAGGTGATACCATTCTGATGTCAACAGCAATCAAACCATACTAAATAATTTAGAGTTAAAAATGACTCTACAGCTGCGACATTTACCTGTTGTAACTGCATGGATAAAAGCAAAACAGCCATGAGAATGGAAGAAATGGAATCAGTTATGCATTCGTGTGACATTTACATTTTTTGCTGCTGTAGATCTGCCTTTCCCCTTTTCTTTCTTCACTTGCCCTTTTGAAATAAGTACTTCCATCTGATATAGTTTAGAAAACACCAAATGTAAATTATGCGTTATTCTCATCAGTTTAAAAAAGCAATAGTGGAAACATGGTCAGGATTCCAGAGGGTTTTGGAATTTCAAGTCTTGTCTTCCCCTTATTACTGTTCACAATTTTTATTACTTTTATACAATATGTTCATTATTATTGGAGTTTTTTTGTTAACTATTTTGTTATTATTAAACTTTATAGATGACAGGCTAACAATTTTAACAATTTTAAGTAGACAGTTTAACTAACAATGTTAGTAATTTAACAATTTAAAATTATTTTGGCCTGTTTTGTAAAGGGTGGGAAACCAACATTGATGTATTATACTAATCAGCATTCAACTAGGGAGGATGTTATTGTTATGTGTATACGTGTTAGTATTTTTTAAAGACACATTTTCTTTTTAATGTCTTTTTTAAAAATTCTTTTGTTCTTTCTTATAAATATTTTGGCATTTTGTATTTTAACCTTCTTTGAATAAACTAAATTTTTCAAAAAAAGAGGTGGGTGGGTAAATCACAAGAACAACTACTGCATAACCTATTCCCTTCCTTCCCTCCATCTAGGATCAGCATCATTGGAAGGAGAAGGCCTTCCTTTTAAAGGCATTGTTTAACTGCTCTGTATAGCTTAGTTGATTCATTAATGAAAGGATTCATTAATACTTGGATGAGGGATGAGTTCTAGGGTAGAGTAGGAAGTCAACAGTTATCTAAGAAGGTTACAATGGCAGACTTTCTCTGTATGGAACTGAGCTTATGAGCGCTCTCCTGGAGGAGGCATATCCAGTGATGGGATTCAGCCAGTTCGCACCACTTCTGGAGAACTGGTTGTTAACTTTCTGAGCAGTTTGGCAAACTGGTTGTTGGAAGAAATCATTTGGGCAGAGAACCGGTTGTTAAATTACTTGAATCCTACCATTGGGCAAATCTGATGCCCATACCAAAGTCTTCTTGCAAAAATGCCCCCCCCTTTTTTTTTTTGCCAGAAGGCATCAAAACAAGGAGAAGATATATCAAAGTGTGAAGGAGGTAGAAATAGAGATGCTCTTGAAATCAAGCAAAGGCACAAGGGAAATTTGGGAAATGCAGAAGATACCAATACCAGTTTCTCCTTTATGTCAAACCAAGTGGAGAATAAAATAGAGCAACAGTACCTTAGTGGGGTTGTATTAAGAAGCATAAACCCCCACAGCACCTGGTAAGTCTGAACACAGTTCCTGAAGGACAGGGCTATGCAGCAATCTGGACTGAAAGGGGAAAAGGTGATTCCAGGTGTGTGTGTGTGTGTGTGTGTGTGTGTGTGTGTGTATTCCTCTGGGATTGTATCTGGACTTCAAAACCAGAGATGCATATGCTAGTGTTAACTTTTAGCAGACCTGAACTATACGATGAAAACCACCCAAAGTCACATGATAATGAGATGAATTAATTAAATAAATAAAAACATAAGCAGGTACCTTACAAAATGTTAATTCATTTTTTCATCCAGCTCAATTACCAGTTGTTTTGCTAGTCAAATCCAAGGTATTTTAACATAAATCCCTGCATGGTTCAAGGGCCTGCCTATCTGATTATCCTACAGTGCTACAGGTAGTCCTCGACTTAGACCACAACTGAGCCCAAACTTTATGTTGCTAAGTGAGAAATTTGTTAAGTGAGTCTTGCCCCAATTCATGACTTTTCTTGCTACATTTGTTAAGTGAATCCCTGCAGTTGTTAAATTAGTAACACAGTTACTATTCAACACAGCGAACCTGGCTTCCCCATTGAGTTTGCTTGTCAGAAGGTTGCAAAAGGTGATCACATGACCCTGGGACACTGCAACTGTCATAAATGTGAGTCCATTGTCAAGCATTCAAATGTAAATCATGTGACAATGGAGATGCTGCAATGAAAAGCAATAGCCCTGCTCTGCTTGGTTCTCTACATCTTTAGAATCCTCTAAGTTTTTCACTGAGATTGTCCCCTGTACGCCTGAGGATAAGAAGCTGTGGTTGGCAACAGACTTCAGCTCAACAAATGGGATCATCATATCCTTTTAATGAATACATCAGGAAAACTGAGAGGCTGCTGGACTGAAGGAAAGAACAGGAAATCACCTCATTTACCACACTATACTAAAGGTAGTATCTTTCCTTCTTCTCCAATCATGTAAGAACTACGTGACTAAAATGCAGATAACAATAGAGCAGAGCCAGAGAAGGGTAGAGGCCAAATTTGAAGAGTCAGATAGAAGATGACAAATAGTTCAATGTAATCCACTCAGAAGCACTAGCTGTTCTAGAAGATCCTGGCAACCTTCACCTTCTTCGAATCAGCAATATGTTCGCTGTAGAGAGTCAGGTGGTGTGATGATTAAGGCATCAGGCAAGAAACTGGAAGATTGTGCATTCTAGTCCTGCCTTAGGCACAAAGCCAGATGGGTGATCTTGGGGCAGTTGCTTTCTCTCAACCCTAGGAAGGAGGCAATGGCAAATTACATCTGAAAAATCTTGCCAAGAAAGCTTTGGGGATGTGACTAGGCAGTCTTTTAGTATCAGGCCAGCTGTGGCTAGGGGGACCTTTGCACAGATTTGCCTGGTGCACCAATTGCGACCCTACTTGGATCAGGAGGCTCTCCTCACAGTCACTCATGCCCTTGTCACCTCACGGTTACATTATTGCAATGTGCTCTACATGGGGCTACCCTTGAAAAGTGTTCGGAGACTACAGTTGGTCCAGAACGCAGCTGCGCGAGCTGTCGTGGGTGCACCTAGGTACACCCACATTACACCAATTCTTCGTGAGCTGCACTGGCTCCCTATTGGTCTCCGGTTACAATTCAAGGTGTTGGTTATTACCTTTAAAGCCCTACAGGGCTCAGGGCCAGGTTATCTTCGAGACCGCCTTCTACTGCATAGGTCCCAGCGACTGGTAAGATCCCACAGAGTTGGTCTCCTCCGGGTCCCATCAGCTAAACAGTGCTGGCTAGCGGACCCATGGGGGAGGGCCTTCTCTGTGGCTGTCCCAGCTCTCTGGAACCAGTTACCTCCTGAGATCCGGACCATCCCCACCCTATTGGCCTTCCAAAAAGTGGTGAAGACCTGGCTTTTCCGGCAGGCCTGGGGCCGTTGATCTCACTGTTGCAATCTGGCAAGATCCGGCCATGGATGGTGTGAATGGGTTTTAATTGTTTTTGATGTTTTAATTTTTAATGTTTTTATATATGGTTTTTAAATGCATTGTAAGCTGCCTTGAGTCTTTGGAGAAAGGCGGCATACAAGTTGAACAAACAAACAAACAAACAAATAAATAAATAAAGGCACAATTAAACAAAGAAAATAAAGTTCAATTAGAGCTCAGGTCAAGCTTGCTTAAAGTTAAAGAACATTCATACAATCAAAGGAATCCATTAATTTATGAATTATGAAATCCTCATTCAGTCACAGAAAACCTAGTAGGAGTCCCTCTTTGGTCACTGTTACGTATTGCCTTTACAATCACCCAGTTGGTACAGACTATTGGTGCATTCAGCTAATCAAATTATCCATCCTTTCAAACAATCAATCATGTGTTTTGAAATGCTCAGTATGTATTAATTCATATTCATCATTAAGCTGCACAACAGGCTTCTATGCCTGAACTCCTGGGATGCCTTTGCCTACATATCTGCTTTTAGCATGATGAAAGCCTATAATTAATGCAGGGCTCAGCTACTTAGCATGAAGGACAGGCCAAAAATACACTTTGCATTTAATGTGAAGCAGATTTCTGAAGCAGATTCATCAGTGATGAAATGAAATGAACGCTGTCATAAAGATAGAAATCCATATTGATTTATTCTGCCAATCTTATTAACAAATAGTACCTAATAGCCATGTTGCTATGTTAAATAGTTGACTGGCTGGCTGAGAAAGAGGTTAACAAATAACTTTAGGGCATCACATTATGCTCAGTCTTAAGATAAGAAAATCCACTTGGCCAAGGGTGATAAATCTTCTCTGCAATGTGAGAACAGAAGAATGTAAAAGACTATCCAGGAACTAGTTGATGACTTTCAACAGGAAAACAGGATGCTGTTGAAGGAAAAAAATATCATTGGCAAATGCTGCTCCAGGAAAAAAGAAATGTTTTCTTTCTAGCACTCCATTTGCCAATATCACCATTGTGATGGGCAAATCTATCAGTGTAAAATCAATGCCATTCCTTTTTTAAAAAGTCTGCTCAATATATAAATCATGGGCGAGCAACCGTTTGGCTTACCTGCATAGGGTGAAGAAGAATTCTGTTGGGCCACATACAAAATATGTAATATAATTAATGTATATAAATCACATTAAAATTTACAATCTTTTGGAGACTCATTACTAGCTGTCCAGGGCTGCATGCAGTCTGTGGGCCCTCGGTTAGACATGCCTTTAAATGTTAATTTAAATGTTAATTTTCTCTCAAAATAGACCCATTTAAATAAATATATTTAAATCTAAATATACCCATGCACACACTGAGAATGATTAGCTGATATTGCTCAAGCCCCTCGTGCAGCTGAAATATATGCTGTTAGGACTTTGATTACATTTGCATCTGAACTACTTTTTATCGTTCATTAATTAGAAGCAAATTCATGCTTATCTAGCCACTGATAAATGTGCATGTGCCAGCAAGCTACATTTATCTAGCAATTGTTTGGAAGTTACATTGTTTGCTTTGCATATGATCCCCTAAGGACATAAAAACATGAATTTTGTTTTATCAACTGTTCATGCTTCTCTCTAAAAGGATATGCGTACCTGAAAGCTGGTTAGAAACAATGCATTTTTCCTCAAGGCCCAGAATTATTATATGTAGGAAACTCACTTTTCAATGGTGAGAAGGCACCATCAACTGGTTGATGGTCTCAGTCCTATTATTGACACAGTGCCTGCATATGGATATTCAAAGGCTTGACCAATTTGGAGGTAGCCATGTTTAAACAGAATAATCAATCATTTTCTATCTATATTTCTGCAAGATAAGAATGGATGTTTTAAGTTAAAACTTCAGTAATGAAACAATTTCAGGATAAACTCATCTGCAGCACTGCGATCCCCTCCCCAAATTCAAAAATGGAGTGTGCGGCCAGTGCTGCCACCTGAAAATGCTTTCCTCCCCATTGCACATTGCAGAGATGCACATCCTCCTCCTCCTTCTTAGCAGACTCACCTTCTCTTTTCTCCTGGCCAAATCTGCTGTCTGAAACACTATGCACTTTTTTGGCCTCCGCACACCCCATTTTTGGAATCGGGAAGGGGATCGTGGTCTCCGTGGAACGGAGCCTTCGGTGCCAAGTCCCTCTTCTGCCCCCACAAAAATCATCCCCCACCCCACTCACTCCAGTTAAATGTGCGCAGAGTGATAAGGTTTATTTTAAATGGATAAAAAGATCTGTGCTACTCGTTATCAAAATCGAGTGGAAGTGAGGACGCAGTTGAGCCTAATGCTGGTAGGCAGAGGCAGAATTCTTTTTTTCTTGTTTTCCTCCCCAAAAATTAAGGTGCGTCTTATACTCTGAGAAATATGGTATATCAGCAAATAAAGGAATATAAATGGACTCAAAATTTAATGATCTTTAAAATAAATAGTATGCATGATTGTATGTAAGATACTTGTGTATGAATATGGATGTGCATATCCATATATTTAAGAGTTTAAATATCTTAATCTGAAATGTAGACTACATCTATAAATATTGAAACCAAATATTCATTGAGAATTTTTTT
Organism: Arizona elegans; assembly: GCA_022577455.1. NCBI lineage: Eukaryota > Metazoa > Chordata > Lepidosauria > Squamata > Colubridae > Arizona > Arizona elegans. The sequence goes on along the minus strand of JAKOOJ010000001.1, from coordinate 238,095,815 downwards.
AAAAAATAACAAAATGATAGAATTAACTTCAAAAATATTACCTGCCTCAGAAAAGCTACAACTGAATCAATACTGATTTTATAATGTGAGGTACCCTATCATAGCCCCTACCAGCCACTAAAAATCTGTCCTAGCAATATATAACATTCAAGGGACTACAAAGTTCCTGTTCTGTAGCATAAATTCAAATTCACATCCCTAGCCATGCCCGACATAACCTTGTGAGAAGAAAAGAAAATATATCTTGCTCTGGCTGCTGCCATTCAAAACTATGTGTTAATTTTTAAAATGAGTTTGGTGTAGATATGAATTTTAATTTGATGGGAGGGAGTGATGGGAAGTGAGTAATATAACTAGAGATATAAGAAATGACCTGATTGGCAAAGGCCCGGTTTCCTACTGTGTAATAAATTACATTTTTAACACCATCGTATCAGATTGTATCAGTTTTCATCAGGCAATTGCAGAATTTCTCATTCCTAATCACTACTACTTTCCCAATGGCATGACAATAAAGAAAATTCCAGTATTATCAAACTTCAGGAAAAAAAAGGAAAAGAAATCTCTAACTCCTTTACAACTGGTTGTGTAGGGAAATTATATAAAATAATTATTCAGTGGCCTTTTACTCCTTCATAGAAACATGGCAAAAAAGTATTGTGGTTGACAGCGAGACACATTATAAGTGTAGAATGCATAGTGTAGCTCTTTAACTAGTTGTTGATGTAAGACAACTTATATGCAGAATGTGTAACTCTTAACTGAAAGCAATAGATATGATATTAGAAGATGCATGCGTTTAAAAAAGATAACTATGATCTATTTTTTTATTAGATATTTCTCTCTTTCGTCTCTACATACCATTGATCAGCTAGACATATCTTGATTTGTCCACATTTCATTGTGTGAAAAGTTATTCTTATATATACTAACAACACTGACAAGGTACCATGACAAAGGACTAATTTGGAAGCACACTTAGTTCTAAAGCCAGCAAAAATTCTACTCAACTCTCTTCCCTAGATAAAAATGTATCTCCAAATCTTTCTCATTATTGCAGCATTTTTTCCATGAACAGTAAGCCTCTGTTGCCTAGCAACTGGTGCCATTTTTCAGGACACTGTAAATAACTTCATGTGAATTCTTGTCTACATCTCTTGTTTTTGTTATTAAAAGTTTTAACAACTGTCTTCTTTTCTCCGATGCACATTTCCCTGACAATCCAAGAGAGGCTCATTATATGCTGCTTTCTTAACTTTGATTTATTTCCTGACGTTTTAGAAAACCTACATAAAAAATAAAGAGCAGCAAATCCAGTAACAGTTTGCCTTCTTCTTCTTCTTCTTCTTCTTCTTCTTCTTCTTCTTCTTCTTCTTCTTCTTCTTCTTCTTCTTCTTCTTCTTCTTCTTCTTCTTCTTTATTTATTTATTCAACTTGTATGCCACCTTTCTCTGAAGACTCAAGGCGGCTTACAATGCATTTAAAAACCATATATAAAAACATTAAAAATTAAAACATCAAAAACAATTAAAACCCATTCACACCATTCATGGCCGGATCTCGCCAGATCGCAACAGTGAGATCAATGGCCCCAGGCCTGCCGGAAAAGTCAGGTCTTCACCGCTTTTCGGAAGGCCAATAGGGTGGGGATGGTCCGGATCTCAGGAGGTAACTGGTTCCAGAGAGCTGGGGCAGCCACAGAGAAGGCCCTCCCCCACGGGCCCGCCAGCCGGCATTGTTTAGCTGACGGGACCCGGAGGAGACCAACTCTGTGGGATCTTACCAGTCGCTGGGACCTATGCAGTAGAAGGTGGTCTCGAAGATAACCTGGCCCTGAGCCATGTAGGGCTTTAAAGGTAATAACCAACACCTTGAATTGTGACCGGAAACCAATAGGGAGCCAGTGCAGCTCGCGGAGAATTGGTGTAATGTGGGTGTACCTAGGTGCACCCACGACAGCTTACGCGGCTGCATTCTGGACCAACTGTAGTCTCCAAACACTTTTCAAGGGTAGCCCCATGTAGAGCACATTGCAATAATGAAACCGTGAGGTGACAAGGGCATGAGTGACTGTGAGGAGAGCCTCCTGATCCAAGTAGGGTCGCAATTGGTGCACCAGACGAACCTGTGCAAAGTCCCCCTAGCCACAGCTGACAGATGTTGCTCTAATCTTTTTTTTTATTGAAAAAGTTTTAAAACAAACACAATTTCCCCACAACCCTCCCACCCACCCACCCCTCCCCCCCTACTTCCCAGAGCAGAACACAAGGTATTTCTATTGACTTCTAACAATAAACTAAATTGCTTAACCAATCATTAAACTAACACCCCCCCAAAAAAAATTCTTAACCCCCCATATATAAAATCCTGCTTCTTGGACATAAAACTTCTAATATCACTTATATAACGCTTATACAGATAAAAAAAATCATTCATAAGCTATTTGATATTTTTTGGTCTGATACTTATTTTGTATATAATCGATCCATCTTCTCCAGTCCTGTATATACCTTTCTTGTGTGTGATCCTTCAAATATGCTGAAATTTTAGCCATTTCAGCTAAATTAGTTACTTTCAATATCCAGTCATCAATAGTAGGCAAAAAGTCCTTCTTCCAATGTTGTGCTACCAACAATCTTGCTGCTGTTATCAAGTTCAAAATCAGTTTAGTCTCTGCAACTGTACAGTCCGTAGTTATACCCAATAAGAACAACTGTGGAGTAAATTTCAGTCTCTTTTTAAGAAGTATATGAGTCTAAGTATATGAGCCTTAAATACTTTATCCACTTTTTTGTCATATAACAAATAGGCATGCCATCCATATAACAAATCATAACCTTCTAGATTCAAAATTCTCCCCTCAGTTAAATTAAACCAGTCACTAATTTGTGATAAGACCACTGCTTCATAATATAGTCTTAAATTAGGCGTTTTGAGACCCCCTCTTTCACATGTATCTTGTATAATTTTCATTTTTATTCTGGTTTTTTTCCCAGCCCAAATGAAAGTATTAACACCTTTCTGCCATTCTCTCAGATTTTCATCTTTCTTAAGCACAGGTATCATTTGGAACAAAAATAAAAATCTAGGTAACACATTCATTTTAATTGCTGCAATTCTTCCCAATAAAGACAACTGTAATTTTTTCCAATTCTCCATATCCTTCTGTACCTTCTGCCAAAGAACCTCATAGTTATTTTTGTATAATTTTGTATTTGAAGCTGCTATGTATACTCCTAGATATTTAACCTTTTTAACTATTTCAAAATCTGTTAATCTTGCTAGTTTATCTCTTTCAAGTATAGTCATATTTTTAACTATCATCTTTGTCTTATGTGAATTAACTTTAAATCCTGATACTTTCCTGTATTGATCAATTATATCCAATATATATGTAGCAAACTCTATAGGTTGGGATAAGGTAACAACCAAGTCATCTGCAAATGCTCTTAATCTATAATCTTGTTGTCTAATTACAATACCCTTCAATTTTTCTGAGTCACGTATCTTATTCAGTAGTACTTCCAAAGTCAAAATAAACAATAATGGGGACAGAGGACACCCCTGCCTTGTTCCTTTCTCAATTCTAAAAACCTCTGTTAAACCTCCATTGACTATAATTTGTGCTGTTTGCTGCTGGTATATCGCTCTAATTGATTGTGTATAATATTCCCCAAAGTGCATTTTCTCTATTATTTTAAACAAAAATTGCCAGTTCAAGCGATCAAATGCCTTCTCTGCATCCAAAAATATAAACGCTGCAGGGACTTGATTATTTTTTTCCAAATATTCCAGTAAATTTACAATTTGTCTAACATTATATCTCATTTGTCTCCCTTTTATAAACCCTGATTGGTCATTATGAATTATTTGTTGCATAACTGGCATTAATCTATTAGCTAGTATCTTAGCAAAAATCTTATAATCAGTATTCAGAAGTGAAATTGGCCTAAAATTCTCAGGTTTGATGGAATTTTGGTCCTCCTTTGGAATTAGTGAGACAAAGGTTGTTTTCCAGGAAGGTGGTACTCCTCCTCCTTCTTGTATTTTATTAAATAAGATTTTGAGTGGTTCTAACATTTCAGATTGTAAATGTTTATAATAAACAATTGTTAGTCCATCTGTTCCCGGAGCCTTACCTATTTTTAATTGTTTAATTGCCCCAACAATTTCCTCGGAAGTTATTGGCTGATTCAATCTCTCTCTCTGTTCCAGCGTTAATTCAGGAATCTCCATCTTTAAATATCTATCAATATCAACATCTTGAATTACATCTTTAGCATATAACTTTGTATAGAACTCCAAAAAAGCCTTTTTTATTAAATTCTGTTGATAAATCTCCTTACCTCTAAATTCTATCTTGTCTATAACACGTGATTTTTGTTTTTTTCTCATCGTGTAAGCCAACCATCTCCCAGGTTTATTAGCATTACAAAATGTATTATGTCTGGCATATTGTATGCTGGTTGCTACTTGCCCAGCCATTAACATATTAAATTGCTCTCTTAAGATATTAATCATATCTTTTGCCTTTTTATCTCCCGGGTTAATTATAAGCAATTGTTCTTTCTTTTTAATTTCCTCCTCTATCTCTTTCCGTCTGTTTTGTTGTTTTAGTCTATATTTATTATTCAAGAAAATTAATGTTCCTCTCATATATGCCTTACTCGCATCCCATACCATCTCCATCAAGGTTCCTTTATTCATATTGTTAACAAAAAATTCTTTCATTTGTTTTTTAAATTCACTCAAGTTATCTTCATATCTAAATAAATTCTCATTTAACCTCCAAGACCTCCTTTCCCCTCTTTCCTGCTCTAGTTCCACCCAAACCGGGCTATGATCAGTTAAAAGATCTTGGACATATCTTCGTCTTCTTCACCCTAGAAAAAATATCATTTGTGGTTAATATAAAATCAATCCTAGAAAAAGATTGATGCCTATCTGAAAAAAAAGTAAAATCACTTTCCAATACGTTCCTTTCTCTCCAAATGTCTCTGAGCTCCATATCCTCCAAAATATCAAAAAAAGATTTAGGCAACTTAGCACGCATGGGTATCTTGGAAAGACTTTTTTTATCTTTCTGGGTATTTATTACCCCATTCCAATCACCCATTAGAAGTAAAGATCTATAATCCCATTGTAGTATTTTAGTATGTAAAAGTTTATAAAATTTGTCTTGTTGTTGATTAGGTGCATATACTCCAATTACAAGCAGCTTCCCATTCTGTGTTGTTAATTCGATTGCAATATATCTACCTTGAGTGTCAGCCTCAATTAAACATATATAACTAGGCCATTTTTCTTCTCTGGTGCTGATGCCACAAAATGTGTACCTAATTTCGAATTTATCAAGTACTTTTGATCTGAGGATTTAATATGCGTTTCTTGCAAACAAATGACATCATTCTGAAATTGCTTCAAGTAGTGAAATATTTTCTTTCTTTTTTGTGGAGAATTTAAACCGTTGACATTCCAAGATAAGAATTTATTTGCCATCTCTGGGCCCTCCAAGCTTTGAGAGCATCAGCTGAACCTCCTCCGCCATTTTAGACTTCGGCCTAGCTCCTCCCACTGCTTGTGTTTTTTGGACTTGTTGGGTTGAATCTTGAGGCTGTCATGCCAGATGTTGTTTGTAAGTAGCTCTTGTCAATCGTTGATCTTTTGGCAGCTCTATCATCTTTAATGGCTCAAGGGTTGGTGGTGGACCCCCACTCAACAGTAAATCTTCTTCCAAATTAGCTCCTCCAGCTAATGCTTGAGCATAAGTTTGTGGTTGCCCTCCATCTTTCTCTTGTTGTATCATTTCCAATTGCTTTCTAGCACCCCTTGGTGAGGGTGGCCTTCCAGCCTTTAAAACATTAACGTAAAAATCTTTTGCCTTTCCAACTGTGTTTAAGCGATGTCTTTGCCCAGCATATGTCACTATTATCCCAAATGGGACATCCCATTTGTACTGGAGCTGCTGGTTTCTTAGTTCATTCACCAAAAAACCAAACTGCTTTCTGTCTCTTAACATTTTAGGAGGAAGCTCTTTCAGGACCACCAGCTCTTGTCCATCCACTTTAATCTTGCTTCTATAAGAAGCTTGCAGAATGTCATTTCTAATTCTCCTTGTTGTGAAATAAATCACCACATCTCTTGGTAGCTGCTTTTGTTTTGCCAGCCAGGAATTAACCCTGTAAATTTTGTCCATTTGAATTGCCACATCTTCTGGCCTTTCTGAAATCAGCTCTGCTAAAGCATTGGAACAAATATCTTTTAAATTTTCACCACTCTTTTCTTTCAAACCTCTCAGCCTCAGGGCAAATTCCATTGATCTGTATTGTAACATAACCATTTCGTCATCCACTTTCTCTGTTTGTATCATAACCTCTCCTAATTTAGTTGCAAGCTCCAAGTTAGCATCATCAATTTCCCGTACTCTCTCCTCAATCGTTAACATATGATTAGCCAGTCCTGAAACTGCATAAACAATGTCATCTCTTATTTCATCATGTTTTTCCTCCACCACACCTTTAATTTTCTTTAACTCCTTTGAAAATTCTTTCATCATTTCTGCCCGATTGTTCAGGGCACCCATTATAAATTCTTTAAGGTCTTGTGACTGTGTATCAGCCGGAAGTTGTTGTTTTTGAGTCACTACAGGGGAACCTCCTCCCCCTTTAGAAGTTGGTGGCTTTAGTTGTTTAGCAGCCATTTTATTTTAAAAAGAGTTTTTTTTCCTTTTGCAGCCACAAAGTCTTATAAACAGTCTTACAAAGTATATTTCAGAGTTTTTTCAAAATAAACAGTCCTCTCTTCAAGCTATACTCAATCCCCAGCAGTTTTCTCTTCAGGCAGAGGGCTCTTAACAAGCAATTTCCCTTTAACTTTCACTTTCCCTTCCGCCCATAACAAGGGCTTCCTCTCCAGCCTCCAGCTCAAGAGAGCTCCGTTTGCAACAATGTATTCACTGAGTTAAGTTCTGTTTCTTTTAAAAAGCTTGCACTCTTGCTTCCGCTCTGTCTGCCTTGTTAGAAATCATTAGATCTCACTGTTTGCTGGCAGAATTGGATGCAGATGTCTTGCTCTGATTAACAGAGGCACCAGCAATCCGGAGCAATGGGAGGGGTGAACTGGGGAGCTCTCACCCTCCGAGTCCCTGGAATTAATCCAGAGACTTTCAGAGAGCTCTACCCACCCCCTCCGACTCTCCTCTCCTTCTTTGCCCGAAGGAGAGTTTTTTCAAACCGCCAGACAGCAGTTTAGCGCTGTCAGGGCGGTTTTTACAGATCAGGTGGCTGGCGGTCTATGGAGACCGTCCTCGTCGTCCGCGGAGCCACCGGAAGTCTCCCTGATGTTGCTCTAATCTTAACTGTGAGTCTAGGAGGACACCCAAATTGCGAGCCCGTTCTGAGGGGGACAATTTCTCCCTTCCCCAAGGATGGACAATCAACATAGTCTTTAGGAGGCAATACCCACAGCCACTCGGTCTTGTCTGGGTTAAGTCTGAGTCTGTTGACTCCCATCCAGACCCTCACAGCCTCCAGGCACCGGCACATCACATCCACCGCCTCACTGAATTGATGCGGGGTAGAGAGCTGGGTATTATCAGCGTATTGCTGATATCTCACTTCTTCTTCTTCCTCTTCCTCCTTCTCTTCCTCTTCTTCTTCCTCTCCTTCCCCCCGCCACTCCTCCTCCTTCTCTTCTGAAGAACATTTAACAAATTCTGATAATTTAGAGGCAAGTCAAGCTTTCATCCAAAGAATAAGAATATGTTGCAACATATTTATGATTATTGTTATCATTATTATCCAGCTCTGCCCCTATCTGGATGTAGGGATTTACTGGGTGAGAATGTGATACTGCAAACTAAACTGAAAAGAATCCAGAGTAATTTTCCAAAAGGGAGGGGCTGGAAGGAATGGAACTGATTGTTTTGGTCTGTTTTAATTTTTTTTGGAGGTTTTAAAAGTGGTAATGGGAATGAGAGATCCCTCAGAGACAATGCAGTTCATATTTCCACCTATTCAAAGCTTGATGCACAGTATATTAGTTTTATAGGACAATACAACATACATATGCTATTTAAAGTCCGTATCACTCTCTCAAGAAATCTAATGCAAGGTTTCAAATGAGAACCATAATTAGTTCCCTTAACATCTTGGGAAAGGCTGTGCCTGCAATTAATTGCATCCACTCTTTTTGTACCACAGAGCTTAACAAGAGCCATGGAAGAATACACAAGGCCTACTCTTGGGGTAGGGATTGAAGTAGGGATTCATCCCAGACAGCAGTACTTTGGGGATGGGGTTTATTGAAAGACCAAATGTTACCTACTTAGTTTGTTCTTACTTCACTTTTACTGTCATAAACAGGAAGAGTTGTCTGTAGGATATTAGTCTCAGGTAGCAAAATGATGTAGCAGCCTTGTGTCCTATGTAACCAGAGAGATGTTCTAAACTACCCAGATCCCATCTCTCAGGTTCTCTGACTATTGCCCAAGCAGTTTAGAAGAAGTTCAGCCCTATCAGACTGAAGGATACCTATCTGCACATTAGACAGGATAAAAATATGCTTGGCGGTGCCTTTCAAAAGACTGTGGGAAAAGATGTCCAAAGGGACACAGTGAGGTTCAACTCAAATATATCGCACCTCAGTTTAAAAATAAATAAATCAGCAGCTATATAGTGCCCAATAACTAAAGTTGTCTATACAAACTACAAAATGAAATAGATATGTATACACAATTCTCCCACCTCTCTTTATAGTGTGTGTGTGAGAGAGAGGGAGGGAGGGAGGGAGGGAGGGGGAGAGAGATAACCTGGATGAAAGCAGAATCTACAAGTTCATCCTACAATCTACAAACGTCATGCAATTGTAATTATTCATATAGTAAGCACCCTCCACTTTTTCTTAGTTCTACATTGTATTAAAATTCCGATAATGAATTATACACAGAAGAGTGTATTTGAGTGACTAAGTGCACTGCTGTTTGCCCTCTGGTCACTGAAGAAGCAGGGATTGTGAATTTGGTCCTCCCCTCATTTCAACTTGTTGTTCTTAAAGGAACAATGCAATGATACAGAAATTTCCATGTTCAGATTTGGCCAAGAGGCAAAAGTCAGGCATTCTTCTTATTGGCAGGTTGGCTACTTGACAAGTGCTCCATTTTCTCCAAATGAAAGGAAAAAGAGCAGCAGGCCACCTCCTCCCTTTCAGCAAGAAATAGCACTAAACTCGGGTGAGCAGCCCTTCCCCAGAGTCAGACGCTTAAAGCTTTCAGAAGTGAGCAGATGCTAGGAAAGGAACAGGAAGTTTGGTGTCTGTAAGAACTAAGGCAAACAATGAGGACTGGAGCTGTGGGCTTTGGGAAACAGGACTAGGGTGTGGGTTAAAAGCCATGCATTGCACAGAAGCTGGTCTTTGGGTGGGGGAAAAGTGAAACCCCAGTAAAAAGAAGCTTCAGACATCATGAGAAAATTTTGATTATTTCCTCCAGGTGAATATATATATACATATACAGTACATATACATTTACATATACATATACACGTGTGTGTATGTGTGTGTACGATAGATAGAGATGGATGGATATAGATAGACAGACAGACACAGACACACTGTATATATAATCTCATATTGTCTATACAGTTGACAAGACTATATAGACAAAAAGAAATAGATATATCAAAAGTATATGTGTGTGTGCCTGTGTACATTGTGTGTAATATCCCCACTGCATCATTGTCCATGACTAAATCTAGCAAATCTATTCAATAACTAAGTAGACAGTACACTAACAACAAACTTTACCACTAGGCACAGACTCTTAAAAACTGGCTAATTGCAGGTAAGGAAAAGTGAGTCAGCTCATATCTAAGAGAAATAGCTGGAAGTAGGTCATACCTCCCTTTTTAGCCATTCTGGTTTTCATATGCCCATCAGGTTAATCTACTTTTCTGAACAAGGCTGCAAATCAATTCACCCTAGCATCCAGTGGACACACCTTACAATATGGAAAGAATCCAGGAAGGACTTACCCAGTCTGAAAAATAAACTGGAATGTTAAAAATATCCTCATTTATTGCCACTACACTTTCATCCTGCTGATAAATTATATCCTATTATCTATGGTGGTATAAAGTCTACATTCTCCCTAAAGTGCATTGTGCTCATGATAATGATGATGAGTATCAGTTGTACTAATGAAAGTTGTTGTTGTTGTTTGTTGTTGTTGATTCCTCGAATGTCCTTGGGATTTCCAGGCCAGAGTCATTGTGCTTGCAGAGTTTATTCTACTTGTTGAAAGACAGCTTGCCAGGAGAAGAAATAAATCTTTGAAGGGAAACTGACTGCTGTGTGTATTTTTCATCTACTTGGAAATGCTACTTCTTTTGATAATTTATTTCCTTAGTGATGTTGCCTGATAAGCAGGTGATTATGCAGCAATTACATGTCTTGTTTATTGGCACAGAAAGCTTTTGGCAAGAATTTAAGGCCCTTTGCCAAGAAAAATAAAACTGTATTACAACACATTGGATTTGGTTGCAAATGATAAATCATCTCATTGTACTGTAAAGCAGTTGAATCATCACAAATTAACATCCATTTACAGATCAGGTAAATAAAAATCAACAGGATAGGATGAATACTTATGTGAATATAAATATTTCAATTGATTGCAGGTCCATTACCCTCCTTCCTAGATGACTGGGCACCTTGGTCTCAATTTGCTGTTGATGAAGGCCAAGTCTATGAATAGTATTACAGGTAATCCTCGGCTTACAACCACAACTGAACCTCAAATTTCTGTCCTTAAGTGTGACATTTGTTAAGTGAGTTTTGCCCCATTTTACGACTTCTCTTGCCACAGTTAAGTGAATTACTGTAGTTGTTAAGTCAGTAACACAGTTAAGTGAATCCGGCTTCCCCATTGACTCTGCTTGTCAGAAGGTTGCAAAAGGTGATCGCCTGACCCTGGGATACTGCGACTGTCAAAAATATGAGTCAATTGCCAACATCTGAATTTTGATCATGTGACTATGGGGATGCTGCAATGGTTGTGTGAAAAATGCACATACGTTGCTTTTTTCAATTCCGTTGTAACTTCAAATGGTTACTAAATGAACTGTTGTAAATTGTACTTCTACTACATTCCTTCATGATCCACTGGTGAATATAAATATGGACCTGGCATATATTATAGAACTTGGTTGGAGCAGGACTGAGACATAGTCATGATGCGGTTTAGAGTTCTCCAGGCTTGTAATTATAGATTTCAATCTCCAGGCCTTTGGTGCAAGATCTAGATATGCTCCACAGCAACCATGAGTTTATCCTGGGTGATTCCTAGTCTTATGCCAGGAGGATTAAATATCAGAGAATGACTTTGGAACACATGCTCCAGAACATCAAAGAGACCAAGCTCATGACCAATGCAAGGAAGGGAAAAAATAAAATAGAAACTGACAATGAAGAGATAGAATGTGTGGGAAACTTCACTTTCCTAGGCTCTCAGATAGTTCAAAGTGGTGAATGTGACACAGAAATAAAATGTCGGATTGCACTGGGTCACAGAGGAATGATGAACATGAGCCAAATATGGAAAAGCGTGGACATCAGCCTAGCAATCAAATGTAGGTTAATTTGCTCTGTTGTGTTCCCTGTAGCTACCTATGGTTGTGAAAGTTGGATCTTGAAAAAGCAAGGCAGGAAGAAAATTAACTCATTTGAGCTGTGGTGCTGGAGAAGATTCCTGCATATTTCTTGGACCCAAAGGTGACAATCAAGCAAGTATTGGAGTGCATAACACTAGACATATCATTAGAAGGTAAAATCATGAAACTGCATCTAACTTACTTTGGCTATATCATGCAGGAAAATTCACTGGAGAGATCATATCATCATCACATGAGGCATAATCTGGAGAGAGGGAGAAGGGATGAATACTTCTTCCATAGAGGGGGCAGTGGTGCATCCCCTCCTGAAGTTCTAGCCATGTTTGACAATTTCTGGCCAGTTTCCAATTCTTTTTCGAAGGAAAAGTTTAAAGAATGTGGTAGGATTTCATTTATGGAAGATTCTAAATGAAGCAGATTATCCAGATGCCATCCAGACAGGTTCCAGATGCAATGGTTGCACAGATGGATGACCTTCATTGGGCCTTAGAAGGAAGGAGCATTCATTGTCTGATCCTACTGGTGGTAGCATTCAGTACCAGCAATAACAATATCTTTCTGGAACGCCTGCTAGGACTGCAAGTACAATTTCATTCCTTCTTGAGTGAACCTTTTGGGCAATTATTTGGAAGAGGTACTCAGGCCCATAATTCCTCACATTTTAACACCCTCTCCCATTTTATTCAACGTTACATGAGATTATTAGGCGAGGTCATTCATCAAATCAGTGTGAGACATCATCAATATGCAGATGAAACTCAATTATGTATCATTATCTTAGGCCAGGGAAGAGATGCAGTAGAGTTTTTTATTTGATTTCTTGAGGCTGTGAGGAAGTGGACAGGAAAAACAGAGTTGAATTCAGTCCTTCTAAGGTAGAGAGGCTATTCATAAATAAACTATCTGACTCCTTCCCAGGTCTATATTATTAACGAAGAATGGGTTTATACTCTCCCTGAAGGAATAAGTGAAAGAATAGATCCACGATTTAAGGATTCTCCTGGTCTCATTGTTCCTGCTTCAGTAAAGGATGAAAGCCATGGCCAGGCCACCTTTTATTCAGTTACAGCTACTATACAATCCTTTTGAGGGCAGGGAATTCCCTACTGTGGTGATTTAGGACCTTATGCAGCTAGCCAACTTAGACACACACTACATATGGCTGCATTGGAAGATGATCTGGAAACTGCTGTTAATTCAGAATGTAATGTTCAAATGTTAATGAGACTAAGCTCCTACTCTATGTTTTGTTTCAGTTGCCAGTATCTTTCTGGGTTCAATTCAAAGTGCTTCATTTAACCTATCAAACTCTTCATGCTTCACCTCCATTGACCTTTAATACTATCTTTTTCTGATTAGTCATTGCCCATTGCCCATGGTCTTCCCATGACAAGCTTTTGGGGTTCCATCACCCATCAAAGGGATAGAAATCTAGAAGCATTTTTATTGGTGGTGGCCAATGGTGGGTTTCAAATTTTTTTACTACCAGTTCTATGGGTGTGGCTTGGTGGGCATGACAGGGGAAGGTTACTACAAAATCCCCATTTCCTCCCAATCAACTGGGCCTCGGGAGGCAGAGAATGATTGGGGCAGGGCCAGTCAGAGGTGGTATTTACCGGTTCTCCGAACTACTCAAAATTTCCGCTACCAGTTCTCCAGAACTAGTCAGAACCTGCTGAAACCCACCTCTGGTGGTGGCTCTGATATCATGAATTGCCTTTCTGGTGTTTATTTTCATTCCTCTCCTCAATTTCTTGGCTTTGCAGAAAGCTGTTGAAAACATTTCTCTTTTCTTTTGGGACATGTTTAGGCTCTAGCAATGGCCTCAGACTGCTTTTCGTTTGGTTTTTTTTTGCAGTTGAAATTTTTTTTTGGCAGAACCTTTATCTTATCTTATCTTATCTTATCTTATCTTATCTTATCTTATCTTATCTTCTTTTTATGGAGAATTAGATGATGGCTGTTTTTTTTTTTTGGCGACAGCTGTATATTTTGATTGTCTTCTTGATCTGTGGTTTATTGTCTAAAATGGACACTAAACAAACAAGTAATTGAAATATACTTTTTATCAACGATTCTTAGAAGTAAACAGGAAAGATTAATTATTGCATCTTAAATAACTAAAATTTAACCTTGGGGTTTAATCTAATTCTTGTTCTACCACATGAAATGTAGGTCAAAACCAAAAGTACCTTTGTACTTTCCCTATTCCTTCTTTTTCGCATGAAATTAGTTGTACCCAAATAATAGCGTTAATTATTCTTGGCATCAGTTGCTCCTAGATAAATGATTCAAAAAGCTAACAGCTTCAGCAAGTATCTGCATTCAGGCATAGCATTTCGTCTTTAGGTGGACTGCTCCATAAGAGGCCCATACTCCAATGTGGGCCAGTAGGTAAGGGAACCAATTAAACAAGTGGAAAAGAGCTTTCAATTAAAATGTTCAGAAAAGACAAACATGCTGTCACTGGTAGGTACACAGACACATTTGCTCAATTTTCTCCACAACAGTACAGAAATGGCTTGTCAAGATATGTTTACTGTTCTCAATATATGTTTTCACTACTCAAGACAGTTTACAGTCCTTAGATTCCAGGACCAATCCTATGCTAAGAGGTGGGGTGGAAAAAATGAGAGGGGAAAAAAAATCCTCAACCCCACCTCCTCCATAAAGCTCCATAAAGACTGGGCATCCTCACTTGGTTGCCCAAAAGCTGCTTAGAAGGGGAAAAGAAAGAAAGGGGAAAAGGGAAGTTGTGGGGGAGATAACAACCCAGAATCAGGAGTCACTTCTATAAAATAATGCATAACATAAATTAGAAGAGCTGCAATGCATCTGAAATGTTATTTTCATGCAATCTGCATTGGAATCATGTGATCTTAATAGAAACACGCTAGGAATAGATCCAGTGGAATAAATTGAGAAGATCCTTTTGTACAACTACTGGAAAGCAAGATGACTGAAAATTACAATAGTATTCCACATTAGTCCACCACTGGATCATCAGGAAAGAGGACACATTGTCATGGTCACAGCACACTGTCCCATACTGGGAGTCAACCTCTTTCCAGAGTCTGTTGCTCCCCCGGGAATTTGTTCTTGCCCAAATTCTAATTAAAGACTGATGTGTATCAATACCGTATCTCTTTGCCTCCTTGTGACTCGGCTTCTGTTCCTTATCCACACCCAACAATCTTACTGAATGCAAGATCATCCGCACTGAAGTCTGTGGGAGAGTTATAAAAGTCTGAATAGATAGAGATGGTGAAGGAGTCGCCATTGCATAGGTGTGTTGTAGTTTGTGGAAAGCCGCAATATGAAGCAAGACACTGTGCATTAGAAAATTATTTCTGCAAAGTTGGGAAATTTTTTTGACACAGCTGGAAACAGAACTGATATACTTAGTCACCAAGGGAGGTTGGCTGAGACAAAATGAGAGAGAGAGAGAGAGAGATTTAAAACTAATTAAAGAGTTCATTTCAATCTAGGCATACCTGTTTGCCTGAAATAATGAACATATGTCAATATGGTTTGTATTGCTATTCTCAGCATGCAAATGTTGTATCCGTCTCTCTATTATTACACACATTCAGAAATCTGCATACATATTTTATATTAAATATTTACATTTGAACGTGCCACAGCATACTGTCAAGTTGATTATGTATGTAACAGGGGGAAATGCATGTTACCAAACATTTTTTAAAAGCATTCTCTCCATTGAGATAGTTTAGATTGTTTTTTGATAGTGAAATGTGAACCGTGATTCCATAATAATTGCAGAGCAGACTTCTCAATGTGATGCCCTTCAGAAACAATTGATAGATATCTAGGTAATTATTTACATCCCATGACTATGTATTAATCATGGAAGAACAAGTTAGCTTAAATACACCCAATTGTGAAGCCTGTGAAAGTTTCTGCTCCTCGTGTTGGTGAATACTTTATAAATACTACTTTTGCAATCTATGAAGCATTTGCTTTTATCTTCATAAATGGCCCCGATAACACTGGGGAAAATCATGCACTGAGATAGCTGCACTTATTTCTGCTTATCTAAGTTATGTATTTTTCAGACAGTGATGGCACTAAGATGCAGAGAATTGAAGTGATTGAAAAAAGTAGTAGAAAAGTAAAAAAATCTGAGCAACAGTTGAAAGAAACAACACTGAGTGTAACTGAGATGTTACTGTAAGTGATAGTTGAAAATTGTAATAAAAAATAGCAGAATAACTTACATGGTGAAATACAGCAGGGAAAGGCAAGAAAAAACTGCAAAGTAGCACATGCTTTGATTGAGAGGGCTGAGAACATTTCTATACTGCAGGAAAGCAAAATCTGTTCCCTCCCTCAGGAACAATATTCTTTCATCTTTCCTGAGCAGTTTCTCAACCTTGGCAACTTTATGCTTTGTGAACTACAACTCCCAGAATTCTGGCTGGGGACTTGTGGGAATTGAAGTCCACACATCTTAAATTGCCAAGATGGGGAAACACTTTTCTTGAGCGACAGATTATCTTGGGGGGAAAAAATAGCACGCCCCGTGGGATAGCGAACATTCTGTTACTTCAATTTCATTTTTCAAAGTGAACCAAATTAATGTTCCTAATTCCATACAGACACATTGATCTAAAGCTGCAGGGGTGCATAATGCTCTGCACAGCTTGTTTTTGAGGATAAGAGCCAAGTGGAATATTCGAGGTCACAATAAAACATCACCACCCGACCACACATATCTTTGTGAGATAGTTTTAGTTGAGAAAGCGTGAAATTGCCAGATGATAATAAAAAAAAAACCCTGATGCCACTATTACTAGGTGTTTTCAACTCTTTCTACACCAGTGATCATCCTAAAACAACTGATTCCCATTTGGAAATGAGCTTTATTCTGTTGATACGTGCTTTTTCCCTGGTAAAAATTTCAACCCCTGTGGGTTGAAAATGTTAGTTCTATGAAGTTTATACAGCCATGAAATAGATATTAAGGCTAAAATCCTTGATTGATTGATTGATTGATTGATTGATTGATTGACTGAATTTATGTGGTTACCCAACTGGGACACTGAGACTCCGGGTTGTGTACAATAGATCAAAACCAAAACACAAACAAAATTTAAAATATAATCATAATTAACCAAGAACTCAAGCCTGTATTCCTCTCCAGATGGGAAAACTCCAATCTTTGCAAAGTTCAAAGAAAAAGACACACTTTTACAGTCTTTTCTGAAGGCCAAGAGGATCTGGACAGAGGGATGGGGTGGGCGGAAACAGATCATTCCAAATATTTGAGCTCCATGGAACTTATTGCATGCATACTTCTAAACTGTGAAACATTTAACAAAATGGCATCAGACTTATATTAGATTTATTTCTTCTATCTCCAGCCTTGAAGAGGATGGGAATAAAAGCCTCAACAATTTCAAAACTTGGGTTCAAGTATCATTGGAAGCAAAGCAGCAACTCTTGCCTTCATTACAGGGACAACATCAGAATGCTGGTATATCAAGGCAAAGATCTGCTTTTTTAAAAAGCCAAACATAACTCCGACAATGACAGCAACCAATTTATCATAAAGTTGCTCATGGTGCCAGCCTCTGAGAGTTTTGAAAACAAGAGCAATCCCACAAATCATTTTTTTTTTCAATAATACCTTGGTTGTTGGAGCAACAGCTGAGGGTTCCTCCCACCTTCTTGAGTTAAGGCTTTTTTTTTATAAGGTTTGTTTGTTTGTTTGTTTGTTTATTTATTTATTTATTTATTTATTTGTTTGTTTGTTTGTTTGTTTGTTTGATTTATATGCCACCCTTTTCCGGAGACTCAGGGCGGCTTACAATGCGTTAAGCAATAGCCTTCATACTTTTGTATATACCTGTTTAGTAGGGCTTTCGCCCCCCCCAAGCGGTGTTCTTTTTTATACAAAGTCAGCTTATTGCCCCCACAATCCGGGTCCTCATTTTACCTACCTCGAAAGGATGGAAGGCTGTGTCAACCTTGAGCCTGGTGAGATTTGAATTTGCAGTAATTGCAGGCACCTGTGCTACTTAACAGCACTTTAGTCTGCTGCGTCACCAAGGTTACTTTTAAAGCATCCGTTTTTAAACTATGAGCGTGCTCTTTTAAACAGAATTATCAGTAATCTTTTTGTACTTAATACTAAAATGTTAAAGAATAAATACAGATATTTTAGCCAAGTGTTATTTAATAGCAGGAGTGGTAATATCATGTACTTTATGGCACAACCTTCTCAGATGTGTATGTAGCCTATTCTAGCAGCCAAACCAATTACCAAGGTGCTAATCCTTCAGTCAACAACAATATCAAAAAAATACTTGATGCTTTTCAAAATAACAACTTTTTAAAGATAAGATGTATAGTTTCTTGCCAGAAATGGTACGTGGTCTAAAAACAGCACATATCTACCAACAGAATAGGAAGAAAAAAAAATCTTAAAGTTTTTTTTTTTAAGTTAAGATTTTACAAATAAAATTCCTCAGAGCTGGAAGAACATAGAACGTAGAATAATAGGATTGGAAGGGACCTTGTAGGTCTTCTAGTCCAACCCCCCTGCTCTAGCAGGAGACACTATACCCGTGATGGAGAACCTATGGCACGTGTGTCACAGGTGGCCGTGTAGCCATATTGGTGGGCACATGAGCTCAGCTCCCACTGGAAGTTGGCAAATGGGCAATTTCTGGCCTCTGGAGGGCCTCGCGGGGGGGGATGGGGAAGGCCGTTTTTGCTCTCCCCAGATTCCTTGAAAGGCTCTGGAGGCTGGGGAGAGCAAAAAACGGGCCTTCTGGTCCCACTGGAAGTTGGCAAAAGGGCCGTTTCTGGCCTCTGGAGGGCCTCCGGGGGGGAAAGGCCATTTTCGCCCTCCTCAGACTCCTAGAAAGGCTCTGGAGTCCTACTGTGCTATCATGTGCTGGGAATGGGGGAAGCGGGAGGGCATGCATGCATGGAGGCAATGCGCATAGAATTATGGGTGTGGGCATGCGCGCACACAACCCCCCCGCTCCTGGCACGCGATGGCAAAAAGGTTAGCCATCACTGTCCTATACCATTCTGAAAAACTGGCTGTCCAATCTCCAGTGTTGGAGCACCCACAACTTCCAGACATAAGCTGTTCCAATTCCACTGATTGATTGGTTAAAATGCAAGTTAAAACAACTAATGTATTTCTTAAAAGGAAGGAGTAAAAGAAAGGTGATAAATATACACAGAAAAATCATTCTAGGTATAATAAAGCTGATAGAAAGAAAAGATCAGGGGTGTCAAACTGGCAGCCCGCAGGTTGGATGTATCACACGCAGGCCACGCCCACCCCAACTCCCCGAAGGGACAAAATGTCGCAATATATCACGTGACGGCAACGTGACCCCACGAGTTTGACACCCACGGAATAGAGCAAGGAAACTAATAGGGAGTTAATTGAACTAATTGCAGAGAGGGGTGAATTAGGAGACACCAAATTACTAGGAGTAGCCAACAAAGTCAAGATAGCTGCTGTGATAATATGATTGCAGCTCCACCTGGTTTTTATGTGCAATGCAGCTTCAATGATATCATGCTACTTTGACTTTTTTTTTTTTTTTAGCACACCTGCAGATATTCCCGATGTTAAAACTGAGAATTTTTTATTCCCTCCTGAGTATTCAACAAACCTGAGAACCAAGGAAGGAAAAAAGCTAAGAAGGTCTGGATTACAGCAAGGGAATACCTGCTGCTAGCTCAATGCTCGATCAGATCGGGTTCTGAGTCGCTGTAAATCCTTTTGATTTATTAAACACACAGGGGAGGACACGGTTAAGAAAGTTAGTGATGGGCAGGAAAAAAATGTCCCTGCATTTTTTCAGAAGCAGAATTTGCTTTGGAAAGGAGAAGAGAACATCAGAGGAATTCTCCTATGTGTATGGGATATTCTTGCATTTCTTTAGCTTCAGTGTGTATAACTGCTCACATTGTATAAAATAATCTCTCAGCAGATTGCTAGCTTCCTGGCTTCCCATCCTTCAGTTAAAATCTCTGGACTGTGTCAGGAAGGAGTCTGCCCTGCTTATTAGCTTTTTCAAAACAGGTGTTGCTGTATGGCTAAAAGAGGGAAATATTTTTCTTGGGCAGTTGTGGGGGAACTTCTTTCCCTAGGGAAATTCAGAGAAATTGCAGGAAATCCCTGCCCACAAATTGGTGATTTCAAAAGAATATTTGTGCCCCCCCCCTTTTAAAGGTAATAGATTTAAGAGTGACCCTTATCTCTCTAATACTGTTAATTCTATATTATTAGGTTTGGGGTCCCGTCCCCCTCACCTACGCAAAATTAATGTTTACTTCTCTTAAATGACATGTTCTTTTATACCAGGAAACACAAGAAAAGGAAATTCTTCTTTTACATTTATGGAGGTGGAAATTTATTCTGTAAATTCTGTTCCTTCATCATGAGTCAACCATGGTGGTTCAGCCCTAAATTTGCTTTCCCAAAGACCAGCTGTACCAAATTCAGGGGGGGAGGGGGAAATGTTATTCACCGTGAAATTAAATGATGCTCTTCTTGCATTTTAAAAGTTTTACTTCTCTTATTTTTGTAAGTTCTGGTCTGAAAATACGGCCATTTGACTGTGGAATTCATCATCGAGGATTCAGAAATCTGTTTCACAATTTTCAATGAATACATCATAAATTCTTCTAAAGCAACAAAGCTTTTATTGACTGCATCATTCAGGAGTGATTTATGTGAGTGATTTATGTGAGTTCCTGATCTGTTAAGAATTATTAAGAATGAAAGAGTACCCTTGATCTGTATTTAAGTGAACCCACTTTATTTATTTATAAATAAGATCTGTATGACTATCCATATGAAAACATAACTCCAGGTTCTTCCTGGCTCAGGAATAAAATGTGGATAGGAACACAGTTCAAATTTTGTAAAAAAAATAAAAATAAAAAAATCTGCGGACAGACTGTATTCAAAAATGAGTTCATGAGAAAACACTGTATACATACTATTTATTTTTATTGCGGCATAAGTCAGGTGAGTGCCTTTACAACTGAATACACAGAAGACTAACACAGTTGGAAAACAGACTAATTTATACTTTCAAAGGCTCTATTCATGGAACCCATGTATTAGCTACTTAGTTAATAGAGTGTGAGAGAAGGAAATTACCGTAATTTACGAGAAGGACTAAGGCATAGGGTTCCCTCTTTCTTCAGAGGCAATTCTTTTAGAAAAACAGGTTGCTGTTTTACCTCACCTGGGACGGGTCATACTTTTCACAATTGTCACACCATCCTACTGCAAGTAGGTGAAGGGCTTTTCTTTGGGACATAGCATTGGGAAAAGGATTAATATAGCCTCCCAATCATAATTTGGCCTCTCAAGGGTGTTATTTAACAAAAAGTACAAGGAACCAGAATATATACTGTTTACTATCGTTGCACATTTAAGTGACTCTCAGTCACTTACTGACCAACCTGTGCTCTGAAATGCACATTTTCCCAGCAAGCCAAAATTAAGAAATCAAAAAGTCATTGTTTTCTAGTTTGGATTTTTTTAAAAAATTAGAGTGCATCATCTTTTTCAGAAGAGGCTTTGAAGGTTTCTTTATTTGTAATCAGAATTTAGCTTGGGAGCATTTGACAGGTGTCTCTAACCTAAATGGAGGTTGAGCTAGCAATATATTTCACACGTTACTTGTTAGGCTTGGAATGGGCTGTGCGATCCTGTCTCAAGCTCCTATGTTTTGCCCACCATGTGGATTCAACCAATGCACTTGTCACAGCATCCATATGCAAGATCCATTCAGAAAAAAAAAAAAAAAAAGACTGGCGTAAACATACTCATATCCTGAAGGACCAATGGCATTCTATATGAGATGGAGGCATTACAGATGTGAATTCAATGTTCGCACGTCTCTCCTTCCATTTTTTGGGACTAACAGAGGGACCATCATACCCACAATTCCATTTGCAGGAATAAGCTCATACAGAATTTACCCTGAGAATCCCTAAGAAATAATCTTGTTAGTTATGTTACTATAAAGTTGTTCTTTGGATCTATACACAGATAGTCATTGACTTCCAACAGTTCGTTTAGTAACCGTTTGAAGTTACAACAGTGCTGAAAAAAGTAACTTAAGATAGTTTTTCACACTTATGACTGTTGCAGCATCCCTGTGGTCATGTAGTCAAAATTCAGATGCTTGGCAACGGACTCATATTTACGACGGTTGCAGTGTCCTATAGTCTTTTCCAACCTTCTGATAAGCAGAGTCAAAGGGGAAGTCAGATTTAATTAACAATGGTGTTAGTAACTTAATAACTGCAGTGATTCCCTTAACAACTGTGGGAAGAAAAGTCACAAAATAGGGCAAACTCACTTTATTTTCTTTTTAAATTTGATTTATATGCCGCCCTTCTCCGGAGACTCAGGGCGGCTTACAATGCGTTAAGCAAAAGCCTTCATCCTTTTGTATATTTATACAAAGTCAGCTTATTGCCCCCACAAACTGGGTCCTCAATTTACCTACCTTAGAAAGGATGGAAGGCTGAGTCAACCTTGAGCCTGGTGAGATTCGAACTTATAGTAATTGCAGACAGCTGGTGTTAATCACAATGCTTTGGTCTTCCGGGTGCGATTCAAGGTGTTGGTTACCACCTTTAAAGTGCTTTAAAGGACCCGGGTAGCTTCGAGACCGTCTTCTCCCACCAATAGCCTCCCACCGACCAGTCCGCTCCCACAGAGAGGGTCTCCTCAGGCTGCCATCAGCCAAGTTATGTCGGTTGGTGACACCCAGGGGGAGGGCCTTCTCTGTGGGAGCCTCAGCCCTGTAGAATGAACTGCCCCCAGAAATACGTAAGATCTCCGACCTCCGGGTGTTTCGCTGCGCACTGAAGACCCTGTTGTTCCGCCAGGCCGGGCTATCAACATAATAATTTTAAATTGGGGTATTTTAAATTTTTGGGGTTTTAAATCGGCCAAATCTATTTAATTATTTTAATTTTTAATCATTGTTGTGTCTTGTGTTTTTAAATTGGCTGTACATCGCCCTGAGTCCTTTGGGAGAAGGGCGGTATAGAAATAAAATTATTATTATTATTATTGGTTAATCTTTAGTGAGATTCACAGCCTTTGAGGCTGGTTAATAGCTCAGCAGCTCGAGTCCTAACCAAGGACCTAGGAGTTAAGGTATCGTCGGAGGATGTAAGCTGTTCCGAGTAAGGTGGTTTTTTGTAAAGTCAAAATGTTCAAGTCCAGCAATTTTAGAATTTCTAAATAGGGGGGTAGCCCTTTGGGTATTGCTCCAAGGGCTCCAATTACAATCGGGACAACACACGATTTATTATTATTGTTGTTGTTGTTGTTGTTGTTGTTGTTGTTGTTGTTGTTGTCTGCTGAGTCACCAGGCCCTTAATAAATTATTATTCACTTAATAAATGTCTCACTTAGCAACATAAATTTTGGGCTCAAGTGTGATCGTATGTTGAGGACTACCTATATTATGGTTTTGTTTTTTTTAAATAAATTCTATATGGAGATAAAAAGATAACCTGCTTTTCTCCCCCCCACCCCCACCCCTCAATTTTATTTTATTTTTAAAAGTATAAAACACAAAAACCAACAAGAAGTTAAAAGAAAAAGGGAGGTCGGGGCAAAAGCAAAATTGAGGAGTGCAGACAAAAAGGGGAAGAAGCTATATAGAAAAAATAACTTCTGATTGTTTTCTCCGATACAGATAAAACCTAAAAATCAATGATCCTTTGAACTAGAATAAACCATAACAAACAGTACCTCTGTCATCATAAACAACTCTGATCATCAAAACCCAAGGTTAATATTTCAAGATAACCTGCTTTTCAATCTGTTAGCAAAATGTCTAGCGAGTCTGACTGAACAGAATAACAAAGGCATACGGGCATACGAGATACATAGCTTGGGCGACTGTGTTCTTAACTATATTTGAAATTTCACAAGTAATAAAAACATCTTTTAATAGCAAAGTCATGCCCTGTGTATTTTTTGCTTTATACTGCTAAGTTGTGAAATCTATCACTGAGACTTGTAAGAAAAAGAAATCATTCGCAGCTGTCCGTATTTTTCATCACAACAACGGAAGGGTAAGAAATATAACAATGCAGAGCAATTTTATAGGGTGGGAGTTTAATTCAATAATTAAAGGTGGCTGAGATATGAAAAAGAGAGCCAGTTTGGTGTAATGGTTAAGGTGACTGGGTAAGAAAATGGGAAATGGTGAGTTCTAGTCCCGATTTATGGATTAGGCCAGTGGGGGACCCTGGGCCAGTCACTCTCTCTCTCAGCCCTAGGAAGGAGAAAAACCACAAACCACTTCTGAAAAGTCTTGCCCAGAAGATTGGTAATACTATTAGTAGAAAGAGATGAGCTTGGATCCTTTGTAGGATTTAGAGGCATTGGGTCACAGCATAGTAGGGTCATCCCATGATGTTATCAGTTGCTACATTCTGCCTGAAAAAGTCATGCTGTGATTTACAGTATCTTCTTTAGTATTTCTATATAACAAACCAAAGGCATCCTCAGTTAGTTAACAATGGCAATTGGGACTAGAATTTTTGTTGCTAAGTGATATAGTGGTACAATATCGCATGATCGTGCCACTTAGCAATGGGAATTCTGGTCCCTCTATGAA
Organism: Arizona elegans; assembly: GCA_022577455.1. NCBI lineage: Eukaryota > Metazoa > Chordata > Lepidosauria > Squamata > Colubridae > Arizona > Arizona elegans. The sequence goes on along the minus strand of JAKOOJ010000001.1, from coordinate 238,071,490 downwards.
TTACCAGGGGCTATAAAGCAAGGCTGTTATGTTCTTGTCATTTGCAACCTTCTGTCTGATTTCCTTTTGATTTTGTTTATTAGAAGCTGGCAAAGAAAGTCACAAATGATGATCACGTGACTACAGGACACTGCCACACTGTAATTGTGAGACCCTGGATTGTGATCATGTGACGGCAGGGATGATGCTATGGCCAAAAGTATGAAGACCTATTTTCACTACCACTCATTTAGTGCTGACATAAGTTGAAATGGTTGCTGAACCATTAAACATTAAACAATTGATTAAACAATTATTAAACCATTAATTCATTAAACAAGCATCACCCTATAACCTGTCAGTTTGCTTTCTTTTGGAAACATTGATATTCCTTGATGTGAGATCCAGCAAACATCAATTTCATTTGATATCTAGCATAGTTTATTAGTTTCTGATGCACGATATATATGTTCTGGGCAGAATCATATGAACAATTGTCCTAAAATATACGGGTAGTCCTTGAGTTACGACCATAATTGAGCCCAACATGTATGTTGCTAAGTGAAACATTTGCTAAGTGAATTTTGCCCCATTTTATGACCTTTCTTGACACAGTTGTTAAGTGAATCACTGCAGTTGTTAGGTTAATGACACAGTTGTTAAATGAATCTGGCTTCCCCATTGACTTTGCTTGTCAGAAGATCGCAAAAGCTGATCACATGATCCCGGGACACTGCAACCGTCATAAATATGAACTAGTTGCCAAGCATCTGAATTTTGATCACATGGCCACAGGGATGCTGCAACGGTTGTATAAGTGTGAAAAACTGTCATAAGTCACTTTTTTCAGTGCTGTTGTAACTTTGAACCGTCACGAAATGAACTGTTGTAAGTTGAGGACTATGTGTATATAATTGCAATGTCACCTTATACTGTTGTGGTGGGAAAATACCTGCTTAAATTAGGGACCAAAGTGATTGGAGATAGATACACCAAAGTGTATTAGCATGCATGAACTACATTGATCATTCTCCTTGCTAAAGGAACACAGAAGAGCATTAAAAGTAAGATGAAGCTAAGCTGAAGGTCGTATATGTGTGTGTGTGTGTGTGTGTGTGTATGTGTGTGTGTGTGTGTAGATAGATAGATAGATAGATAGAGAGAGAGAGAGAGAGAGAGAGAGGTAGGTAGGTAGGTAGGTAGGTAGATAGATAGATAGATAGATAGATAGATAGATAGATAGATAGATAGATAGATAGATAGATAGATAGATAGATAGATAGATATTGGTCTGGAGGCATAGAATATGGAATTGCTACCTGAAAGAGTAGGGTCAAAGTTAAGAGCAGAGAGCACAGAAATCATCAGAACGGAAGTCCCATGCATGTAAACTTGGGAACCATCACACTAATTTGTCTCCCTCTTTTTGGTAACTTGTAATCCATCATTACATTTCCAGCTGACATGTGCCTGCATCTTGTCTGCCTAATTGACTGATTCAAGGAGCAGTCAGTTTTGAAAGGAAATCATCCTGGGCAATATTATTATTCCCCAGCTGGAATGAATAAATCAAATGAAACACTCAACTGAAAAACAACACAACACTATTGTAAAGAGACCTGCATTTGCTTATGTAACACAAAGAGACAGAATGATTGGCACTAATTTGCCATTTCAGAACTGGTTAAAAAAGGAGGTTGGTCAGAAATAGAAACTGGTGGAAAGATCAGCTATTATCTCTAAGGAACCCAAAGTGGACAACGGGAAGAAAAAAATCAAATACCTAATGTCACTGGGAGTTGGGCAGCATATAAATTTAATTCATCCTCATGATTACCATCCCTGTCATCTTAGTTTTCACATGTTGTTTCATTTTGTATGTGCCTCCAAAACACACAGTATCTTTGTGCCTTGGAATATCTACTATAACTATATTATAGTTCAAGGGACTTTTTTTGTTCTTTTGCTACATTTGCAAGATATCAGGAATGGAACTGTTTGCAGAAAAAGGAGATAAAGCAGTGGATGTAGGACTGAAATGAAAATAAGAGGCCATATATTGGTTTTCAAAAATGTGTGACAGATCAATCACTCAGTGGACACAAAGTTTATTGGGTATAACTGTCTATCAAGAAAAATGGATCTGATTAGTTAGCCAGCCCCCGCTTAAGGCAGCCTCATCCAATGAGAAAATTAATGGGAAAATTAAAGCACTTTAATATGTTAGTAGGTTTTAAGAATAATAATCTGAACACAAAGATGTTAACGAACAGTATGAAATTAGAAGATCAAATCAAACTGAGGGAGAAAATTAGTTTTTAGATTGAGAAAAAAGTAAAATATTTGAGTATTAATATGAAAAATATGAATTATATGTCCTTTCAAAAACGATTATGTTAAAACATGGAATGAAATTAAGAACATGTTATGATGGGAGAAATTAAAATCGTCACCTTTGATAAAAATGAATATTTTTCCAACAATGGTGTTTTTGTTTCAGGCAATATTTGTTTTGACAACTGATATACCATTTAAACAATGACCGAAAGATGTATCTACATTTATATGGCAAGGTGGGAAAAACCATGAGTCTAGCATTGCAAGTTGCAAAGGAAAGAGGACTGGGTTTATGAATTGGCTTACCAGGTTTGAAATTATATTTTGCTGCTTGTAGTTTGGTCATAAAGAAAGAACGGATGTTGCTTTTAGAGACTTTTAGAACTCGAAGATCATGTACTGAGGTTTCGATGGCAATGGATATTTATGCTACAATCAAGTTTAAACTAATGTGGATTTCAAAAACCATTTTATTGAGAATATGGAATAGATATAAACCAGAGGTTCCCTACCGGTTCGCAAATGTGAGCGCCTATCTTCCACACATGCGCATGGCCTCGAAAATGTGGCAAAATAGGATGGCATTATATCTGGCCGGTGGGCGGGGCCTACCGCAGTCGCCACTACCGGTTTTCCCAAACCGGACAGAACCGGCTGAATCCCACCACTAATATAAATCCAGGTAGGGTCTGAAAATGCCTTTATGGTTCTCAGCTCAAGAAGCATATCACAGAAGAAAAACTATGGCTAATGTACTGAAAGCTATTGAAAAACCATCAAGGGGTTAAAATGAAATCAAGAAAGCAATTAAGTAGCAGAAGGATATAGCTGTAAATAGTTTTCTCATTTACGATTATCAGATTCAAAATGGACAAAAAGACATGTGGCGCAAAGTGAGACAAAATTTGAAGAGCAATTGTGTACTGATGATGAACATGTAATTGCTGAAATTCGTTGAAATTGAAACAGAGGAAGAACAGGTTCAAATTGTATCATCTCAAAGAGAATTTTTATAAAATGATGTATCAGTCATATATGATGCTATAGAAATATCTAGAATGCAGAAACACATTTTGTATGTATGGTGGAAATGTGAAGAACATGAAGGGACATTTTATCATGCTCTGTGGACATTTAAAAAGGCTTTAAAAATCTGGATCCAAATATATGCTGTACTTTGATTCGGAGGTTTTTAAAGATTGATATTCAATTGACTCCAGAACTTGTCCTTTTAGGACTAATAGATAAATAGTTAGGAAAAACCCATGGAAGATTATTTCAATATATGATTACTGAGGAAAAATTATTATATGTACAAAGATGGAAAGATTTGACTACCAACTATAGAGAAATGATTTGTGAAATTAATAGATTTTGCTGAGATGGATAAACTAACTACTCTGGTTTGAGACATTATGTACATTTATTGGTGACTGGAATCCTTTTATTTATTTATTATTTTATTTTATTAAATTTTTATACCGCCTTTCTCCCGAAGGACTCAGGGCGGTGTACAGCCAAAAATAAAACCCACAACTATATGAAAGTTAAAAGACAATTTAAAAATATTAAATAATTTGGCCAAAAAACCCATCCATTAAAATAGCATGTAGGCCAGGCCAGCCCTGCTTGGTGAAACAATAGCGTTTTTGAGGGCGTGGCGAAAGGTGCGAAGGTTGGGGATCCTACAAATCTCCAGGGGCAGCTCATTCCAGAGGGCAGGTGCCCCCACAGAGAAGGCTCTTCCCCTGGGGGCTGCCAGTCGACATTGTTTGACCGACGGCACCTTGAGGAGTCCCTCTCTGTGGGAGCGTACTGGTCGATGGGAGGCTATCGGTGGCAGAAGGCGGTCTCGTAAGTATCCGAGTCCTAAGCCATGGAGCACTTTAAAGATGGCGACCAACACTTTGAATTGCACCCGGAAGATCACCAGGAGCCAGTGCAGCTCGTGCAGGAGCGGTGTTACATGGGAGCGTCGAGTCGCTCCTATAATTTTATGGACATTTTGCATAAAAATTAAAATGAACTTGTGATTTATGGTTTTGATGATTAGACAGGATAGAATATATAAAGAGGAATATTATGATGTGATTTCAGAGAAAGAGAGGTTAAAATAGATTTGTACTTAATACTGCTGTGAAGAATATCAGAAGCCACACTTCGTTTTTGTTCTGTCTTTTCTATATTTCTTAAACATTTTTCCTGCACTTTTTTTATTTTTTACTTCTTTTTCTCTTTTCTTCTTTATTTTATGTTAGTTTTTATTTTATATATATTGCCAGTCTCATCCAATGACTTGGCATCTCTGTTTCTCAGTGATAGGAGGCAGGTGTCCTGTTCATCTCCTGTTGGCTTCTCCTGGGCTTTTCTCTCCATCTCCATTCCCTAAAGGCCTCTAAATGGAAAGCATCACTAGGACACTAGGGAAAAAGTTTTCCTATTTATTTCAACATAAGCAGCCATAAATCACCGGAGAATTTTCACAACTTGCTGGAAGTACAGATTTACCCATTCAGCCATGCCCTCTCACAGAAATAAATTGTTTTATAGTTTGTTTGTTTTTTTTAAAAGGCCATCAGAGGAAAGGAAAAGGCCCTAAATCAGAATCATGGCAAATTAGAAAAATAATAGGCTTACCATCTTTCAAGGGTAAATGGAATCATCAAATCATAAATCTTCAGGTAACAATATTACAAGTTAACCTGATTGTTAGCCGTCACAAGCTTCCATGGGAAGGCATTTGCGCAGACTGATATTGCAGCAATTCCTATGATTGCAACAAAAGATAGCAATAATTGCAGCTCCCTGTTTGATGAACCTAATGCCCTATTTCATGACAAGCTAATAAAAATATGAGTTTCAGGATGTATCTCTCCTTCCCAGATGCCACAGTTATCATTACTCAAAACAGCTCCATCAGAAACCCAACACCATCGTTTCTGTTCTGATCTCCTCTCTGGTCCACTCTTCTTCTCTAACATGCTCTCCCCGCTCCTCAAACATCCAGAGTCCACTATTTCACTGGCTTCCAAAAATCCATAAAGACACAACTCTTTATAAAAATATTTGGAGGTGGGGAAAGCATAGCCTTCTCCCACCCCAAATACTTGGGTGTGCTGCATATATGTTACTTTTTTTTTTTTTACAAGTTTTTCTTTTCTTTTTTAAAGACTGGTTATGCTTTTACTTCAATCTTTCTGGGATGTCATTTACCCAAACTTTTGGGAATCGAGTGGCATAGTAGCCACAGCAACTAAATACATTTTTATTTCCTGCAGTGTCCTCTTAAAAGTAGATAAGGACTGTCTGGCTGGAGATACAAATGGTATGAATATGAACTTTTATTTACGCGTTAATATCCGAACAAACAATTGTCAATTACAGTCTCTTATGGTCATATAACTGTTAAATGATCTATTGATAAATCCTGTATATGCTACTTATAGGGAATTGATCAAACGAAGAGTTGTTCTATATCAGTGGTGGCAAACCTATGGCGTGCGTGCCAGAGATGGCACTCAGAGCCATCTCTGTGGGCACGCGTGCCGTCGCCCTAGCTCAGCTCCACCACATTTCTCCGTGGCATTTCTCACCATCGTTTGCAGGGAAACAGAAGTTTCCTGCAGAGCTGCAGGTGTTGTGGATGCCCTGTCTCCCCGCCAGTGTTCAGCTCTCTGGCTCATGTGTGAGTGAGTGCGCGCGCATACGCAACTTGCACTTTCGGCACTCGGTTTCTAAAAGCTTTGCCATTACAGTTCTATATGGTAATTATTCCAGCTGTAGATTAACACATGCATTCCTTTTTTTTTTTGTATGTATAAAAACATGAATGTGATTTTTATCACTATTTCCTCTGCTTTTCTCTAACAGACTAGGGGCCCTTTATAGAATGCATCAGAATAACTAATCCTTTGTATTTATTAGAGAATGTGGAGGAGCCAGTCCATTTCTGCAGCAATTGTCAAAAGAACACAAAGAAGGCACTATGCTAAAGAAAAATATATCCTGAGTTTTGCTTTCACTCATGCGTCCAAGAACTGAGTTGGATTAAAAAACATTTTCCAATAAAAGATCATCCCTGGTGATCAATTTCAAACTGTCAGCTCTCTGCTGCTCATTGTTCAACCTGCTAAGCCATCTTGTCTCGAAATCCTTAGCTTGCTTGTCTCCATAGTCATCTACAACAATCCCAAAATTTTAAAGAGCAACATTGCTTTAACATTTCCCAGCTAATGATTTTTCTTTAAATCCAAGCTGCTTCATGACTATTTTCACAGGCACTTTCAGTTTTAAATAGAAGCTGCACCAAAAATCATTAAGAACTATTCAGTTCCTTAAAGCAGAAACCTCATCAAACAGTGAAATTAAGTAATATTTTCCCCTGATTTGCGGAATACATTTGAATTTGAAATGCAGTATGTTGCACTGATTATGCACATGCTTTAAATAATGCTAAATAACCTAGTGGTTATATATTTTTAAACACACACATTTTTTAAAAAAATAAATAAAAGTGAACGTTCAATACTTGGGATTTTGAAAGGAACTCGATTCAGCCTTTCATCCTACTCTGATGAAAGACTGCAGGCACCAAATGGAGGAGATACTGTTAATTTGTATTTATGTACTAAGAAATGACATGGTAGCAAATGTGATGAGCATAAATATTCTTTCAAGGTCATCACACAGACACAGATCGGTTGACTTGTCTGTTTAGACAAGCAAATGACAGTTCTTCCGAGGCTGTTGATTGTTACAGTTCTTGTGAAACAAGTGTCTCTGCCCTATGTGGAAAAACACTGGACTACACAGTTGCATCCTCCTATACCCATGATGGCGAACCTATGGCACACGTGCCCAAAGTAGCATGTGAAGCCATGTCGCCCAGCATGCTCAGCCTTGCCTGTTTGTCTTCCGGGTTTCTGGTGTGCATGCACATGCGGCAATCAGCTGTCCTTCACATGCGTGGCAGTACCGAAAACCAGTGTGCGCATGTACGCCAGCCAGCTGATTGTCAGGCGCGCATGCGTGCTGGAACCCAGAAGTTTGGCTTTTCCAGAGTGCGGCCCTGATGAGCACGCGCCTGTGACGTTTCTGCGCTACCTTTTTGGCACTCGGTGCCGAAAAGGTTCACCATCACTGTCCTATATCATAAAAAGTTTCTATAGTGAATCAGCAAATGGATGAGAATGCTGAATTAACCCCAATCTTCTCCTTAAACGTTTCTGCTCGGGACCTCCGCTTGCCAGAACCACGCAAGATACACCTTTCTGGATGCTGCTGGAAATAATGGGTAATCATTGGCTAATGAAAGGAAGTATACAGGTAATCCTCAATTTACAGCCACAATTGAGCCCAAAATTTATGTTGCTAAGCAAGAAATTTGTTAAGTGAGTTTTGCCCATTTTATGACTTTTCTTGCCACAGTTGTTAAATGAATCCCTGCAGTTGTTAAATTAGGGTTAGGGTTCCCCATTGATTTCGCTTGTCAGACAGTCGCAAAAGTGGATCACATGACCCTGGGACACTGCAACTGTCATAAATGGGAGTCAGTTCTCAAGCATCCGAATGTAAATCATGTGACCATGGGGATGGTTGTAAGTGTGAAAAACGGTTATAAGTCACTTTTTTCAGTGCTGTTGTACCTTTGAATGGTCACTAAGTGAACTGTTGTAAGTCGAGGACTATGAGTATAGACCCTGCAATGAAATGTGTAGAATGCTTGTGCTCGGATCTCCCAGCACCTCTTTATACTCCCGATGAAAAATTGGGCAAATTTTATAGAGTTTTTCTTCAAAGACTAGATTTATATATTCTTTTACAAATGACTGAGGACTGCATCACATCATTCAAGGAAGGATGGAGTTCAGTGTCCTGAGAAACAGGGATCGGGGTCAGGATATTCTTCCAATGCCTCTAATTCAAGCTCTTCCTCACGTCTAAGGCGAAGAGTGGCACAGAGTATTTGATTTCATGAATGTCCTGTAAAAGGTCAAAGGACCTCTAGGGATGGCCTAGTACTTCTCACATGATTCTTAAAAAATAGTGAGAAGGATAGTGAGGATAAATTAGTGAGGATAAATTCTATTCCTTTGAATTTTGAGATTCCTCATGGGCAAAGATACACTCTGGCAAAAATGAGACTCACTGTCCTTGGCCAACAGAGTTACTACCGAAGAAACACCTTTCAAAATTTGCCCTATCAACGTGCCAAACGTGCCCTACAAACCTCTATATGCCTGCAAGCAACGAACAGCTTGAATAGATAAAAGATTAAATATTTCATAAACTGCAGTGAAAACTGGTGTTGGATAAAATGGGTACCTACTTAGGCTCAAATATTGCTGAACTTTCCCAAAATAACCATCAGCTATCCTCAGGGCAAAGGAAAACAGAAAATCTGTTTACTAAGCAGAAACCAACTTCTGAATTCTTTACTAATACCAATCCCAAGTGAGACTTCCCTCCTTTTTTATACATTCCACTTGCATTCATAAAAAGGTGGCATCAATAACATTACGCCCAACAGAATAAGAAGCAATATAACGAGCACACGTCAGGGGGCTATTCTTTGCATTTGTGTGCTAGTTTTTCATCACAATTCTTTGCTTGCATTTGTATAGTACAATTCAAATTGAAACCATTCACTTGGAGCAGAAGCATATCTATGAACTTACTACTGCCGGAGGCTGATTTGTACATTTCACAGGGTTTGCTATATGCATGTACGCATGTGTAAGGCCCCGAGTGGTATATTAATGGTAAAAACAAATCCATGCAGCTTTTATGTTACTTATTTGTAGAGATGGGCTTGCTTTGCTGATCTTGGGCTACTTAGCCTTAGGAAAAAGTTAAATATTCAATAACACTTGCTTTCTGAACTGCGCAAAAGAGGCTTACAGCCCAGCCCAGGAACCTGATGACCTGCTGATGCATTGTACTGCAGTTCCTACGGCCTTTTATCATTGGCCACACTGACTGGGACTGACTGAATGTGAAGCTCTGAGGAATGGAATGGAATGGAATGGAATAGAATAGAATGTTCTTTTCTGCTTCTCTTATTACACTCCAATAAAGGTGTGATGGTACAATTGATAGTCGGGCTTGAAAGCTTTCTTGAAGCAATTTATGTTCTGAAAATGAAAACCAAGGTAGATAAGTGAACAGGAAGAGGGGGAAATAATTTGGAGGTGGCTGACTGATGAGCCCTCAATTACTATTGTTAAAAGGTTAGATACAGTAAAGGATGTTACTTAGAAAGTCTTTGTAGTTATTGTATAGCACCCCCTGTAAATTGTGAAACGTATTTTTGTTTTTATCAAAACTCAATCAGCAACTTCCTTTGTGATCTTATTGACTTAACCATCTATAAATACAATACAGGATTTTTTCTTGCAGCTCCCCGCCCCCTCCTTCCAGCTCTTAATTCCTACCACTTAGGGCATTTCATTATAGCAGTTCTATAATAGCCTGTTTGCTTAGTGTAAATCCCCCAGAGTTCAATGATATTTACTCCCAAATAACGGAAAAGAAGAAAAAAGTCAAGGTTATCTAGTTAACCCATGATGGCTATTCAACAGCTTTTCCTAACGCTGCCTGCTTTCATGCTGAGTAAGAGAACCATGGGGCAGACATAAAGTATGTTTTGCAGAGAATCTTAAGCAGGCATTGAACAGAAACATTGTGTACTTTGCCACAAAGAAGTCCATTTCTCAAGCAACAACGGAAGGAAGGGGATGGGATTTCTCTTTTCAAAATGGTGGTAGAGGAAACAAAATCACTTCCATCTTCAATCACAGAAAGCACAAGTGATGATCTCTCTCTCTCTCTCTCTCTCTCTCTCTCTCTCTCTCTCTCTCTCTCTCTCTCTCTCTCTCTCACACACACACACACACACACACACACACACACACACACACACCCTGCTATACTGCCAAACCTTGCTATACTACAAAGGAGGTATTTATTTCTGGAAGAAACGAGGAAATGATGCAAATATGTACACTAAGTGTATATACTCCCCAGTAGCATTACCAAAGAGCTGCAGTTCATTCTAGTTGCCCAGGTAAAGCAAGCAGATACTGGTACCTATTTTGAGCAACAGTAATTTATACAAAGATGCTGGAGGTGGAAAACATAACTCCTTGAGAAGTCCCTCTTACTGAGAAAGGTGGAAGGAAAGAGAAAATTCCCAACAAGTTGGATAGACAATGGCAATGGGAGTATTGTTGGGGAATGTGAAGGACCAGATTAGGAACAGATCTTCTTGGACATCTATATGGTCACTAAGAGTTACCACTATTTTGATGGTACATAATGAATCAAACCAAATAAATCAAATAAATAAGTAAACCATGATGATTTACATATATGTATATAGGTGTGCGTGTGTATATATACACACACACACACACACACAAACACACACACATCAGGGGTGGGTTCTATTTACTACTGGTTCACAACAGGGCCACATGCATGCACATCATTTTGATGACGTCGGGGTTGGTGGGCGGAGTCTCCTGCCGGTTTTACTACCGGTTCTATAGTACAGTGCGAACCAGGGGCAACCCATCACTGATACATATACATATACATATATATATATATATATATATATATATCAATTTTTTTACTTCTTCTTACTTCTTACATATATATATATATGTATATAATATATATGTATGTATTCCTGTTTTCTTCAGTTTAGGGTTCAAAAAGACATTTTAATTGCTCACTTTGTCTTTATATGGTCTGTCAATTTGGAAGGTATTCAGCTGTCCTATATTTGGCAACAGTCTCCCAAACTCCAAATCTTTCTCTGATTGTTGCCTGAAGAGAAATTTTGCAATCCAGATGCCTAGATACATTTTTAATTTTTCTTCAAGGGACCTTGTTCTTCCTGAATACCACCACATTTGCAGCACTGGTCAAGCCACCATAGCAAGTTTGATAAGAGAGGAGAATTGTAACACTGAAGGTTTTTTTGGGTCTTAGCCCTCAAACAACATGGAGAGATTACAGGTATACAACTAGGGCAGGAGTATCAAACTCGTGGCGTCTCGTGATGTATTGTGACTTTTCCCCCCTTCACTAAACTGGGGGTGGACATGGCCAGGGTGTGACGCATCCGGCCCATGGGCCATAAGTTTGACATCCCTGAGCAAGGATCTTCAAATCTGGTAACTTTAAGACTATGCTGTCTGGGGAATTCTAGGAGTTGAAGTCCACAAGTCTTAAAGTTGCCAAGTTTGGAGACCCCTGTGCTAGAGTGTAAAGCTGGTGCTTTCCCCTTTGTTCCAATCAAAGGAGAGAATCATTTCTCTTCTGCCAGCAAATCTGTGGACAAAACCACAGTTTTCTGTGTGACTTTCATTCTTGTGACCTTTTATAGGATACCAAACTTACATCAAAGGGAATGCCTTTACATTCAGTGTGTGGAAAACAAAGAAGATCACAACTGAGGGAAGCTAAAGACCTTAAAAGAATCCCATTAAGCTTCCTCTTTTTTTGTCAGTGCAGACAAAAGAATTATTTTCACAGGGTATTCTATGGGCCTCCACCACACAGAGAGTAAGCTTGGCCCTCTAAGCAGCTGCCCTCCAAATATCTTTCTCCCAGACATAATAACTATGCCCCCAGAGACAGATAGAAATTGTAATCCATATTACAACATCATATTGCAGAAGGAAAAAAAATAAATTAACTACACATCAGATGTCACCAGCCTTGATTTTATAACATGACCAACTCTGTTCCAGTATAACTTGGGCATATCAACAAATAATGTATAAATGACTTCAAACATTCCTCCTTCAGGATAAAGGAGTGTAAAATTGGTGTTTCTTTCATTAATCCTCTTATTTATGTGCCAAAATCCAAGCTGTGCCTCTGTGGCTGAAGAACTACTTAAATCTCATAGTTAGAATTTCCTTCAGCTGTGAAACCAGTTGCCTTGGGAAATGTCAGTTGGCTGAATTTCTGTCAAGTAACAAGGGCAAGGCTACAACTATTTCTGCCTGATATTTTAACAATCCTGTTCATGTTTGCATAGATGTCAGTCCCAAGGGCCCCTATGAACTTTCTCTTGGTAAATATGGGACAGCAGCCCAAGTATCATTAGTTCAGATGTTCTGCTAGACTAACTCAGAACCACTTTTCCAAAAAAAGTATTTCAATGATGTACCAGAAGCTTCACTCCCAGATCTTCAAAACCTAAGTTCAATTTCATTTCATTTCCATTTAATTAAGAGGAGCTAATTCCTCTTCAGTGATGCATTTAGCAATTTTCCTCTCACAAAATTATAATCTGATAATAACTTTGGAGAACTCTTACCTAAAATTTTTGGAGGACCTTAGATTATGTACCTCTAGGATTGACCAGTGTTCCTTTAAAAAATACAATCCCTTTTCCTTCATAGCTATCCTCACTTTTGGGAACACCCATTCTCAATGAGTATTTCATTAAATGAGTATTTCATTAAATGCAATTCATAATAAAACCACATCAGAGTTTTATACAAACCCACCTTAATGATTGTATAAGAAAAATCTAAGGTAGAGATGCTCATAAACTCATAAAGGAAATCAAATGAGATGAGAAAGTTGCTACAGAATGCCCTCTGGAGGGCTCGGGACAGGGGTTGTTCCTCTGTCCTGGTCCTGTTAGATCTCTCAGTGGCTTTTGATACTATCGACCATGGTATCATGCTGCAGCGGTTGAGGGGGTTAGGAATAGGGGGCACTGTTTTGCGGTGGTTCTCCTCCTTCCTCTCCGACCGCTCGCAGTTCGTGTTGACAGGGGGGCAGAGGTCAACTTCGAGGCGCCTCGCATGGGGAGTGCCGCAAGGGTTGGTCCTCTCGCCCCTTCTGTTCAACAGTTATGTGAAGCCGCTGGGTGAGATCATCCGTGATTTTGGGGTGTGAGTCCACCTGTATGCTGATGATACTCAGCTGTACATCTCCACCCCAGACCACCGCAACAATGCCCTTGATGTGATGTCTCGCTGCCTGGAGGCCGTGCGGGTCTGGATGGGGAGAAATAGGCTCAGACTCAACCCCTCTAAGACTGAGTGACTGTGGTTCCCGGCGTCGCAATATAGTCAGCTGGTGCCATTGCTGAGGTGGGGGTGAGTCTTTGCCCCCCAAAGAGAGGGCTCACAATCTGGGCATCCTCCTGGATGCACGGCTGTCTTTAGAAGAACATATGATGGCCGTGGCCAGGGGGGCTTTCTATCAGGTTTGCCTGATTCACCAGTTGCAGCCCTTTCTGGATCGCAACGCTTGCGCACGGTCACTCACACCCTTGTCACCTCCCGACTGGACTACTGTAATGCCCTCTACATGGGGCTCCCTTTGAAAAGCACCCGGAGGCTCCAACTGGTCCAGAATGTGGCCGCGCAGGTGGTTATGGGTGCAACTCGTTGTGCCCACGTGACACCCCTCCTGCGCGAGCTGCACTGGCTCCCAGTGGTCTTCCGGGTGCGATTCAAGGTGTTGGTTACACCTTTAAAGCGCTCCATGGCATTGGACCTGGGTACCTTCGAGACCGTCTTTTGCCACCAGTAGCCTCCCACCGGCCAGTCCGCTCCCACAGAGAGGGTCTCCTCAGGGTGCCATCGGCCAAATTATGTTGGCTGGTGACACCCAGGGGGAGGGCCTTCTCTGTGGGAGCCCCTGCCCTTTGGAATGAACTGCCCCCAGAAATGCATAAAGTCTCTGACCTCCGTGTATTTCGCTGAAAACCTTGTTGTTCGGCCAGGCCAGGCTATCAATGTAAAGATTTTAATTGGTTTTAAATGTGGGATTTTAAATTTGGGGGTTTTATAATTGAGCCAATTATTTAATAATTTTAATTATTTTTAAATTTTGTCTGTCTTTGTGTTTTTAATCAGGCTGTACACCACCCTGAGTCCTTCGGGAGAGGGGCGGTATAGAAATAAAATTATGATGATGATGATGATGATGATGATGATGATGATGTTAACCACGATGGCCAATACAAAGCCAAATGTGGCACTAGCTGTTTGGGGTCTTTGCTCTGTATAAACTTCATTTTTATTGAACTGCTTACATAATTTATGTTTTTAATTTGTAGTAAATGAGCACAGTACAACAGTGTTCTTACTGAACATTCCATTTCAACTGAAAAGGAATATTATTTATTTATACAGCTACCCATTTCACTCTTATGACTTTGGGCAGAAAACAGTATATTAACACTGAGTCAAATATAACAATAAACAACAGCAACAAAACCATCCAAACAATACAACGTGCCAATGTGCCAAAAGAAGAGTGCTCTCAAAACATTCTATCTCCTTCAACCACGCAGGTCAACTTCACCTAATATCCTGGTCTCAGCACCTTTGGGAAGAGCCATTTTTCAAGACTTTCCAAAAAGCTAACAAGGTCACGGCTATTAGCATCTCAGGAGAAATCCTGTGCCAGAGGGCAAGTGCTGTGACATGGAAGACACATCTCCTGGGCCCCATTAGATGACACTGATCAGATCATTAGAACGACCCTGGAACAGTCTGATGGATCTAGTGGCACGAGCAGAGCAGAGACAATTGGAGGTAGGTCGGCCCATAGATAACATGGCCTTTTGCCATGTAGGGCTATATTAGTGATCACTGGCACTTCAAATTGTACCCAGAAGCCCTCTGGGAGCCATTGCAGCTCATAAAGCAGTGGGATTACATGGAAGTTTCACTTTTCATGTGAAGCATATCTTAAATTTAATTCTAATAAGGAGGAGGGGATCAGCTTATTTATATCATTTCTATGAGAAAAGAAAATTTGTACAATCTAAATCTATCTTTTATTTCATAGTACATAAGAAACATCTGTTTTCTAAAGATTTGGATGGCAAATGCATACTTTAAAAAAATCAAACTGTGAAGGATTATGCACACCCTTTCTGTAAAAATGTGTTTATTGCATACAAAGTGTCTGGCAAAATAAAATGAAATCCTGATGAAAACTTAAAATGGATTATTCGTTTTTGAAAACTAGGTGGTCGGTCTGAATGTCTCTTCTTTTTAAAAAAATGTTGGTAGAGAGATGGAGGATACATTGATAAATAAATATTTCTCATAAATAAATCACTGCCCCAGCAGCCACCAAAATCATACAGTTACTTAAAAATGTATTCTAATTTATTACAATTATTTCTATACCTCCCAGTTTAAATAACTCCTGGAAGATAACAAACATAAAAATCAAATACCTAATTTTTCTTATAGAAATGGTCTTATCTTATAGAAATGATATAAATATACTGATCACCTCCTCATTAGATTGAAATCTAAGATATATTTTACACGATACACTTTATGACCTACAATGGCTCCCAAAGGGCTTCTGGGTACAATTTGACATGCCATGATCACTTACATAGCCCAACATGGCTGTCCAATCCAAGGTCTTACACATCAATCAATATCCAAAAGTCAATAGAACTATCTTGTGAGAGCCAGTTTGGTGTATTAGTTAAAGCCCTGGGCTAGAAACTGGGAGACCATGAGTTCTATTCCTGCCCTAGGCAGAAGCAAGCTGGGTAACCTTGGGACAGTTACTCTCTCTTATCTCAGGAAGTAAGTAATAGCAAACCACCCCTGAAAAATCTTGCCAAGAAAACTGCAAAGATTTGTCCAGGCAGTCTCTGTTCATCAGATGTTATCTTATACAAGACTGATATAAAGGATGCCATACATATCTCTGGAGTCCTGCTCCATAGCATAGGAACCTTTGCTGCAGGCCCATGCTCCACTGATTCTTCTCTTAAGAATGGAACCTCATCATTCCATCTCTGGGCAGCACCTACCAGGAAGAGATGGTTCTGAGTCAAGGCACAGGTAGCTTTACCTTCTGACTTGGATTCAGAAGGCTATCGGTAACCAAGGAGAATACCAGTTTTCCAACCTGGTGCTCTCCAAATTTGCTAAGACTAAAATTCCTCAAATGACATGTAGGCTAAAATAAAATAAAAAGACAAAGACAAATAAGGAAAGGAAATATACAACCAAAAAAAGACAAATTGGGGTGGGAGACAATGTATGCAAGGCTCAAATTCTCCCCAGATAAACTCCAGAGTGACAAGTCAGCAGATGTTGCAACTTGTAGGATCTTTCCTACAGGTGTGTTCTGTCTGATATTTGGGACGCAATTATGATTTGTAGTCCTTTTCATTTGTTACTCAAACTGCATCCTTCATAACATGAGTCTTAATTGGCTCTCCTCCCAAGAAATAACAGTAGATTCCTTCAGGCAGTTTTGTCCTGATGTAGCCCTTTGTATGTGACTGCCTTCCATATAAGCTGAATATCTTCAAGTTTTTGTTTTTCCTGCAGATACTACTTGAATGACAATTAGTGTGAAGGGATTAGCCTGAGGAGCCCCCCGACAAACATTCCCATTTTAAAAAGAACTAAAAATCTTACAGGGTTTATTTTACTTTGTCATATTTCAACATTTACAATAATTTCTGCTTTGTTCAGACAATTAACTTGTACTGATTATACTGCCCTGTTCTTATTCTCATTATTCAGTTTAAATTTCCCTTTCCTTTGTTGCAGGAAATGGGAGATCTGAAGGGAAAATATTTTTTATTTTATTTCTTGGATTTGTGGTTAAAACAAAATCACAGCCGTATATGTTCTTATTAGATGTAATTACATCTAATGGCCCTCTATATCTTTTGAATCCATTCAATTGATCTAACTGTTTATACTGTTTTGTTATAGTTATGGAGTGATGCAAAACCGGTAGAATTCCTAGTCTGCAATAACAGCATTATTGTGTAAACTCAGAGTTAATTGGACAACAAAATGACACAATTTTGTGATGACACAAAGTTCTAACCTTCTCCTGAGCATTTAAATTGCACATTATTAAGCTTTTCAATTTCACAAGAGATAATTTGAAATTGTTCTTTATCAAATGATACCTTAAAATGAAATGAAAGATTTATTCTCTCAATATGAATCATAAGCCAAACTTACAGCACTAAAATCTGTTTCAGGTTGTGTATAGAACTTTCTAAACAACATTTTGCTTATTAGTTTTCAGCCCTGAGAGATTCTGCAAGGCTGCCTTAATTTTATGAGGGTACTCTCAAAGCATAAAAACAGAAGTAGCAAATTTCTCCACCATCTTTTTCCAAAGTCCCCCAAGATGGAGTCAAGCATCATTGTTGTTTCTAGATATAGCAATTAGCACTTAGACTTATATACCAGCCCATAGTACTGGTATACAACACTCTTTGAGTTTACAGTGTCAACATATGGTCCCAACAATCTGGGTCTTCATTTTACCAACCACAAAAGGATGGAAGGCCGAGTCAATCTTGAGGGGGTCAAGATCGAACTCCTGGCAATGGGCAGAGTTAGCTTGCAATACTGCATTCTAACCACTGCACCACCAGAAACATATGAGATTTACCCTGAAATTCTAAGTTCATAGAAATGGGCATGGATTCCAATTAGCGTCTTTCATGCAGAACATAAACCTGTGGCCATTTCATGCCAAATCAAAGATCCCCCAAAAGATGTAACAAGAGAAGCAAGTGGAGGAAAGGATGGAAAAAGAGGGAAAGATTCTCATTCCTAAAGAAGAGTTATCCCATGTTTGGATTCCACATATGGGTTGGGAAATGAGGAACAAAATATTGCCTTTAGGTTCCATAATGAGAAAGAGAAACAATTATTTTTGTCTCTTCTACAATTTGAGCTCTTCAAGCTCAAATTCTTCACCTATAATCATAATTTAAAATAATAGCTTCGTAATACCAATTGGGAAGGGTAAAAAAGTCATCACAAGCAGATGCTTTGAAAAATGCAAACAGTATGCTTTTAAAGACAGCTTTTTATGAGAACATCCCACGGGAATGGAAGCTTAAAAAAGACCTTGTGAAACAATACCAGGATTTTCCCCAGAGTTGTGACTTTTGTTAACCTTTGAAAGTTTGCTTCACACTCTGTGAAAAAGGTGTTAGCTAGATATCAAGAATATCTTCTTTTGACTCTAAAAATAGATCACATTGACTTTCCACAGCTGCTTTTTCAGTGGCTCCTAGCAAAAATTAGGAGCCACAATGTGATGGGGATATGATTTTCAATCTTCATGTAAAAATCTGCATCTTGAAAATGAGATTCTTTGGTGAAACAACCTGAAAATCAGACGAGTTTTTAAATTGAACCTGAGATTATTCAAATTTAACTGAATTAAAATTAAATAAAATGAACTAAATATTGATAAAATAGTTATTTTATAATTTTACCCTATAGCCCCATAAAATAGAGCTTGCAAACAGAAGGAAACATGGTTTTTATTTAGCTTAGCAGAGCAGCTATAGTGTCTTATTATTTGGCTAGAGGAAAGTCAGAATGCAATTCTCCTCATGGCAAGGGTGAATTGATCACTGATAAGTAATCAATGGCAGAGTGGAGCAGGAGAAAATGCTTCACAACAAAAGGGAGGGTTACCAATTAGTATTGAATTAAATGTCTATGGAGATTCTCAGCATCCAGGTCATGGTTGTCCCAAAGGTGCCTTTTTCAAGAGGCAACTGGACTTTCTGGTTTTTCTTTGAAGATGTTTCGCTTCTCATCCAAGAAGCTTCTTCAGCTCAGACTGGATGATGGGAAATGGAATGGAATATTGAATTAAACATACACTCTTAAACAGTTGCATAGAACTGAAACCTCAAAAATCTTTGGTAGATAAATGGCTTTTTTGTTGTCTTTTGAAGAATGTGTGAAACATTTTTTCTTTTTTTATACAACTGTCTCTGGAAAGAAAATGATGCTGTTTCCTTACCAAGGAGGTTGGTTGACTATTGCTTCTCATCTAGATATCTGACAGCAGACATACTAAAACTGGATGTCACTCTGGGATTTTTTCAAATGCCAGTAGGGGTGGGTGGGGAAGGAAACAGTTGATTTCTCTGTAGTCCAAGAAGAACAGAGTTCTTTTTTAAAAAAATGAAAATAGATGAAAGTTTAGAGGATCAATCAAAAAGAAAAACACTTCTAGACAATAATGGAAGTGAAAACAGGATGAAGACAATTAAAGATAAATAAAAAGCAAAATGAAATTCAGTATTCTCATTTATCTCTAAGTATGAGCCAAAAGAGGACTCTTGATTTAATAAATATTGTAAATTTGATGAAGTTATGCCACTTATATTGTGCATCAAACAAAACAGCAAACAGTAAAGATTATACTTCCATACTGTATGTGCAAATATGTCTACATGGATAAGTAGCATTCATTTGATCACGTATTGCTAAGCCATTGAGAGTTTGCTCCACACCTAATTTGGTTTGGAAATCTGCCAAAAAATGATTTTCTGATAAAATGTATCTTTTCTTTAACTCACACTTGTTAACAGATGAATAAGTAATGAGCAAAAAAACCAAACAAAAACAGAGATGAGGGTTTATTATCCCTTTCTTAGGTAAACAGCAACTGGAATGGTCTTTTGAGCTTGCAATGGTTCTTTCACTTGGTCTTTCCAGGCACTCACCATTTAACTTGGTGTGAATAGCAGCAAGGGTTTTCAAGAGATTTCCCTTCGTATAAAATCTTCTTCACTGTTTTGTGGCTTGGGAAAGAAGGTGGGGGGAATGTTGGAGGGAAGAGTAGCAATAGCAATAGCACTTAGACTTATATACCGCTTCATAGTGCTTTACAGCCCTCTCTAAGTGGTTTACAGAGTCAGCATATTGTTCCCAACAATCTGGGTCCTCATTTTACCACCTCAGAAGGATGGAAGGTTGAGTCAACCTTGAGCCTGGTGAGATTCGATCTGCCAAACTGCTGGCAGCCGGTGATCAGCAGAAGTAGCCTGCACTCTAACCACTGCGCCACCACAGCTCAGTAGAGGTAAACTACTGCCTCAGCCCATTTTGTTGGAAGTAATAAATTGACAGAGACCTTTGTCCATCTTTGCACTTAGTCAACAAGCAAAATCCTTATTGCTAACTCTGTAGGTCCATCTCTGTGCCATATCAGTGGGATCTAGGTAGTGTAAGCTATATATCTCAATTGTAAAGGAGCATCTTTTAAATTAAGACTGATAAGATCTGACAGCTGTTTGTTATTCAATGTGAATTGCAAATTATTTTTGTAACAATTGTAATAATCTTTCCTATTGGTGTTATAGAGCCAGACAAAAGGAACAGAATGGAAACTAACATTAATTTATCCACTGGAAATTAACCAGAGTAAGAAAGGAAGCATTGATTGCTTATAGACAACACAGAGACGGAAGCATCTGCAAATTCTTGGAAGAAAAACATAAATAATTTACAGAAGCCAAATGCTAATCTGAGGATTTATATATTAAAAGGAGTTCCAACAAATAGCAAGATAACATTTTGCTTATGCACTCCATTGTTCTTTCCTTGTGTTGTATTAAAATCAGTTGCAGATAATCATGAATTGCCAAAATACAGTGCTTTTTACCTTGGATTACATAAAAAGACTGGGAAATTCTGGGTAATTAAGTATTTGGACCAAGAGGTTAAGCAAGCTCTGCCAATAATTTGGGTTTTTTTTAGTATAGCTATTTCAAGCTTTTTAGCTCTCATCAGCTAGCCATACCCTTCTGGATTTTTTCTTCTTCTCTATTTAATTATTTTTCCTTTCTGTCATGTACCATTTGGCAGCAAATTGGTAGCTATGAGGGCCCAGACCCACACTTTCGTAGGGCCACAGTTGGCTTGAGGTTCTGCACTCATGTGCATTTCTGCTCTTAGAAGAACCTAGGTTTTTATGCATCCTTCATTCTTACTTCCTGTTCTTCATATATGAGGAGGTGCTTTTGAGATTTGTGGGACATTTAATGGTAGTATGAAATATGACAAAGAAGGCTACAGAAGCTATGTGGATTAATATCAAGTAATGCTGTAATAATATTGCAAAGCCACAGTGATATAATCCTAAATCATAGTGGATAGAAAAATATTTAGATTTCTCTAAGAGACAGAAAACAGATTAAAGAGAGAGAGAGATAGACTAGATAGATAGATAGATAGATAGATAGATAGATAGATAGATAGATGATGGATGGATGGATAAAGATGATAGACAAGAGAGAGAGAGGGAGGAAGAGAGAGGGATACAAGCACATCTCATCAGCAAACAGCTTATTCAAGTATCTGAAGATAAAAGCCTGGTTTGCCTTGAAGAAGTTCTCATAAATAGAGTCCCCTCCCAATTCGAATCTTTCTTATCTCCTGTTGCAGCTCCCATATTATACTGAATGTGCTCCTCAGAGCATCAAGAATGTTGGGAAAAAGAGGAAAATTCATACACATAGAATTCTATTTATTAACATTAAACTCCAAATGAAAATATTTCCCTTATTTATCAGGAAATACATGATACATTTCAGGTATCATTCTAGACATAACCTCTTGAGCAATCACTTACTTATTTACTTGCTTGCTTGCTTACTTATTTATTTATTCTTTAGATAATCTATAAACTCTTACAGAATCATAAGAATTTCATGTAAGGGTTATATTCATCTTTTTCTAAGAGAACTTTATGCCAGAAAAATATGTAATGGTGATTTTGAACCTTGGTAATTATTAACCTATTCCTGGATGAAAGAGCGTATCATTTTATTGCCTTTAAAAATTAAACTCTAGTTATATTATAGGATGATTTGTTACATAACAAGACCAAAATTGGCAAAAAGGAAAAAATGAGGCCATGTACAATTTCAGGAATTGATATAATAACCCATTTACAGGCAGCAAACCCCACTTACCTTGTCTAACAGCTAATGTTGTGGTGTAGACCAAAAATAGGAGAATGTAGTTCAGAAAGCTCTGAAAGACAGGAGTGTTGGCATGAAAATCATCTGACAAATACTTGCTGGTTAGGCTAATACCACAGATCAGCAGGGATAAGACTTGCCCCAAAGCTACAGATAACAGGAGCTCCCTAAAAGAAACAAGACAGAAACCATTTTGTTAGAACAGCCAAAGATGCCATTGGCAGAATGATTACTTCCCTCCCTTTGTTGTCTACCTCCCCCGCTCCCCCAGAACAGGGTGTCAAACTCAAGGCACAGGGGCTGGATCCGGCCTGTGGGGTACTTAGATCTAGCCTGTGGGGCCACCCTGGAAACAGCAAAGGACTGGCCCATGGTGCCTCTGCCAGTGAAAAGAGAGCTCAGGAGGGCAGCAGGCGGCCCTCCTGAGCTCCATTTTTTTTTTTTTTGCTTTAATTTATATGCTGCCCTTCTCCGGAGACTCAGGGCGGCTTACAATGTGTTAAGCAATAGCCTTCATATTTTTGTATATTTATACAAAGTCAGCTTGTTGCCCCCACAATCTGGGTCCTCATTTTACCTATCTTTGAAAGGATGGAAGGCTGAGTCAACCTTGAGCCTGGTGAGCCTGGTGAGATTTGAACTTGCAGTAATTGCAAGCAGCAATTAATTAATTAATTGCTGCTTGCAATTAATAACAGTGCTTTAGTCCACTGTACTACAGGCTCATTTTTGCTGGCAGAGGACTTGCAGGAGGCCATCACAGCTGAAAACGGAGCTCAGGAGCCCGTTTTCACTGGAAGAGCGCTCAGGCCGCCACAGGAGCCCCCAACATGAGTGACGTTGAGCTGGTTATGTCCACCCTGGCCACGCCCATCCTGACACACACATATCCCGAGGTCAAACATGACCCTGATGCAGCCCTCAATGAAATCGAATTTGACACCCCTGCCCTAGAAGCAATGAGGAGGAAAAGGAAGAGAAATCTTCCTTTTTACTCATAAAACAGCATGAAGCCAATATTAAACGTGCTTAGAGAAAATAGAAAAATGGCAGCATGATCATAAAACCGAATCTAACCAATGGAACTCATGATATCAGTGTTTTACAAACTTCTCAAAGTAGACCTTGGAAAGTGAGAATATTGAGCACGTGCACATATGCACACATTAAACATGCAAGAAAAATAAACTGGAGAACTACTCTCAATGGTGAAGTAAGTGGGGCATTTATTGTTACACTAGCTGGATGCCTGTGCTTCACTACGAAACTATGTGATTGGGCGTGATAAATTGACACTTAAAGCCTGAAACTTAATGTAGAATGTGTAATTCCGTAGCATCAGGGCGTGTTAATATAAGGCAACTGGCATTTGGAACAGAGGGGTAGGGGAGTAGAATTTCCCAACCCGCAGGCCGCATGAGTCACGCGCTGGCCACGGCCACTCCTGGTTTAGCGGTAGCATCAGAGCGCGTTACTATAAGGCAACTGGCACTTGAACAGAGTTCTTTTCAGGTGGGGAAGGGAAGTAGAATGTCTAGCTCCTTAGCATCAGAGCAAACACAGAGGCATCTGCTCAATCTAGAGGTTTCACCCTGGTAACAAAGTGTGTCCAGCTTTTGTGCAATGTCATGATACATGGAGTAGTTTTCATTGCAACATCACAATGAATACCCACGTAAAATGTATACCCCGTTATTCTGCCAATGGACTGAGATTTAATATTAGAAAAAAATGCACCTCAAATACTCAATTTTTAATCTAATCTAATTATATTCCCCAGCAAATTGCATCTGAGTAGATTTAAAAGGAACGCTTCAAACTAAGGTTGTGTTTCACACACACACACACAGCATATCTCAGGTAAATCCTCTGTATTTTCCTTCACCATGCATAGACAAAATACTATGTTGCTTGATAATGTAATTGTTACATGAATAAAATTCACAGAAAAGAGCTTTATATTTTGGGGAACACTTTCCCTGGATTTGGTATTTATAGGTTCCTTTTGCTGAAATTCAACTGTTTGTCACTCTATTTCAGTAGTTCATTTTCAGAGACCTCTCGTGACATATAGGTTCCTGGGCCTTGGGCTACATTGACCCTCAACTCTGTGTTCATTGGGACCAGAACCTTAACTCTTCAAGATTATCTCCCCCAGTCAGCTGCCATTACTGGAACTCCTGTCTGAAAATTATGGATTTTCTTTTCTAACACATCAGAATGGTGCCAGCCAGGGGTGTGATTCAAAATGTTTAGCAACAGTTCTCTGCCCGGTTGCTGGATGGATGTGGCCATGGTGGGCATGGCCTACTCGGGCTCCTGCACCATGGTGGTGGGGGGGTGTTTTTACCCTCCCCAAGCCCTGGAAGCTTTCCTTGAGCCTCTGGGAGGTGAAAACAGCCTCCCCCAGGCTAAGGAAGCCATCCAGAGGCCGGAAACGGGCCCATTTCCAGACTTCCAGAACTTCCAGGAGGCCCATTTTTCACCCTCCCAGAGCATCCGTGTAGGCACTGCACTTATCTGGCATCCAAAACAGGCCATGTGGAGACTCCCGGGAGAGGAAGGGTGGGGTGGGCGGGGCCAGCCAGTCCTTCCAACTACCAGTTCAGCGAACCAAATGTAAAATTAGCATCAGGTTCGCCTGAACCGGTCTGAACTGGCTGAATACCACCCCGTGTGCCAGCCTACCAAAGCAACTTTGTAGAATTGATACTGATAGGACAACCCAGTAACAAATGTGAAATACTATACTCTGCTTTTCATATCTGTGAGATACAGAATTTGAGTATACCTTTAAACAACAATCAGAGTTTTCACTCTTTAATCCCCAGAGCCAGTTTTAATCCAACCTATGATCACCTTCATCATTGCCAATCTCAGAATACAAAGAACACCACATGAGGCAATCAATGCACCCTCCCAGCTGAGCAACAGGAGGAGACAAATAGCAATATTGAACCATTATCCAACTCTGTAACCATGGTTGATGCTATGGAAAGTAGCTGGATTCAGGGATGTTACCAACCCATCAATTACCATCCATGTGCTCAATTTAAAATGGCATGATGGTAGGGTAAAATTTCTGCAGGGTAAAAAGAGACTGTAAGGCTAAGTAAAGAAAGATTTTACACCAGCAGGAAAAGAATCTCTTTACACATGTTCATCAACAGAGCTTTAATGCTTGGATGGGAAAACTACACTTCTGTCAGAGTTAAACTAGCTAAAGTATCATATGGGTGCAGAGCTAAACATGAATGTGGTAGACATCACACATGGAGCTGCCCTTAGTTCCACACTATAAGTAGTACTCATTTAATAACCACAAACATTAGCTTTGTATTAATAAGGAAATGTACGTGTTGTGTCAATATGTTCCTTGGGGGAGGTTTCCATAAATTTTTCTTTCATTCTTGGGAACTTTCTTAACCATGTTTTTAGTATGTGAGATTTTATGCAGAAATAGTATTTGAAGCAATGAAAAATTAGTTGAAGCTTCAAACTTGATACAAAGGCCACTAAACTCATGAGATTTACCAAGTATTCCTATTGCATTTTCTCACTGTGATTTTAACAACTGGTGAGATGGCTTCAATCACCAATTTCTGATGCTGACATATAAAGTTGTCCAAACTGCCATGTCCCTTGTTGTCTAGATTCCAAATTAATTATACTGCTTAAAAACTGCTTGCCTCCCATAACTATGTCTTAAACACAGCAATTTCAGAAGCAAGATACGTAATATAGATAAAGCAGGTGTGTATAGCGCTTCAAGACATAAGATGAACAAAACCCAATATTAAATCTATAAATCATTTCCGAATTGCCAAACCCAACAAACAATTCTTTATATAAACCGCACCTTACATTCCTATTGTACTGAATTAATACTGAGGAAAATAAATTAAGCAACTGCAAAATTAAATTTAACATGGGCTAAAGATAAGCTTGGAATTCACAGGAAATATGGTTCTTCAATTTTAGATACAAGTTAAAAAAAAACAATGGTTCCAGTTCATCAGTTTTCCCTCAGGCAGCGAGATAAATCTTTCCCATACAGGCTGGCTTTCAGTACAGCGAGACAGTTTTTGACAATCTGGTAAATTTATTACAGGCTTGTCACATGTGGGGGAAACAGTCTTAGTAAAAGGTAAACACACACACACAGAGTGCTGAACTCGTTTTCCTTCTTTTAATAGAGTTTTAAATTGCAGGTGTCTGAGTGAGTTTATGTTTTGGTTTATATTTTTTATATTTTTATATAAGTTTATATTTCCTGAGCTATGGAACTAAGTTCCAGTGTCAAATATTCAGATGCTGGAGCTTATTGGAG
This sequence comes from Arizona elegans, assembly GCA_022577455.1. NCBI lineage: Eukaryota > Metazoa > Chordata > Lepidosauria > Squamata > Colubridae > Arizona > Arizona elegans. The sequence continues at coordinate 238,045,052 of JAKOOJ010000001.1, read as the reverse complement.
CCAGTTAATATACCTCAAGATTGATCCTTTAAACCAGAAGTCTCCCACATGCTCCTTTTGGGCACATTACACAAGCAGAGACTTTCTTTGGCAAGCACCAGATTTTGACCTCATCTGACTTTTGATATTAAAGATAATTTTAAAAATGGGAAGCTGACATACTGGCAAAATAAGGTGCCAGGGACCAATGTCATTTTTAATTCTAGCAATGCCTCAAGGCTCAAAATAGGCTCTTTCTTTCAAAAGTAAAAATGATGCATGATGGGCATGGAAAGTGTTGAAATGTTAAGGTTAGGTCTCCATAGGACACTCTGAATACACACACACACACACACACACATATACATTTACATTTTAGCCTTTTTTTTAAAAAAAGGTTTTACTTTGTATAGTAGTATAATCAAAATATTGGTATCTTGATACATTGTCTTTATTGATGTTCATTTTTAAATTTTTTTCATATTATTTCTATTTCTATTTTCTTCTTGCATATTGTGACATTTGTCCTAACATTTTTTTATCCTTCTTGTTCCACTCATGTTTTCCACTCATGAAATACTATGTAGGCAACTTTTTATGGACACTAACTATGTCCTTCATAAAGGCCACTTTATGAATAGAGAGACCCCAGTGGTGGCCAACTGGTGACTGCATTGATCAACTGTTCTCAAAACCCAGAGTTCCCAGGCTGAAGAGTTTATCTATCTTTCTAATCTACCTTAAAATAACAGGTTGCCAGAAGTAGAATTTGATGTAAATGCCAATCAGAGGGCCCAATGAATCAATATAGATTTTGTATTATATAAATTGGTTAAACAAGGAATGAACTTCAGATATTGCCAGACAGATCTGTAAGACAGTGGAAGGTTTTAAGATCCATCCCAGTTTAGTCAATACAGTTAGATGGATGAATGGACTGATTCAGTCTGAACAAGCTTTATATATTTCCTATTTGTCTCAATAATGTCAAGTAGCAGGTAATGACTATCAAATCAACCCTGCTGTTTTGTACTTGAAAAGTGTTCATTCTACAGAAATAACTTCTTTTGTTAAACATTTGGTGTGAAGCACAGATCAAAAATAAACTCAGCATGTATTAGTATATGGTACTAATATAGAAAATGACAATGAAAACAGTTGCATACAAAAGTTTAGGCATCCATACTTAAACATTATATTTCAATGACTCCTAAGTGAATTGAAGTTGATACAACCTTTGCATGATGTGAAGACAATTCTACTGGTGAACAAATACTCTAATAGCAAGAGTACTTAGACTTATGTACCGCTTCACAACATTCTCTATGTGGTTTACAGAGTCAGCACATTGCCTTCAACAATCTGGCTCCTCATTTTACTGACCTCGGAAGAATGGAAGGCTGAGTCAACCTTGAGCCGGTCAGGATCAAAGGAATCAAAGGTCCAGGCCTTTGTGAGCAGAGTTAGCCTGTGATACTGCATTATAACCACTGTGTCACCACAGTTTATTGAGCCTTCTAACCTCTCTGATTATGACACTTTCATGAGCAGTTAAATGAGCACACTGCTCTAAGCAGTTATCTGAACATTTGAAAATGAAGATAATTAATTCTTTCAAAGTGAAGAAATTTATAAAGAATTGTTTTTTAATCAAATGCTTAGCAAATGGCCAAACAATTCAACAGGGTGTAAGAAACAAAATACCTTTGCTCGCAACAAAATACTTTATGCCACCAGACTCGAAATTTTGGGCTTAGACAACTTAGAACTTCACCATCTTCAGTCTGACCTAAGCATAGTACATAAAATCATCTGCTACAATGTCGTACCAGCCAATGAATACTTCAGCTTCAACCAAAACAATACAAGACCACACAATAAGTACAAACTCATGGTAAGCCAATCCAAACTAGACTGCAGAAAATATGACTTCAGTAACAGAGTTGTCAATGCCTGGAATGCACTACCTGACTCTGTGGTTTCTTCCCCAAATCCCCAAAACTTTAAGCTTAGACTGTCTACAGAAGACCTCACTCCATTCCTAAGAGGCCTGTAAGGGGCGTGCACCCCATTCCTAAGAGGCCTGTAAGGGGCGCACCAGCGTGCCTACTGTCCCTGTCCTAATGTTTTCTTTTATTTGTATCCTTTTCATGTATTTATAATTATGTTTACACTTGTATCTGTCATAAAATACATGCTTGACGAAATAAATAAAATAAATAAAATAAAATAAAATAAAATAAAATAAAATAAAATAATAAAATAAAATAAAATAAAATAAAATAAAATAAAATAAAATAAAATAAAATAAAATAAAAAGGATGTGATAGTCACTTCATTGTGTAATGTATTTATTGGTAAATGTATGTCTGTTATGTTAGAGATCTATTAGTTGTGGATGTAAATGTGAACTGAATGTGCACAAACTTCTGTACATAAATGATATGTTATTGGCTGAGAGCCTGAATCATTTGCAACAAATATTAGATGAATTGTATGTTGCAACAAGGAATATCAGTCTGAAAATTAATACATGAAAGATCAAGATAGTTGTACTTTGCAGGGAAACTGCAGCAAACAATTATAAATTATATAAAAAATAATGGAAAAGCTAGCCCATATTCTATAAAAATGATCAAAAGCTAGAGCAAGAGATAACTTTATATAAGAATATTTTTTGAAGTGGAGAAATGGGGATATTTTAAAGTATGCAAATGAAGATGCAAAAAATAGAGTGAAATTTGTTGCAAAGAATGAATGTTTGTCAAAAGATTCTAAAATAGCTGTGTATGTCTCTAACATAGAATTGGATATATCAGTAGAAAGCAAATTTATGATTAATGCAATGAGAATAATCTATTGTGATAAAAGACATAGGGTAAAAATAAATGAATGCTGAACAAATATGGACAGAAATACAAGACAGAATATAATAGAAGAACTGCCAGTTTGGTATAATGGTTAAGGTGCTGGCTGGAAATAAGGAGACAGTAAGTTCTAGTCCTGCCTTAGGCATGAAAGCTGGCTGGAAGACTTTGGGCCGTTCACTCACTCACTCTCATCCCACCTGTTGTGGGGAAAATAGGAGGAGGAAAGAACATTATGTATGTTTACCAATTAATAAAGATGGGGTAAAAAAAATCAAACAAATAACATAAAAATAATTTGAAGCTATTTTATTACACAAAAAGAATGAATGAGTCTGAATAGCAAAATAAATATATGAAGGAAGACCAAGAATTGGTGATTGGACGGAGTAGATAAGAGCCTGAAAAAAGAGAAAGATGAGAAGTCTGAGGACAAAATACAATACGTGAAGAATCAAGGATGATTTGCAAGGTAAACAAGATATGGTGAGCAGTATTAGTGTAAGCCATATAGAGTTGTTGTTTATTTTTATCTCAAACATTATTTGTTACCACTTCTTACTTTCCTATGCTAACTCTGAAAGAGAACAGCACATGGGAAACATATTCATTCTCCCAAGTAGCAACAGCAATAGCACTTAGACTTATATACTGCTTCATAGTGTTCTACAGCCCTTTCTAAGTGGTTTACAGAGTCAGCATATTGCCCCCAAAAATCTGGGTCATTTTACCGACCTCGGAAGGATGGAAGGTTGAGTCAACCTTCAGTCAGTGAGAAACTGTTGAACTGCTGGCAGCTGGCAGTCAGCAGAACTAGCCTGCAGTACTGTCTTCCAACCACTGAGCCACTACAGCTTTTGTGATATGATATAATGATAATCTGTTGCAAAGAACAGCATTTTATCTTGCAGTTTCTATGTCATTTCAATGCAACTTTTCTGGTAGTGAAACCAACTGAATTCATATATGCTTTGGTCTCCCAATCTTTTCTAATAGAGTCAAGGTGTTGAAATGCAATCCGGGCCCTGAATCAACATATGCAAAGAATGATATTCTGGCCACTGGCGAAACAGATCCTCCACCTTCAGCTCCCATGTACCTTATAAACTACTCTGATCTCCCATTAAGAATCTGTCAAATGAACACTCAGAATATTATCTTTGTATAAAAAATGAAAATTATATGACCATGAAATGTCTGCTTGAAACTATGAAAATAGAATCAAAATATTTCTTTCTTGAAATATGTCAAATAGACCTTTGGCTTTTTTTTAAAAAAAAAGAAATTGGTAAGTAGTTACTTAAACAGTTTTAAAGTATATGGTTTTTGCTAAAACTGTTTCAATGATATATGCCTTTTGTTTTAACCTCAGCTTCTCATCTGATGCATCTGCTTTGAAATGCCCTGAACAGTGTCATGTCAACAGCTGATTGGGAGGAAGCCAGTTCATTTAGTGAGCCACATCATCATCCTTGTTCAATTCTTGATGTTTTTATTAAAGAAGCTCACTTTATTGTTAAGCTTCTTTTCTTCTTATTCATACATTCAAGAAACTCAAATGTATCTTCTGAACCTTGGAACTCACTGCTGATTCCAATGCAGTCTCTGTCTCTCAGCATCCTCATTGATGTGTGGTAGGATGAAAATAAAGATGTACCCTCATGCATGAGCATTAAGATTATTGCATCATCATCATCATCTGTTCAGTTTTCATGCTACACTTATTTTGAGTTCTGAATAACTCATTTTACTGGTTTCATATGATGAACTAAATGATCTGGATACATACTGCATACTAAACCATAAATAGATCAAGTTATGCAAATGTAGAGCTAGTTTTCAACAGATCTAGTTAAGAATGCACTGTGAACACAACCATTATCACCTTCCTCTTCCTACAAACTCGCAAGAGTTTCCAAGGCAAGTATGTGCATTTTCTGTTAATAGTGTCCCCTGCCTCTTTGTCAATAGAATTTTAGCAGGTTTGCTACACTGTTAAGGCAGATAATTATGTCGATCCACTATATTCTAAAGGACTTAGTTCCTAAGACAATCTAGCTCTCTCCAGGTATATTGGAATAAAAAAATTTCAAATTGTCAACAAGCATTAGAAGGTTGGGAATTTTAGTCCCAACACATTTGGAGAACACCAGAGTGGGAGATAGCAGCCATAATGCCTATATCTAGGATTGTAGAGTTACAGTGTAAACTTCGCCAGAAATAAGTCTCAATACATACTATGGAATCTCCTGTTTAGGATTAGGCAGCAGTTCAGGGTTAAAATAAATTTGAACCTCAGAGGTGGCAGACATCTATGCAAAAACTGACCATAAATAGTTTCCAAATTAAATGAAAATTAGCGTTTTAGATATAAATTTATTCTGAGAAAAATTCTTTAGCATTTACATTCCAATGCAAATTATACATATATTCTGTAATATACTGTTGAAGCTTTCATATGGTAATGCTGTAATCTCACTATAAAAAGGTCAGAAGGAAGCCTCACCCTTAGTTACTCCAACCAAGTTATAAACTTCAAATATTCTTATGAACAAACTCAAATTTAGGAGCCTGAGTGGCGTAGGAGGCTAATGCCTCCTACTAAGGCAGCATTTAACACCCAGCTGCCTGCAATTACTGCAAGTTCAATTCTCACCAGGCTCAAGGTCGACTCAGCCTTCCATCCTTTCTCAGGTGGGTAAAATGAGGACCCGGTTTGTGGGGGCAATAAGCTGACTTTGTATAAAATATACAAAAGTATGAAGGCTATTGCTTAACGCATTGTAAGCCACCCTGAGTCTCCGGAGAAGGGCGGCATATAAAAATAAATAAAAAATTTTAAAAAAAATTCTCAAAGTTCAGTATCAAGGCATCAACCACAGATATTGCCAAAATGTTCTCCACAGCATTCTAACTTTATAACAAAATTCAGCAATAACCCAATAGCTACTTCATGTTTGCTATTCACTGTAAAGGCAGAAGAAATGTGATAATCAGAACGAATAAAATTCACACCCATACACAAGATACATATTTTTTTCACTATGAGGCAATTAGCAATTTTTTAGTCACTAATTTCACTTAGCCAGAAGAAACCTTGGTTCTATTATTCACATTGGTAACCTGCTTTCAGAATGGGACAATTTACAACAGCCAACTCACTGTGGCCAACTTTACCACAGCCAAGTCACTGTGGGACAACTCACCGCAGGACAATTCAATAATTTACAATAATTTTAAAAATATTTTAATTTTTGTCATTTACATTTCACGTTGCCCCTCCTTTGGCATCCTTTCTTTAATGATTCTATTTCACCATTTCTTCAATATTAGTATAACTCTTGTTCCGTGGCAAATTGTCCTGCAGGGAGTTTGCCATGATGAATTGTTTCATGGTGAGTTGGCTGTGGCAAGTTGTCCTAAACCCACCTGCTTTGCTGAATAGTCCTCTACAGTTTTAATTTGTATATTCCCATAATCATTTCTCTAGGTACAACACTGATAAAAAGTTATCACAGTCCAAATAATTAGGGCATAAAAAGATGCCTATTAACCAGAAAACTACTGGAATTTTGTAGGATTTGTATATAAAAATTGTCTGGCAGCAAAAAACGTTCATTGGAACTCCATCAGCAAAGTTCTGACTAGTAAACAAGGAAGACTTGTCTTTCTAATCCACTCCCCTAGCCTCTCAAGTGCTCACAAATCCTGTTCTCCATTATGTAATAAGTGGAATCAATAACAAATAACTTCTGTTGAACTGTTCTTCTGTTCTCAGACTCTTGGGGACCAACTCATTGGTTGGAATGGAAAAAGACTTTTTGCTTCCTACAGAATTCTAAAAGTTGATTGCAAAACCGATGCCAGAATACACAGAGTTCCATATTAGTTCTATAATTCCAAACCACTTCTCATATTTCAAGAAATGAAAATGGTGCCCATGTTTTTTTTAAAAAAATAAAGAGCAATGGCATAACAATATTGCCTAACGATGTTAGATTATATTTTAGTACGATAAGTGATTTTGCAGTATTCTCCCCCCCCCCGCCATGTATATAGGAGCAGGAGACCTTTTTCCTCAAATGTAAAGCCAACAGATGATATCATCTTTCAGCATTTTAAAAGGTAACCTTGCATGTGTTATTTCTATTTCTTTAAGGTGTTATCTGATATACAGAAGAATAACTTTGAAAAGGATTTTTTTCCTCTTCTTCAAACAACGAGATCAGTTTCACAGGTGCATAAATCTAATTCTTGTTCAAAATATAGAAGGTCCCCCCTTTCTCTTTCTGTGTGTGGGTGTATTTTTTTGTGTGTGTGGTTTCTCTCTCTCTATGTGTGTGTGTGTGCATGTATGCAGCTATATACTGAAGCATAGGGCGTGTTCCAAGATTTACCAGTATTACAAGTAAAAGTTTATCCTTATCTATGTGAAAAGTGTTTCTGACGGAAGATCATGGGTGAAGCGGCTCTGTAACATAATTTTTTCTACATATTATTAAAGCCTGCCACTGGTTTTACTACCTGAAGGTAATGAATAATGCACAACATAATTTGCATCCTGCAATTATTAGGCAAATCTCTCTCCTCAGATTTTTGCAGCAAAATAATACATTTTGAATAGTAAGATACCCAGATACAACAACTAATATGTTTTAAGCACACAATCAAATTAGACTATATGCATTTCTCTTTCTGGAATTGGAAATTAATTAATATATTGCCATAGACACTGAATTATAGGCACATCTGGAACTGCCCCACAACTGGTGAGAAAGAAAGGAAGGGGCTGTTTTTTCATTAACTCATCATCAAAAGTTCAGCAATATCTAAAATGATCACAAGTTAAAACTCCTGTTATACTTCTTAAAACATTGTTTCTCAATCTTAACAATTTCCAGGTGTGGACTTCAATTCCAACTATGTGAATTTGCTAGTACATGTGAAATTCCATGCTACCTGAGGAATTCTGGGAATTGTGAGACCACACCTCACAATGGTGCCCAGGATGAAAAACACTGCATTAAATATCTCTTCCCAAAAGGGTTAATTTCCCCCCCAAACTTTTGAAGCATTTACATGGATATCTGCAGAAGTTTAGGGTGTTTATTTGCTCTTACAAATTCCCCAAGGTTTCTGAAATTTTATTTAATTTTATTTGTCAAATAGAGACTATCCATCACACTTTCAGAGAGTTTCTGAGATTAACAGAAGAATCACTTTGTACCCTCTTGTTCTTCTATCTGTTAAAAAAATGTCATATATTTTTCTTTAGCAGTAGAGGGTGCTGTAACCCTAAGAAAAATGTTCTACTGTTCAAAGAAAAGGCCATGGGTAATAATAAAACCAAATAAAAAATAAAAACAAAGCAGTGAGTTCCTTGGCATCCCACACAAATCCTTGGGATGGTGGAACATACTGTATTCCTGTCTTAGAGTATTTATATAGCACCAAGATTTGGCCAGTTTGTGAAGCTAATATACTTTATATGCAATTGTCTGAAGTGAGGACATCTGTGAGTTCAATTCCCAGTAAAAGCTTTAAACCCAATATAATAAGGACTGGCTAGCCATATCTGAGGAGTCAACTCTAAGAATGTTGAAACTTTTATTGTAGACAATAATCACTTTAACTGGGGGGTGTAAAACTGGCGGCTGGCAGGCCAGATGCATGGCCATGACCACCCCGGCACCGCAAAGGCAAAAAATGTCACAATATGTCACAATATGTCACGTGACATGATTGAGTTTGACATCTGTGCTTTAGATTGTGAATTCCTGTCCAGATATAATTCTCCATGGAGGGTTGGCCAAAAACAATGTACAGCCAGTATATAAAGTGGGAGCTTCCTTCTTTCATGTTATATAAAAAGCCAACTTCTAAAGGCAGTAGGCTAGCTCAGCAACCCTAGGAGAGATGACAAAACATTCAACAGTCCCTGCCTAACAGTCACTGATTTGCCTGCTGATAAGGCTAGCCAATGGGGCATGATGGCTCAGAGGTTAAGATGCTTGTCAGCTGGAAAGCCAACAGCCCGGGGTTCAAGACCCAAGCACTGTGCGATGGGGTGAGCTCCTGTTACTTGCCTAGCTCCTGCCAACTAGCAGTTTGAAAACATGGAAATGAGAGTAAATACATAGGTACTGCTTTGGTGGGAAGCTGCATTCAGTATTTTCATGCTGGCCACACGATGATGGAAAGATCTCTCAGACAATGCAGATTCCCTTGTTTGAGAATTGGAGATGAGCACTGCCCCACTGGAGAAGAGCCTAATGCTGGGAAAGATTGAGGGCAAAAGAAGAAGGGGACAACAGAGAACGAGGTGGTTGGATGGAACCTAAATGGACCTAAATGGAGTCCAGAGGATGGTGGAGGTCAGGAAGACCTGGAGAAACGTTGTCCATGGGGTCGCGATGGGTCGGACAAGACTTTGCAACTAACAACAACAACATTGTAGCCTTCAAATCTTGTCTTCCACAGTATGATGTAGGTTAAGGAGAGTTGAAGTCATGTAATGAAAGATAAAAATCGCTGGAAAACAGCTACTTTGCTGCTTGAGTGCCCAGTTTCTAGCATCTACAGCTTTGTTTAGGGTGGACTAAAACTATAGGGAAGGCTGAGATACAGATACATGCTTAAATGTAACAGAAGAGCTGTACTTTAAATACAGGTAGTCCTTTACTTACGACCACAATTTAGCTCAACACTTATGTTAAATGAGAAACGTGTTAAGTGAATCTTGCCCCATTTTATGACTTTTCTTGCCACATTTGTTAGAAAGGCCTGGAGGAACATTGTCCATGGGGTCGCAATGGGTCAGACATGACTTTGCAACTAACAACAATAATAACTGCCCCCTTTGAGTTCGTCACAACTGGACAGCGGAAACCTTTTTAAATCTTTCTAAGGCTGGCCTATTTTCCATTTTGGACCACCAAGTCATCTGCAAGGGAGAATAAAGCTAACAGTTTTGTTTTCAGTTTGCCTGTTGTTTTACTGACATTAATAGAAAGCCACAGCATGTAAGGATCACATGAAAGGCTTAGGGACAATTGAAGTGTGTGATAAACAGTATATTGCTACAACACCCAATTAATGTAATCCCTTTGATTGCAGATTTGATAAAAATAATGTATTGGCATCATTTCAAGTCAAATCAAATCAAACCCCTAAAGGATGTTTTGACCAAAGTCTGTTTTGATCAATGGAGCCATCGCATCTCATATATACTCAATATTCAAACTCCATAAACCCATTTCCTTAAACTAGAATGACTTACACCTTCCTTCCTCCCACCTCTTTTGAGCAGTGAAGTCAAATACAATTCTCGCTTGCTTGAAGATGTCCCAACCTCTCCACCACCATTGTTTCAGCTTGGCTTTACATTTCCTGTTGATGTAGTTATCATTATAATAAATTGGCAATTGCATTTTATGGTTGGCATTTAGAAAGAGGGTGTGAACCTCTTCTCAGCATTAAGCAAGAATTTGAAAGAAATCCAGAACATCGGTTTATTCATCCCCAGAGGAGTATGCAAACTCAGACAGATTTTTTAATTAATATTTTTGACTGAGCAGCTGACACAACCTATGGAGCATCTTCGGGGAATATTCCAAAAAGATAAGAAGCTGCATTTATGTGAGATAAGGGCCTGTTGCTTAAGAAAAACAAACTGTATGAGCTCAGCAATTCACAGAGTTAGTTATGTAACGCTGAATCCTGGCAGAATGTAGTGTAGCAAGCTACATCAACGAATGCCTACTCTACAAAATTAAACATAGTTTAATTACCCTATTTTTCAGAGTATAAGACACACCTTTCCCCCCTAAAAGGGGGTGAAAATTGAGGTGTGTCTTATACACTGAATGTAGCCCTGCCCACCCTCTGGCCCCCACCCTTTGGCCTCTGCCTTGCAGCAGTTACCTCCTTTCAAGCAAACAGCAAGAAAAAACAGCTTTCAGCTTCAGCAGAGCCTAATTAGCACAAGTTGATTGGATCGGCCTACCGACTCTCAGCTGATTTGCTCTCAGCTGTTTTGTGCAGGGCTCTGCTGCTTGCTGCAAAGAGCTAAATTGCTGGAGCATATTTTTTTTCCCTTGTGCTAATCAAGCTATGCTGAAAATGAAAATAAAGCAGGCTGTTAGCTGTTTGCTGCAAAGAGGCAAAATTGCTTAGAGGCAGATTTCTTTTCCTTCTTTTCCTCACCAAAAAAGGTAGGTGCATCTTATACTCTGAAAAATACAGTATTTTTAAAAAAAATTAAACAGATAAAAAAGCTTGAAATTTATTTAAAGCCAATTCTCACAAAGTTTGCAGTGTTCTCACATGGAATCTAGTAAGATCTCAGGAATACTAAAATCTCACTGAAATCTTGTGTGATATATTTAAAAACTTCATGCAGCTAAAATTGAACCATAACTGGAAAAGCTCACCCTCAACTATGGAAACATATCGGAGGACTTTGGGCTAGTCAATGTCTTTCAGCCAAATCAACTTCACAGGGTTGTATGGGGATAAAAGAAAGAGAGATCCCAAAGCAAATTAAAATATATGTTTGAGTAATATGTGAATGGCTTCAACATTATATAAGATCACAGACTGAAACCTACCATATGAAACTTTAATCCTAACTTGACTACTCAGAGGTTAGAAGATGCTGAAACAAAAGTTCTCACACTTTTCTTCATATGTTTATTTATGATCAGAAGATTCCATGCCATTCATATCTTCCTATATTGCCAGTATCAGTGTAAGAACACCAGTATAATCAGGTATCCTTCAAAGAAACTGGAAACACAATCAATTATTTCTTCCCCACTCCCCAATACATTGACTATTCTTCATGTGCTTTGCCAATTTTATGCCTATGTTGTTTTGAGATGGGGAAAAACCCTCTTTTAAAACAACAGTAGAAGTCATCTACAATAGTGCATTGTAACAATTATACAGAATTATCTTGGGAGATGAAAATCAAAAGCTTTATCATGCCTTCTAGGGTGCACTGCTGTATCTCAAAATATGAAGCTTGGCATCTCTTGTTTCTTAATTATAGCACATCACTTGACATACTTGCCACAAAGGAAGCAAAATTAAAGGCTGAGAATAGATCAGCACCCTCTTAGGAGTAAAAAAATTCAATGCATAGGGCTTGACATCCGCTTCACTTGAACTAAACTAGTAATTTTAAAGAGCAATTTTTTAAAAAGCTAAATAAGGGAAGCCCGTTTTAAACGTCCCCCCTTCTGCCAAATTGTCAAACTACAGAATAATTCAATGTGCTCTTTTTTAGCATTTTCTTGAATAACTGTCCCTTTCTTTCAGCCACTAATTACTGCACACCTGGGATGAAATCAAGCAAAGAATAGGTAGACCTAAATTCCTTTATATTAACTTGTACACTTAATACTGCTTCTACCAGCAGCAGCACCAAGACTGCATTATATTTTCAACCAGATTAAATACTTTCCAAATATGTTAAAAAATTCAAATCTACTTATAGTCCTTTCTCTGTCCCTATTCTTCATCTCTACATTCTTTTGAAACTGGGAAAGGAAGCAAGTTGGGGGGCTATGAGAAAGAGGAGAATTCCAAGTTCCAACAATTGAGTATAACCCAATTTAGATGCAAAAACGTAATAGAGACATTGACTATACCAACACAGGATTAACTGGGTAGCACAGTTAATATTTCAACAAAATCAACTTTTATCCATTACTAATAAGCATTCCAAGGTTTTTGGTCATATATTTTCACTTGGGGAAAAAAAACTGTAGAAGGGTGAGTTATATACTAACCTCAGAAAGTCAACATACATTTCCAGTGTGCCTGGATTAAGTACGCATCTGTATATGTAAATATTGGTGTGGTAAAAGAGAAACAGAAAAATTGCAGGATTTAAAAAAAAACCTACAAATCTGCTGCTTGATAAGTATATACTGAACTGCCTTTAGAAGTATAAAGCAAGTATTAAGGACTGCATTACTTTAAAACATCTACAGAACCTACAATTCACTCCCATGGCAAATTGAGGTGACATGTTCTAAAAGAAACAGTCAAAATGTGCACATGCATGGTGTGTACACACACAGAGACATGCAGACACACACTCACTCACACACACACACACACATACCAGGCAATTCATCATGCTCAGAAACTACAAATATTATGTGGTTGTTGAATAAAAAAAATGGAGGACTGGATGTGGTGACAGTCAAATGAAATGCCCTAATTAAGGCAGTAATTAAGGTTCCCCCACTGTATTTGCCTACAATCCAGATCTTTCCATATGCAAAGATCTTGAGTGATTTTACAGCCATCTAGCTCCCATATTCTCCCACTGAAGTCGTCAGAGCAAGATGGAATATTTTTAAGGACCATAGAATTCGCTCTGTGATCCCAAACATTCTTCATTTTCATCCTCTGTCATTAACTGCTGGATGTTCACTAAAATATAATGAAAACAGGAGAAAATATTCCTTTTCCAGAATAAATACTGAGGCACAGAAACTAAATTAAAATATTTCTACACATTGTCATTGCTATGAAAATGTCAATTGAACATTAAATGAAAATCATTGCAAACACAGAAGCGAATTTAGCTTTACACCTGCCTTCTATCACATTGAGTCGACATTCGGCTGATCCACGGGTATCCCAACTAACCATATTTATTATGCTTGCTATAATAACTGAAGTGTTAATATGACTTAAACTGACTGCAAGCATTTTCTCCCATTTCCTAGCTATGTATACAGCATCCAAACATAATATAATAAAGAAAAACTCATCTTAGAAATAAACAAAACTTTAAACCCTGACAGTAATGGTGGATAAAATGCAATTAATAACTAAATCATAAAATCAAATCTAGCAACCCATTTTTTTAGTCCCAATTTGTCAACTGTTGTTCATAAGTGAGGTAATTACAATGCCAATGTTTCTTCTGTGAAGAGTGCTGTATTCATATCTCACATCTGTTCTCACATATGCTTATTAGATTGCCTCAACACATTGTGCAATCTCCAGTTTTTCCAGTGACTCACATTTTGTTTTACTTGAGAGTAAGCCATTCCCAGTTTAAAAGAAGCACGGTTGCATTGCAAAAAAACAAAAACAAAAAACAAAAAAACAAAACCAATGAAATATGACATAATACTGAGTGTTTCACTATACATGTCTCATTTTCATTAGACAAAACACAGCTTCAGGAGTTTTCATCATTTATCCTGAACTACATTAGAGTATACAGCGACGTAGATCATATTGATGGATTATTTATAAAATAATCTCCACCCTCCCCAAAGTATAGTGTAAATTATTATAGGCCTTTACAACCCAGTTCTAGACATTATTCAATTATTTATTAAATTTCTACACCGTTCATCTTATCTCAGTGACTCTGGGATTATAGTCACTGAAGGGTCTATAATTCTAGACTTCCTCATGCCAACTGAAAGATATGTAGTGCCAAATGCTATATAAATCCTTTTGTTCAGCAGCTAAATATGAGTTTTTATCTTCAGGTGAAATCAAATTGGAGAGAGCAAGAAACCATAGATGTAATTTTTAGTGCTCAGGAACAAACACTAAAGAGAAACGAACTTCTCAGAAAAGAGGGCCAGATTTTTTAAAAATGGTAAAGTTCCCGTTCAGTTCACCTCTGAATTTTTTTTTATTTATTCAATTTGAATAACCACCCATGTCAAACCAGTGACTCTAGGCAGTGAATAACCATAAAAACAAAACACAACACAGAAAAGAAATTGAAGTGCAGGTGTTCTGCATTGTATCAAACACTTGCTTACTATACTGTTTCCACTGGACAACTGGAAGACAGATTGCAATTTTTCCATGAGCTCTACTTAAGAGACTTTATCATGCACAGTGTGGTTTTAAATATATTTCAGTAATTTGAAGTGTTATGTTCTTAATATCAGCCCCTCTGGAACAACCTGTGCTTCGCCGGCAAAATACCACATACGCACAGAGGAGTAGGTCCAAGACCCGGTTTAATCGTAGCTCACGCAGCGGTTTACAGTAGGTGCTGAAGCCATATATAGAGCAAAGTCGGAGACGCTTGCGTATTCCGCTAGCTTGGCTTTATAGGCTGTGTGTGTGAGAGAGTTTTTTTAATCACCATGTATCCCTCACAGCTGCTTAGCTTTGAAACTGCCACTTGTCTCATTTAGTTTCACCCACACAAGCTTATAACGTCATCCGTGGCTCCAAAGCTGTGCTTGAGTCGTCTTCATCGGGCGCAGATTCAAGACGTCATCCTCAGCTCACCGATCAAAGTGCTAATCGCCAGACTGCTAACCGCCGCATTTATTTATTTATTTATTTATTTGTTTGTTTGTTTATTTATTTATTTATTTATTTATTTATTTATTCAACTTGTATGCCGCCTTTCTCCGAAGACTCAAGGCGGCTTACAATGCATTAAAAACCATATATAAAAACATTAAAAACAATTAAAGTCCATTCACCCCATTCATGGCCGGATCTCACCAGATCGCAACAGCGAGATCAACGGCCCCAGGCCTGCCGGAAAAGCCAGGTCTTCACCGCTTTTTGGAAGGCCAATAGGGTGGGGATGGTCCAGATCTCAGGAGGTAACTGGTTCCAGAGAGCTGGAGCAGCCACAGAGAAGGCCCTCCCCCGCAGACCCACCAGCCGGCACTGTTTAGCTGACGGGACCCGGAGGAGACCAACTCTGTGGGATCTTACCGGTCGCTGGGAGCTATGCAGTAGAAGGCGGTCTCGAAGATAACCTGGCCCTGAGCCATGTAGGGCTTTAAAGGTAATAACCAACACCTTGAATTTTGACTGGAGACCAATAGGGAGCCAGTGCAGCTCACGGAGAATTGGTGTAATGTGAGTGTACCTAGGTGCACCCACGACAGCTCACACAGCTGCGTTCTGGACCAACTGTAGTCTCCGAACACTTTTCAAGGGTAGCCTCATGTAGACCACGTTGCAATAATCTAACCATGAGGTGACAAGGGCATGAGTGACTGTGAGGAGAGCCTCCTGATCCAAGTAGGGTCGCAATTGGTGCACCAGGCGAACCTGTGCAAATTCCTCCCCCTTTCCATATGCCGCCGCCACCTAATATCACCGTGTAGGATAAGTCTAATCGCGACATATCCCCTCCACCGTGCTCTGTTGTATAAACTCATCTCGGTCAGTTTGGTAGTCCCCTCACTTGGGTGTTCACACTGGCGCGTTGGCACTGTCTCGAGGGGTTACTTGACACTCGACACTTAAGTTCATCCATGGTATCCGAACACAAGAGTTCTTCGTAAGCCATGATGATGTCAAAATGTTATTTGCATCATGATCTTACTGCAGATATTTGCATAATGATATTTGCATAATGATGTCTGATGCAAGTATGTAAGTTGCTTCAAAATATCAGTAAATGCATGTTGTCAGTTGCCCAATTCTTGCTGCTCTTCTGGGCACCCATGATCCTAACCTTGTACATTAATATTTGAACAAACCTGAAAGGGACATCCCACAATATGATATAGTCTGTTTTTGTCATATGGAAATGCTAGCATATCATATTGCATGATTCTTCAACAATATTCCCAAATTTAATCATGTGAGAACCCTACCTCAGCAAGCACACTATGGGTTTATCCAAGGTTACGTTTACCATTTTGTCTTTGTCTGGTACAGGTAGTCCTCAACTTACAACAGTTCACTTAATGACAGTTTGAAGTTACAACGGCACTGAAAAAAAGTGACTTACGACCATTTTTCACACTTATGACCATTGCAGCATCCTTGGGGTCATGTGATTTACATTCGTATGTTGGACAACCTGACTCCAATTTGCAGTGTCCTGGATCATCACCACCTTCTGACAAGCAGAGTCAATAGGGAAGCCAGATTTACTTAACAACTCTGCTACTTACTTAGCAACTGCAGGGATTCACTTAACAAATGTGGCAAGAAACGTCGTAAAATGGGGCAAAATTCATTTAACACATTTCTCACTTAATGTCATGCCCCTGATGGAGTCTGAATCCCAAGGGGAAGAGGAATGGCTGACAGTGAGTGAGAGAGTGGATCATTGGCTGTGGAAAAAACTGGGGAAGAGCAAAGTCAGTCTGGGCAGAGCAGGGGAGAGGTAGAACAAGGGAGAGGGGGTTCAGATGAAGACCAAGACCCATTCCCTCCTCATCCTAGGCAGTGCAGGAAGAACAGAGAAGAGAGCAACGTGGGTTGCATGGCTTACGAGGGAGGAAAGGAACCCAATCCTCTTTACAAGGCACAGGTGCTGATGGAGTTTAAAAGTAGAGGCAAATGGGAGGGCCGGTTGTCAGGAACAACCGCTGAGTTTATCTGGTGTTTCTTGGAATCCTGGCATCCTCCCAACTGGTTTGATTTATTGCCGTGCTACTTTACTTGTGGAATTCCCTATTTTGCTTGCCCTGCCGGATTAATTACCTTGTCTTGTCTTTGGATTTTTTGTTAGTATTGCCAGCCAAAGACTATTACAGGTTGGTGGAAGAGCTCTCTCCAGGCTGGAGAGTTGAAAGGGATATTGAGGGAACAGTTGGTGATAATAAAGGGACTCATATCGGTTCTCTGGCTGTGTTGCCTTTATGTCACACCCTAGGTCATCACACTTAACAACATAAATGTTGGGCTCAATTGTGGTTGTAAGTCGAGAACTATCTGTATTTAAGATACAGTTCTTCTGTTACATTTAAGGATGTATCTGTATCTCAGCCTTCCCTATAGTTTTAATCCACCCTAAACACAGCTGTAAATGCTAGAAACTGGGACCTTAAGCAGCAAAGTAGCTGTTTTCCAGCAACTTTTATCCTTCATCACATGACTTCAACTCTCCTTAACCTACATCGTACCATGGAAGACAAGATTTGATGGCTACAATGTTGTTGTTAGTTGCGAAGTCATGTCCCCATGGACAACGTTCCTCCAGGCCTTCCTGTCCTCTACCATCCTCTGGAGTCCATTTAAGCTCATGCCTACTGCTTCAGTGACTCCATCCAGCCACCTCATTTTCTGTCATCCTCTTCTTCTTTTGCCCTCAATCTTTTCCAGCATTAGGCTCTTCTCCAGTGAGTCCTTCCTTCTCATTAGATGGCCAAAGTATTTCAGTTTCATCTTTAGGATCTGGCCTCCTAAGGAGCAGTCAGGGTTGATCTCTAGGACTGACCGGTTTCATCACCTTGCAGTCCAAGGGACTCGCAGGAGTCTTCTCCAGCACCATAGTTCAAAGGCCTCAATTCTTGGCCTCAATGGCTACAATACAGAGTGACAAACACTCTGCTTCATGCTGCTTGCCATGAATGACAGATCTTTCCATCTATAGCCTCTGCACCCTTTCCAAACATGAAACTAATGAAGAACAATCAACATTCATTAAATCAGAAGAATCATCTTGCCTGTGATGGCCAGATCTTTACTTCATTCACGGAACACACCTCTTAAAAACTGCAGTTATTTTACAGCATTTACTAGAACATCTCCCATGTGGAAAAATAAATACTGTATTTAAATGAAAGTACAATCAGTTTGGAAATCTGCACCAAGGCTCCTCACCAATGCCTCAATAGAGAAGTTTTCAAAGCTTTAGTAATTCTTTCTATTGCATTACTCTGAAGAATGTTGTACATGATACCAGTGAAGTTCCCTGGTGAGATGTGCCTGAACAAACATAAAAATTGCAGATCTCTGCTAGAAAATAAATGATTCTGGCAAGTCATTAAACAGTCTTGAATTAATTCATGCTCTTTTTAAAAGACAATTAATTTCAAAAGGAACATTTATTAATGCATCATACCCTTCAGATGAATCTATTAAATAAAATACTAAAGATAAAATACTTATTATTTGCCAAGTCAATGTAATTATTTTTTCTTGTTGATTGAGCAAAAGAGACCTTGCTCCTAAATTCTAATCAACAGCTTGTAGTTTACATATCTGGTTGTTGAATCAATTCCTCTGCAAACCCCCCACCCCCCACCCCAAGTATTGTTTCTTCGATCAACTAACCTATTTTTCTCTCAAGTCAGCTGAATTTGATGACTCTCAAAGGTCAAGGGGAAAATAGTATAAAGACACAGAATCAAAATTCATGTTAAACTACTTCCATCTTCGGAAACAGATTGATGCTAAAGGCTAAATAAACTGCTTAATTGATTCTGTCAGCACTTACAATATTGCAGCAACAATAACAGAGGGCACAAGAAATTACACAGGGGAAAAACAAATCTGTGTTTTTTTGCCTTCCCTTCTAAGACAACTGACAAAAATTGATTTCTTTTTGTCTGTTCATTTAAATATATGCAGATAGCAGAGTAGCAGAAATAATATGCAATAGCAAAAATGTCCTACAAGGTTGAAGAGCCCTTGGGAGATTAATTTTTATAGCCCCAGGATTAACTTTTGCCTGAAGTGAAGATCAAGGTAGTTTCTCCTCTTGATTGGAGTATAAAAACTGAATGTACTAGTGGCTGGACTTTACTTCAGTGCTGGGAGTAAAATTGTAAGTGCCACTGCCCTTGAGACAATATTTGGGTATAAGGCATTCAGGAGAACTCATGGCATATATGTAGTTTGAACATGGACTAACACACAACAGGGAAATGTTCAGTTTTAGGTTCAATCTGTAGAAAGGCTTGAAAAAATGTAAGATTTGAAAGCGATTTGATGGCCTTCTCCCACAACACCTTTAACTGAGATGGTCACTAACCTGGTCAAATCCTTTCTTGATGCATCTAACAGCATATACTAACTATAGTATAACTGATCTTTTTGGCTCACACACACACACACATACACACACACACACACAGAGAGTGATGGAAACAAGGGTAGCTCTTAACTTACAACTATTCATTCAGCAACTAGTTGAAATTACAGTGGTTCTGAACAAAGGAACTTATGACCTGTGCTCAGAGTTAAGGTTGTGGCAGCACCCCTTTGGTCACATGATTAAAATTTGGGCACTTGTCAACAATCTGCAGTTATGACCGCAGGGCTGCTGCAACCTCCTCCACCATCTGCCTATGTTCCCATACAACCTTGGTCCCTCACATGACCCACCAGGACAAGCAAAGCTCATCACCACCCCTGCCCACCAGTCCCACAAAACACCCCACTGACCTTGGTCATTTTTCTCCAGCTACTGACAGCCATGCCGATATGAGACATGGATTTCTTACAAAGTTTGCCTTGTGCCATTCTCCAAGTAGGCTCCATTCTCATTGAGCCTATTTGGAAGCCTCCTCCTCCAAATCACAATTTGGTGAGCAAAGCAGGATGTCTCAATTAGCAACCATTTTGCTCAATTAATGAGATTCTGGTCCCAATTGTGGTTGTGAGTATAGCATGTCTACTCACTTTCTCTAGGCAGTAGCTAGATTCCCTTAAGACAGTGGTTCTCAACCTTCCTAATGCTGCGACCCTTTAATACAGTTCCTCATGTTGTGGTGACCCCCAATAATAAAATTATTCCTAACACCATTGAAAATATGTGTTTTCCAATGGTGTTAGGCGACCCCTGTGAAAGGGTCATTCGACCCCCAAAACGGTCCCGACCCACAGGTTGAGAACCACTGCCTTAAGCCCTTGCAAGGCTCCATATCATCATGATTTAGTCCATTTCCTTTTAGGCAGGCAAGCAACAATACTGTAGATAAGATTGAGCTACTGCCACCATTTGGGAGGCAGGGTCTGCCTGCTGAACTTGATAATAAGTTCTGAAATGAAGATGTTTGCTTTCTCAGCCATTCTTTCTTTCCAGCTCTTCTTCTTCTTGCAGGGTTAGGTATCTCAGATGGGTCAAATTAACTGCAGTTAGATGTTACCAAATATAACTTGGTGGGTGGACTTAGTTTAAAGCGATGCCTGATTAGTTTTCATTGGCTTAAATTAAATTGTGTGGATCAACTGACCCTTTTTTGTGTGTGTTTCCACACACACACACACACCCTCATTGACCCAAGATTTTGACTAATGGCTCAAAATTAGCCAGAATTGAATCAGCTCAATTCATTAATGTAGAAGTCAAAGACACAAAAATACAGATAGAATTTTAAAGAGCATATGCTGAATTTTCCACTAAACTACACATCATTGCAAATATATATGGGTTATACACCGTTATTGCAAACACAGTTACTGCCAAACGGCCAATCATGAACATCAATGCATTATGTATCTTTTTTTTCTCAAGGAAAATTAGTTCTGGGTATCCAGCAGCAGCCCTTGATGCTGTCCAAAGTAATGAGATTGCAAGGGAGAGAATTTGAGGAGGAAGAGTTCCAACACAGCTGGAGCTGATGAGGTTAGGGGAAATGGCCGTAGAGTATGACTTAATACCGGATATGCAAAGACTTCCTCTAGATGTTGTGCAAGTAGAGTTTGTGTACAACTTGTTATTAAAGCTATCACAATTTATTGGACAACTATCAATACATCATACCCTTCAGATGAATCAATTAAATAAAATACTAAAGACCATTCATTTATTATTTGCCACGTCAATGTAAAATGTTTTTTTGTTACAAATAAGGGCAACTTGCCTAATTGTGGTAAAGAATGACTAATGCAGTATTTTTTTTATTGAAAAAGTTTCTCAAATACAGATTTTTCCCCCTTCCCCCCTCCCTAATCCCCCCTCCCCCTCCCCTCCCCCCATGGCTTCTCCAAGATGAAATCCAAATTGATATCACATTATATAATACTTTACCACCCTTTTACACCACCCCCTATGTGCTAAACATTTCTTTCTAACATTATTATTATATCCCCCTATACTATACATTTCAAAACAACATTTGGCTATAAAACTATATAATAGATCCTAATTTGGCATTTATTCTACTCATAATCTACCCATTTCCTCCACCCCCATACGTGTATCTCTTAATTCAAATCTTTTAAGTATATTAATATCTAAACATAACATCTGTTTTCCTAAACAAAACAATCAGTAACCTAACCTATCTCCTTGTACCATATCAATTTTATTTCACCCACTTTCCTGCAGGTCTACCATACATAATATATTTAATATCTTTATTCTTCTGTCCGTATCACTAAAAGATATTTCAATATGTAAATAAAATCCTCAAATGACTTTAAATGTGTATTCCATATAGTATCTTCTGTAATATCTTTCAACTAAATTGTTAATTCCATCGACCATGTTCGGGTAACATCAAAGACTAATGCAGTATTAATTTTTGTTAAACGAACAGTGGCTTGAAATTATCACTGTGGTGTCAATAAGCTGTTACTGATGAGGTAATCTAAAAGACAATGTTCAAGGCTGGAGAATAATTGCCACATGAACACAAGAAAGTAGGTTTGTTTTTTTTTGTTTTGCAGTAGAAAAAGGCAGTCTCAGCTAGAGGCAAACAAACACATCATATTAAATGTGAGGGTAGAGCTGCGAATGCACCTTCCCTGCCATGAAAACCAATGGTTTGGAATACATGAATGAGTGTTCAAACTGCTCTCGTCCCATCGTGTTTGATTTCTCTTTAAGTTGTATTCTGGCAGCACCGATTCTGAGAGGCGAACATCAAACAAAATGATGATTTTTCTGTGTATGAAACTGCTCATTTTACTCACAAGGGTAACACTATTCAAGGGATCTCAAGTGTAATAAAGTGATACTGAAGCTTAAGGAAGCTTTCTTACATTTTTCATTAGAGGGCCTCTAGAGACAAAGCAATCACCTTGAGAACAGGTGGGTCTGCAGTAAAGCAGGAAAGAAAATGCACAATCTGACACTTTGGGAAATGGCTGGTATTTACCTGCCAGATCCCATCTGTCATAAACTCAGTATGAACAAATGAAATTAGCTACCTCCTCCTACTCCTCTTGCAAACATGATCCATTCTCATTTATTTAATGATGCTGTGAGGTAATAACTAAGTTTATCCTGTAAAGCAGGGGTCTTCAAACTTGACAGCTTTAAGACTTGTGGACTTCAACTCCCAGAATTCCTCCTCCAGTTATTTTAGCTCAGGAATTCTGGGAGTTGAAGCCCACAAGTCTTAAAGCTGTCAAGTCTGAAGACCCTTGCTGTAAAGTCTTGCAGATAGAGAGGTAAAGGTTGTTATTCAGACATCCAGTTAAACCAAATTTTCCAAACCTTTTTAATTCCAAAATTCTCAGCCAATAGCACCATTGACCATTCTGGTTGCGTATCTTGACAGTTATAGTCTCAGTTCTTTCTCTCAAATACCAGGTTGCAGAAGGTTTAAATTACAGCAAAACTCAAGCCTCTGTTACTGCTCTCATGAAAAGAACTTGAAGAGAAGTAGGGAAACCTTCACATTTAACTGAAGCTTGTCATTCTTCTAAACTGTGGCCAATGTTTATTATGGTTTCTTTGAAAAAAAATGAACCTATTATTAAAATATAGTTATGGGTTGTAAGAAATACTAGAATCAAGCAGAAATAGAAACCAAAGCTACCATACTCTTCCTTATGTTTAGGTCAGAAAAAAATGGTGGGTGGGAAAAATGGAATCTGGGTGTTCTGAGACTTAGAATAAATGGGATGTTCAAACTAGGATTCAAAGACCAAAAATTAAAACCCGGGAACAGCAACATTATTCCCCTAGTACCACATAGAAGGAATAGAAGGAAATGCATAAATACAAATAAAGCAAATATGTATTTCCCTTTTTTAATATCTGTCAAAATAAAATATAACTTCTAAATTCAATACACATTTGAACTCCATGTGAGTATTTAAAAAAGTTAAATCAGGGCAACTGGACCAAAGTATATTATTATATTTATATTATATTATATTATATTATATTATATTATATTATATTATATTATATTATATTATATTATATTATATTATATTATATTAGTATTATAATATTAGTATAGTACTATACTATACTATACTATACTATACTATACTATACTATACTATACTATACTATACTATACTATACTATACTATACTATACTATACTATATTTTGGACCAGTTGCCCTGATTTAACTTTTAAAAATGATTGAGTCTTCATTGATATATAACTTCATGTGAGAATTAACAGACCATATTCTGTCTGTCTGTTCATATTCTTAAGATCTAGTGTCATGTTTAATTTGCATGTTCAATATGACATTGAAATAACGGATTTTAATTATAGCCTCTTGCCTTGATCCATCTAGATAGTATCTCTCCTGGTCTCTTCTAAAATGGATAATCTAATCAATTTCAAATTGATTTCAGAAGATTTTTACCTAAAGAAACAGTCTCCATATATTATATAATAACTATTAACACTTCAGCAAAAAAATTCTGTATGAAATAACTTCAATAGACATTGCATAGTCATGAGTAGTCTAGTCTATCCAACCTATAGGTATTTACATCTCCACAGAGAACATAGCAAATTCAAATTGGTTTTCTGATGAAACCGAACATCTCCTTTTATCTTTTTGACAGGAATTCACACACTATCTTCTGTTACATTCTGAAAGCACAGTTTTAGCTGGCTCAATATTTGAGTAAATTGCTTTTCATTCATCCCAAAATAATGGTCTTAGATTATTATTATAACTCAATTAAAACAAGAAAATGGTATAAAACATACAAAAACAGCAAAATAAAGTTTAGTTATAATTTGTAAATTAGGGACCAATTTATTCTAGTTTTCAACTCTTGGCATTTTGAATCGTTGCACACTTTAACACAAAAGCTAGGAAAAGTTCATGGATGATGGTTTGGGGCAGACCGGATCACCCGATCAGGTAGCAATGGCAGCAGGTGATTCGGAGAACCGATAGCAAAAATCCCTGCCCCACCCCATGCCCAGCTGAGCTGCGCGATCATCAGAGGCTTTTTTTTTTACTTTCAAAAGCATTTTTTCTACAACCTCTTCAGCCGAAAAAATGCTTTTAAAAGTAAAAAAAAAGCCTCTGATGATCACGTGGCTCAGCTGAAGAGGTTGTAGAAAAAAAATGCCTTTAAAAGCCTCTGATGATCCCAGCTGAATTGCCTGATTGTCAGAGGCTTTTAAAAGCACTTTTTTTCTGCAACCTCTTAAGGTTGTAGAAAAAAATGCTTTTAAAAGTAAAAAAAAAAAAATTTGGCCACGCCCACCCAGTCACATTACTCCCCACCCCACCAAGCCACGTCCACAGAACCAGTAGTAACAAATTTTACATTTCACCACTAGTTTGGGGTAGCAATAAGACTGCTAAATATGGCAAATTAACATCAGATCAAGAATCAAATAAACAATCAATCAATCAAGGAACTGTCAAACAAGCCAACAGTAAACAAAGAACCTGTACCATCAGCAGGGGTGGGCTTCAGATCCTTTAGCAACAGGTTCTCTGCCCTGCTGCTGGGTGGGCATGGCCATGGTGGACGTGGCCTAGTCGGCCACCTGCACCACAGCAGGAGGGGTGCATTTTTCACCCTCCCTAGGCTCCTAAGGCTTTCCTTGAGCATCCAGGAGGGCAAAAATAGCTTCCCCTGGGCTCTGTAGGCCCTCCAGAGGCCGGAAACAGCCCATTTCTGGACTTCTGGAATTTCCGGGAGGACTGGTTTTCACCCTCCCAGAGCTTCCCCGTGGCCTCTGCACTTACCTGGAATGATGAACGGGCCGTGTGGAGACTCCTGGGAGGGGTGGGGTGGGGTGGGAAGGGTGGGGTGGGCGTGGCCAGCCAGAGGTGGCATTTGGGGGTTCACCGAACCCCAGTGATCCTTGCCTAGAGGATCGCCTGAACCCTGCCGAACCCCCAGGAGCCCACCCCTTAACACCACCAACATTGAAAGGACAAGCCACTAGAATATAAACTGAGAGAAAACCCCATTCTTGACTAGCACTGATGATGTTATCTAGTTTGGATAATGAACTGTCTGCAAGAAAACAAGCTCAGAGAGCACCAAGGACCCCTTATAACATGACTAGATTTCAAAATTATTTTCTTACATTTTTCAAGGTAACAAAATATTCAAACAGCAAATACAGCAAACACTGAATTATAAAATACCCTTTAAGGGCTCTTGTCTGGCATCCTAGAGTCAAACATATAAATAAACAGTAATAATAAATACATGCCTGCCTTTGGCTGCTTGCAATATTTGCATTTATTAAAAATATTTTCATTAGATTTCATATTCCCAATTTAGTGCAGCTGGAACCATGGGAAAAAACCCTGCAGGAAAAGCAAAAATGTTAACACTGTGTATCTGTATTTATTTAGTATTTCCTTTAAGTGTTCCCAAGTGCTTCACCTTTGCATTCTCAGTGATCTTTGCAAGCAGCAATATTGTTCCCCGATTACAATAGGGAACTGAGAAAATAAGAAACAGAGGTAGAAGCTCCATAAAGTCTGTCTTCTAACAATACTCTCTGCTGACTGCATAAAATGGGGTGGATTTTCTACTGGGGAATGTTCAGTTTCTTCATGCAATCAGAATTGCTTCATAGCAATTGCTGCATTGTTAAAGCTAATTTATAGAAGCTTGTTCCAGGACTGATTGCAACTATGAACAATTGATAAACCACCCCTTAAAATCAAAATCAGTTTAAAAATGTGCCAGTTCTAATTTTTCACCTGTCAAGAGAATGAAACATCTCTTTAACAAGCAAGGGGAAAAAAAAGATTGGATTAGATTTACTTCCTAGGAAATTTGTAGCCAAAGAGAACGTCTAGAACTACAATAACATTCTGGAGAAGCAGTTTTCTACTTTAAAGCCTTATGAGAGTTTCTTGAATTCAGGATTAGCCACTATGGGGGGTGGGGGGGAAACAAACCAGGGCTGCTCAAAGACCTATACAAGAAAAGAAAGGCCCTTTGCATTTATGGATGCATATTTGTGTTTATATGCCTTCAAGTCAATGCTGTCTCCTGGCAACTACCTGGATAAGTCCCTGGAATTTTCTTAGCCACATTTTTGGAAGTGGTTTGCCATTGCTTGATTCTAGGACTAAGATAGAGCAACTGGCCCAAGGTTACTCAACTGGCTTTGTACCTAAGCTTGGACTAGAACAAAAAGGCATTAAAAATTGTTATCCTAATTTTGCGAAGCTTCTTCTCTGGTAACATTGTATTGCTAACTAGGGCATACAAAACCTTTGCCAGACCAATTCTCGAATATAGCTCGTCTGCCTGGAATCCACACTGTATCTCGGACATTAATATGTTTGAGCAGGTCCAGAGGTATTTTACAAGAAGAGTACTCCACTCCTCTACTCACAATAGAATCCCTTATGCCACCAGGCTTGAAATTTTGGGCTTGGATAATCTGGAACTGCACCGCCTGCAGTATGATTTAAGTATAGTATACAAAATTGTCTGCTACAACGTCCTACCTGTCAATGACTTCTTCAGCTTCAACCCAGGGGTGGATTCTACTTACCTTTACTACCGGTTTGCAATGGGGCCGCGCGCATGCGCAGAAGCTTTCTGATGACATTGGTGTTGGTGAGCGGAGTCTCCCTCTGGTTTTACTACCGGTTCTATAGAACCTGTGCGAACCAGGGGCAACCCACTACTGCTTCAACCTCAATAATACACAGGCAAACAATTGATATAAACTCAAGGTAAACTGCTCCAAATTCGATTGCAGAAAATACGACTTCAGCAACAGAGTGGTCAACACCTGGAATGCTCTACCCAACTCCATTGTTACATCCTCAAACCCTCACAGCTTCAACCTTGTCTACCGTGGACCTCACCCCATTCCTAAGAGGTCCGTAAAGGGGGCGTGCATATGCACATCAGTGTTCCTACCCTCCCTGTCTTACTGTCCCCATTTATTTGTATTCATTTCCTTCATTCATGTCCATGTTCATATTCATACCTGCTATCTTGTACATGTTTGACAAATAAATAAATAAATAAATAAATAAATAAATAAATAAAAATAAAATAAACTCTAAGTCTGGTTTCTAGCTTGGTACTTTAATCACAGAGTACACCAAATTGGTTCTCCTCTCTTCTACCTAGAAGCAAAATCTCTCCTGAAATTGGAAGTGATTTTATTTGAGTAACCTTCATGATATGAATTTATGTGTATAAAAATAGCGCTAAATATGGATTAGAGTTAACCCCAATCCTAACCCTGAACAAGGTTTTGGATTGCTAGTCTTTCTGGCTGAACTTAAATCCCTTAAAGATACCAGGATTTAATTTTATGTCCATCTGTTAAAATAGATGGTTATGGCTTTTTAAAAATAACTTGGGGGGGGGGGGGAGAGA
The DNA here is from genome assembly GCA_022577455.1 of Arizona elegans. Taxonomy (NCBI): domain Eukaryota; kingdom Metazoa; phylum Chordata; class Lepidosauria; order Squamata; family Colubridae; genus Arizona; species Arizona elegans. The sequence goes on along the minus strand of JAKOOJ010000001.1, from coordinate 238,016,965 downwards.
ACAATCCTTAGACACTAAATATAACATTAACCAGCCTAATTAATCAGAACATTTGAATGTGTAGAACATATGGATTTCCCACCCCCTTTGTTTTCAACAATAGTTAAGCTCACATAAAGAAACCTTAAAAATAAAACTTAAATGAGAAAAAAGCTTAATCAAACTGCAAATTTCTGGATCAACAATCAACACGTTGACACCTATTTCAAAAAGACCAAAGATAAATATGGTTGCCTCAAAATGTTACAGAATCATGCAGAAAGCAGTTTTGCTTTGTCTGTAAGGGAAAACAAGTGTCAGACATAACACACATTGTTTCTCAAAGCCTAAAAACTATTATTAAAAATGATTTTAAAAAACCAACACATCCAAATTGAGTAATTGATTCTCCTCAAATAATAAGCTGAAGGGTTGCTAGCATGCTTGGGCTATCATAAGCGCCATTCCATTAAATCTAATTGCTATGCAATGGCAATTTTCAGTTGATGTATGTGAAAAAGAAACAATTCTATGTAAATTATACAAGCCTCCAGCCAGCATAGAATAGAAAGCTGATTTCCTTTCATCTCTTTCCTCCTGGGGAGGGCTTTGACCAAGTTCCATATTGTTTGCAATTGCACAGAACTTTAACAGTCATATTGAAGGACAATTTCCTGTCCCCCTTCAGACAAAGGGCTTACCCAGCCAATAAATTCCTATCATTGGTTACCCTTCTGGAGCGCTGGCTAGCTTCTTAAGAAGCTCCACAGACAAGGGTTGGTGGAAAAGGTAAAGGTAAAGGTTCCCCTTGCACATATGTGCTAGTTGTCTCTGACTCTAGGAGGTGGTGCTCATCTCCGTTTCAAAGCCGAAGAGCCAGTGCTGTCTGAAGACATCTCCATGGTCATCGGACTGGCATGACTAAACACCAAAGGTGCACGGAACACTGTTACCTTCCCACCAAAGGTGGTCCCTATTTTTCTACTTGCATTTTTTATGTGCTTTCGGATTGCTAGGTTGGCAGAAGCTGGGACAAGTAACGGGAGCTCATCCCGTTTCATGGCACTAGGTATTCAAACCACTGAATTGCTGAATCGATCGACAAGCTCAGCATCTTAGCCACTGAACCACCATGTACCCCTGGGTTGGTGGAAAGTGACTCCTAAATCCCATCCTCCCTCAGACCATTAAGACCTCCAAAAAGCTCACTCAATTTTGAAAACATTTTTTCCTGTTTTTAACGCTATCGCTCAGTTTTTCAAACATTCTTCTAAGGATTGAAGTTGATAGGGTTCCATGAGATACCAGAGGCAGGAGAAAAAAAGATGTTCAAACACAATCACATCTCTACTGGTAGGCTTTGGATCTTTTTTTGAACTAAGAGATTCTGCCGCCTGTTCAAAAATCCTGCCATGGCTCACTCATGATTTATAAGGTTTTTGCAGTGGAAAAGGATGGCCAGCAGAGAAGAAACAGGGGACTTACCTTCAGCAAATTTTCTTCCACTGAAACTTCTCACAATCCAAATCTGTGTCCCAAAGGTGCTTTTTCAAGAGGCAACTAGACTTTCTGGTTTTTCTTTGAAGATATTTCATTTTTCATCCAAGAAGTTTTTTCAGCTCTGGGATCAGAAGTGAAACATCTTCAAAGAAAAACCAGAAAGTCCAGTTGCCTCTTGAAAAAGCACCTTTGGGACAATCATGACCTGGATGACTGCGAATCTTCATAGACCAATCCAAATCTTTATTTATTGCATTAGGCCAAACTGAGTATGGTGACATATGTATTATTATTAATACAGATAGTCTTTGTTTAGCAACCACAATTGGGACCAGCAATTCAGCTATTAAGTGAAGTGGTTGCTAAGTGAATCCATGATTATGGATTCTTTGCAGATCTACAAAGGTCATAATTGCAAGGTTTGTTGGTGGTAATATTTTATCATTCTTACTGTATTGTTTCAAAAGTATATACACAGTAATTGTATATTCTGTCTTCCTGAAACTGTCATCATGTTTTTAAAAATATGAAATAAATATTGAATTTGTACAAATGTACCTAATAGATTTCATGAGATGAAATGAACAAGGATGGACTAGGAGAGGACTCTAATGTGTTTATTTTTATGGACCAAGTAGCAGCCAAAGTCTGGAAACTGGTAGACATCATAGCAAATTCACCATTTAAAAATATGACATTCCATCAACATTGAAAGAAGAAATAGTAGATAATGGCTAGAAAAGCAGATGCAGTATGGTTCATTTTTGCAATATCTATATTAACAAATTACATGAAATTACAGATACCAGGAGATGAAGGAGAAGCAATGAAATATTATAGCTTGCTTTATTTACTCTAGCCTTCCCCTTCCTTTAATCGCAGAAATGTGACTCCCAGAAACTGTACACAATGATGGAGATTAGACAGCTGAGTGGTTCTCACTTGGACAATCCTTGGATATAAGATAACATTATATAGAAACCATGCATCATTTATCAGCATTTCAAATGACCCTAGCTTCTCTATATCAATCAGACCTGGAAAAGATATTGTTCCATTGCCTCCTATATGCTACAGTAATAGCTAAATTATGCTGTGGATCCCATCCACCAAGGAATTTCAGCTGGTGGGTTCCAGCAGAAGAGCCTTCTCTGCCATGGTTCCTTCCCTCTGGAACATCTTACTCCCTGGAATGAGATTGGCTCCCACCCTCCTGATGTTTTGAAAGAGCCTCAAGACCTGGGTCTCCCCATTGGTTGGGGACCCAATGGGGGAGTTTCATACTGGAGATGGTTGGTTAATTAAAACCTAATCCCACCTCCCCACTCCCGTGTGTCTGGCTCCCGCCTTTCTCATCTGGTTTTAATGGTTTGTAAATTATCAGTGATTTTATTTGCTGTGTGCTATGATTGTTGGTTTTAATGTCTTTTCTGCTTTAATGTTTTATGCTGTAAACTGCTCAAAGTCATTGGATACTAGACGAGGCAGCAAATAAATTTCCTAAATAAATAAGACATCAATGCCTCCTAAATATCTATTCTTTTGCTTGACTATTTAATGTAAAAATCAATGTATCTAACCACAAAAGGCAGTTAAATTATTCTAGCCATCTTCTTCATACCCTTCTACTCCCTCGTAACATATGTCCTCCCTGATGTAGCCTATTACATAATTTAGAATTGATCTAAAACATACCCAAAGTTACAGATCATGGGTGTCCTTACAACTCTCTCCATTCAACGTAGGATGCAGGGTCAAAATGTTAGAACAACAATCACCTCAGTTTTCATCCTCAGTTCTCAAAGACTAAGCACCCTTCATTACAAAAGATTCTTTTTCCAAACATGAAAAGGTAAAGGTTCCCCTCGCACATCCCGACTCTAGGGGGCAGTGCTCATCTCTGTTTCAAAGCCAAAGAGCCAGCGCTGTCTGAAGACGTCTCTGTGGTCATGTGGCCAACATGGCTAAATGCCAAAGGTGCACAGAACGCTGTTACCTTCCCACCAAAGGTGGTCCCTATTTTTCTACTTGCATTTTTTACGTGCTTTCGAACTGCTAAATTGGCAGAAGTTGGGACAAGTAATGGGAGCTCACCCCGTTACATTTCCAAATATAAGGAGACCTATATTTCTTATCAGTTGTAAAAAAAATCATCATCAAGGGTCAAATTTATGCACATGTTCACCTTCAATCTCTGTAAATATACCAAAGAATTCTGTTGACCAGTCTTTGGAGCAATTTTCTTTCAACAGCACTCTCATTGTAACTTGCTCACTTCAATAAAATGATTGTTAGATCCTCTCCAATTGTTAGCATGCCCTTAGGTGAGGTTTTTTCCACCACACCGTAAGAGAATATTTAAACTATGTTCTACGCATTAAGACATTTTCATTGCCTGGAAATTAAATTAAAACTGACCACAAAGTTAGTTAAGGATTGTTTCTATTTTGAGACTGCACTCTTACACTCAGAATAAAACAAAGGCCAAAGGCAGGCAGGAAAACAGCAATGAAAAAAAAAAAAACATGGCAAGAATGGAAAGCATGATCATGAAAATAAATGTTATCTTTTGAAGTTTAGTTTTGGTATTTATGGGATTGATGATCAAGATGGCTATTGCATCAGTGTTGATACTAGCACAATAGGTATGAGTGTGATCCAGCAAAGCAAGTAGCCTAAGAACAGTGACAGAAAGAAGAACTGAAGTATTAATCCCATTGTGATTTTCAATGTCATTGAAACTCTATTGGTCCTACCATGGACATACTAGTCCATGGTCATGGACCATGGTCATGGTCCACTAGTCATGGACACGGGTTTGCCTAATCACTAATGGCTGTGCCTAATGGCTGTGCTTTAGCCCTGGAGTTCCTTATTTCAACTGATAGTTGAAGCCTGATCCAACATTTTAGGATAGGATAGGATAGGATAGGATAGGATAGGACAGGACAGGACAGGACAGGACAGGACAGGACAGGACAGGACAGGACAGGACAGGACAGGACAGGACAGGAGTTGGAAGAGATCTTGGAGGTCTTCTAGTCCAACCCCCTGCTCAGGCAGAAACCCAATGCCATTTAAGACAAATGGTTGTCCAATCTTCTTAAAAACTGCTGGAGGCTAAATTCTGGAGGCAAGTTGTTCCACTGATTAATTGTTCTGTCAATGTAGATTTAGATGTTATGTGTTTCTTATTTTTCTAAAGATTTTACAACCTATTGATTTTCATAAACTGAATTTATAAAGTTTTTAAAAACTTTTTAAAACATTGTTCATTTTTCAAAATAAAAATTATGTTCTTCATACATTTTATGCTCTATACCAAGCTTTCCCAACTGTGAGGTGCACATGCAGAACTAAGCACAATTAATAGCCAAAAGGCTAGAAACAGACCAAAAGACTCACACTAAAAAGCCTGCAATTTTACCTTGCTCCAGTCACTCCATCTTACGTTGACCTAAGTTGAATGGTAGCTAAAAACATTTTGTATAATGGTTCAGCTGCTGGAATGATCCAGGGAGACATAAGGGTTCAATCTCACAGTTCACAGGAAGTGAGTCATTCTTACCCAGCACAATCTATTGCATTTCACATAGAAATTGTTGAGAGGATAAAATTAGGGGTGATACCAGTGTAAGCCATCTCAAAGAAAATGCAAGAATACATGGAAGAAATAAGCAACTGGGATGGTAGGCAACTCTTCCACTATAGGTTTATCAAATAGATCACAAACCCCTGTCTGGTTTCCTCTAATCCCTCTTCCCTTATGGTTATTCATTGGCTATTGGAAGTTAAACAGCAAAGCATGGTATCTATCCCAATGGTGCAGCAGCCAAAAAGTCTGTTTCCTAAGAAGCATAGGTGAGATGTTATTATTCTTGTTTAACTACAATGAGCTTAGAGTTATCCCAGGTGTTGCTCTTCTCCAATAATGATTATATATAGACTGTTCGATAGCCGCTACTTTTATAGGCAGATAGTAGTTGAGATATTATCATCAAGAATGGATAGTGAAATGTTCTCATAAAGTTTAGATCCTTCATATTTTTGTCAAAGATAAGCCACCTAGTGGAGAAAAGAATCACTACATTCCAATAGTGGGTTTCAAAAATGTTTACTACCGGTTCTGTGGGTGTGGCTGGGTGGGAGGTGCATGGCTTGGTAGGCATGCCTTGGTGGGCGTGGCAGGGGAAGGATACTGTAAAATCTCCATTTCCTCCCCACTCCAGGGGACGGTTACTGCAAAATCCCCATTTCCTCCCGATCAGCTGGGACTCGGGAGGCAGAGAATAGATGGGGGCGGGGCCAGTCAGAGGTGGTATTTACCGGTTCTCCAGACTACTCAAAATTTCTGCTACAGGTTTTCCAGAACTGGTCAGAACCTGCTGAAACCCACCTCTGCTACATTCCTTTCAAGCTACTACATCGAAAAACAGATTTTCTTCCAAGGTATTCAATGAACATTGCCATTCATGGTGCTTGAAAATACCAGAGGCAACTAAATGTGATGTTGAATTACAATTTTGGAATAAAACGGCTACAATGGAAAGAAGGAGGAACAAGAATACTGGAATAGTGAAAAGAAGCAACTTTTTAAGAGTAATTTGGGAAAGGCCCATCATTTCTACCCTTCTAAGATTCCTTTATATGGCATCTTCTTGGCATGTGCTTAGTAACTCTATGCCAAGGACACTGAAGGTCGCCCCTTTCTTAGTTAGACTTCTGTTTTGCATGGTGGCAAAACAATAGGCCCTCTGTATTGTGGCATCTGTGTTTCGAACGGATACATAGTTTGTGAACGAATGAGGTCAGATGAACTTCATCCATCATGAATTGCACTCTTTTTTTGGATAGCAGGCAGGAAAAGAACCCAGGGAATGAACAAGGAAAAGAACACTGTTCAGAGAGCAGAAGGTCAAAAATCATCCAGTGCAGGAACAGGTCACTGCCTCTGACAGCTTGAATTTTCCTTATGTTAGCTATGAGTCAAGCAACCATTTCTGCATAACTCACAATTATAGGAACTAAACAGTAATTCAGATGCTAAAATTATGGGCTTTTTCCCACACCCTTTCTCTCCTGCAAACATGAGGTTTTACTTGGTATGGGGAAGTAATACTCAATTTTTGTATGAAACAAAAATATGTTAATTTGCTATAAATAGGAGTCATACACACACATAATCCAATAGATTGAAAATGCACAATTTTTTAATCTTAAGAGATTCTTTAAAAAGAGGAAAATAAGAAGAAAAAAACCAGGCTGTGAGCTAGACTGAAAACTAAAAAAAATCACCTCAGGAGACGGTATTAGAAAACTACTTCAATACTGTTGCCTAGAAAACTGCAGAGACGCATTAGGAGCTTAACTCAAAGGAGATTTTTCCTTTTTACCTAGTCTAGCCATAAACTAAATGTGGGGTCTTTCTCTAAAAATATCGTTACTGCATTTCATATCATGACCTTTGGCCCTTCAGACATTCCTGGAAAGAGAGAATCTTTTTATAGCCTTTTCAACTATCAGCCTATTAAGCCCTGAGGTGGTAATAATGACGGAGGCTGGATTGCAGAGAACGTAACTTTATTTAACGCAACAATAACTGGCAAGGCATGAGAAGAACGAGAGCAAGCAAACTCTTCTGACAGCTCCTTAAATAGGAGCCTGTCAAACGGGGCGGGCCAATACGCGAGCAGGATTCTCCCGCGAATTCTCTGCTCGCGTCTTAGCCAATCCACGTTGGCTGGCAACAACCCCGCCGGGGTGGAGTCGTAACCGCGAGGACTCAACACCCCTCTCTACCCAGATAGTGCATGCGTAGTCCTCCAAGTATGCAGGGCGGCGTCGGCTCCGCCCAGATCGCCTTAGTGCAGCAGGGAATGGTGTTGCAGGCGGAGCTTGAACTTCTGTGGGCGGTGCTGTCGGTGGTGGTACAGGATCCTCGTTGGCCGGTTTCGGAGGCGTTACCGCAGCGGGAGAATCAGGTAAGCCTTCCGACGAGAACGTATCGGATGGAGTGGGGTTAATTGAAACTGGTGGAGTTGCAGACCTATCAGCGGTAGTATCGGTGGTTTTGTCTGGTGGGCCTTGACCGGGCGGTCGGTCGACCCTCCTCCTGAGTTGGTTTATATGTCGCCTCCACTCGCGTCCGTCGGAGAGCCGGACCCTATAAGAATAGGGTCCTGTTAGTTGGATGACATGCCCAGGGACCCACTTTACTTCAGATCCGAAATTCTGTGCGTACACAGCGTCCCCCACTAGGAAAACCCTTACACCCGTTTGCGTTCCACGGAAAGAATCGGAGATGTAGTCAGGATGCAAACGGTCAAGTGTGGTCCGGAGACGCCGACCCATTAGAAGTTCTGCCGGGCTGGCTTTAGTGGCAGCGCATGGCGTGGTGTGCTGGGCCAGGAGGTAACGGCAGATGTCGTGGTGCCAATTTGAGGGACCCAGGCGGCGTAGGGCGTCTTTAGCCGATCTAACGGCCCTTTCCGCCTGGCCGTTAGCGGCCGGATTAAAAGGGGCCGTTTGAGCATGGCGGATACCCAACCTGGCAAGAAACAACTGGAAGGGTGCCGAGGTGAATTGTGGCCCATTGTCAGTCACCAACACATCGGGTAGCCCATGGGACGCGAACCACCCCTCCAAAACTCTAATCACTGCGTCCATGTTAGTGGAAGTTAGAAGTGCCAACTCAACCCATTTAGAAAAAGCGTCGACAGCTAAAATGAAGGTCCGGCCGTGGAATGGGCCAGCGAGATCCACGTGGACTCGCGCCCATGGGGTTCTGGGGGACTCCCATTCCCTCACGGGGGCGGCCGGTGCGACTGGTCTGGTTAATTGGCAATGTTGGCACTTCGCCACCCACTCTTCTATCTCCCGGTCCATCAAGGGCCACCACACATAGTTGCGGCCAAGTGCCTTCATGCGTACGATGCCCGGATGGGCATCGTGAAGATGTGCTAGTATTTGGTGTCTGAGGCTGGGAGGTATGACCACCCGGTTGCCCCATAGAAGGCAGCCCTTATGGGCAGACAGTTCGTGCTGTCTGCGGTGGTAAGGCAAGAACCCCTCAGTAGTGGGTTGTTGTGGCCACCCCCTGCGGACCCAGTCCAGGACCTTAGAAATGGTGGGGTCGGTTGCAGACAGGGTGCTGATGTCAGTTGCGGTAATAGGTGACCGCAACTCATCGATTAGCATAACGGGGACCGCTGGAGCAGGGTCGTGGACGGTGTCAGGGAGGGGACAGCGGCTTAACGCGTCAGCGTGAGCTATCGCTTTACCCGGCCTATACAAGAGTTGGTAGGAGTAGGCTGCCAGAAACTCCGCCCAACAGGACATGCGCGGAGAGAGAATTTGAGGCGTTTGGCGGTCGCCAGCCAGTAAGCCTAGCAAAGGCTTATGGTCGGTGACGAGGTGGAAGAAACGACCATAGATGTAGTCATGGAATCGTTTGACTCCAGCTACAGCCGCCAACGCCTCCCTATCAAGCTGACTATAATTCCTCTCCGCGGCTGATAGGGTCCTAGAGTAATACGCAATGGGGGCCTCCGAGCCATTGGGCAAGACATGGCTAAGGACGGCTCCCACCCCGTACGGAGAAGCATCGCACGTGAGAGATAATGGAAGGCGTGCATCGTACTGGATCAGAACAGCTTCCGAGGTGAGGGCGTCTTTGACAGCCCTGAACGAAGCAGCCGCCTTGCGGCCCCAATGCCATGGTGTTTTAGCGTCTAAGAGCCGATGCAACGGCTCAGCCAGAGACGCTTTATGAGGCAAAAACACCGCGTAGAAATTAAGCAGACCAAGGAAAGCCTGTAGTTCGGCCTTCGTAGAGGGGGTGGGGGCGTTCTTTATGGCCTCCACCTTCGCAGGAGCCGGATGAATGCCCCGGGAATCAATCAGGAAACCCAAGAATTCGACCTGGGGAACACCCACCCGGCATTTGTCCCTCTTCAGCCTAAGCCCCGCCTGCCTAAATCGGCAAAGGACAGCCCGTAGTTTGGCGATGAGGTCATCCTGATCAGCGGCCGCGATCAGGATGTCATCAAAATAGGGAAACACCCCCTTAAGGCCATGGAGCAGCCGCTCCATTAGACACTGGAAGATTCCCGGGGCCACGCTCACTCCAAACTGTAGCCGATTACATTTAAAAGCTCCACGGTGAGTGACTATCGTTTGGGCTAATGCGGTGGCCTCGTCCACCGGGAGCTGCTGGTAGGCTTGTGCCAAATCCAGCTTAGCGAACAAACGCCCCTGACCTAAGGAATGAGGTAGGTGTTGCACCACAGGCACGGGATAGGGGTTTGCCTGCAATGCCCGGTTTAATGTGCACTTAAAATCTCCGCAGATTCTAATGGAGCCGTCTTTTTTAAGGGGAATGACAATCGGCGTCTCCCACTTGGAGTGGTCCACTGGCTCAAGCATCCCCTGTTCAATTAATTTATCTATTTCTTGGTCGACTTTGGGCCTGAGAGCGAGGGGCACCCTTCGAGGTTTCAGCCGGATGGGCGCCACCTGGGGGTCCAGATTAAAGGAAATGGGGCAACCGGTATATTTACCAAGACTGGTGTCAAAAACATCAGCAAATTCGCTAAAAAGGGAAGGTGGCACATCCGGACTGGTGGAATGGATACCAGAAACGCCGAGGCGCAGGGCAGCAAACCAATCGAGACCCAGCAGACTGGGAAGCTTGTCACGAACCACAATCAGAGGTAGGCGGCCAGAGAAATTGCCATGTGAAATGTGGAATGTTCCACACCCTACGGTAGGGATCGGCTTTCCCTGGTAATCTTTCAGCCTGATGGAACAGGGTTGCAGTTGCTGTAAAGATAGTTTTGGCAGCAGCGCTTGGAGGGTGTTCCAGGCCATCAGGGATTTTGGGGACCCTGTGTCGATCTCCATTCGGCATGGGGCGCCCTCCAACCGAACCGTGAGGTAAATCTTGTTCGCGGGGGCCCAAACAGAGGCATGGTTGATGGCCACAGGTGGAGAGTCGAGGTCGCGTTCAATCGCGAAGCAATCATCTCGGCGGTTGGATGACTTCCGCCGCTTATTGACTGGCTCGGAGGTTCCAACGGAGGCTGGGCATGCCGCTCTGCAAACTCGGGATAAATGGCCCCGTTTGCCGCAACGGCGACAAACAGCGGCTTTGAAACGGCAGTCGGCCCTATTGTGGGGGCCGCCGCAACCCAGGCAGTTGCTTGCAGGTTTATTGGCAGGCGGAGGCCGCTTATTCTTCCTCACGGACTTGAGGCGGCTCACCTCCTCGTCCTCCTCAGAGGAGTCTGTCGGCTCCGTTTCCTCATGATGGACTGATTGGGGCTTGCTGAGGGAGGGCATCGCCGGTAAAACGCGTCTGATCTCCGCAGCTGACTTGTCTGACATTTCGGACGCCCTGGCCTCATCCATGGCCACAGAAAGAGTCAACTCCGAGCGAGCCAGCAAACGTCGCTGTAACTTAAGATCCCTGACTCCACACACGAGCTGGTCCAAAAGAGCGTCATCTAATGCAGGGAAGTCGCAATGGCGTGCAGCTGTGCGTAGAGAGGCCATATAGTCATTTATATTTTCCCCGTCGGCTTGTGATCGTTGATAGAATGCGTGTCGTCGCGCAATACGGGAAGGTGCTGGGGAGTAATGGTTCTTTAGTTTCTGGAGCAGAACCTCCCACGGCACAGTGAAGACAGGTTGGGGAGCGGTCAGAGCCCTGGCGGTGCCAAACACCTCCCTTCCGCAAGAACTGAGGAAGTATCCTCGTTTCCGAGCACTCGGCAAGTCAGAGAGATCATTTGCTTGTAGGAAGCATTTGAATCTCTCTATATAATCGTCCCACGTCTCGGTCGCGGAATCAAAAGCCGTGAAGAGTGGAAACGGGGTGGCCATCGCCGCAACAAGTCAGGTAGTATCTCGTTAGCCGTCCGCCTTAAGACAATCCCATCCTCGTCGCCAGTATTAAGTCCTGAGGTGGTAATAATGACGGAGGCTGGATTGCAGAGAACGTAACTTTATTTAACGCAACAATAACTGGCAAGGCATGAGAAGAACGAGAGCAAGCAAACTCTTCTGACAGCTCCTTAAATAGGAGCCTGTCAAACGGGGCGGGCCAATACGCGAGCAGGATTCTCCCGCGAATTCTCTGCTCGCGTCTTAGCCAATCCACGTTGGCTGGCAACAACCCCGCCGGGGTGGAATCGTAACCGCGAGGACTCAACACAGCCAATCAAAAAAAATTGCTTTGTAGGAGGCAGGTTGCCTGTGTCTTTGAAGGATAACCAGGATAATGCTATTATATCATGTTGCAAAGGCATTCTCAAACCTATAATACCACATGGAATTCACAGGTGATACAGCAGAAGTATGTGACTGGGTCCACACATTAGATAAATATATTGTGGATTTCAAAGGTGGGTTTCAGTAGGTTCTGACCAGTTCTGGAGAACAGGTAGTGAAAATTTTGAGTAGTTTGGAGAACTGGTAGTAAAAATTCTGACTGGCCCCGCCCCCATCTATTCTCTGCCTCCCAAGTCCCAGCTCATCGGGAGGAAATGGGGATTTTGCAGTAACCTTTCCCTGGAGTGGGGTGGGAATGGAGATTTTACAGTACCCTTCCCCTGCCACGCCCACCAAGCCACGCCCACAGAACCAGTAGTAAAAAAATTTGAAACCCACCACTGGTGGATTTGCTTGCTTCTAGTTTTACATGAGGTGCAAACTGCATCTGAAATGAAATCATTTTAAAACAATAAATCATCTGACTTCCTGTTAGTGGATGGAAAGAAAAATACGTACAAGAAGAGTATTCGAATATTTCATCTATTCAGAATAGATTGCCACAATTATTGGCCCACAGGTTGTTTGAAACTCAGCTTTGTGTGATAAAGTAAACTACGAATCCTATTAGTGTACTGTATATTACTGTTCATTTGATCCACATAGGAATTAACCTATTTCAGTTTTCATTACAATTTTCTACGTAAGTCCCTAACAGTCTTTTCTTATTTCAGCAGCATAAAAACATGTTTAATAAATAAATGTCTTAGTTTCCATTAACGGTATATAAAACCCAGCCATTTGATGAATGGCTGATTCAGATTCTGGTTCTGGATAATTTTAGACCTATTTTGCTACCTCAGCATCTTTTCTGTATAACTATATTGATGATTTCATCCAGTGTTCAGGGGTTGGTGGGAGTGAAAATTATTTGCATTACTTCTTCGCCTAATACTTTTAAACTGCTTCTAAGATTAGCAAACAAAGCATAGCATAATCCTGTATTTCCATCTTTAAGTAATACCGATTAAGTAATTTGTTGCTTTTATAAAAGCATGTTTAAACTTAGTATCTTAAGAGTTCTATTTTCCTTGCAATGCCTATAACTTTGATCTCATTTATTTTAAAGTCTATTTTACAATAAATTCAAATTATAAAATTTGTAGAGATGAAAGAAATATTACTTCCCCGTTACAGGATGGAATTTCTACTGGAATTTCAAGGCATCTTTCTTCTTAAACGTGAAAGGACCAGAGGCAAATTATGTCTTAGGCCAGCAGACACTGTAGGATAGAGGTTGAACTTGATATTTGGTAATATATTGCACAATTCTGTGCATCAGCTTTCCACAATCTTGTGCTTACAATTTCCGTATATTCCCAGCGATCACAAATCCCACCACTTCTATATTTATATACTATTTTAAGCAAAGTTATTTTAAGGATCGCCCAAAAGCCCTAACATTTTATATAATCAGACTTTAATAATGCTAAGTTTTATTTTAATACACTGTAGCTTTTGCACCTACTTCCTGGGTCCAGAAAGTCTTTTCAATTGAAATCCACAGCTGTCCTGTTCCTAGGTGATCCAAAGGAACTTACGTTTTATAAAGGTGGGCTGTTATCCCAGGGCTTCAGGTAGTTCCTGAATATCATTTTCTTGGCCTTAGGCTGAGATCATGTATAGCCTCCTATATATCCCCTGCATTTCTGGAAATATCTGTGCTATAAAGCCTACTTATTAGCAATTCTCTAGTAAAAAGTTTAATCTGATACATTTTCCCCTCCTAATACATATATCCAACTGATCACATCATCAAATAATTAACAGTGAGTATTCCCATTATTCTGAGGCAGGGATACACACAAATTTTACTCCGCTAGTCACTGCTGACTATAGGGAGGAGTGTTCATCTCCATTTCAAAGCCATTGAGCCAGCACTGTCCAAAGACATCTCTGGAGTCATGTGGCCAGCATGACATCATGGAGCACTGTTACCTTCCCACTATAGCAGTACCTATTTATCTACTCACATTTGCATGCTTTTGAACTGCTAGGTGGACAGAGCTGGGGCGAGGACAGGAGCTCACCCTGTCGCATGGAACTTGGGTCTCAAACATGGGCTGCCAGCTTTCCAACTGACAAGCCCGGCATCTTAACCACTGCACTGCCCTCCAGATGTAGCAGAGCTTCAACTTAATTCAAAAGAATATGCTCCATATTGGGGGTGGGGGGAGGAAGGAAAATTATTCTTCTGAATGTATGACTCAGCATCACCCATTCTGCATCATCTCATTCATCCAATGAGGTTCTCCTTCCAAGACCTTTAAACCTGGTTCCTGACCTCCAAAATGTTTCCCATTCCTGAAATAATGGAAAAAAGTAAAAAATGGGGTCGGGAAAATAACTTTCAGGAAGTAATTTGGACAGAAGGCAACACAAAAATTGTAATTAAACGATTAAAAAAAATGGTATGTATCCTCAAAAGGACCAGAAAGATAGATTCTTCTTTAGCTGCTGTTGAAAGATTATTCTGGCCAAAGTAGAAACGAGTCCATTGCAGCTTCTAAAACTACAGAAAGCCAGAAGCTGTGAAGGCTAATATTAGATTTTCAATCAAAGAATACCTTGTGTGTAAAAGCTGTCTGTTAAGCTTCCCTAAGCGTAGGATTTTAAACAGTGATGTAGTAGCGCATGGAAAACCACATGCTAAAGTGATGATCCGAGAGAACTCTACTCCATATGGAAGACACAAAAAGCTGCATGTGGAGTTATTCAGAAGAAATTACAAAGCCGTCAATGATTAATGTTTCTATTTAGCAACAGCTAAATGCAGTGGGAAATGTAATGTTGCAGAACTATATCTCTTGTCTCTATGGACGGGACAGCTGAAGACAAATTCCTTGTGTGTCCAATCACACTTGGCCAATAAAAAATCTAATTCTATTCTATTCTATTCTATTCTATTCTATTCTATTCTATTCTATTCTATTCTATTCTACTTAATATCACAGATGAATAGGATGCAATGGGGAGTTTTTATCTTAAGAAACTGAAGCAATGATTTTAAAAAAACAATGAAAAGAGCCAGTTTAGGTGTAGTGGTTAAGATACTGGCCTAGAAACCAGGAGACTGTGAGTTCTAGTCCTGCCTGTGGCTGGGTGACTGACTCATCTCACAATGTTGTTGTTTTGGGGAAAATAGGGGGAGGAAGGAGCATTATGTATGTTCTCCATCTTGAGTTATTTACTAAAATAATAAAAGTGGAATATAAAACAAATAATAAATAAATGTGTGGCAATGGCGTCTATGGAAGATACCCAAGCTCCCATTCTTAGCACTTCTTTATCCTTACTTATATTAGGAGAGGAACCCTTAAAATAATCTTTATATTGTTGGGGTATGGTTCCCATCACCCTCAATCAACTCAGAAGGCATTATACCAAAAGAGGCTGCAGTAAATTTATGTTCACAATAAGAAATTTATAACAATTTCACAGATCAGTTAATAATTCTCAGCATATGCATATTGAACTATTTTTAAACTTGACTTTCTTCCATAATATGGCCAGGAATTGTAGCTCTATGAAATTACAAAGATTTCTTAGTGTTTCAACTAAATTCCTAGCACTTTCGGTCACATCATTTTCTTCAAAAACCACCTAAGTATTTCCTTTGCATGTGTTTTTCATTGATTTCTACATACTGAAAGTATATTCGTATTTTCTCCCCCCAAAAAATGATGAATTGCTTATTTGGTAATAAATGCCCTTTGTTCCTGCACAAAAGAGAAAACTAAAGAGTTACACAAAATAATGATGTGTTTATAGTTCAGACAGATCAACTTGAAGAAATATTAACTAGATGAATTAGAGGGTGTGCTTGAATAGAGATGGCTCTGACCCTCCTGATCAACGGCTTCAATCATTTGAGCTCTTATTTCCTAAAAGCCAAAAGGCGACACTTACCTGCAATATCTAAATAATGGTTGCATATGACAGCTTTTCAAATAGATTATCTACAAATACTAAATGCAACTACGTGTACAGTAATTATCTAAAAATGTCTATTATTGTATTCTTTCTTTTGGTTCCTTTAAGTCAGCTTGACTTGTAGTGATTCCTTGGACAAGTCCCTTCAGTTTTCCTAGCAAGATTTCAATATGGTTTGCCATTGTCCCTTTCCTAGGGCTGAAAGAGGGTGACTGGCCCAAGGTCACCCAGCTGGTTTCGTCCTTAAGTGAGGCTAGAACTCATGGCTTCCTGGGTCCTAGCCTGAATGCCTTAACCACTACATCAAACAGATACACTAATCCCATCAAAACTGCAGTAGTACAAAATACCTGTAGGGAGAAGAAAAAAGAAGGTGTTATATCAACACTGAATGGAAGATCTGAACCATCGTTTTGTATTAAAATGTTCTGGTTTATATTTAATCTATTATGCAAAAGACTGAATTCATATATAGCTCCGGTAGCAACACTGGCAAAATTCCATCCCTTCTGCTACACATTTGCTTACCAAATTAATCTCATCAATCAAAAAGCATAGGAAGCTGAAGAATGTCACACAAATACTTTATAATTCTAGAGAATGCTAATTGACAAATGAAATTTTCGGCCAATGAAGAATGCTATAATTATTTTCTATTTTCCCAAAGCCAGCCGTACTAATAAGCACTTTGGCACAGTCACTTCAAGAAGCAGTAACATCTGATATAATAGATAGAGCTGGATTCAAATATGGTTCACTGTAGAAATATAAGATTTAATCTTCTTTTTTGGAACTGAAGAGAAGAGTTATCATTTCATTTGCCTCAGACACTCAGAGGTCTTGGGTTGGGTGAGTATTAATACAATGCAAGTAAAATTTTCATAAAAATGAATGGCTCCCGTGCAGAATTATCATTTCCTTTAGAAATCAGAAAGAGGATTGTCATCTCGGAGAGTAGGAGCTTTAGCAGCTTCTGTGATCCAGACAACAGTGGCAATAGAAGTGTGAGTTCCTGGTAGGATCAACTTTGCTGTGAAGATCAAACAACTTCAGACATCCAACATCAAGCAAGAAAGAATGCAGGTAGTCCTCAACTTACTATCACAATTGAGCCCAACATTTCTGTTGCTAAGCGAGACAGTTGTTAAGTGAGGTTTGCCCCATTTTACGACCTGCCCTGCCATAGTTGTTAATTATTGCATTTGTTCAGTTAAAGGTAAAGGTTCTCCCGTACATGCGTACCAGTTGTTTCCAGCTTTAGGGGTGGTGCTCATCTCCATTTCTAAGCCGAAGAGCCAGAGCTATCCGAAAACGTCTCTGTGGTTATGTGGCCGGCATGACTAAATGCACGGAGCACTGTTACCTTCCCACCAAAGTAATCCCTATTTTTCTACTTGCATTTTTTATGTGCTTTCGAACTGCTAGGTTGGCAGAAGCTGGGACAAGTAATGGGAGCTCACTCCATTACATGGTGCTAGGGATTCAAACCGCTGAACTGCTGACCTTTCGATCGACAAGCTCAGCATCTTAGCCACTGAGCCACCGCATCCCTAGTTATTAAGTGAATCTGACTTCTCCATTGCTTGCAGAAGGTTGCAAAAGATGATCACATGACCATGTGACACTGCAACTTTCATAAGTGTGAATCCATTGCCAAGCATCTGAATTTTATCACATGAGCATGGAGATACTGCAACGGTAGTAAGCGTGAAAAAGGGTCATATCACTATTTTCAGTGCCATTGTAACTTTGAATGGTCACTAAGCAAAGTGTTCTAAATCAAAGACTGCCTGTGTAGAAAGTTCATCTCAATCAAGAATATCAACACAGGAAAATAAGAAAGGAAAGACATTTTCATAGAGTACTTGGAATGTCAACCCAGCAAATATCAGAGGGCAACTGAAAGTCTTTATAAACACGGTTGTAAGGTGACAAGTCATTTGTGGAGAGAAAGCACATTCAAGATTGCATTTTAGCTGGATTGGCAGGTATGGGTAATAGGCTAATTGCCAATAAGAAGACATCATATGTGGATCAAATAACCACTGAACTCTTTAAAATTAGAAGGAGAATGGCAGTTGCAGTGCTTAACTGCTCAGCATCAACACATATGGAACAAGACTTGGGTCTTAAGACTGATCTACACTTCCTGCTTTCCCAGTTCAAAGATGGTCTTATAATTTTGGGAGGGCAGGTGGCTTTATCTTCAGATGATTTTATCTTCAGCCCACTTAAGGCTGCTGAAAAGGTGACCTCCCGCCTGAGTTGTCTTGCTTTGTATCAAAAGTAGTCTTTCCCCCTTCCATGATGGCAGCAGGGCAGTGCTGCCACACTTCATTCTGTCCAACACAAATGTTTCCATTCCAGCTGGCTCATGTGTGTCGAGTCTGGCAAGCAAGCATGCACACACACAGCCCACAATCCCCACTGTCATCTTGGATGGCCATTTCCCGCTGAGCTGCTAGACTGCCTGCCATGAAAGACTAAACCTTTCTTTGTTCATTTCTTTTATGGCAGTGGAACAGGGGAATGCTATCATTTCTTTCTTCTTCTTATTTTTTAAACTGATGAAATTGACAAGAATTCTGCCAACTTCCCACTTTTAGCCCAGCAATAAGAAGAACTGCAAATTGTTGGGGGGGGGGGGCTGTAAAGCCATGCCCACCAAATGAAAAAAATTACTCTTGCTTTCTTGGAGTGGGTAATTAATTGTATACTGCACACCTGAACATTTGACCATCCCTATGGCCAAAGGGGAGGATGAGGATGAGGATGAGGATGAAATCAATTAAGAAATTGATTTCTTAAGTCATTTTCATTTCCAGAAACAGGAAACAAAGCTATGGTGCATGGAAGCTCTTAAAAAATGAAAAAAGGTCAGCGTATAACTATGCTGGAAAAGGGAGATGCAGAATTACTTAAATATTATACTGGTTTCTCATGCCAAATTTTGCTTAAGGTCTTAGAAAGAGAAAAGGGCCATGAATAAAAAGATAAATCCCATAAGAACCTCCTCCTGTGATCTGGAGAGGTGGAAAGTACAGAATATGTTCTTTCTTGCTACTTTTGCGAAGACATCTGGACCGGAATCATCTTACCGCTGATTATTAGATATCCTGGTTGCCCAGATTCCACCTATGCCAGATGTTGCTCACAGATGAAGTATCCTTTGCTACAGTGAATTTAGCTAGCATTTGTGCAGCAGCATGAAAAATCTGTCAGACTCTGATGGGCCAACCTCCCAAGAATGCACTACTTGTAGCTATAATTCATTTAAATTTTATATATTATTACTTTGTTGATGCTAAGAGCTTTAGATTGTTAATTTTGTCATAATTTTAGATATATTTAATATAATTGTAGTGTTTAGATTATAATTTAACATAGGCTGTATCATGGATCTCGCTTACAAATGTTAGTTAGATTGTTTTACAAATGTATTTTAATTCCGTCTTAAACTTTTATTTTTTAATTATCTGTACTTATTTAGGACCACAATAAACTGAACTAAATTGGATAAATCTCAAATAAACAGATAGATCAGAAATGGTGTTTGGAGAAAGCATGTAAATATGATAAGGATTATTTTTGCTTTTTTAGACCACAGCAAGACCTATGGATCGATCTTGCCAAAATGTAAACCATAGTAATGCTACTAATGGGTGTCCTAGAAAAATCTGGTGAAGAATGTTTATAATGAATAAGACACTACTCTAAAAATTGAATTGAGACAAATGATATAGTTCAGAATAGGATAAGAAATGAGACAAGGATGTATTTTGTCTTACTACTACTAGTAAGTTACTACCTATTTAACTCATACAGGAAGTGTGCTATAAGATTGGTAAGACTGGAAGAGTCATTAGCGGAAATCAAAATCTAGGCTAAACTACACAACACTAATAATTTAACAATACAGATGACCCTGCTATGTAAGTGGGAAGTTAGGAAGATTTAGAAGAGCTCGTTATGCAACTAAGAAACGGCAAGTGAAAAATCCGGATGCGGTTAAACATTAACCTGTAAGATTATAGATAGAAATAAATCACATTTACATATAATTCAAATGAGACAATAAAAAGGAAATAAAAAGGCCAGAACACATCCCCTCCAGCAGCCTGGGATGATCTGTTTTTGACAAACCCATGTTGGCTTTTGGTTATGACTTTATTTACCTCTGTTCACAGAGGAAACTTGTTCAAATTAATTTATGGAATCCACTACCATGAGGAGTGATGGCAAACATTGTTTTAGCTGGGTTTAAACAGGGATTAGACAAATTTAAAACTGGCCAATTAACAACCACTAATTTTAAGAATGGAATAGCCATTCTGGGCAATGAGTCATTAAACATATATAGTTAAATAGAAATGTCTTCCTTAAAAAAGTTTTAAAAGTTTCAGGTAAATACAAGTCATTGCCAAGAGACAGGATGAGAAAACCAACATTTAATTGCCAGAAATTAAAACCATGGTACTTAACTAATTAAACAAGAAGAAAGAAGCAAAGCTGCATAATAAGCCCAGCTTTCCACAAATAACTTTAGCAGTTCCCTCCCCCAAAGCAAAGGAGTTAAGGGCATAAGGTATTTTAAAAAGTCTTCTGTTTGTTCCAGAATGGAAGCCACCTATCATAATTTCATAATAAATACAGAAGTACTGACATAATTGCTTTGTAAGGCCAAATTATTACTGCACATGGAATGAAAAAACTGGTTACATTGTTAAAAATGAGCTTTCAACTCCTATGAAACTGCAAATGCTAGCATAATGTAATTATCTTTTGAGAATGAAATATATGCTCCCAAGGTGAACAGAAACAGTCTAAATCAATGTATTTTATAGGATACTCCTAGCAATTACTTATTTCCTGAGTTGTTACAAATAGCCAAGTAAAATATGTAAGAATCCAGCTCTAACAATGAGATATCAAATGCCTTTCTTCAATAGTTTGAAAATATACTGAAATGCTTGTCCATTTATACAACTAATACAAGGAATTTCTTTTGCCATTATTTTTAATCAGTACAGCAAAAAGCCACTTTAGATTCTCTCTTCTTCTTCTTTTTGTGCCATATCCATTTTTTTTAATTTTTTTTTTTTTAATTTGATTTATATGCCGCCCTTCTCCGGAGACTCAGGGCGGCTTACAATGCGTTAAGCAATAGCCTTCATTCTTTTGTATATTTTATACAAAGTCAGCTTATTGCCCCCACAAACTGGGTCCTCATTTCACCTACCTTAGAAAGGATGGAAGGCTGAGTCAACCTTGAGCCTTGGAGAGATTCGAACCAGCAGAAATTGCAGGCAGCTGTGTTAATAACAGGGTTCACTAAACCATCCATCAATGGACGTTGGTGATCCTATTTTTAGCAACAGCCGCACGAAAAAGTGCTGTTGAGTTTTGTCCAAACGAGTCCCTTAGATTTTGAAGCCATGATGTTCTTCTTCTGCCTGGATCTCATTTGCCTTCAATCTTTGCTTAGATTCTCTCTTAGACTTCACATTGTTTTGGCTTGCAGGGCAGTTCTAGAGAACTGAAGCTGGTGTTCTGACCCAGCCTTAGCAGAAACAAGAAACAGACTCCTTGTCACGAAAAACCCCTCTTTATTTATCTCCAGTGAATTAATGGCATTCACACACCGAATAGTCCAGGCAATAGTCCTTCAAAGAGTTAACTGCAGTAACAGACCTTATCCGTTCCTTGCGATAATTGCCAGACCATGAGCTCCAAGCCGCAAAGCTGCAAATTAAGTTCTGGCAAGCAGTCTCTGAGGCACGAAACAGGATGAGCCAAATCTTCAGAAATCCGAACTGTTGTCTCCTACAACCACCACTCCCCTTTCCTTCTATTTATTTCTCAGTCAGGGAGGGGGCATTCAGCATCCACGTGTGCCTTGCTTCCAGAGTCGACTCCTTGTCCTCAATTGTTCTCTCCTAACAGCTCTGTGCATATGCACATCTGGAACAGGCCCCAGCTGTTCTCCTCCCCCCCTTATCTCAGCCTCCAAAGGCAGCTGCCTCTTCGGTGGCTGGGAAATGTCAGATGATTCTGGCTCTATCTCTGTGTCCGACGCAGAGCATCCATCAGAGCCTTCCCCAGACTCCAGAGCTGGCCCAAGTTCCTCCCCAACCTCTTCATTCTCCGAATCTGCCGTCAGTTCTGCTGGCAGCTGGTGGACCAAAACAGATGGTTCTGCAAAAGTGGAGCTGACAACTGTACCAAAGAACATGAAACTAGTTACTAGACCTATTCCTTGGTACCTCTTTGAATGAGGAGACCCATCTGCTTCAGATGGCTGCTCCCCATGAGGAGATTACACAGCAGCAGTTTTCAACATGCTTGAGTATCAGGAGATGGTGGGATTAGCCATCCTGTTCACCAAAGGGGACATTTTAAAGGGTATTAAATTTGCAAACTTCACTTTCTAATCACTTTCAGAAATTACTCTTTAACTACTTCTAAGCTATTAGAGACCTTCTAAGCTATTAACGACTAAAATTACGCTGTTGAATTGAAACTATTCCTAGTGGAGTAACATGCAAACCATGTCCCACCACCTCCCGTCCATAACATCTTCAGAAGATAAAGGCAATAGTCACCAAATTATGCTCTTAAATTGGATACAAAATGGATTTCATGGGACGGTGTAGGTGTGGCACAGTTACATTGAATTCCTAAATTCTTCCATTTTAATCTCATATACATAACAGCAATTTACAGTAGATGAAGACTTTTTAGTCCCCATGTCGGTGTTCGAATCTTAATTGGGCTCCTTGTACCCTTAAATAAAAAAAGTATATTTATGCAAATAATACTGTTTCTCATACAGCTCATACAATCCAACTACCTAAAAACAATGTAGAAAACAGGAAAATATTAACAAGGTAAAAGGTGGGTTTTCTACCAAATATCCATTAGATTTCTTCATGACATGTAGGTATAACAGTAACTAATTATATTAGAAGTTATCAATCATCATCTATTAAATTTGAAGTTTGTGTGCATGTATTAATGTCGCCTAATGTATATATACCATTCTGAATATAGACAGAGAATATCATTGTATTATTTAAATAAATACAATGGGAATTCAGTTCTTATTAGAATAGAATAGAATAGAATAGAATAGAATAGAATAGGCCAAGTGTGATTGGACATACAAAGAATTTGTCTTGGTGCATACACTCTCAATGTACATAAAAGAAAGGATACATTCATCAAGAATCATAAGGTACAACACTTAATGATCATCATAGGGAACAAATAAGCAATCAAATCATATTAGGAAACTCTCAATATAAATCGTAAGGATACCAGTAACAAAGTTACAGTCATACAGTCATAAGTGGAAGGAGATGGGTGATAGGAACAATGAGAAGATTAATAGTAATGCAGACTTAGTAAATAGTTTGACAGTGTTGAGGGAATTATTTGTTTAGCAGAGTGATGGTGTTCAGGAAAAAATTGTTCTTGTGTCTAGTCTAGTTATTATAACAATTATACAGACTGTAGAAGTCAATTTGCCAGCTATCTTCTTTTATGCTTTATTTTAGATCCATGAAGCTTAAAATGTACTGTGAACGTTTTTTGTCTTTGTGTTTCATGGAGTTGCCTTTTCATTTCTCTACAGATTTTTTAGTTTGTAATGGGAATGATCCTAACAGTGAAGCCCCTTTGGGAGTGAAGGAGCATACAAACCCCAGGTGTCCATGCTGTTTCATTTTGATCTGTCAAGAGCCTTTGAACTGTGATTTATATAAAGGTATATATAGGAATCCTGACATGGAATAATCACTGAGCAATCTTCCTTCTCCCTCTCTTTCATTTAAAAGAATTCTTTTTGAACTCCTCCCACTTAGTGACCTTCAATGATACTTCATAATATAGAGATTACTGAAAGGAGGATGAACAGAACTTTCTCTTGACCAATCCGATTGGCTAGGCATTTTTGTTACAAACAAACTTGAAACTCAATTGAAGAGCAGAGATTTTCCTTTATGTTTTTTTCCTCCCCTATCCAAATGCTTCAGGTTGAAGATCCATTTAATATTCCCATGTCGTAGTCTATTGAACTGCAATGCACAACTTTTGTAACCTGAGCTGCCTAAAACTCCTCTTAATTTCTGTGCCATAAATGTGTGAAAGGGCATTGTGTTATCAAGTGATGATCTTAAGGAGAAAGAGATGGAGAAGGAATGCATTTAAGCCTTCTCAATCATCACTACAAGCAGTCCACAACTTAGGACCAGCCATTGAACAACTGTCTGAAGTTATGATACTTAAAAAAAAAAAAAAGCTAACAGCCTGTCCATGAAGTTACAACTTCTGTCTTCCCCCCATGGTCATAGGATTGCATGTTAGACACTTGCCAACTAGCTTGCATTTATG
The DNA here is from genome assembly GCA_022577455.1 of Arizona elegans. Classification (NCBI taxonomy): domain Eukaryota; kingdom Metazoa; phylum Chordata; class Lepidosauria; order Squamata; family Colubridae; genus Arizona; species Arizona elegans. Next base: position 237,992,833 of record JAKOOJ010000001.1, on the reverse strand, counting down.
ACCAGCTGCAGTGACCATGATTTTTTTTTTAATTTGATTTATATGCCGCCCTTCTCCGGAGACTCAGGGCGGCTTACAATGCATTAAGAATAAAAATAAAAATAAAAAGGGTTATAAAGTTGAATCCAATGACATGGTGCCTCAACTTACAACAGCAATGGTTTACAACAGAAATTCTGGGTACCACTGCGATTGTAAGTCAAGGACTACTGTAAAATGGATGCAAAATGGCTCCATATATGGTACAATACAGCCACTTTCAGCCCATCAGATCCAGCAAAACCTTTAAAACAGTGCCTGCCGTTAAAAAAAATATTATTTTTTTTGCTTAGCTCTAACTAATATACATATACAGCAACTTTTCTTTTCTTGGTGATACATTTAAATATTTTGGAGGAAAAATACCATACCTGTAGTGGAAGATTTTTGACAGGATTCTCTATATTTCCCTGAGGACTGAGTTACTGTGTGGTGCAAAGTAAGGGCAGAACTACACACAGTCCAGCTTATAAAGTGATTCTAACTCAAAGATTCCCTCAGGCTAAGGATCTGGAAAGTTGCTCTCAAAAGGGGTATGTTTGAAACAAAGAAAAGTTATGAAATATGCAAGGAGTAGTTTTAGTAATGGTATTCCCTTAATTTGATTTGAATTGAGTTATCGAACTGAGGAAGCATCTATGGTGTGGGGATTAAAGTGCTGGACCAGCAACACTAGACCCAGATTCTACCTGACCCTCAGCCACAGAAGTCCACCAAGTGACTTGGTCCACTCACATTTGCTTGGTCCAAGCTACCTCACCAGCTTATTGTCATGAGAGTTGTAAGCAGAGGAAGCCCAGTGGGGGCCATTTTGAGCTTCTAGGTGAAAGGCAGGTTATAAATTGAACAAACAAATTATTGTTTGTTCAATAATGCGTTATTGCTTAACGCTTTGTAAGCCGCCCTGAGTCTCCGGAGAAGGGCGGCATATAAATCAAATTAAAAAAAAAACAAAAACAAAAAAAACAACAACAAATAAATAAATGCAAAAAAAATTTTTTGGTGCTGGCCCTAAATAATTGTTTGGAGAGTAAAGACCAAACAATTGTACAGAGCAAATCATTGTCTGTGTACAGCGCAAATTGTTGTCTCTAAAATGCAGGGATGTCAAACTGGGGGCCCGTGAGCCAGATGCGTCACGTGCAGGCCACACCCACCCCAGCTCCGCGAATGGGAAAAATGTCATGAAATGACACGTGACGGCAACATGACGCAGCGAGTTTGACACCCGTGCTCTAATACAAAGACCATTTTCTTACCATTTGGTTAAACTGCTTTGCATGCCTCCTCCTTTTAACGAAATACGTTAAACTAACTACTTGAGTTGTAATAATAAAAGATATGATACAAAAAACACACTATATTTCGCATGAAAACACTGAAATGTTGTCCACTTCCTGCACAAAAATCTTCCATTATACTAAATGTTTTGCGATCAGGATATGAAGATAGGTTTTATACCTAATGGGATATTTCAGGCTATAACATACATTTCCATGTGCTCTTTGTTCAAACTATCTTTCTCTAAGCCATCAGCAGACCTGCCACATATGCAGGAGGTAAAAGCTGCAGATTCATCAAATTCTCCCAAGACAAGAGTGCCTGATGATCTCATCAGTTCCTAGTTTAAAAAAAAAATAGTCTTTGTTCCTAGTAGGATACTGCGAGTTTACAAGAGATCATTTTCCCACAATCACCACTATTCATCTTAAATGCATCAGGGCCTGCATTCAGAAGAAGAAGAAGAAATCCTGTTCACTGAGCTGCAAAGTAGTAGGGAAATGTCTACCTCATTTTGCGGTTACGCTATTGCCATTTAAATGTCATTCTTGCGTGGATTGAAACCGCTTAGCTAAAAAAAAAGGCTGTGAACCATTTCATGATTATTGCTGCACTAATGAATAAATTGTTTCTAAAAGAATGTGCCATGAACATTCCACAAAGATAAAGGCTGCGAGGGGAAAGAGTGTTAGATACGCCAAAATCTCTAACACAGACCATTAGCTGCTCTAATAACATTTTGAACAATGCAACCATATGTATTATACATTTGTGAGTCTTGGTTAATAAACCACACCAGGAACAGCTTTTTCATGATAGTCCAGAGTTATCTGTCTTCCAGAAATTAAACCAGGAGACACCTTAATGTCTCTTGTGGTCCGCCAGCAGCCTGTGGACCTGGCAGTGGAATCGGACAGTGAGGAGGCTGGACAGGACAATGGGCCAGTCCTGGAGTCAGGGGAAGGCCCGGACAGGGGCTCTGCATCAGAGGCAGAGATGGGGCCAGGGCCATCTGGGAGCGATGTGTGGACTCCAGAACCTACAGAGGCGGATAGCAGAGAGGCAGAGGAACCGGAGGAGCCTGTTCCTAGTGCATGCATGCAAAGAGCTGCCAGAAGGCAAGAGCAGCTGAAGCAAAAAGGACAACTTGGGAGTAAGGCCAGAAGATGATTGGCCACTCCCATAAGGCTTAAAAGAGCAGCAACGTGTCGTTGGGTTCTTTGTAGAAAAGCAACGTTGATTCCAGTGCTTCTTGTCAGCATCTCTTGAACTTTGTGGGGGTTTTGCCAAGAAAAGCCTTTGGCAGGTTGCCAAAGACATCAAAGGTTGGTGATAAGGCTGGCAGACTGGTTATGAAGAATTTATTTTGGACTAAGCTGAGAATGAATTAATTGTCAGCTGTTTTAATAAAATAAGCTTGTTCAGGACTGAATTGTGTTTGGTAATCACTACTTGGGCCTCGGTCACAATAATGTCCCCCAGCAATATTGCAAATTAGAAAAGGGTTTTTTTTAAAAAAAATATTTAAATAAGACCATCCTGCAACATGCAAGAGACTAATACGGATAGTCCTTCACTTACAACCAATCATTCAAAGTTACAACGACATTGAAAAAGGTAACTTAGGACCAGGAGTGGGTTCTACTTACCTCCACTACCGGTTCACAATGGGAGCGCTTGCACTTGTGCTTCTGCGCATGCACAGAAACGTATGTGCATGCGCAGATCGTTCATGATGATGTCCGGGCAGGTGGGCGGAGCCTCCCGCTACAGTTACTACTGGTTCACAAGAACCGGATCGAACCGGGAGCAACCCACCACTGTTTAAGACCATTTTTCACACCTACAACCCCAGGGTCATGTGATCAAAATTCAGCTGCTTGGAAACTGGCTCATATTTATGACGGTTGCAGCATCTCGGGGTCATGTGATCACCTTTTGCGACCTTCTGACAAGCAAAATCAATGGGGAATTCAGATTCACTTATTAACTATATGACTAACTTAACAATTGTGGTGATTCACTTAACAACTGTGGTAAGAAAGGTTGTAAAATGGGGCAAAACTCACTTAACAATGTCTTGTTTAACAACAGAAATTTTGGGCTCACTTGTGGTCATAAATTGAGGACTACCTGTCCCAGCATGTTTTATTTCCCCCAGCTACCATAAATGTGGTGCACAAATGCAGTCTGCAACTAGAGGGCAGCAAAGAGACAAACATGTTTGCCCCTGTCCTAAGCCATAAGGAGCTTCTTCTTGTCATAATTCAGCTGCTAAGGGCAAAAACAGCTGGAGTGGAACTGAAAGTCACTGCAGGACAACTTTGTTGCATGCTAGAATTACTTATTACGAAGGATCTACTGGGTATAAAAGAGAATGAGGTGATCTAAAATAGGCAACAAACTGGTAGTCATGTTAGCTTTTCAAAATGAGAACTTTCAAAGTAGTTAATTATCAGGATGTACCAAACTGCTAAAGCAGGGGTGTCAAACTCGTGGCCCACGGACCGGATGTGTCACGTGCTGGCCACGCCCACCCCCAATTTAGCAAAGGGGGGGGGAAGTCACAATACGTCACGTGACGACAACGTGATGCCGTGAGTTTGACACCTTTGTGCTAAAGCAAGGCTTATCAAATAAATGCATTTGGTTGGGCTTTGGGATGATACCTGTTTTTTTGTGTAAAACTCAAATCTAATAATGTAACTTTCTCCAAATAATCCTAATTTGTTTTAGGTTTCTTCTCCCTTTCCCCTTTCTTCACCAGCCCTGCATTCCACTTCCCATCCTGTCCTGTATCTCTGATTTGACTTCTGGTAGATATTTGTAGTCCACCCTCATTTTTCTCCATCATCCTGGATCTCTTCTAGTGGAAGATTGGCCTAGTCTCATTCCTGAGCCCCAGCAAACACAACTTCAGCAAACACAACTTCCAATGGAGCAAAGCTTGCGGAAGAGACAGTGGCAGGGATACAGGCAATGAGAGTTGGTTTCAGTTCTCATCAAGGTAAAAGTTGAGATAGTCTAGAAATTACTAATAATTATGGCTGTCACTAAGTATACACCATGCAGAATCTGATGAGAATTCTTCATATCATTTTTGGTTCCTCAGCTTCGGGCCTGAATATTGCATTCCTGATAGCCCATCCAGCATGTAAAAAGAAAATACAATTCCACCTGTTTCACAAGCCCTTGCCTATAAAATGGATTAATATATTGTATTCTTAATTCACTCATTCATTACTGAAACATTGGAATGCTAAAACACACACACACACACAATTATACTGAATTTACCAAATTAGTTAGGTGGTGGTTCTGGGGGGTGGGGGAGCTTGTTTTTCTTGTTAAAAAAGTTAAAAGACGCGGTGAATTAAATTCTTACTGAGGACTGTACAAGGACATCTCTGTGCAATTTTCTTGGCAACAAATGATTTGCTTTTGCCTTTTTCTAGGCAAATCTAGAAATCCCATCCGAGTATTAATCAAGTCCAACCCTGTTTAGTTTTTTTGAAAAATCAGCCAAAGTTGGTTAAGTGGTACCAACTATAAAAATCACAACGAAGGTGTTCTGCTGACAGATATCAAAAACTTACCTTAAGACGCTCTCCTACTGATTTAGTGTCTCAGAGGTCACTGAAATATTGCTCATCTAAGCCATTACTGTGGTGACAAATCACCAAGGAAGCAAGGCTTTTATTGCCACCGTTGGGCAATATAAGAGGTTATAAATCACTAGTGAGGAGATGGCTTTATTGTACACAGAAAAAACCAGCATAATCACGCAGGGATGGGTAATTTGCAGCCTTCTGAACATTGCTGAGTAGGTGGCTCTCCAAACCTCTCACTACTGACCATTTGGACCTGATAAGAGTTGTGGCCCCACAACATCACAAAGACTCAGGTTCTCACAAATGGATTTGATATATTGTTTTATGCAAAACAATCAGCATTTCTTTATTATCCTAGTCCCATGTTGGCGAACCTATGGCACGCATGCCGGAAGTGGCACGCAGAGACATTTTTCTGGGCACGCAAGCCATCGCCAAGCTCACCTGAAACTGAGCATGCGCACACGTCCCAGCTGGTGTTCAGGCCTCTGGTGTACATGTGTGCAATTCGGGGGACTCAGCTGGTCTTCGGAGCTCTCTTGCGCATGATTGGTGTGCAGTGCACACATGCGCAGTGTTTGCGCGCATGCATTGCACACACGAAAGCTGTGCACATGCACAGATGGTGCAGTTGCACGCACAGCACATGGGGAGGAGACGTGCATTACCATGGATGGCATGTGAGCATGTGCAGCGCGCGCAGCACGTTCTTGTTCAGCACTTGGTAAATAAAAGGTTGGCCACCGCTATCCTAGTCCATTTTATTACCCCCACTACAAACCAGCGGCCCTTTCCGCCTGATTCTAAAGAGTTTCTTTGTGATAACGATGGTGAGCCCTTACAAGCTACAAGCATATTTCTTTCCCACTTGATCTTTTAAAGCGACAGTTCTCAAAGTGTGATTTGGGGACCCCTAAGATCCCCAAGACCTTTCAGGAGTCTTCATAGTCAAATAAACATTTTAATTTTTTTTTCAGTTTTTAAATTTCTAATTCACCAAATATTATTAGTTATAACCGGTGGTGGGATTCAAGTAATTTAACAACCGGTTCTCTGCCGTAATGATTTCTTCCAACAACCAGTTTGCCAAACTGCTCAGAAAGTTAACAACCGGTTCTCCCGAAGTGGTGCGAACTGGCTGAATCCCACTGGTTATAACCTACTTAAAACCAAATCTCTTTGGGGTCCTCAGTCATTCTTAAGAAAGCATAGGGATCCCAAGATTAAAATGTTTGAGAATGGCTGTTTTAAAGCAAGGAGCGGTCAACAGAAGGCAAGAGGAACACAAACTCCCCTTTAGAAAACGTTGTCCTGTTACATTTTTTTGTGAGCGTACAAATATTCCTCCGGAAGCTAGCAGAAGGTACTTAAGAGGTCCAAGCTCCTATTGAAAAGAGTGAGAATATGTTTGTGGGACAGGGGAGGTAGGAAAGGAACTGGATTTAAAAAGCAGCTTTCTATCCTTTTTCCCAGACAAAGATGATATACAAATTTGTAGCAAGAATGATGCTTTGGAAAAGGCCGCTTAATATGGTATGCCTTGGCAATGAGAGAGCAGAGACAGAGAAGGGCAGGTGCAGCCAGCTATTAGCCTCTGTGATTTATATTGCACATAAAGATTCTTGCTAACTTTATTTCTAAAGGCAGTGTGTGCCATTGGGGAAGGGGCAAATTCAAGTAAAACAGAGAAAGGATTGATGAGAAGTATGGGAAGGGAAGCAGCATAAAGGAACACACATTACTGCTGTATCTTCACGATGAAATATTTCAAATCACCTGATTGCCTTCAGAATTAAGAATGGGATACAGGAAAGAAGATTTACCCAACAAATTGTTTTTTTCCTCTCCTCCTTCTGGGGGACAAAGGGCAGGATTGTATGCAGGCATGTAACATAAATGGCATGTATTATTGTACGCAGTTAAGGTTTGTGCTGTTATTTACATAAAATATTAGATGCTTGGACTTCTATCAAATAGTATCAAACAGGGGTGTAATCCACTTCCCTCTCTACAAATCTCATAAGGACACAAATATAAATAAACAACAACTCGGTCTTCATTTCAGGTTTGTTATAGGTGGCACCTGATGCAATTTCAGTAATTACCTTTAGAAGAAAAGTTATATTTAACACAGCTATTATTACTTATTTATTTATTTATTTTATTTTTATTACTCATATTTCTATGCCGCCCACTCTCCGAGGATTCTGGGCAGCTTACACCAAAGACAGTATACTAAATAGCATATTGCCCCCAACAATCTGGGTCCTCATTTTACCCACCTCGGAAGGATGGAAGGCTGAGTCAACCTTGAGCCAGTGAGATTTGATCTGCTGATCTGCTGAACTAGCAGTCAGCTGAAGTAGCTGCAGTACTGCACTCTAACCACTGCGCCGCCTTGGCTCTTCAGCTGAAGTTTCTGTCTATAAAGACTAATGCATTTTTTTTTTACTTTCACACAATGGAAAGGATGATGAGAAGGGACATCAAGACAGCAATCATATTATATAGCCTCACATATCGTATGCAATCTCCTTTTTGAAGGCACAGAAAAACAGGGTTAGTTGTCTTTTTTTAAGTATATGGCATACATAGCCAAAGAAGTCTATGATGCTTTTTACCAGCCTAGGTTGCTAGTTCTTTGTTCATATATGTACACTATCCATGGTGCATCACAGGAGGCAAACTAGGTTTGCACCAGCTGGCTAGCAATGTTTGGGGGATGTCAGGTTATCTGGGTCTTTCTTCTGCCGACCTCACCTCGCATTTGGGCAGGTCCGCAGCCAGTTCTCGTTTCTGCTTGGAACTCCGCTAGCTGTCCTGCTGGAGTGGCACCTATTTAACTACTTGCATTTTTACACACTTTCGAACTTACCTACATCTACACACTCAATCTACATTATGCAGCCACAAATTTATGTGAAACAAATAGGCTAATTAGCAAACAGCTTACATCATCAGATGTTCATTAGCACAAATTTTTGCTCAAGTCTGTCATTAAGAATAAGGTCCCATCAACAATGTAAGCATTTACCTAGCACAACACCCCAAACGATTGTTCAAGAGTTCAATTTCCTACCCACCCTTTTTATTTATTACTGCACTAGTTGCAATAATATATTTGGCCTGAGCCATCAAGCAATTATATGGGAGGAAGAGTCCTTCCCTCAGCAAAAAGTGCAATTTTCTTTCCATTTTCTCAGACAGAACCACCTGATTGAAAAGGGACATTACCAGTTGTATCATTAAATTCTTAAGTTCAACACTTTTAAATCCAAACTGTATACTACTTTTCCACTGCTTCAGACTGGATTTTTTTTAAAAAAAAAAAATCTTCTGTTTTGTGGATCAAATTGTAGACTCTTCAATAGGCCCTGAAATTTCAAAACATGCTTCCATGATTCTTAGACAATTAATATCTGAGAAATCAGTTAATTCCAGATCCTGAATACTATATTTCTTTCTAAAGATGTTCTCTTTCTTTAGAACATATCAAGAATAGAATTTGTTCTGGGATTTAAAGCTTCCCATTCTATATACTTAAAAAAGGGTTCCAGTGTTAATTTTCATTAAATATCTTACTCTGGTTAAGGAGATTTTTTTTTAAATGACAGATAGCTCCTGGAATATATTTGGCTAAATTATGGCGACGTTATGATGATGGTAACTTTAACCTATCATTGGACTTTTTTAATTTAATTTTTTAAATTCTCCTCTTTAATCTCATTTGGAGAGTCCAAAGTGCATAATACCTTTGAAATATCAGCAACTTTTAGGATCTAGATATACTAAACTTACATGTTCATTTCCTATTTTGAAAGTTACTAGACATAACTAGAGATGATAAGCAATAACTCTTTGATTCAAAATCATGAGAAATTAATGTTGTGATGTAACTCAAGTTAACAAATTAACAGAGTTGGAAGGGACCTTGTAGGTCATCTAGTCCAACCCCCCACCCAAGCAGGAGACCCTACACCATTTCTGACAGATGGCAGTCCAGTCTCATCTTGAAAGCTTCCAGTGATGAAGCTCCCACAACTTCTGAAAGCAAACTGTTCCATTGGTTGATTGTTCTCACTGTCAGAAAATTTCTCCTTATTTCTAGATTGAATCACTCCTTGATCAGTTTCCATATATTATTCAGGTGTTTTGAAAAACAGGTTGACCCCTTCCTCTCTGAGACAGCCCCTCAAATATTGGAACAAAGCTATCATGTTTCCCCTGGTCCTTCTCTTAACTAGACTAGCCATGTTCAGTTCCTGCAAACGTTCCTCATATGTTCTAGCCTCCAGTCCCTCAATCTTTGTTGCTCTATAAATTTAAAAACAATAAGTAAGATTCTATTGGAATGTTAAACTGTAGATTCATACTATAAATTCGTTATTTCAAAAGGTTTCTTTAAAGATTTCTGAGAGATTGCATTTTATATGTATCACAGCTTTATTTTGTATCTCAAGAATTTGTAAGCCTGAATGGCTTTTATAGTAGTTAAAAAGAAAAAAAAATCCCATAGGCTTCCACTGAATATCTTGGTTTAGATATATTAACTGCCTCTGTTAAATGATAAATTTGCTTTTCTCTTGAGAGAAGCTGGAGCCTTCATCAATCATTTGATTATTCCCAGTGGGTCATGCTTTCCTAAATACTTTACAATTATGCTTTCAGAAATCTTATATGCTAATTAAAGTTATTTCACCACCTGCCCTGTTCTGCCTATCAGAGTTCTCTGATGCCATGCATATTAAAATTCACTTCAGTTCAAAAGGGCAAACAAAGCAAAAAGAATAGAAAGCAGGTCTTATATTTAACCCCAATTTCCACTAATGTAAAAAAATCAGAAGTTGTAGCATCAACATATAATAAGAAAACTTTTAAAGAAGATATGGAGTAGTAGTTGTAATATAATGAAAGTAACAGATATTTTGAGTTGAAAGTTTACAACCTTCAGGATGACAGAACACAGAAAAGTTGATAGGCCGATTATATTTATTTATCTCTTCTTTAAATCTGCTCTGGTATTTTAACTGCAGCATTTGATATTTTCATCAAAGAATTAAATTCTTCTTAAAGGAAAATTAAAAAGAAATTAGAAGTCCAGTCTAATTAAGACTTAAACAAATACATAGTAGGTAGGTAAAATAAGCACTCTGGAGTTAATAAAAACAGTGTGTTCTATGTGTATGACTGACCCTTTAAATTTATATATAATAATAAAGCTTCATATTTATGTATTAATTACAGGATTTATATGGCTGCCTCATAAAATGACTCTAAATGGCTCATAACTATTCATAAAAACATAGCTAAAAACTAAATACCCTTCCTCCTAGGCACCAGATCAATCATCCCCGCAATTCAACCTTCATTCTAACTCAATGCTTGGAGAACAGCCAGATCTTCACAGCTTTCCAGAAGGCTAAAAGCGCAGGGAACTTTTCGATCAGGGATCCCCAAAGCCTGGGATGGAAAGTGACTTCATCTTAACAACTGTTCTCATCGGCTGAAAAACACTCCATATTCCCATTCAATATTGGTCCGTACCTTATGAATCATATTTCATATAGGTGGCCATGCAATATGGGATGAAGACATACATACATCTAATAGTACCCCCTGAAAATGCTTGACTGGTTACATGAACTTCTTTTAATCCATAAATAAGGATTATCCCACCAAATTGCAAAGGCTTCTTACTTTTTAAGGTACCATATTTGCTATTTCACACCTGCGTTTATTCTGTTTTGCCAGAATTCTAATAAGAATACATAAAAAACCTCTGTAACTAAACAGGAAGGAAGGAAGGAAGGAAGGAAGGAAGGAAGGAAGGAAGGAAGGAAGGAAGTAAGTCACAAAACTTTTAACTCTCTACATGAACAGGTAGTCCTCAAACTTTTCTTTAGTGACCATTTGAAGTTACAAAAACACTAAAAAAAAACCCTGACATACAATCATTTTCCACACTTATGACCATTTGAGCATCCCATTGCATTGTCTTGGGGTCCTGTGATCACTTTTTGCAACCTTTTGACAAGCAAAGTTAACAAGGGAAGCCAGATTCACTGAAATTGTTAATAACTGCAATGATTTACTTAACAACCGTGACAAGAAAGGTCATAAAATGGAGCAAATACCTCACTTAATACCTTTCTTGCTTGCAACAGAAAAGTTGGACTCAGTTGCAGTCGTAAGTCGAAGACTACCTGTAGTCAGTAGTAGGAGAAAAGAGAACAGCTTATGTTTAATTGGCTCCTGATTCCATAGCCACATTTGGCAAACCATCTGGGAGATCAGATTGCATTAACAGTGCCATTATTGCAGAAAGACTATTTAAAAAAACACACACAGTGTAGTCATGTTAATACCATTCCAGACACCAACAAAGTGATGTAAAGTAGTACATTGTTTTTTATGAACCATCTGCCATTTTCTGAACTACCCGGTCTCAAATGCACTCTAGGTCATTATGGTGGAGAGTCTGCTTATGTAGTTATTGTCATGAGGGAAACAGGTGAAGCTGAGGCAAATTCATGTCTGGGGAAACTTATACAGAGCTGAAAGATAATAGGCAGCCAGAACACAATAAATAGACACGGATTACTGGGTGCGCATAGCCAACTTTGAATAAAGCGTTTTTCTCTTAAAAAAGACAAAACGTTACACCGAAACAGTTTAAATTCTAGACACAAAAATGTATGGGATAAAAAACGGTCCTCCGTTTCTCAGTTCTAAATATATTGGACATTTATAAATGGAAAACATTTACCAAAAGCTAAGGTTATGAGTGAGCTTGCAAGATAAACAGTTGCAAACAGGCATCGAATGCAAGCAGTTATCTGTCGTCCCCCCCGCCTCTCTTTTGCATAAATATTCTATGAAAATGCCATTTAGGCAACATTTAAGTAAAGACTAAAAGATCAAAGAAAGCTAAATGGCTTTAATTATTGCTTACTGGTGTGTCCCTCTCTCAAGCACGCACACTCACACATTATTCAAAGCCTTGTATTTTCCCTTTGCTTGTTTTCCTGCTGTGGCTAAAGTGCTCTCCAAGTTTGGCATACACTCCACGATATTTGCACAACACTTAATATAGAAAGTAGAGCCTAGTAAGTAGTCAAACGGGATTCTAAATTATATGACAAGAATAGCTTGAAGACTACCATGGGCCTTCACTATAACAGTCACATCAATAAGTGGACCTCAAATCATTCTCAATGCATACTCTTCATTTCAGCTGGTTTTTAAACCTCTTTCTTTCCATGGCCAACCGCATCTCTACCAGATTGAAACATCTGCCTCAAACAGAAAACTCTGGCGGGTGGGGAAGGTGACAAGATGTTGGAAGACAAGGCTATATGGGCCACTTAGCCTACTCCATAGCCTTTAGCTAGATACATAGTGTAGGAAGTTACCCTCTCCTAGAAGAATGAAATATTCGAGGAAATATTAAAGATGCAGAATAATATAGTTCCATGGATAGAAATGGAGAAACATGTTTTTTAGGCACGAAGTAGACTCACTCTTAATAGCCCTCACCCTCCTCAATAGCCCACAGCAGATGTCAGCACTTAAGACAGTGTTTCTCAACCGTGGTAGCAGCGCTGGCTGGGGGATTCCGGGAGTTGAAGTCCACCCATCTTCAAGCTTCCAAGGTTGAGAAACATTGACTTAAAAGATAAAGAGATAGCTAGGTCTATTCATAAGCAAATGCCCTCACCCAAGATTCAACAAAGACAGGATTAGCCCTCTTCTGTTTTCTATAATAGCACCAACTAATTTTAACATTTTAATTTTTATTTAGTGTTTTATGTTTTGATGTTTTATTGTACACTGTCCAGAATCCCTCTTTGAGGAGATGGACAGTTCAGAAATGTGAAATATACATACGGTACATACATACATACATACATACATACATACATACATACATACATTTGTGGCTGCTCCACAGACTGATGGTTTCCTACATCTATTATGGCCATGCACCCATTTAAATTAAGAAAAGAGAAAATGAGCAAGGCAAAACAGAAACAAAAAATGCCCAAGAGGCTTATTGAAAAAGTAGCATCTGCAGTCACAGATGCTGCCATGGAAAAAGCCCAACACCAACTAAGATGATGAGAGGATACATGGAAGGGCTCATTAAGGTTTATCTTTTAATGAATGAGATATATTCAACATTATGAAAAGTAATGTCCTAGGCTGCTCCAGTAATTGGCATGGGGCATTGCTGTTGCTGCCTTCTCTTCTTTTAAAAAATCCTCACTTTATTTGCAGAGATACTCACAAGTGGGCACATCAGCATAAAACAAATGATACTTCCAGGGAGGAGAGCATTTACATTTCCACAATATCCTTAACTAATGATACATAGGGAATATCGAAGAAATTAAATCATTGCCAAAACTAGCTTCCTTCAGTGCAGGAGGATGCCCAGATTTCCCATAAGCCTACAAAGTGCCAGGGGTGGGCTTCAAAAATTTTAACAAAGGATTGCTGGGTGGGCGTGGCCATGGTGGGCATGGCCTAGTCGGCCTCCTGCACCACGGTGGGGGATGGGGGTGGGGGTTTTCCCTCCCCGGGCTCCAGAGTCTTTCCTCGAGCCTCCAGGAGGGTGAAAATGGTCTCCCCAGGTTCCGAAGGCTGTCTGGAGGCTGGAAATGACTTTCCCAAACTTCCAGTAGGCCTGTTTTTCACCCTCCCTGAGCCTCTGCACGCACCCTGCACTTACCTGCATCCAAAACGGGCTGTGTAGAGACTCCTGGGAGGGGCAGGGTGGGGTGGGCGGGGCCAGCCAGGAGTGGGATTTCCAAACTGCACAGAATCTTAGCTAGAAGTTCTCCCAAACCCCTTTGAACCCCCAGCAGCCCACCCACCCCTGCAGGGTGCTCAAATTGAACCAAATTATGCCCAGAAATGATCTAATGACTCTGACCCTTCATCAGTCTTCGGAAAAGCCAAGTTCATCAGAGTTAAGAAATCTTTCACTCTTCAAATATTCAGATCAAAGTTCAGGGTCAAAGTCAAATCTCTAAAAGTTCTGATTAGGTAACCACAAACTCAAACAAGTCCAATATTGGCTACAGCACATTGAAAGGAACTGGATTTTCTTGGGCACAAAGGAATAGCCATGCTTTCAGCCTCAAGTTTTATCAACGAAGTGACCAGATTCCAGGCTCTGTTCCCCTGTTGCCTAGGAAAGGGGCACTTGCTGAGGATTTAATCTTGGAGCGCACACTGCATAAAGAAAGAAGCTGGGTTTCTTCCCAGCACAATGCAACTGAGCAGCACATCAAAGCAAACAAAGCCATGGCATTGCCCCAAACTCATCCCTGTTTGTTTTCCTTCATTCAACTGGGAAGAAAGTTCAGTGCAGCTCTTCCATACCCACTCCTGGACAGTTGGCAGGCATTGTGTAGGGAGGAGGTGCTCCGTCCAGGTAGCAGCTAAAAATGAAGAACTGGAGGGAAGGATTTCTCTGATCTATTGTCCACGCTGCTTGGAATCTAACATCTTCATGTTTGTGAAGAAGAATGGATAATGAGGTGAAGAGGTGACTCTTCCTTAAATCAAATAGTTAGAAAATAGCACATGCTAACAGTCCAAGACTCTGCTTCTTAAATTCTTTCTTCTTGGCTTTAATAACCAAGAAATCTTTCTGATAAGGTATTTATTAAAATGGTACAATTTAGTGCTAAGAAAGTGGTGCACAATTATCTCATATGTCCTTTCCACAAGGTGAGTACCAGGTCATAAGTTTTATTTTCCTTTGGAATGACTGCTTGTAGTTTGACTTTACATTATTTCAGCAATTTAGATTCAAGACTTGTCCATAATCCGCACTATTAGTATTTCCAAGCACCTCTGTAGCAAAAAGAACTGATATATGCCTTGAAAAATCAATATTAGAACCTTAAGCTTAACCATTTGGGTGGAAGCCCCAAATAATTTAATGGCATTTACTCCATTCTCAGTAATCAAGTACTTGATTGAGGAGCATGTCAGAAATAAGCAACCTGTGACTCTCTCAGTCCCATTAGTCCTAGTCAACATAGTGAGGGGCAAAAGTGAGCTGCTGGTCATTACCTATGAAATTAGTTGCATTACACTATATCCCATTAGCATGGCAATGTCCAATATCAAAGTGTTTTCCACTTAAAATCCACACCAATATGTAAGACATAAAGAAGAGAGTATTTGTAGCTCAGTGTTGAACTGTGAAATCCTTGGTGCTGAGCACAATTATTTGCTTTCAGAAGTATCATTCCCCATCTAGCTAATATCATCAATGCCTGGGAAGTGGGAAAGTTCTAAACTATAATATCAGCTACATTTTCAGGAGCCCATAAGAACAAAAGAAAATTCTGTTTTTTGTTTTTTTTATTGAGAAGTTTTACAAAAGAAAATTCTGTTTTAACAGGTCATCTTAGTGAACATTTTTACCTTACAGTGGCCAACCAATACTTGCAGGCAAGAGATGGACACTATCTCTATCAGACAGATGTCCCCTTGACTGGTAATTGAGAAGACAACAATCCCAATATTCAAATATTGGAGCCTTCAAGAAAGGTAGCCCTTCATAAACCTGTACCCTTATAAATGTTAGTTCCCTTTTTTAAAGGTATCAGATTTACAGTACTAGGCATTACCATTATTTTTGTGAACAATGTGGATTGTATGGAATAATGTGAATTCCACACACTAACTACATGCTGTGTGAAAAAGTATTTCCTTTTGTCTGTTTTAAGTCTCTTTTCTATCAGTTTCATTGGATAATCATTGGTCCTAGTGTTTTAAAGAGGGAGAAAAATATTTCTCTGCTTAATTTATCCATGCCATGACTGATTTTATACACTTTGATCATACCCACCCCCTTCACTTTTTTTCCAAGCTAAAGTGTCCCAAAGGTTGTAGCCTTTTCCCACAGAGAAGGTGTTTGACCCCACTAATCATTTTGGTTGCCCATCTCAATTATTACATCATTCTTCAAGTGTAGGTACCCTACTCTAGATGCAGATTCTACATGCTGATGTGCCATAGATAGATATGTATAAAGACATTACAATACTGCCATGTTTATTTTCAGTCCCTTTCCTAATGATCCCTATCATCAAATTTGCCTTTTTCACAGCTGCCACACAAGCAGCTCATGCCCTATCAGTGTGTATGTGAAGTTGAAATCATCTGACACTTATTTAAAGTGAATTGCATCAGCCTTTTGGTTGACCCTTCACCCAGTTTAAAGAGATTCTGGAGCTCCTCACTATCACTTTTGGTTTTTAGACTCTGAATAATTTAGTAGCATTTGCAGACTTGGCCGGTTCATTGTCTGCCTCCAAGTCAAAGTCATTTGGGGGGAAATATGGAAGCGCTGATCAATTTTTCTCAAATTCTATTTCTTATTAGTTCACTCAGAAAAAAATGTCTGTTAACTTCTGTTAGGATATGGTTTGGGCCTAACAAGTTGTCCAGGCAATATATGTGTTCTGTGACTTTAATATGAATATGTATTGTATGGCTTTAAAGTTTTCCTGCTGATTCATTGTAATGCTGAGTCATGCTGTAATTAGTTGTGAACGTATTTAAGAAAGGTACTGTAATGTATTCAGTTGATGATAAGCTACCATTGTGTGAGGAGTGCTATCCATTGTGCTATCATCGTTGGATGGATTTGCTACCATCGTGGTTTGTGAACCAGAGTGAGCTTGTTATTCTAACCAACTACTGTTTGTGTGGTAAGAAGATCTTTGTATCACTGGACTGATTTAACTGGCAAAGACTTGGAATTTGTTTAAAGACTATGAGATTGTTTTTCCACTATAAAGTAAACTTTTGATAAACCAGTTTGCACATCTCTTATTCATTGCTCTCAGCAACGTTTCTCTGTGCTCTACACTCTGCTGGTTGGTAACACAACAACAATATCCTTAACAACTTCTACTCTTTGCTTTTTTTAAACCTCCCAGCAATCCATTAAAGCAGAGGTGTCAAACTGGTGGCCCGCGGGCCAGATGCGTGACATGCAGGCCACACTCACCGTGGCTCTGCAAAGGCAAAAAAAAAAAAAAAAATCACAATATGTCACATGACGCGATAGAGTTTGACACCCATGCATTAAAGGATAGGTCCTCTTATCTCATGGCCAACAAGCTTATTCAAAAGCCTTTCATGAAGAACTTTGTCAAAAGCTTTTTGAAAATCCAAAAATACAATTGTTGATGGAATCACTTTATCCATGTGCCTATTAAGACTCTAAAAAACTTTAAAAGATTGGTGCATCAGGATTTATCTTAGTGGAATCCATGTCTAATGCAGAAGAGTAATAGTGATAGCCTGGTAGTTAAAAACACCATCATCTATTGCCATTGCTCCTTTTATTGGAGGCCAACAGCTGCAATTGCTCTGTCTGCCCTCTGCTGTCTTAAGTGTGCCATTGCTTGCCCAAATCAACTGGAAGTGTCCAAACTGACCGACTAAGCAAAGGCGAGTAAGATAGAAACAGGAAGTATCAACTGCATGTTCTCACAGCTGCAAGAAATATGCCCATTTATCTCTTTTTTTGGAGGGCAAGCAAGTAAAATGTTCCACCAGACCCAGTCCAATCCAGAAAAGAGTCTGTCCAGTTTCAAAAGAAGGGGTGCAAGTAGCATCCAGATATCTTGCCACAAAAAAAGTCCTACTCTTGTGGTGTTTCCATTCCACTGCTGAATGTCAGTAACAGAAAGGAATCAAAGTTAGCTATTTTGCTGTGATGTTTAATTCACCCACCTATTTAAAAGTGTAGGCTGATAGCTGTAATTTGTTTCTTAAACTGCTTTCAATTACTTAGGCATGTAGGGCAGTGTGAACCAAATTAGCCCTTGGTATTCTGAAAACCAGTATAAGGCTTATTTAATGTATTTCAGAGCTAACTGCGACCCTGCAACAACCTTACAATTTTGCATTCCACAACTCAACAATTCACCCTAAGTGACTCATTAGTTTTCATGAGTAAATTACATGTGATTAACGTTCTGTGAATTTTGTTTATGGACGGGTTGAAGAAAGTGGCTTGGGGCAAATTGATACTTCTTTCCCGGCTTTCCCCAATATGCTATGCCCATGGCACCATGCCAAACCTCTACATCTGTACGGCTCCCCTACAGAGATCTGCATTTTTCAGAGAAATATGGTATCTGTGGTTGCATTATTAAAGCACTTGTGTCACCATGGAACGACCTAGCATATAAGGTTACAGCTCAGTGGATAAGTTAATAGTTATATTGTAGTGTTTTATTAGGTAGAATGCTTAACCTTTATGCTTAGCCCCTAAAGCAGATCTGGGCATTTTAAAGTCCTGGTCCACATCCAGCCCTTTGGTGTCCCTGTCCAGTCTGTGTGAGGTCAAGTGGAAATTAGAAATCAAATGTAAATAAGCACACCTTAGTGGGCAGGAAAAAGGGACGCAGTGGCTCAGTGGCTTAGACACTGAGCTTGTCGATTGAAAGGTCGGCAGTTCAGCAGTTCGAATCCCGAATGCCACATAATGGGATCAGCTCCCGTTACTTGTCCCAGCTTCTGCCAACCTAGCAGTTCGAAAGGATGTAAAAAATGCAAGTAGAAAAATAGGGACCACCTTTGGTGGGAAGGTAACAGTGTTCCGTGTGCCTTTGGCATTTAGTCATGCCGGCCACATGACCATGGAGATGTCTTCGGATAGTGCTGGCTCTTCGGCTTTCAAACGGAGATGAGCACCACCCCCTAGAGTCAGGAATGACTAGCACATATATGCGAGGGGAACCTTTACCTTAGGGGGCAGGAGAAGAAGCTGAGTCAGCTCCTTCAGTCCACTGGTAGCCATGGCAGGTCAAGGAGAGACTTGCACCTGTGCAGCTCTTGTCCCTTGGCTGGAACAGTGTGAGGAGCTCATGTGATGGGTTACGTTACATTGGTTCGGTCCTCCACAACAGTCTCCATTTCTCATATTGGCCCCTTGAGGAAATGAATTGCCCACCTCTGTCCTAAAGCAAGAATTGGTGCCTTATGCCCTACAGGTGTTTTAAAATACAAACTCCTGGGGTTTCTTGCCACTGGCCAATTGAAAATTGGGACTATGAGAGTCCAAAACATCTGGAAAGGTCAAGTAGTCTGTTTCAGCAGAATACTTAAGTTCAATTCATCCGATTCCCGTTGAGAGGTATCATGTGATACCGCTTCCATCGTATAGGAAGCATATACATTTTAAAATATACACTGGAATTTGTATCCTTATAATAACAAGCAAAATTCCAAGACCTTACCTGCTTTTTTCTCCTTCCTGTTCTAGCACCTTCTACTCCTACTCCCAGATGGAATCAGGAATTAACCATGCAAGGTGCTGTAGCTAGAAAAGTCAATTGCTGGAATTCAGGAGCTGGCAGGGAAGAAACAGGTCAGGTTCTGTTTCTTTAGAGGCAATTTGAGTAGATAAGATTTCTTGACTTGGGTTTACTGGTACACAACCTGAGACCCCAGCTGAAGGTTGATGTGGCAGAAATGCATGGGAATAATAATATTAACTGTTGATTCATTTAATTTAAATTAAGCTAATTCAATTAAAGTTAATTTAATTTAATTAACAAATATAACATATGTTAGAGAGACTGTGAGTTCTAGTCCTGCCTTAGCCATAAAGCCTGCTTGGGCCAGTCGCACTCTCTTAGCCCTACGAAGCAAGCAATGGAAAACCAATTTTGAAATCCTGCCAAGAAAACCACAGAGGCTTGTCCAGACAGATGCCAGAAGTCAATAGTGACTTGAAGATATAAAAAAAATAATTAAATCAAGTTAATTTATGCCTAGGTTATAGTTACTTATTGGAGTAAGGCAGTGGTGGGATTCAAATAATTTAAGAACCGGTTCTCTGCCTTAATGACAGGCTGGGTGGGCATGGCCATGGTGGGTGAGGCCATGGTGGATGTGGTCAGGGGATGTGAAAGGCAGCACTCGGCCTCCTGCACTCCCCTGAAAGCAAAAACAGGCTGTGGGCAGACTTCTGGAGGGGGAGGTGTGGGGAGGGGCGGGGCCAGCCAGCCAGCAATTTAACAACTGGTTCACCCAAAATAGTGCGAACCGGTTGAATCCCACCACTGGAGTAAGGTACCCAAACATATCACCAAAGGCAAAAGAGAGCTGCAAGTTTCTGGTTTAAATCCTTCTTGAATTAGGGAATTTATACATGAACAGAATTGCCTTTTGCTCACACCAGGGATAAGTGCTAGAAATGTGCTTGGCATGTATTGCAAAGCTGACCTCATCTGATCTTGGATGGGAAACCAGCAGGAATTCCTGAAGGCACAGGTTAACTATAGAAATCAAGAAACAAAATCCCAGTAGAAAACAATCTCCATATTGTTCCCAAGAAAGCTACTTGAACCCAAAGCTGAGCTCAAGGGAATCTTTACATGTAACTAAAACAACTCTTGAGAATCAGAGAATTGGAATGAACTGGAATGGGTCATTTCTCACCAGAGG
Organism: Arizona elegans; assembly: GCA_022577455.1. Taxonomy (NCBI): domain Eukaryota; kingdom Metazoa; phylum Chordata; class Lepidosauria; order Squamata; family Colubridae; genus Arizona; species Arizona elegans. The sequence continues at coordinate 237,972,410 of JAKOOJ010000001.1, read as the reverse complement.
AATATCAGATCTTCTCCTGCAGGCAAGAAAAACATCCAGAAAAATATAACAGCCATCATTATTAACAAAGCACTGTCCAAATTAGTGCTTAGATACAATCCTGCTTTCGTACACAGGTAGTCCTTGATTTATGACAATTGGGATCAGAATTTCCATGGCTTAAGCAAGGCAGTTGTTAAGTGAAATGCACTAAATTTCACCACCTTTTTTCCACAATTAAGTTAATCACTGCAGTTGTTAAGTGAATCATGTGGCCATTAAGCGAATCCCACTTCCCTTATTGAATTTACTTGTCGGAAGCCAGCTGGGAAGGTCACCAATGGCAATCACATTACACCAGGATGCTGCTGAACTCCCTGTTTTTAAACACTACCAAAATCTGTATCTTGCCACTGTTTGAAGGTTGTTGGCTTTGCACGTTCTTTTCAGGCTCAAAGATAGTTTTGTTTGAGGATAAATACATGTCGGTTGCTAATTTATGATGGTTTATTTATATTTATGACACTGCAACCATATATTTAGGATGGTTGCAGTGTCCTGGGATCAAGTGATCACATTTTGCAACCTTCTGACAAGCAAAATCAATGGGGAAACCAGATTCACTTAACAGCCATGTTACTAATTTAATAACTGCAGTGATTCACTTAACAACTGTGGCAATAAAGGTGATAAAATGGGACCAAACTCACTTAACAAATGTCTTGCTTAGCAACAGAAATTTTGGGCTGGCTCTCGGCTGCAAGTCAAGAACTCCCTGTTTTTAAACACTACCAAAATCTGTATCTTGCCACTGTTTGAAGGTTGTTGGCTTTGCACGTTCTTTTCAGGCTCAAAGATAGTTTTGTTTAAGGATAAATTTATCTATCCTAACATATTATATTCCGCTTTCCTTTAATCATGTAACACGGCAATAGGCTCACAAGAGCAAATGGTTGTTTTATAAGTCTCTTCATGTTGATTAATTTGTAATTTTCAACTGAGAAGAAAAGTTCATTCAACCCTCCTTCAAAAAAATTGAAACTATATGACCCCCTATTCAATCTGATTCGATTGAACAAAGGTCCGGAATAAAGCGAAACATCAGATGCCACAGAGAACAAAACATCTAATCAACTGCTACTTGCATTTCTAGCCAGATCTATCTTAAGTTCACTTCATTGTTGTGAATACATCTGATAATTTCTCTGATGTATCTAATGAATGCCCTGTCTTGCTGGTGTTGGGGGTGGGGGGTGGGATGGTATATCTATTGCACAAAAGCATGACTCTTTCAGGAAACTTTTCCCTAAAGATCCCTGCAATATGCCCATCTTAAATTCACCTTTGCATCTAGCAGGCTTTCCCATCTTTGCCATTTAGAATATAAAATAGATTATATAGAAATATCAGCTTTCCTGAACAGGTTAAACACTCTTTTTTGAGAGCTAGAGCAGTGTCTATGTAGAGATAGAATGGGAGGGCAAGAATGCCTAAACAAAAGGATTTTTAAAAACCCCCAAAAAATCCAGTACCCCAAAGGACAGAAATGACAAAGGGAATGGGAGTCTTTTCACTTTATAGTAGGAAAATGGGTAGCAGTGTTATTTAACAAAACAGAGCATGTTGGTTGGTTAAAATTGGTTTTGAACAGCAACCCAACCCAACCCCCATCACCCTACCCCAGTGTGTGTGTGTATGTGTGTGTGTGTGTGTGTTGGTGTGTGTGTGTTGGTGTGTGTGTGTTGGTGTGAGCCTGCACATATCTGCCCATTGGAATGCAGATCACAATTCCAAAGCCATTGTTCTGGCCCCCAAAGAGAGGGGGAAAACTCATTCATGAAAGCTGCAGCAGATGGCTGCATGGCAGACAGGGAGCAGCATGAAGTAGGGCCACCAGCTGTCAGCAACCACACGGGCAACATTCAGTCACAGCTGCACTTTTACTGTTCCTTTCAATCTCCCCACATTCCTGACAGAGCCACTTAGCAGGGGATCCCCCTTGCATTTAATGGACAATTTTTAGAGATGGACCATTCGGTTAAGCCATTCCGCGAAACCCACCTCCATGTTTAATAGAAAGGAAGAACTGGCGTGCCTGTGGGTGGGAATATTAATCCCAGAGGCAACATAATTGCTCAATATTTCTCCCCATCCAGCTTGTCTAGACCGAATCTTTACATGATATGTGGGATAAGGAGCCTCTACAACTCAAAGAGAAGGTCCTGCGTGCTTTCTCTGAAGTGTCAGCAACATGGATCAAGTTTACTCACACGTGAACATGGCACTATTAAGTCCTGTGGAGTCGTTTACAAAGGCAGAGGGTTCATGGGGCCTCCGAATGAAATGCAACAGATTTAGAGGAATTGCAAAGGTATACAATAGCTCTGTGACAGACTGGGGAAACTCTCAATAATTTGATTGTTCTGCTCTTCTGTTTCAAAATATAACCATCTGTCCCAGAACTCTTCTATCCACATTGTTTTAAGGAATAGAATGGCCACCTGTTGGCATAGGAGTTGGCATCTTTTCTGAGTGGTGGATGCTACTGTGTGACTTCGTGCTGTGGTATCAGTGCAAAAAGATAGGATAAAAGTTAAACAGCTGGAATTTATTTATAATTTATTCTTGCAATCTGTAGGGCCACACAACACTGGCCATTCAACTTTATCAGCTAATATGTTTAAAAAAAGTACCCCCATTTTTTTTAAAACAAAATAAAACAATACATTACCTTTTAATCCAAACAAGAACTTCCCTGAAGTTGGAGAAGTCTTAAACAATTGCTGAAATGTCAGCAATCCTGAAATCTTGCAAGATACTATGTGAAGTTTTATGAGCTCTGGTGATCTCTTTCAGCCTTTAAATACATATTTTAAGGTACTTCTGAAGTGCCATGGGTACAAATTAAGGAAGCTGTGTTGCCCTAACACAGTAGGGGTGGGTTCTACTTACCTTTACTACCGGTTCACATTGCGCCAGTGTGTGCGTGCTCGCTTTGCTCGTGCCCGTACACATTCTTCTGAGCATGTGCAGATCAACTATGATGACGTCTGGGTCAGTGGGCAGAGCCTCCCACCAGTTTTACTGCTGGTTCTTGTGAACCGGTCCGAACCGGGGGCAACCCACCACTGCTAATGACCCCGCAATATATTTCTCTTATTTTACATTACATATGTTGATGGATATGTTTGGGTAGCAACAACCTGGGGAAAGGCTAATAAAAGAGCTGAAAGAATTAGACCAAACTGCTAGAAACACAAAGATACAGATGAACACATCATAATTTTAAAAGCACAATAACAAGTCAGTTCAAAGCCACTGACATTTATTAAAGCAAGAAAGAATTTTATAACACTTAGTCTAACCAATATATTTCTTATGGTATAATCAGAATTAAGTAGTAGTACACTTACTGTTGCCTATTTCCTGGACCATAGCCTACTTCTCTTGGGGGTTAACTAACTGAGAAAGAAGTATCTGAGCAGCTGTTTTGGGTGGTGAGGAGGGAAAAGAGAAAAGAAGTGAATGTATCTTATATATAGTGACCATTAACAAAACAGTTGTTAAGGCATGACAAAAGCACTCCTTTATTTGCTCATGAACAAGTGCTACTGTTCCAGATTCTAAAAGTTTTCTACCATAGAAAAGATAAGACTGAGCTAGGCTTAATTTATGGATCAAAAATTAAGTTGTAATGATGAAATAAGTCAATTTCTTCTCTAGTGTTAATCTTTTTCTGTCTGTTTTTTTCTTTAGGTCATATAGGTTTTTGTTTGTTCTTTCACCATTTTGTGTATCTGGTTTATTGTGCTTGTGTGTGTGTTTTTTCTTTAAAGTATATTGATTTTTTGGTTACATAACCATTTAGCTTTCATACATTACTACAAAGTAATGAGCAACCCTGTTCAATCATAGGTTAATTGTTTTTATTGAAAGTGACAAAAACAACCTTGATTTGATCAGATGGTCAACATCAGTATGATTATCATTATGCAACTGTTAGAAATGTTAACTGTCTGAATGACTTCTAGCTCAGCTGTTTGATGTTAAAAGCTTATGCAGTAATAAATGTGCTAGTGTCACAGATTCTTAATTGGTTTTGCTACATGGCTGTCTGTCCCTGTTGAACTTTACAATAAATACAAACTTTAGTGTTCTGAGTATTCTTTCTTCAGGATTTTCTCATACTTTCTTTCTTCCACATTGTACTGTTTGCTTCCATTCGATCACACAAACCTTGTTACTAAATTGTGTCCTTGTTATAGGAAGATCCACGAATTCCTTGGACTGGAGAACATACTTCAGGCTATCCTTTCTAAGCTATCTATTATAGTTGATTACAAGAATGTTCTCAAATATTCAGTTCATTTTAAAAAAATATTCAATATCCCGATGGCACATTATCAGTATCAACTTTTGTACCTTACATTTTTATACTTCGAGTTCCCAACAAGCAAAAGTAAATGTTCAGAGACAGAAATTGGAAATAATTGTTCATAGCTATCTCATAGCCTATGCAGGAGTAGCATTTCAATGGGTAAGGGTTTTTTAGGTTTTTTGAGGTTAGTAACAAGAACATATCCTATGTGTTCATGTTTGCAGGATTGCGTTACTGTAAATCTATAATAAAAGTAGTATTAGCATGAATGACTTTGGTTTCCTAGGCTGGTTTATCTCAAAAGATCGACAATCCTCTCTACCCCTGATGTGTAAGAGAAATAATGACCACACACCTGATGTTGCTTTTCTGCCAAATTAAAAATAAAAAAGAGAACAAAATTAAACTAATGAAATAGTACCACTTATTGATCCTGTAGCATTCAGTAATGTAGCTCACGAAGTCAGCCTTCCCCATTCTTGGGAAATAAACCCATCTCACAAGAAATAAGATAAAATCAAATTTTGTTTTAAGAAAAAATAAATAAATATTTACTTAAAACTTTTTTAAATAGTCATGTGCAAAACAAGCAGTGGCAAAGAAGGATATAGTGCTATTCAAATCACATATGGTGATTTAAAAGGATTTCCCAATGAAAAATAAAAAGGTTTTAGAAACTGCAAAGTGATATTGGTTTGCTTCTAACTTTGAGGCAACTCTGATGTAAGAAGGTGTTAATTTGCATAATCACAAGATCTGAACTTGTACTGAGAAAATAAATACCAGAGGGGGGAAAAAAGTTCAGACTTAGGCATACACAATAAAAATAGTTTCAAGCAATATTTCCAGCCAAATGTTCTGTCTATATTTTTAGAAATAATGTTTCCTGAAATAGTTTCCCTCTATCTCAATTTATCTCAATTTTCTCTCCTGATCTTAATTATTTCCTTACTTTCTGGCCAGATCCTTGCGGATTTCTGTCAGTGAATTCTGAGGCTATTGGAGAGACGGAATGAACATCCATTTCTCATCTCTGGTTCCCAGCTTCTGAATTTTGTTTTTAAAAAGACAAAACCATTTTCATTCCAGTAGAAAGGGAGAGGTTTGGAGATAATTTTCCTGCCTACATGATCCCAAATTGTGCCTCAGTGGGCTTTGAATAGAGATTGAAACTCAGATGAGCCTGGCTGTCAGGGAATGTAGCTTGGGGGCTTGCTAGCTCATTCATGACAGTTATGTAATTTCCTTGCTGGGAGAAGGACAAGGTTGCCTGATGGATCATGTTACGACAATCCAGCAGCCTTTGCTTCTACCACAGTAGTGATAATGATATATTCTACTAATAATGTCACTCAAGACTTCTTTTTTTCATTAATAACACCAATTAAGCAAACATATCAGCATATTTTATTATAGGACTTATTTTACATATGATTTCTTATTTTAGATTTTCTTGAAATTTCTTTTTATATTTCATGGTTCTAAAGATGAGATGGCCTTCTATTCAGAGGTGGGTTTCACATAATTTTACCGCCGGTTCGCTGTGCACCAAAAATGCGAGAGCATGCATGCACGAGGCCTTCTGCGCATGTGCTTTGCTCGGCCGTGTGGCTTGCATGCATGCACACAACTTAGAAAATGTGGCTAAATAGGATGGCATAGCGTCATGGTGGGGTGGGTTCGGGCGGTCACCCGGCGGTCACCACTATCAGTTCGTCCAAATGGGTCCGAACCAGCTGAATACTGTTGGTATTGCTGAATATAGATGCAGATTACATTGATGAGCAGTGGTACACAATCTTTTTTTTTTTTTTACTTTTAAAAGCATTTTTTAAAAGAAGCGGCAAGGGGGCGACCAGGCGATTGGGTAGGCATGGGCAGGGGTGTTTGCTACTGATTCTCCAAATCACCCGCCGCCATCGCTAACAGATCGGTTGATCCGGTCTGAATCGGGAGCATTTCACCCCTGGTTAAGCGTCTCTGAAGTGGTTCGGGAATAACGAGAGGCACAAGCAAGCAAGTGACAACAGCTCTTTAATATACAGTGAGACTTCAGCAAAAACTCAGGGGCTCCAGTCCTCCTTATATACAATCCAGGAGGGACTGTCAGCCAATCAGAAACGTAGGAAGGTTTGAAACTCCCGCTTAAAAGTATCAATACATAACACCCCTCCCTTCCCAGAAGGCACTAATACTCAAAAATTAACATATGTACAGACAAAATCTTGCAGGTGCTTAGGACGAATTCTCGCCCTAGTTGACCTGCGCAGTTCAGAGTCTGGTGGGGCGTCGAGCTGGTCGGAGGGACTCTTTGTCTCTCCCGGCTCCGCCAATGGAACCTCCTGGATTTTGTCCGGGGCGTGGTTATCCCCGGCTGGGAGTGGCGACTCGCTGGGGCGGCGCTGGAACCAGGGCTTGTCAGCTAAGTATTCTCGCGACCCCAGGCTTGAGTTAGCTGTTTTGGAGAAGTGGTCAGAGTTAGGCTCGGAGATGTCTAAGTTAATGTTCGCCTCGCCAACCACCCTTTTCCTAAGTTGGTCTATGTGGCGCTTCCAGAGTCTATCTACCCCAACGTCCACCGTGTACGATTTTGGGCCTGTTATTTCCACTATGGTTCCGGCAACCCATAGGGGACCGCTGGCATAATTGCGAGTGAACACCAGGGACCCGACCTGAAACTGCCTTAAACCACAGGTCTCTCCCTTAAAGTTTTCGTGCGAGTAGTTAGGGTGAAGCCTGTCTAACACGCACCGGAGCTTCCTCCCCATGAGGAGCTCTGCTGGGCTTCTCCCTGTTGCTGTGCATGGTGATGCATGCTGTACTGCTAGGAATTGATCTATCCTGGCCTGCCAGTCCCCATTGTCTAATCTGGACAGTGCTTCCTTAGCTGTCCTGACAAAACGTTCAGCCAATCCGTTGGAAGCCGGGTGAAATGGAGCTGATAGGGCATGGCGGATTCCCAGGCCGGCCAAGTAACCTTCAAAGAGGGTTGCTGTAAATTGAGGGCCGTTGTCCGATACCAAGTTATCCGGCAGGCTGTGGGTGGCAAATAACTTCCTTAGGACCTTGATAACGGCCTCGGCCGTTGTAGATGGCATTAATATGATTTCGAGCCATTTTGAGTAGGCATCCACAACTATTAAAAACGTTTGGCCATGGAACGGGCCAGCAAAATCAATGTGGATCCTCCCCCATGGGCCTTTTGGTTTCTCCCACTCTCGGATGGGCGCTACTGGGGGATCGGGGCGAGACTCCTGGCAGGGTCTGCACTTCCCCACCCACTCGGAAATGACCTGGTCCATGTTGGGCCACCAGACATAGCTGCGGGCTAAACACTTCATCCTAACAATGCCCGGGTGCCCTTCGTGCAGCAACTCCAAAACCCTATCCCGTAGTTTCGTTGGAATTACCACTCTGTCACCCCATAGCAAGCACCCCCCTTGCATGAACAGTTCGTTTCGTTTGTTGGCAAATCCTTGGTACTCCTCTCCGACCACCTTGTCCGGCCACCCTTTCAGAACCCAACCCATAACAGTCCGGATAACTGGGTCTCTATTTGAGGCTTTCGCCACCTCGCCGGAGGAGATGGGGCCCAAAGTTAACGTGTCCAACAAAAGGACGGAGGCTTCCGGCGTTGGGTTGTCCAGCAGGTCGGGAAGGGGGCAACGGCTAAGGGCATCCGCATGACCCAGGGTCCGCCCAGGTCGATGGACGAGCTGATACGAGTAGGCCGACAAAAAAATCGCCCATCTAGTCAAACGAGGGGAGAGGGCAGCGGGGGTTGGCCTGTCGCCTGCTAGCAGTCCTAGCAACGGTCTATGGTCAGTCACAAGTTCGAATTTTCGGCCATAGAGGTATTCGTGGAACTTCTTAACCCCCGCAATCGCAGCCAGAGCCTCTCTGTCCAACTGGCTATAGTTTCGTTCTGTGCTGGACAGGGTACGGGAATAGAAGGCAATGGGCGCCTCTAGGCCGTTCGGGAGTCTATGGCCTAGGACGGCACCAACTCCTACGGGGGAGGTGTCACAGACTAAGACGAGCGGCAGCTCTGCATTGTACTGTATCAGGAAGCTGTCCTCAGATAGGAGTCTTTTCACTGCCTCAAAAGCGGCTGCTTGCGGTTTCCCCCAGACCCATGGTACGTTCTTTCCCAAAAGCTTGTGAAGGGGATCTGCAACCGTGGCTTTATCTTTTAGGAACATAGAGTAAAAATTGAGCAGTCCAAGGAAGGCTTGGAGCTCTGCTTTGGATTTGGGGCTGGTGCGCTCTTAATAGCTCTCACCTTGCTCTCGGTAGGGTGGATGCCTGTGCCGTCCACCCTGTACCCCAAAAATTCCACAGAGGGAACAGCTATCCTACACTTGTTCCTTTTGAGTCTTAGTCCCGCTTCTCTGAACCTAGACAGGACGTTCCGTACCCTGTCCCCCAGCTGGTGTTCGTCCTGAGCGCTGACTAAGACGTCATCGAAATAGGGCACCACTCCCGGGAGTCCTTGCAACAGGTGCTCCATGGTGCTTTGAAATAAGCCGGGTGCGACGCTCACCCCAAACTGGAGCCTGGTGCATTTAAATGCACCCCTATGAGTTACGATCGTTTGTGCCTCTGCCGTGGCGTCGTCGACTGGTAACTGTTGGTAGGCTTGGGCCAGGTCTAATTTGGCAAAAAATTTTCCGGGCCCCAGGGAGTGTAGTAGATGGTGCACGATCGGCACCGGATAGGCGCTCGGCTGCAAAGCCTTGTTGATCGTGCACTTGTAGTCGGCGCAAATTCTTATTGAGCCGTCGGATTTAACTGGGGTCACTATGGGGGTCTCCCACTTAGCATGGTCAACGGGAACCAACACCCCTTGCTTAATCAGCTCGTCTAATTCCGCATCGATCTTCGGTTTCAATGCGAACGGCACTCGTCTGGCCTTCAGTCTTACTTGGGCTACGTTGGGGTCTAAGTTTAGTGAAATAGGGGTCCCCACATACTTGCCCAACGTGTCCCCGAAGACGTCCTGGAACTCGGACAGGAGGCTGTCTTTCAGGGTTGATCTGGACATCAGGTGGACGCCGGTGAAGCCCATGCCAAGGGCTCGGAACCACCCCATGCCCAGGAGGCTAGGAAGCTGCTTCGTGATGATGGTCAGCGGCAGGTCTCTTTCGTAGTCTCCGTAGGTGACCCGGAACGTGCCCACGCCTTCGAGGGGGACTCGGTTCCCCTGGTAGTCTAGGATGCGTAGTCTCTGTTTGGAGAGTTGATCCTTCCGGAACGACGGCAGGAGGGTCTTTAGGGTCGCCCACGACATTATGGAGAGAGCTGATCCGGTGTCGATCTCCATCGAGCACAGCCTTCCGTTGATCTCGACCACCGTGCTGACTTTGTCTTCGATCGCCGTGCTGGCCTGGTCGATGTGTATGCTGCGGCCCTCTCGCGGTTCAAATTCGCGCCATTTTTTCGCGCCGCCTTCTCTCGTTGGCTGCTTCTGGCGCGCTGATTCCGGTTGGCTGCGGCGCTCACGTGGTTTGTGTCTTCTGGGCAGAATGGCTCTACAGACTCGCGCCAAGTGCCCTTTTTTCTCGCAGCGCCTGCAAATAGCCTCTCTGTATTTGCAGGACAGTCTATCATGGTGCCCGCCACAGCTGGGACAGCTTCGCCGGGGGCTGCCAGTGTCTTTTCTCTGGTGCTCCGTTCGGAAGACGTCCTCATCCGACTCGGACTCTGAGCTGGATCCGGCGTCTTCTCTGTGCACCGGGGCAGACTTGGGGCTGTCTTTGCTGGTCAGCGGACGCTGCAGCGTTTCAGCGGCCTTTGTGGAGGCTTCATGAGCCCTAGCCTCGTCTAGGGCTCCAGCAAGCGTCAAATCAGGCTTGGCGAGCAGACGCCGTTGCAGCCTAATGTCCCGAACACCACAGATCAGTTGCTCAAGCAACACATCGTCCAAATCTCTATAATCGCAATGGGTTGCGGCTTTTCTCAGGCTGGCCATGTACGCGCTGACCGGCTCTCCCTCTCGTTGAACGCGCTGCCTCAGTTGGTATCGCTGCACGAACTTTGAGGGGACGGGAGCGTAGTGAGCCTGGAGAGTTGCCATCAGGGTGTCCCAGGAGACGGTTTGAACCGGCGTTGGCTCACACAGTGACTCGGCCATCTCGAACACGTCCGGTCCGCAGTGGCTTAGGAATAGGGCTCTCTTTCGATTAGCCGAGAGGCCCTGCATGTCGCTGGCTTCAAGCGAGCATTCAAACCTCGTTAGGTACGAGACCCATTTTTCGCGGGTCGGATCGAAAGGCTTGGGCGGAACGTAGGCAGACATGTTCGGTATGCCTCCTGTGGTTCGCCTCGTCGCCTAGCTGAAGCTCGTGGTCTCACTGGTTGGCTTCTTGTAGCCTCTATCCCATCCTCGTCGCCAATGAAGTGGTTCGGGAATAACGAGAGGCACAAGCAAGCAAGTGACAACAGCTCTTTAATATACAGTGAGACTTCAGCAAAAACTCAGGGGCTGCAGTCCTCCTTATATACAATCCAGGAGGGACTGTCAGCCAATCAGAAACGTAGGCAGGTTTGAAACTCCCGCTTAAAAGTATCAATACATAACAGTCTCTACTATCTTTCTCATAGATAAGGTGAACATTAATATCTAACATTAATCTTTTCACCTTACTGAAAAGGAACATGTATTGGTGTGTTTCTACAAATAAGGATGGTTAGGCTTAGAAGTGCCATCTGGACATTAAACATGCGCCAGAAATAAACAGTGGAGGATTTGTTTTTTCTAGTTACAACCAGCCATATTATTTTCTATCTTTTTGAATATAAAAAATCATGTCTTTTTCTATGTCAACTAATTTTGATCAAACTGGGAAGCAAATTTTTATTTTGTGTTCCTACTACATGAGTTTAGCACCAAGCATTTTAATTTTTATGTTCCAAACTTAATATATAGCTGCAGGATTTGAAACCATGCTGAAGCAATTCTATGCAAATATAGTACAGATCAGCTGGTACTGTATTCAAAGAATGAAAATTCTGTGGCTAGATGACCTAGGACACAGTGATGTATATTTTGCATTTATCTTTTAGGTTCTGTGGGCAGGTGTCTAATTGTCCCGAATATTTTCCAATGAGGCTTCGTGCCGTAATACCAATTAAAAGCTGATGCCGAATGAACTATGGGAAACGCCACAGGGGGCCTTAATCTGAATTGCATGATCCCTTAATGTGCCCATGTGCTAAAAAAAAAATCTACCCAGAAGTTGTGTTAATGAACTGCTGATGACTGGCTTATTCACAAGATTTCACAGATCCATGCAGAAGTGTTGCCGTGCCAACAGATGAAGCCAAGGTTCAAAAGAATAACACAATGTAGTTGAATTCTTAAGGCGGGAAGAAGAAATACATGCCTAGAGAGAAAAACACACTTTTCTCAGGAAAGGGAAAGAGTTCCTGCCTCTTATCAAAGAGATTCATGTAATTTCCTTGTAGAAAGCAAAAAGGAAGAACATAATTCAGGGATCTTGTATACCTCAACCCACAAAACACTTTTTGTATAAAAGTCCATTAGAATAGACAGAAATCCTATTATTGCAAGATATGCATCCTAATATGATTCTAGCCATTGAGGCTCACAAAGGACATCATTATGTATATTCACTTTCACTGTTCCTTATTTTCCACTATCACTAGTTATTATAAACAATATGGGGATACAACACACTTGGTAGCTTCATACCATATCTTCTGCCAGATCACTTTATAGCATGATCTTAAGTGAGGTAAGCTTTCAGAAATACTAGTGAAGGACAGTGTATCCCTCAATCAAATGTCAGAAGGAACTGGTGGAACATTCGCACTAATAAATAAATGTAATTAAATGAATGCAGAGGAAGTAAACTGAGTTTGCTTTGTGCACACTCTACATCGGGCTTTCTATTAAAAATAATAATAATAAAGCAAAAATCATTTTGTCTATTTAAATTGTGCAGCTGATGGAAGCATTCTCCAACTCTTTTGCTGACGTCAGTCCCACTAGGTAGACCAAACATAAAACAATTTCACAGAAAATCTGGAACTATTTTTGGGTGAGAATCAGTGGTGGGTTGCTCCCAGTTCGGGCCAGTTCGGGCGAGCCAATAGTGGTGATGATGTGACGTCAGCGAACCAGATCTCTATGACTGTGAGCTGGGCCCTCCCACCCACCCCCGTGTTATACCTACCTTTATTTGTTGTTTTTTAGTCCATCTGATAGGCGTGGCAGAGTGGATTGCTACACCTCAGCTGGGCAGAATTATATTGCACTTGCACAGAGTGCAAGTTAGTCACGCGTGTGACGGAAGCTAGCATGCGCACGGCGATCGCGGGCAAAGCGCATGCGCGAAGAGAACTGGCGGTAACACCAGTTGGAACCCACCACTGGTGAGAATGACTATAATAACACAATCTTGACAGTCTGATTGTGCTAGGCTGTGCCTCCGTCCTTTCTTATACTATGTGAATTAGAGAGGTATCTCTTTGAACTGCCTGTGCATATTTTGTACTTGTTTTGGACTTAAGCTATGTTTTCTTTTGTTTCTTTGATAGCAGATTATCTATTTCCATCAAGGTCATCTTCCTTATTCTATATATGGAACTAGCTCAAACAAGTCTCGATAATCCTCCTCAACATTTTGCAATCCAGTGACTCTCAGTTACTGTATATGGAGTTGTAGGAATTGTATTCCAATAAATCTGAAAGATGCCAGGTTGGGAAAGGCTGCTTTCCAACTTCAACCGTTTATTACACAATACCGCGAGAGTAGAAGAAGACAAGACTTCTTGTGTTGAAAAAAAGCATATAAAAATACCTAATACTTGACTGTAATTCAAAGGAATATTCAGTAAATGTACCAGGAGAAACAGTCCTGCCACAATATCCTGCAAGAAATGGAACATTTCTTTTATGGTATTGATGAACTCTCACAATACCATAAAAAGTGTTAAGAGTCTTACACAATGTTAACTAAGATAAATTCACATACACTTCCCTCAACTGCTCCTAACCTTCCTCCTAACAAGATTTTGGGAAGTTCCAATCCCACTACATGCGAAGACTGCCTGAAAAAAAGGAGCCTTTCCAATGATGCTATCCAAGCCATCAATGATCTGTTGTAAAGATTTTGCTATCCATGGACAACAAGACTACAAATCCATTTTACAGAGTAGGTTTAGTATACAGACAATCTAAAGCCATGACTTATGCTGCTAGCCAGAAAAGAATATCCAGATCGTTCATGAAATATCTATATCACCAATTTATTGTGCAGGTTCAACAAAACAATGTAAAATTTGGCATACTGGGAGTTTATAGATTTTTTTCCCAGTCTTTCTAACATAATATAAAACATCACTTACTTTCTTGATACACCAGCGTCATTGCACCTTTGACAAATTAACATTTTAATGAACATTGAACATTGCCTTCTGCACCCAGTGAAAATTGGTTTATAGGTTCCCATTAATTTGGATGCTAGGGAAGCAATAATTAGGGTCTTATTACCCAACCCAAATTAGTCCATTTATCAGCATTAGAGCAGCAGCTATTGGGTTATTACTGTGATACTATTTTACAAATAACATCCTTAATTTTGAAAAGACTTGTGAATCTGTTGGCATTTATTCACTAAGATTAATGAATACTGATGCTGACCTCCATGAGATTATTAGATAGATGTGCAACACAATCACAACTTCACAATGAAGTGTGTGGCAAATGAGCTTTATTTATTAAATTAAATTAATTAAATTAAGATTAATTAATTTTAAGAAGCGATAATACTTGTTGCACCAAACTCTTTTGACACATATACTGCCTTTGAAGAAGAAGCAGAACTATGAAATTTCAAAATCACGTTACCATGAAATTTCAAAATCGATACTTTAGATTTCATAATTCATTCTTAGAATAATCCAGACTATATTTGTACAAAGCAATCCTATTGCTTTCACAAAATGGACACACATTAATAATGAATATCTACCCCAGTGGTTCTCAACCTTCTTAATGCCGCGACCCTTTAATACCGTTCCTCATGTTGTGGTGACCCCCAACCATAAAGTTATTCCTAAAACATCGAAAATATGTGTTTTCCGATGGTCTTAGGTCAGGGGTCCCCAACCTTTTGGACCACAGGGACCACCAAGTTCATAATTTTAAATTTCACGGACCACTAATACGAATCCAGTGCGCCGCTTGCTGAAGCACCTGGACTCCCAGTGATGGGATGGGGTCCTTCAGTCTCTCTCTCTCTCTCTCTCTCTCTCTCTCTCTCTCTCTCTCTCTCTCTCTCTCTCCCTCCCACTCTCTCTCTCATTCTCTCTTTCTCTCTCCCCCTTTCTCATTCTTTCTCTCTCCCCCTCTTTCTCTCTCTCACCCACTATCTCTAATTCTTTCTCTCCCCCTCTCTTTCTCATTCTCACTTTCTCTCTCTCCCATTCTTTCTCTCTCATTCTTTTTCCTCCCTCTTTCTCTCTCTCTCCCCCTCTCTCTTTCACTCTTTCTCTCTCTCTCCCTTTCTCTCTCTCTCCCCCACTCTTTCTCTCTCCCCCCTTTCTCTCTCTCTCCCACTCTTTCTCTCTCATTCTCTTTCTCTCTCCCCCTCTTTCTCTCTCTCTTCCCCACTCTCTCTCATTCTGATTCCCTTTCATTTTGTCTCTCTCTCTCTCATTCTCTCTGATTCTCTGATTCTCTCTCTTTCATTCTCTTTCTCTGTCTCTCATTCTCTCTCTCACTCTCTCTCTGATTCTCTCAGTCTCTTTCTCTCAGTCTCTCTCTTTCATTCTGTCTTTCTCTTTCATTCTTTGTCTCTTTCTCTGTCTCATTCTGATTCTCTCTCTTTCTCTCTCTCTCTCTCTCATTCTCTCTCTCTCATCTCATGGGCCAGCTAGTGTCTTGGGGTTGAGAGGAAGTCAAGCATCTCCCTGAGAGACCGAGGGCCGGAAGAAGTGTGGGAGCAAAGCAGTACTTGAACTTGCGTGGCATGAGCATTCGCCTTGGTATATTTGCGCCAGCTGGTGGCCAAGGCAGCCCTCATCTCTCCGCTGAAAGTGCGGCATCAAGATTTCGCCTTGGTATATTTGCAGCGCAAGGCAGCCCTCCTGCGGCTTGGGACTCAGATCAGTAAATGGTGCCTGGTCCGGGGAGCAGCTGGATTTTGCTCTCCATTGCAGACGCCAGATTGGCCCCCTGCAAGCTCTCGTCTCCTGAGGAGCACTCCCTGAAGCGGTGCTGGAAACTTTGGTCGGGCTCCTCGAGAGACGAGAGCTTGCAGGGGGATGATCTGGTGTCTGCAATGGAAAGCAAAATCCAGCTTCTTCTCTCTGCTGTAAGTGCGGCATCAGGATTCCACCTTGGTATATTTGCGGCGCAAGGCAGCCTTCGTTTCCTGCTGCTTGGGACTCGGAGCGGTAAACAGTGTCTGGTTCGGGGAGCAGCCGGATTTTGCTCTCCATTGCGGATGCCAGATCAGCCCCCTGCAAGCTCTCGTCTCTCGAGGAGACCAAAGTTTCCCACATCACTTCAGGGAGTGCTCCTCGAGAGACCAGAGCTTGCATGGGGCCGATCTGGCATCCACAATAGAAGCAAAATCCGGCTGCTCCCCGGACCAGTCACCATTTACCACTCCAAGTCCCAAGCATCAGGAGATGAGGGCTGCCTTGTGCCTCAAATATACCAAGGCAGAATCCTGATGCCGCACTTACAGCGGAGAGAAGAAGCCAGATTTTGCTCTCCATTGCAGACACCAGGTCGCCCCCCTGCAAGCTCTCGTCTCTTGAGGAGCCTGACCAAAGTTTCCAGCCCCACTTCAGGGAGCGCTCCTCAAGAGACAAGAGCTTGCAGGGGGCTGATCTGGTGTCCGGATTAGACAGCAAAATCTGGCTGCTCCTCAGATCAGATGCCATTTACCGCTTTGAGTCCCAAGCGAGGGCTGCCTTGCGCAACTGGCTGGCACAAATATACCAAGGTGGAATGCTGTTGCCGTGCAAATGAAAGTAGTGCTTCACTCCCGCAGCTTCCAGCCATCGCAAATGCCACTTCTTCCCACTTCTGCCACCCTCTCCCCCACCGCCACAACAGCACCATTCATTCCGGATGGCGAGGGCTGTGCTCCTTTTTCCACCACCTGCAAAAATACAAAAATTTCTCCGCAGACCACCAAAGGACCATCGGATGGTGACCACTGTCTTAGGTGAACCCTGTGAAAGGATTGTTCGACCCCCAAAGGGGTCGTGACCCACAGGTTGAGAACCACTGATCTACCCATTCACAGCCATGTATACACAAAACATATAAACTATAGCCGTGATGGCGAACCTATGGCATGCGTGCCAGAGGTGGCATGCAGCGCCCTTTTTGTGGACACGCGAGTCATCGTCCTAGTTCAGGTCTGGCCGGGTCTCTGCCGCATATGCTGGGGGGAGGGCAGGGCACTGTGGGGGGGCCACACACACATGTGCAGGGGGCAGGTTGCATGCGGGAACGGGGCACATATGGGGGGCACGCACATGCATGGGGTGGGGCATGTGTGGGGGCACACACGCATGCACAGGGGACAGGGTGCATGCAGGGACCATGTGTGCATGCACGGGGGCCATGTGCACATGTATAGGGATGGGGCACATGCATGTGGCCTGCACATGCATTGCATTTTGGGGGATCGGATGCATGTGTGTGCGTTCGCGCGCGCACACACATGCTTTGGGCATTCAGTCTGGAAAAGGTTAGCCATCACTGAACTATAGCAACCAATATTACAAATGCATGTCAGGCATTTTCGGACTTCTACTTTTCACTGCAAACATTTAACAAAGTCTTCATCTACTTGGACAAACCCTTCTGTTCACTCCTGGCACTCTGTGAATCCTAATCTATATACTGTATTTTCTAGGAATGCATTTATTAAGGGTGTGTTACATCTTCAGATTTCTTCACTATTATGGAGCTATGTCCACAAAACATCACTTAACATGCCTAACAAAGAGACCCATGTTGTAAATATGATTTTGCCTTAATAAAATTAGCTGCATATATGAACTTCAAATTAAAGGTTTGCAATCTATGCAAGAAAGTTCCACTAGATCAGTGGCTCTCAACCTTTTGGGCACCAAGGACTGCTTCCATGGATAGAGGTTTTTTTCCATGGATTGGAGGAGGTATGGTTTCATGTGTGGTCTGCATCACGCGGATGGGGCTTTGCTTGTTTGTTTGGACTGGTTTCTGGCATGCCGTAGACCAGTGCCAGTCCACAGACCAGAGGTTGGGGACCTCTGCAGTAGATGAATTTCAAAGATGAAAAATAACCAAGAAAGCCTGGTCAACAATATCTGGTGTGTGAATGCCTCTGATTTCAATGGACAACAAGTATTTTCCTTCCTGAACACTTTTTGATGTATCTTATAAACATTTGGCTGCTGATCATGAAAATTACCTGTAATTTAACCTATTATGTACCATTTTATAGAAATCTTCTATTTTGGTAATGTACACCTTTCGGTAGTTGCTGGCTGTGTTGCACACATGACAGAAACATACAAACAGGAATTGTTGTTGAAACACATCCAGTACACCAAGTACAACTGGAATGTCTGTGGAGATTAAAAGTAGTCACTCTGCTTCTTGGAATGTAGCTTGATATACCAAGTATTGTTGCTATATACGCAAATGAGACAGCTATGCAAGAGAGTTTCATTACATTAGAAACAAATGGCCACTCAGAAAGAATTTGGCTCTGGGACAAAAAAACATGGCACATGAACCACTTGTTGACCCAACAAAGATATTTTTGCCTCTGCTTCTCATAAAATTTGGAGTGATGAAAAATTTTGGGAAAATGATGGACAAGAAAGGTGAAGATTTTAATTATTTGAGACAGATGTTTCCAAGAATAACTGATGCTAAGATTAAGGAAGGCATTTTTGTTGATCCACAAATCAGATATGTTATCAATGACAAGAGGTTCTAAGATCTCTTAGTAGGGCCAGAGAAAATCATCTAGAAAGTATTCAAAGTATATCGTTGAGAATTTTCTTGGCAATTACAGAGCACCAAACTACAAATTCCTTACAACATACAAGACCATGAAGTGCAACATGTCACTAATGATTCATTTCCTGCATTCATACTTGGACATTTTCCTGAAAATCTAGGTGCAGTCAGTGATAAACATGGTGAAAGGTTTCCCCAGGACATTGCTACAATGGAGAAACAGTATCAGGGCAACTGGAATCCATCAATGCTGCTGACTGTTCTTGGACACTGCCGTGAGACGCATCGGACATTGAGTACAAACAAAAATGAGCAGCAAAACACTTTTTAGCCCTGTTGAACTGATGCAGCATGTTGGAAATACCTTATCAGGTGATTACCGGGCTTAGGGCCCGGTTATTTATGAGACTATCTTCTGCCTCCGATAACCTCCCACCGGCCAACACGCTCCCACAGAGAGGGCCTCCTCAGGGTGCCGTCTGTCAGGCAATGTTGGCTGGCGGCCCCCCGGGGAAGAGCCTTCTCTGTGGGGGCACCCGCCCTCTGGAATGAGCTACCCCCAGGGATACGACTGTTCCCAGACCTCCGGACCTTCCGCCAGGCCCTGAAGACTTTTTTATTTCAGCAAGCTGGGCTGGGCTAAAAATCTTTTAATTGGGGAATTTTATGGATAAGGGGTTTTAAATTGGGGAAGCCAAAGATAAATTTAATTTCGTTTTAATGTATTTTAATATTTGTATTGTGTGTTTTTAATTTTGGCTGTTCACCGTCCCGAGTCCTTCGGGAGAGGGGGTGGTATAAAAATTTTAAATAAATAAATAAAATAAATAAATAAAATAAATAAATAAATTAAATATATTATAGTCATTAAAGTTAATTTCATATTTCTCCAGATTCCGACATGAAAGTTATTCTGAAATTATGTTTGTGTTCAGTTTGAAGGAGTCAATCATGATCACTAAAAGTTTTTCAAGAAGCAAAACTTTTTTTAAAAAAAACTGTTGTCCAGTAACAGGTGACCATGAATGCAGGTTTAATTATTTCTTGTACAGGTAGTCCTCGAGTTACAAATGTAATGGAGCCTGCCAATTACATTTGTAATCCAAGGATTTGTTGGAGTGAATCACATAAAATGAATGTGAAACCTCTCTGCTTTCACCCATGCATTTGCTAATTGAATGTGTGGGTTGTTAAGTGCACATGAGGTATCTCAGGGTTGTGAAGACCAGAGTGGGGGGCTAGCTATGGAACAGGCCACCAGCTTCAGACCAGTGGTGGGTTGCTACCAGTTCACCCTGGATTGGGCGAACAGGTAAATGTGGCAGGAGGCTCCACCCATCCTCCCGGATGCTTCTGCGCATGTGCAGAAGTGCCATATGCGTGCGTGAGCACCCAAGAGCAAACTGGTAGCGACGGGTTCTGAAACCCGCTTCTGCTTCAGACCACCCAAGGCTTTCCCCGACCCACTGAGATAATTCATGCTCCCTTCCCTAAGGTCCCCACAATTGCTTCCCCCCAATCCTGCCACATCAGGTCACTTACCTTGTAAAGATCTAGCGAGATGTGTCCTCTCCAACCTCTTTGCTGCAGTTTATTTGCCTCCTTGCAGTCTCAGCGCGAAAAGCGTTTGCAAGATGACAATTGGAGTAGCGAAGTCACATTGCTTCTAGCTTCCCATTGGCTTGCAAATGAGACTGGAAGCTTCTGGGGAATATGATCTTGTGAGAGATCATGGCCCCCAGAAGCTTTTAATCGTGGTGTGAAAAGTGTTTGCAAATCAATGGGAGGCTTGAAGCTATGCAATTTCGCTGCCCCAGTCTTGTTGGTTTACCAACGCTCTTCAGCCAGATCTGCTGCAGGCCTCAGTTCGCTGAGAACAAAGACTTAAATTACTGTAGTGTGTGATCAGTAGCATGAGAACTTGTGTTACTGACCTCACACTACTTTAGTGATCTCGCACTACTTTAGGTCTCTGTTCTCTGCGAGTGCACCGAAGCAGGAACCAATGGCTCACTAGATCATCGCAAGGTAAGTAAACCTGTGGAGACCTGGCAGGGGGTGGAATAGGCAGGGTGAATGTTGCAGTGCCTCTGCAGTCATTCATAAGTGCTGCTGTGGTGCTGCAACATTTGTAACTTCGTGACTAGGTCATAAGTATTTGGGGTGTTATGTCGTAATTTCAAATGGCCACTAAGTGAACTGTCATAACTCAAAGATTATCTGTACATCATTATGTAATTCTCCATAGCCACACAAATATTAAAAATTAAAATAATTTAAAGTAGCTGAAATCTTACCAGACCGCACATATTCTCACCTGAAAGCTGTTGAATTCTCATAAAAGATAGAGATTGTCAGTTCTGGTACCTGGCTTGTTCTAGCAACTCTGGTGAAAGAACAGAATTGGTGACTAGCAGCAAAAACCCAGGAGACTCTCTCCATTTATATTGCTCACTAAGCCACAAACAATACAAAAGCAAGTTATCAGAGAAGGAAATGTCAAGTCCTAAGCTACTGAAAACCTGCAGCTGAAGGCTATCAGGAGAAAAGGAGGAAGCAGGCGGGAGAAAATAACTCAAGCACTGTGTTAGTCTCCACAGCATAAAAATCACTAGGTGCTGTAGTAACAAAACAAGCACAAAAAGAAGTCTCTTTATATAAAGTAACTTGGTCATGGCTAAATTCATGAAGATTGTTGTGGTCCGCTGGCAACCTGCAGAGCTGGTAGCAGAGTCAGATAGTGAGGAGGCTGGGGAGGAACATGGGCCAATCCTGGAGTCTGGGAAAGGCTCGGATGAGGGCTCTGCGTCGGAGGCAGAGTTGCGGCCAGGGCCATCTGGGAGTTATGTGCTGACTCCTGAGCCTCCAGAGTCTGATGTCAGCCTGTTCCCAGTGCACGCATGTGCAGAGCTGCCAGAAGGCAAGAACAGTTAAGACAAAAGGGGTGATTTAGGAGTAAGACTTGGAGATGATTGGCCCCTCCTGTAAAATATAAAGGACAAGCAAAGGCACGTGAGCCTTTGCAGGAAGCAACTTTATTCATGCTGGTCAGTTTAAATTCTGAAGGTCCGTTTTGACTCTGTGCTCCTTGTGGCCTTGCAAATGTAATTGTCAATTAGGTTTTTGGCAGTGCGTCAAGGCAGTGTGTCAAAGGTGGGTGCTTATCAGCCTTATCCCAAAGGACTATGGCAGACTTCTTCTTTTTTTTTTTTTTGAAAAAGTTTTCAAATACAAGTTTTTCCCCCTTTTCCCTCCCCCTCTTCCCTAACCCCCCCTCACCACCCATCCCCCCCTGTGACTTCTTCACAACAATAGGCTATTTCATAACTAATTACATACATAATATCTTTCCTTTCCCTTACTCCCTCCTCAGAATACTGACCCTTAGCATATTATTCTTATAACTCCCATTTTTACGATAATCTGCCCTTTTTCTCCTCCCCTAAATTTATAGTGTATTATTACAATTTAACATTTAATCTTTTATATATATTAATATAACATTTTAAAGCAGCCTTCTCCCTACACCCAGATTTAACATTTATTCAGTTCTATCCAATTCCTCCACTCCCCTAAATATATGACTTAAGAATCCTTTTTCTTAGACTAATCAATCAGTAAACTAACCTATTTCAACCCTTCAATTCCTACAAAATCATGCAATACAATTCTAAATATAACCCACTGCCCACTTTACTAAAATATACACATATCTATATATGCATTCCATTTTATAAAAAAAAAAGACAATAACTTTAAATTTATAATCCATATAATATCTTCTTTGATGTCTTTCCACTGGATCGTTAAATCCATCACCCATAATAGGGTAAAATAACATGCTGGTGCAACAGTTTGTTCAAAATCTTCAATCATCTTCTGCCCCCATCAGTAGTAGATATCCTCGTATATATATAAAAGTAAAAACAACCACCCAAGTGACATTATAATTATATCCATATAGTTATAGTTGTGGTATTCATCAGGATTGTTGATTCCCATCATCCTAATGGGTAACAACCAGATCTTCTGCATGCCCGAGCGTGACTCTCTTGCCTTGTAACTCAAAATAATCATAATATATTCACCAGTAAAAGAAATCCAGAGTAGATAATTCAAATCCAACAAGGTAAGGCTCTTTTCACATCCCAAAATCACGGCATTACAGAGATCTGCCACAATCCTCAGGATAGTATTAAACAATTGTTCGCCTCCACTATCTTTTCAGATGTTCATTCATTTTTTAAAGTCCCTGGCTTCACTGTTGCTTGGTTTAGAAATTGCTGTTTCTATGAGATCTATTTCTTTTCTTTTTCTTTTGCGGGTTGAATTTCCATCCTCGTTTCGTGCCTACCAATTGTGTATCAGCTGATAGATTTTCATTCTGCTTTGTGAGTTGATCTTGTTGGGTTAGTTTTATCATCTCATCTTTCTTCTCCATCACTTGTATATCAACTGGTTGATTTGCGCACTTGTCTGTGACTTGATGGTTCATCACATTGGAGTCGGATGACACTGCTCTCTTATTTATAGACAGTCCAGCTGGGGTATCCAGAGAGTCCAAAGACAACTTATCCACCACAGCCTCTGTAATTTGATATTTTCTTTTTGTTTCCAACTCCTTTTGCTTATCCTGTATTATGCCTAAAGATGTTAAATTCATTTTTAAAATTTTTTGATAAAATTCTTCCGCTTTTTCAACAGTGTTCAGTTGATATCTTACTCCTTGGTGTCTCAATATTAAACCAACTGGGGCATTCCACCTAAATAGGATATTTCTTTTTTTTAACTCAGTCACTAGAAAGCCAAATTTCTTCCTCTCCATTAACATCTTAGTCGGGAGCTCCTTAAAAATCCAAATCTTTCTTCCATGAAATTGCAAAGTAGAATTTAAAGAGTTCTGCACAATATTATTCCTAATTTCTTTATCTGTAAAATAGATCACCACATCTCTAGGCAATTGCCTTTGCTTTGCCAACCAGGAGTTTATTCTGTAAATTCTATCAATCCTGCAATACACTTCATCAAGTTGAACCTTTAAAATCCCAGCCAGAATTTCAGAAGATATTTTCCTTAAGTCATCTCTATTATTTTCCTGCAAACCTCTCAGTCTAATTGCATATTCTGTAAAATTATATTGAATCATTAAAACTTCTCTTTCAATCCTCTGTTGCACATTTTCTTCATTACCAGTCTTTTGGTCAACCTCCAATTTAGGTTTGTCTTCTGAGCTATTATCCTGAATGTTTACCAAATCCTTTTTAATTTTTTGAATCTTGTTATCCAAATTCTCCTCAGTTTCCTTCATTTTAGACTCTAATAATTTAGTCTTTGCATCCACCCGAATCAGAAAGTCTGATAAACCATTAGCTGTTTTTAAAATCTTTCGATTCAAAAAGTCAAACTTTGATTTCACCAGTTCACCAATTTCTTTAATTTCCTGCTTAAATTTTTCAAATTGCTGGTTCACAATCTCATCCCTTCTTACAATCTCTTCAAGAAGAAATTCTATTATATTAAAATCAGGTTTCTGACACTGGAGAGTTAAAACTTGTTGGTGTAATTTATTAATGGGGGAGATTCCCCCCCCCCGTTTGTCTAGCTTTGTGAGTCCCGGTGCCATTTCCCACACAGACAAGATTTAGTGGAAAAGAGAGAAAAAAAAAGCTTGTTTCCAACCAAGATCAATATCAGATCCCCAAGAAAAAAAAAAAGGAAAAAAAAGCAAGAGTGAGAGTGAGGTTTTGCCTCAATTACGGCCAGAAGTATTCATTCCGCTACTTTGTAATAGAAAACGGAAGGACTTTCCCTTTCAGCCTCTCTTCAAGCCGCAGCAGTCGCAGCAGCAATCGCCATTTTAAAAATCTTTTTTCCTTTCACTTCTTAAACAACTTCAATAACTTTTCCAATAAAAAGAATACTTGCGCTTCAGGATCAGAGGTCCAACTGACGTCTTCTTGAGTTAATTTAACAAATTTACAGGCTTGCTTTTGCCCCTTAGCTCTGCTAGCAGAGATCTCCCAGAGCCCGGAGCATCGGCTGGGGATACGGGGAGTCTCTTCCGCTCCGTCCCAAAAGTAAAAAAAAAAACTTTTGGGATTAGGCAGAGGACTCAACCCACCCCAGCCTGCTCTATCTCCGTTTCCTCATGGAAACGGAGTTTTTTCGAGCCGCCATTCCGCTATAAAGGCGGCTCTTTACAGGCAGTGGGTGGGACGATCCCAAAGGAGCGTCCAGCGGGGACAAACAGCAAACCGGAAGTCTCTCGACTATGGCAGACTTCTGTCGGACTCTTTACAAACTATTTGTGACTCATCATGGTCTGTGAATGAACAGAATTCACAGCCATTGCAATAAAAAGACGGTTTTGGGGACTAATTGTGTGCTTTTTACTGTCTCGGGAAGCCTAGGTCAGAACAGAGATAGACTGCGAACCTAGCCATCTTTCTGGCACATTTAGGCAACACAAACTTGGAAGGGATTTCTAAGGAATTCCTTGAAGATAAGACCTGGCGCTCATTTTTCCCCCTTTTTGATTAGTTTTAGTTACTAGCAACTATGGAGAGAATACTGTTGCTGAAGTTCCTCCTCATTCCAACCATGCACAAGCAATGGAGATGATAAGCGCTGCCCTGCAGTAAGGTCCAGGCTGACATTTCTCTCTGTGGAACAAGAACTCCCAACTCCAATTACAAATACTTCCTGACTCATTCTTCATACCTACATGATCTTGATGAAAAAGTCTATGTGGTATAGTGGTTACCGCACCTGGCTAGAAACTAGGAGACCGTGAGTCCTAATCCCACTTTAGGCATGAATCCAGCTGGGTGACTTTGGGCCAAATCATTCTCTCGTAGCTTAGGAAGCACTTCTCAAATCCTGCAAAGAAAACTTCAGACACTCATCCAGGCAGTCACCAGGGGTCAACATTAATTTTAAGGTGCAATAAACAAATAAATAAACAATGACCTTGGTAACATTGTTACATTTGAGGCATATTATGCCTCAGATGCCCAGAATATCATCGGGCTCCAGCTACCAGCCCTGGATGACATCTTCACATTTCGCTGTTTGAGGAAGTGGCACAACATTCTCAGAGACTCTTCCCATCCTGCTTACAATCTTTTTGGACTGTTGCCTTCTGGCAGAACAATTAAAACTCAGACCACACGTCTTCTGAATAGTTTTTATCCCAGAGCTATAATTGTACTCAACAATGAACTAAAGGGCCACCATCAGTGAGCTGTTGGGACAGCATTACTTGGTCTGCTGTGTGGATGCTTGAGTGATTTAGGGGTGGGGAATTTTTGGTCGGTGGGGGTGTGTCTGGGGATTGTCATGTGTGCTGCGCTTGGTCTCTGGGTGTTATGTGAATTTTGTTGTATGGGTGTACTGTTTATATACATACAATGACAATAAACTTTATATATATGTGTGTGTGTGTGTGTGTGTGTGTGTACTTTACCCTCGAGGTTGTCGGGTAGCACTTTTTTTATAAAGTCACTGAAATCAATGAGATTTATATTACTAATTTAAATCCCAGTGATCCTATTGTGTTTAATTTAACTATTGGTATGACTTACTTTTATGTTTATTCCTATACAATTAGATTAGTATGCTACCATGATCTCTATGCTGGAAGAGTAAATCATTAGTACCACTTTATAAAGCCTTATAAGACCAAACCTTGAATACTACACCCAGTTTTGGTCACCACATTACAAAAAAGATGTTGAAACTTTGGAAAAAGTGCAAAGAAGAGCAACTAAAATGATTAAAGGCCTGGAGACTAAAATATATGAAGAACGGTTGCAGGATTTGGGTTTGGCTAGTCTAGAGAAAAAAAAGACTGGTGGGGGGGCACATGATAGCAGTATTCCAGTATTTGAGAGGCTGCCACAAAGAGGAAGGGATCAATTTATTTTTCAAAGCCCCAGAGGGCAGGACAAGTAACAATGGATGGAAACTAATCAAGGAGAGAAGCAATCTAGAATTAAGAAGAAACTTCCTAACAGTGAGGACAATTAACCAGTGGAACAGCTTGCCTTCAGATGTTGTGGATGCTTCATCACTGGAGGTTTTTAAGAAAAGACTGGACAGTCACTTGTCTGAAATGGTATAGGGTCTTCTGCTTGAGAAGGGGGGTGGACTAGAAGACTTCCAAGTCTCTTCCAGCTCTATCCTGATTCTGATTCTAATTACAACTTATCTACCCAAGAGTTAACAAATGAAAAATGCAATCTGATTAGTGACTACTGCACACGCAAACACACAAAAGCATTTTAAAGTGTTCTGACCAAGATGTGCTCATATTAGGCCAACCCAATGAAATAAAATAAGTAAAGCAAGGTAGGTTTAACTCATTATCACCTACATCATTTTGAAATATCAACATCGTTTATCAAGCATAACCTGAGCCATAGTTCAACGTATTATAAGACTTCACATTTTCACCATCAAATTAAAAGAAATCTGAAGCCTGGTTAAAGAAAACTAAGGGAAATGTGCAGAGGAAAAGCTAATCCATCAACCTGACAATACGAAAAGCAGACTTGATCTAAAAGTTTTATTCAATAGTTTCCAGAGGGAACCAACTAAATCTCCTAAGAAAGAGTGGAATGTTACGGCTAAGAAAAGTGGAGTCTTCCTTCCAAAGCACATTTTCAAGAGATTCTCAAACATTGGGATTAAGGCAGTGGTGAAATCTAAAATTTGTTACTACCGGTTCTGTGGGTGTGGCTTGGTGGGTGGGTGGGTAATGTGACTGGGTGGGCGTGGGCATTTTTTTTAAATTTTAAAACCATTTTTTCTACAACCTCTTCAGTGAAGAGGTTGTAAAAAATGCTTTCAAAAGGCTCTGACGATCCCAGCTGAGTTGCCTGATCGGCAGAAGCTTTTTTAAAAATCCTCTGCTGATCAGGCAACTCAGCTGGGATCGTCAGAGGCATTTAAAAGAAAAAAAGTGTTTTTTTCTTTTTTTTTTTTTAATTTGATTTATATGCCGCCCTTCTCCAAAGACTCAGGGCGGCTTACAATGTGCTCAGCAATAGCCTTCATCCTTTTGTATATTTATACAAAGTCAGCTTATTGCCCCCACAAACTGGGTCCTCATTTCACCTACCTTAGAAAGGATGGAAGGCTGAGTCAACCTTGAGCCTTGGCGAGATTCGAACCCTGCAGTAATTGCAGGCAGCTGGTCTTAATAACCAGCTTTTAAAAGCCTTTGACGATCCTAGATGAGCCACGCAATCATCAGAGGCTTTTTTTTTACTTTTAAAAGCATTT
Source organism: Arizona elegans (assembly GCA_022577455.1). Lineage (NCBI taxonomy): Eukaryota > Metazoa > Chordata > Lepidosauria > Squamata > Colubridae > Arizona > Arizona elegans. Next base: position 237,944,766 of record JAKOOJ010000001.1, on the reverse strand, counting down.
TTTCAGCCGAAGAGGTTGTAGAAAAAATGCTTTTAAAAGTAAAAAAAAAAGCCTCTGATGATTGTGCGGCTCAGCTGGGCATGGGGGGGGGGTGCAGGGATTTTTGCTACCGGTTCTCCGAACCACCCGCCTCCATCGCTACCGGATCAGGTGATCTGGTCCAAACCGGGAGCATTTCACCCCTGGATTAAGGAATAATTTTGGAGGTTTTGTCTTCTGAGCTTTCGGACACATGCTGGAGTCTATCTTCACGGAACTTCTCTCTAGCCAAAAGACAAAACCTCTGGTCCCAGTGACTGACCCAGATTGGATCCTGAAATATTATCCTGGGACACATATATTTGCTTTCATTTGTAAGGAATAATTTGTCCATTTCAGTCATCTGTGTATTAACAGACAGGTCTTGTGAATTATAAAATCTCAATCTTCTCCTTCGCTTCAAACAATGTCTTTCATCTTCTGTTTTGGATGGACTTAGTACAGAACTATAAAATCTATCAGTTGCCGTCTCCATTCCTACCTCCCTTTTTCCTGTGTTCATCTGGTGCCCTCCAGCACTTTTGAACCACAACATCCACAAACCTCAATCGACAGGGCAACAGTCAATGACGATGGTGGGGTATATAATCAGAAACCTTGGAATTCAAGACAGCCATCAAAGTCCATCTTCCTGACATCTGCCCCACCCAGATGCCTGCAGAAAAGTTCTACACAACAGACCATAGATCTTAAACTGCCTTTCCTCCTTTGCTCTGTCTTGATGAGTTACCCTCATCAGCATTCGAGTGTTGATTTATAGGGTTCTTTGCTGAGCTAAGGCGAGGAACACCTCACTAAGAGCCTCAGTGTCTCTCCCCGGCCTGTGAGCAGCAGCAGCAGCAGCAGCGATAAGGACAGAGGCTTCAGCCATCTCAAAGAGACAAATTCACAAAGAGCTCCTCTGATCACTTCTGGCATCTGGTCTTCCCTTCATTAGCACATTAAAGCTGCTCTGTCCATTCTCCAGAGTTCTCTATGAAGTCATTTATGTGCCTACTCTTTCGAAGCCTCCCCGGTTCAAGAGGCACTACTAACTAACCCCTTTCCCAAAGCTGAATCTGGGTAAGGGGAAGAAAAATTCCTCCACCTATCACAGGTACCCCAGAAAAGCACAGCTCTTCGGAATATCACGCTAAGTAGCACACCTTCATGGGAATTGTCCCACCAAAGGACAGGTTGCAAGAGAGCCCTGTCCTTCCCCATAATCCCATACACGACTCGTTAGATGTATTTAGGATGTAGTGTTTTATTGGCGCTCTTATCGCTATTTTGATACTGAATTGTGCATAAACATCTCTTATTTCCAAATATACAGAGTTAGATGCTAACAAAGTGTAAAATAAAATACAGGCTAGAGAGGACTTCACTGCATTATACCCAGAGCCAAAGAACATTTAAGTGCTGCGCATGACTCTGACAGTCAGAAGTATCTGCAAGAGAGGTCAAGTGGGGGGTGGAGGGGAGGGAAGGATAATGAAAGCAGAGCCTATCCATCATGATGGAACTCTGCTCCTTTTGTACATCTGCTTGCATTGCAGTGGCACAATGCTGTTTTCATCATGTTGACAAAAAGATCAGAAACTGAAGATGCCTCTGATGATAATATCCTTCCACTTGAAAGTCCCATTAACACCATTTACATATTGTTCTTTTGCTTGCCCCCCCCCCCCCCACCAACCTTAGGAAGTCATCTCACTTCATTTCTAGCACATATGGAAAAAAAGATTCCCCTCCACTCCCATTTTAGCAATGTTCCATATTGAATTATGACAAAAGCTGGGCCGCACAATCCCACAATGACTCTCTGGAAGCCTGCTAGCAACCTTTGTGATTTAAATGTGCATGCTCTGCCTTGTGAGAGTTTTTTTTTTTTTCCTTCCTTTTTTCAGGAAGCAATGGCACAGAAGGGCTTTTTTAAAAAAACAACCTGTAACCACCAGTTTTAATTGCATAAATGACTTGAGGATATTGTCACATATTTTTCAAAACTCAAGAGAATTTAGCCTCTTTTTTTTTTTTTTTTTTTTGCTTCCAGGTCGATCTGCAACAAATCTCTCCTGATTTATATGGTTTTCCATGCTGGGAGAGCAGAGTGCATTTCTTTTCAGAGGGAAAAAAATGAAGAAAAATCCTTGATTAGATTGAAGTTTCAACTAATCCACAAATTGATAATCTGGGACTTTGTACATATTACTAGACAACAACTTCTATCACTAGTCTTTTTGAATGGGGCTTTTGGAAACATCAGACATCATCCAATGAATAACTGTTGCTTCCTTCAGCTCAAACTCCTGTGTCCTGAAGCATCCAATTAAATACCTTCAAGGAATGTGAAAATGTACAGTGTCTCCTGATATTATCATTGGGCTACATTGAAAGATCCAAAGCACAATCCTAGCTAACTGCTGTTCACAGGAGTTTGGATGTGACTAAAATCCCGGAGGGTGGAGGGAATAGAGAAGGAAATTGCTTTGTAGAAATAAACATGGTATTTACATGACAATCATCATCACCTTACTTCAAAAAGTTTGCTTCAGAGTGCAGTCCTATTTTCAATGCAAAAAGGATGGCAGGGAGTGTTTACAGTTTCTATCACTGTCATGCTGGATAGTTGTTTCTTCCCTTCTGCCACGTAAGAGACTAAGGTTATTTCCAAACTACGTTTTCCTCACCTGTGGCTTTCCCTTTGCTTCGCACTGTCCCAATTTTTACAAATTGCTGGTTTGCAGATTCTTTTAAAATGTCACAATTTAATTAGCATTGCGTATATAATGAATTAATATCCTGATACATCTCATCTGATATGGACCAATGGGCAATGATAAAGCGGATGCTTTATTGCTCTCCCGTCACTACCCTCTAGGAAGAAAGAGCCTTTGGTCCTTAAGATATGGCTGAACTATAACTCCCAGCATCTTAGACCACTGGCAGTGCTGATTGGGATCACTGGAGGTTCTGATTTAGTGACATCTGGAGGAGCACAGATTCTTCAGCTCTGCTCTGGTGAAACTTACAAATATGACTACTATGCGGTATACAACCAGAAGAGGAAGAGCAATATTTGAAGAAATAAAGGAAAGGAATAGAACAATTTCTCAAACTGGTCTTCTCCAGATTTCTGAGACTTCAATTTCTGGCATCTGAAGGCAATTTCCTCAGAAAGAGAAAACGTCTATTTCAAACTGCAAGCATAACTCCGCCCCCACCCCAAATGGATGACTCCAGTAGGATGTGAAAAAGGAAGAGTTTTAATTGAGGAAATAAACCTTTCCTTGAGCTGCATCACATCAGACAGATAGAAAGGAGATAGCACTGGATTTCTCAAGCTTTGCAGTGCCGTGACTCCCTAAAAGAATAAATGAGTTTGTGTGACCTTTTCTGCCCATCAATAAAATTGTCAGACTGCTCTGATAAGGCCCAGCTATATATGTGCAAGCTAGGTATATGCAGACAAAGCTAGATCACTGTAAGAATTCTCCCTCAACTCATTCCTTCAATGGTCTTTTACTCACATCAGTGTCTGCTGCAGTGGGTCTAGGACAGGGATGTCAAACTCGTGTCCTGTGGGCCAGATGTGTCATGGGCTGGCCACGCCCACCCCTATTTTAGCGAAGGGGAAAAAGTCACGATACGTCATGTGATGACAATGTGACGATGAGAGTTTGACACCCCTGATCTAGGACATCTCACCGTAGCCAACTCACCATGGCCATCTCATTGTGGCCAACTAGCTATGGCTAACCTGGTGCAGCCATTTCTTAAAAATAATAATATACTGTAGTACAGTATATCTATTTTAGGGCTCTATTTTTCATGATCATGAAACATACAACCACTGAATTTTCAGATGACATGGTAGAAGAGATTGTGAGCACATTCAACCCTGTCTTATCTAGACACAAATTGCTTGTGTTCTTACAAAAGGTAAGGTCTTACAAAAGACATGCACAAACACACACACCCAATATAGCTACTACCTAGTTCTAAAGTTCTGACAGTCATGCATTATGGACACTCAGCAACCAACCCACATTTTTATGGCCAGTTGCAGCAGCCTATGGTCACATGACCATGATTTATGACATTTTTGCCCCAAACCAGGGTTTAATTCCAATTTCTGGCAAAAGCACCCCATAGTGAACATAGTGAACAATGGTTCACTAATGAGCATAGCATTGCTTTATGACTGCAGTGTTTGTTTTATGATCGCTGCAAAAGAGGTTGTAAATTTAATAAAATAAATAAATAAACAAATAAACAGCAAAGTCAACCTCACTTCCCAAACCAAACCAAATGCCTCTCCACTTTCTAAATTAAGAAAGGTTGCTCATATTAGGAATGGGGGAAGTGTCACGAGAGTTATAAATGGAAGGCTGTGTGGGCAAGTTTCAATTCTACGACTGAAAACTGGGCTAAACATAGTCTCACAAGCCCATTTTCTTCAGTTCTATATTCAGCTTCCTATGTATTATGCACCTGACTCTAGTTAGAGCCCAAAATATGTTCATCCCTATATTTACGTATTTAGTTGCCACCACTTTTTCATCTGTTGAAAAACTTCTTATTTTGCTTGGAGTCCAAATCTCAAACCACGGTGTGCAATCATTTATATACTCCTGAACCTTATTAATTTTGCACAGAACAATCAAAGTTCAAACAAAGCTTTTGATGCTGCCAAAAGAGAAAGGGGAGCAATGTGATATAAAAGAGGCTTCAAATTCATACTTTTCCCAGTTCCCTAATGGGAGATGAAATTAAAGAGCTCTTTGTTCCCTCTTTGCACAAAATCGCATCAGAAGATCATTCTTTTATTTTGCACAAGAAAGCTCAAGTGTTCAAGGTTAGGAGCATTCGTTGTGTAAGACTTACTCACTGGTTGAGTCTGCTGACCGGGATACCACATTGTTACAAATTCTGTTCCTTTTTGAAAAACAATAAATGCATTGTAGTTAGAATTATTATTTTTTTTCAAAATACTCTTTGTTTCCATGTTTTTAAATAACCGGTCTGGAAATCTGGATATCATATTTTTGGCAAGGACCATAATATGGTCCATGTTTGGCCATATTGGGATCCTAATGTGATTTCAATGGAGAGTCACTCCAGGACATCAAATCACTTGAGTTGGCTTTGTACAATTTAGTCGAAATTAAAAGAAATTTCTCTAGAATTTCAGTAGGTCCATATAACTCTAGACATATTTTGTGACTTAGATAGAAATACTTAGTATTGGCAAGACTGCTGTGACAACTAATTTGTGAAGAACCAGCAACTACCACGAGAAACAATGTTGTGAAGCATCCATAATTTGCTTCAAAATTCTTATTCTCATTTTAATTCATTTTTCCCCCTTCCTGCCATTTTTCTCACAGATGCAGGGTGAACTTTTTCGGAACAACAGGACGTTGTTCCATTGGTTGTAACAGGAATTGATCAACTAACTGGTCACCTGAACCTGATACTAGGAGTTGAGAAAGAATACTTTATTTTTCTTTAATTCTTATTTTAATTGTAATAATAATTCAAAGTGAATGATCGTAGTGAGTAAGGCTGTCTCGTTCCCATGGTTTCTCCAAACAAATTCAGTGGAAGAGAGTTAATGGGACCCAGCTAATTTAAGACTTTTAAAAATATTTACAGCTTTATGGTATAAATTATCACTAAGTTTTATTTTCTGGAATAAAACTATATTCTGGAATACCTTATCCCCTGATTCATGGATCTCTGACCTCACCAGCATTTCAGAGGTTTTAGAAGATTTGGATGGAAGTGGGTATGTGTCAGTGGTGGGATTTGAATAATTTAACAACCGGTTCTCTGCTGTAATGACCGACTGGGTGGGTGTGGGCATGGTGGGCATGGCCAGAGGGTGTGACAGGCCAGGGGATGTGACAGTACTCTGCCTCCTGCACCCTCCTGGAGCAAAAACAGGCTGTGGGGGTACACCCCCCATGCCCCATTTTGGGCCTAGTAGGCCTTCCTGTAGCCTTCTGGGAGCAAAAATGGGCTGCGGGGTGAGGAGGGGCACACACACCCGTGCCCCATTTTGGGCCTAGTAGCCTCCCTGCACTTACCTGGGACCAAAATGGGGTGCATGGGGACTCCTGGAAGGGGCGGGGAGCAGGGGTGGGTTCTACTTACTTTTACTACCGATTTGCAATGGGACTGCATGTGCACGCTCGCTTCACGTGCATGCTCTTCTGCGCATATGCAGAAGCATTCTGATAATGTCAGGGTCAGTGGATGGAGCCTCCGCCAGTTTTACTACCGGTTCTATAGAACCGATGTGAACCGGGAGCAACCTACCACTGGCGGGGAGGGGAGGGGAGGGGCCAACCAGCAATTTAACAACCGGTTCGCCCGAACTGGCCCAAACCGGCTGAATCCCACCACTGGTGTGTATGTATGTATGTACCATGTATGTATAGAAAATTAGCATCGAGTTCAGGGCATTGAAGAGAAGCCTTCAGTTTAAAGTAACCTTATTTTAATTAAGATTTTAAATGATGGTTTTAAACAAGAAAACACAGTGTTAAATTTAGATGTCAAGAAACAGTATCTGCAATCTAATTTTTTTCCCCCAGATATTCAGCCAAAGTACTCTCCTGAGTTTTAAACACTCAGGATTTTAGGGATGACACTGGATTTCTCTGGACGCCTCCTTACAAGCTGTAAGGCAGGAGTCTCCAAACTTGGCAATTTTAAGACTTTATGGAATTCAACTCCCAGAATTCCCCAGCCAGCATGTTAAAGTTGACTGGCTGGGGAATTCTGGAAGTTGAAGTCCACAAGCCTTAAAGTTACTAAGTTTGGAGATCCCTGATGTAAGGTTTTGCTTAGTAAAGTTGAGGTGGAAGGTATAAACTAGATTTAGATAATCAACTAGTACAGAACAAGTTAACTTTAGTTAGCAAGGCTAAATACTATTCTTTCTATTCTTGCTTCTGGAATCATCATATATTTGAAAGCTGATTATTAAGAATTGAAAGCATCCAGGAACACACTGATATTGCAATCAAGAACCTGGCAAATCCAAAATTTGTTATTAGAAATATATAATATTTCTAATGTGTATGTATTTGTTGAGGTACAGTATGTATTTTTGTGCTCTCAATTTTATATTTATATTATATGCTCTCAATCTATATTTTATAAAGTGCTGAAAATTGGAGAACAAAACAAGATTTGAGAAGATGAACAATATCAGTCATATTCAGCTGAATGATTCTTCAGCACCCTATTAAACAGTTTTTGACGTAATCTATGATTTCATTCATTCATTCATTCATTCATTCATTCATTCATTCATTCCACCTTTATTATTTTTATAAATGACTCAAGGCCACCAACATATCCAGCACCTCACTCCTCCTATTTTCCCCACAACAACAACTCTGTGAAGTCAGTTGAGTTGAGACAAAGTGACTGGCCCAAAGTCATCCAGTGGCTTTCACAGCTAAGGCGGGAATTGAACTCATGGTCTCCTGCTTTCTAGCCTGGTGTCTTAACCATGTACTGTAATCTTTTTAGAACAAAGAATTCAAAACCATTTTTAAATTTTGAAAAAAGTATGCTTGCTGCAGAATTTGGGATATTATTTATCTCAATTAATTTCTATGATCCGCTTTCACCCTGTTACTTGTAGGAAAGCAGAGTAAACTGACACTTAAAGTTTCTAATCCAGTTATTAAACTGCTAACTGACCCCTTCTAATAGTATTGCTAGGCTCAAATCTGCCTCACTCTAATGTCTTCCAGATGTGTAGGACTTCATCTCCCATAACCCAGCACATCTGGAGGCCACCAGTTTGAGAAAACTCTTTAGTTTTAGTAACTAGGAGACGGCACATAAAAATATTACAAGAAGAATCTGGTACAAAATTTTACAGGGTGCAATTTTCCTGTTCACTATTCAGATTGGTCATGCTCTCCTCCATTGTATTTTCCATATGCTATTTCAACCTTCAACATCTAGACAGGATTCAATAGGGAGGAAGCCCTCTCTATCTTCATCATTTCTTTGAGAGCTATCCCTTCATAGGATAAATCTTGATGTCATCAGATTTATTTGTTTATTTTTTTTTCTCATTTCTGTACCACCCGTCTCCCTCAAGAGGGATTGTGGGCAGTGTACAATAAAATGTTAAAATATATGCCTAAAAGTTAAAAATTCTAAGGCAAGAGGAAAGAGATTACAATTATTTAAAAGTTGAAGTGAGCATTTTTGGAGTCTAACCAGCCACGCAGCTGTGTGCTCCCCTGCAGAAAATTCCGTGGGGCAGGGCAATGGCAGAGAAGGCTGTCTTTCTAGTTCCCACCAGTTGGTATTTTTTAGCTGACAGGCTATGCAATATACCCTCCCTGCCTGACTGGGTGGGACAGGCTGGTGTCTTCACCCATGGGGTGAAGAAGGCTTCATTGGTAGCCTGGCCAATGCCATGTAGGGCTTTATTCTGTAGGTCACAACCAATGTGATCACCCACTTTACAGCTGTCACAACTTACAACCGTAATTGCCAGGCTCATTCAGTCCAGTAAAAAGGCTAGGTTGGCATTTATTTTAGTTCAAGGAGCTATCAATTACTATAACTGTTAAGCAATAAAAAGGAAATTTATTCCAGGCACAAGAAAGAATGCTAGGGTGGAATGTGAAGCAAGGGCAAGAAAGAATGAATACATTAATTCCATCTAAAGCCCTCTGGAGCCAGAACCTTGAATAAAATTTTCAGATGGATGTATATTCAATCAATAACGTCTGTGTTAGTTCAGGTAAGATTATATTAGTCTCCAGCAGTCTATATCTATGACCAGTTGGTCTCTCTCTCTCTCTCTCTCTCTCTCTCTCTCTCTCTCTCTCTCTCTCTCTCTCTCATACACACACACACACACACACACACACACACATATATATACAATATACATACACATTTTTTTAATATCTTCCCAAAACTGACGGGGTGGCTCAGTGGCTAAGATGTTGAGCTTGTCAATCGAAAGGTCAGCAGTTCAGCGGTTCGAATCCCTAGTGCTGCATAACGGGGTGAGCTTCTGTTACTTGTCCCAGCTTCTACCAACCTAGCAGTTCGAAAGCACGTAAAAAATGCAAGTAGAAAAATAGGGACCCCCTTTGGTGGGAAGGTAACAGCATTCTGTGCGCCTTTGGCATTTAGTCATGCTGGCCACATGACCATGGAGACATCTTCTGACAATGGTGGCTCTTCAGCTTTGAAACGGAGATGAGCACCGCCCCCTAGAGTCAGAAACGACTAGCACATATGTGTGAGGGGAACCTTTACCTTTACTAAAACTTCATTAAAAGAAGATAGCACAAATGACTATATAATATCAATAGAAATTTAAAGAGATGCTTGGGAAATTAAATTGCGCTCCCTTATTCAGTCATTTTTAAACTAGGAGTGAGGCTTAATTGATACTGATTGTTTCCTAGTGTGGTTGATTGCGTATTGTACCGTATGACTGTCACTGGATGTTGTGCCTTGTGATTCTTGACGATCTTTTCTTTTATGTACACTGAGAGCATATGCACCAAAGACAAATTCCTTGTGTGTCCAATCCAGGGGTGGGTTCTACTTACCTTTACTACCGGTTCGCAGCGGAGTTGCTTGCGCGCGCACACACTCTTCTGCACATGCGCAGAAGTATTTTGATGATGTTGGGGTCAGTGGGCGGAGCCTCCCGCCGGTTTTACTACCAGTTCTATAGAACCGGTGCGAACTGGGGACAACCCACCACTGGTCCAATCACACTTGGCCAATAAAGAATTCTATTCTATTCTAAAAATTCTATTCTAATTAAGACTCCACACTGTTCACTGAATGATAAGATTTGAAATATCAACTTTAAAAAAAACTCTTAAGAATTATTATTTCTACATCATTGAAAAATGTTGCATTCGTGGGCATTCCTCAATCTCAAGGTAGGTAACTTGGTGCCTGCTGAATATTTTTAAATGTATTCATCACATTTCTATAGCATCCATCTTACCTAAATGACTCTGGGCAATTTACAATTAAAACATGGGACAAAATATAAAAGCATACATAAGAACAAAGTTAAAAGACAGAATTAAAAGATAGGCTAACGGAATTAAAAGTTAAAAAGCTAAAAAGGTAGAGAGAACATCTTCATGATACCTACTAATTACATTTTCCATCGTTTGCTCTCTAACTCTCTAACTGTAGTAGGCTGGCTTGAGTATTGCAGCCCAAGACATCTAAATGGCAGCATGTATGATACTCCTACCCTCTTCTCTTCCATTCTTATTTACCATAACTGTTGTTAGCTATGGCATCTAAATAATGCAACTTACAATTATCTCTAGCAATACCTCATTGGAATAGAAAGCATATTTCAGAGTTTGAGTTCTAATTTTGCTCTGGAGATGAGCAGTAGTTAATACTAACCTTATGGCCGGTTATCATGAGAGTGAAATGACTGCTAATATAATGGATCAGCCCATGTGAGGAACAGAAAGTAATCCATAAACTAGCCATATGTCCAACATCCGAAACTATGATTTGATTATGATAGATGGCTTGGATCAGACTATCCCCATTCACACAGAGTTAAGCAGCATGCCTTTAAGTCAGAATGAATTATCTTCTATGTAGAGTTCAACTCAGCATTTCCTTTGCAGAAATTACAAAAACTGATGTTCATCAAGATCTCTTCTTAGTAGTAAAAATCAGAGGCACTCTAACCTTGGAATGCAGTACGTACAAGAAGACTTCTCTTTAGATATGAAAACAGTACAGTTACTATATGGCTGGTTTGCCCTGCACACTGAATTAAAAGCCAGGTAAACAAACATAATTCTCTGGACACACAGCATGCTGTGTCTAAACACTTGATGACATAGTTCATTCAACAAGCTAAGGCAATGACTTGATCAAGGCAACATGCTGAACCACACTCAACCCCCAACCCAAACCTATTTCAGGTTTGCCTAACAGGTTTTTCAAACCTAGTCATGATTTGTGGAACTGAACCCTGATAGTCCTCCAAAGGAATTGACTATAACTGCACCATCCCAGATAATTGGCCTTATTGATTATGGCTGGCATCTCCCAGCGTGACATTAAATATAAATGCTGCAGAAACAGAATCCTACATTCATAAACAGCAGAATGTTCACAGATTCAACATGACTAAATAAGCTGCTTCATAGCAGTCTTATACATATAGCATAGGAGTCCCCAACCCCAGTCCATTGACCAGCACCCATCCGCAGCATGCCAGAAACCAGACCACGCAAATAAGTGAAGCCCCATCCGTGGGATGTAGAAAGCACATGAAAAGATGCCCCCTCCAGCCCGCAGAAAAACCTCTCTCCACAGAATTGGTCCTTGGTGCCCGAAAGGTTGCGGATGGGCACTGATGTAGTAGATCTGCCTACTACAGAGTAGTATATATTGGTGGACTCAAATTTTAAAACCTGGTGCTTTTCTCCCATCGTTTTGAATCAAAAGACTTTGGGCCATTCTTTATTCCAAGCTTTAAAGTCATAAACATATGTTCTATGTTCACATAAAAATCCTGTCTGGTCTGACAATCAATGACCCCAATTCATCAGCTTCAGACCTTACAAACTGGGACCTAGAGAACCAGAGTCCAACAACAGTGCAGGATCACAAGTTGCCCATTTCTGAGACAAAAGAAGGTATTCGCTTTCCCATCAAATGAGGATACAAGTCACATATGCTCACTTTTCATGGAACAATGGCTACCTAAAACAGTTTTGTCCCATTTTAATATGGAAATTATAATAAAGCTAAACTGTATATCTTAATGGTTAAGTAATGAATAAATCACTCAATGCTTCTCCCAAATGTTTCCACCTCATCCATAAGTGATATTGGTCCCATCCACTCCAACACCCTCAGCCCAGCCCCCCAAAATGTTAGGTGCCACTCATGGCCATCAAAAGGTTGCCTTCCTCAATCTAGCATCAAGGAATTCCCAAGAAAGTCTGTGTGTCACACAAGAAGATACCATTAAGGATATATAAGGAGATCAGACATAGAACAAATAAACTGAGGAGTTACCATTTGAAAGAGATAACAATTTTAAATTCAACTGATCTTGAAACAGAGATTCTTTTGTAAATTTGTGCAATTCCTTTCCCATATTTTTCCCTTATTTATTATTGGCTATCTGCCAAGGCAATCTTAGCTTTGCCTCACCAACAGGTTCTATCTCTTCGTATGTTATAAATTCAGATCATTTTGACAATGAGAATTTTCCTCTATCAAGAACAGGCAGACTTGAACTAATCTGAGTCTCATGAAAATGTCAGGAAGCAAAAAGCTTCATTTGTTTGGAATACTAAAAATAACCACAATGCATACCATTGAAATAAAACTAATCAACTCGGATGGGTTTCCAAATCCTTCCCTCTTCATGTTTCTCTCTCAAGTAATCCAACCTAAGGGCATAAGTTCCTTGGAGATTTTCCCACTGAGACTTGAAATGGCATGGCACAATCGTTTTTCACTACTGAGGATTTTCACAGGAAAAGAAGGAAATGAAGCTATATTATTCCAGATCTACAACATAAGCTACAAGAAAGATTCCTGGTAGTGTACAAACAGCTGCTTAAAAAGATCTTTTTCTTAGAGAGTTAACAAGATTCCTGAGCAGCTCACAAATGCTATACTATACTTCCCCAACCAAACGTGATCTTTTCTCACAGCCAGGAGCAAAAGAAGACACTTTGGTCATAAATAGAGAAGCTTTGCCTTCATCCCTTAGGCAAGGAAAGGAACTCCACAAGAGTTAACCTTTCCAGTTCGGCATTCCTGCCCTGCTCCAGGATATCTGGATCAAGTTTCCCTTGCACTTTGCCAGATGCACACAAAAGCAGGAAGAGAAGCTAGTTTTCCCAAAACATCTACCACAGTGTAAAAAACGTTTGGGGCTCTTCCATTCTGTTAAACTGAGTTGAAGGATTGAAAAAAGAAAAGGGCAGGATCGATTTTGCTTCCATCCCATCTTTTCTTCTGGTGAGGATGCATCTGTGGGCTGCTATGAGTATTTTAGTGCTGCTTCCAAAAATCAGGCTTCCATTTTGCCCCTTTTCCAAGCACCACCTAGCCCTAAGCAACAACTAGCTAGGGTTTTCAGAAGAATCTCCTTAAACAAGCTACCCTCCATCATGACAGATGCTCTTTAATCAAAGCCAGTGTGCTGAAGAAAATGGATGACCCTTTCTGTCACGCCATCCCTGCCCACAGAAACTCTTAAACAAAAGCACCCAGCCTGAGATTTCTTCTTCTTCAGTGGGGAACTCCACTGGATGCCTTGGTCCCCAGCGGGCGTTTTCTACTAGGACTTGCATTCGAGACTGGGCTAGGATTATATAGCGTTGCGATCCATTTCCAATTCAGGCCAGGGCCGACCTCCGGCTACTCCGAACATGTGCAGAGTTACTCTTCTCTTACAATGCCCGATTCAGCCCCACCCACCCAGCCAGCCAGCCGATGTGGAGAAGGAATTATTAGGAAGCCGTAGGGCGCCTGAACCAGCGTTTTAATAACACACACACATACACAAACCCCACATTAGGATGCTGGATCTGAATGGCCCCTTCTGCCGCTCTCGCTCCCCTTCCGAGGAAAGCGACCTTTGCGGGGATGGCTATTGTGGCCGGGATGCGTGCGGAGCCCTCCAAGCCAGCTCACCTGTTAAACACTTTACGGATCTTCTGGCGCACACTGGAGGAAGGCGGGGCGGAGATGCAGCTCCGGCCGCCGCCGCCGCCGCCGCCACCGCCACCGATGCCCTCGGGAGGCAGATTTTCAATGGTCGCCACGACATGGTTGGGCTGCTGCTGCTGCTGCTGCTGCTGATCCGGAGAGATCATCGCGGTGGGGCTGGCGATCAGAAGAGAGCAGCAGGGCGCATCGTGCGCCGCCCGGCCGCCGAGGCGAGAATCCCGCGGAAGATCCAGAGAAAGCGCCCGCGGGGGCGGCTGCGGGGGCTCGCGCGCTTCTCTTTGGGGCTCCAGCTCCAGCCGCCGCCGCCGCCGCCGCACGCCTCAGGGCTGCTCGGCCATGGAGCGAAGGAGGTGGTGGGTTTTTTTTGGGGGGGGGAGGTCGTTCAGTTGCAGCCGCCCCGCTCCTTCCCCAGCAGCAGCAAGTGTCCGCCAACGAGGGGTGCGGCGAGCAACCGGAGTGATGGCAGCCGCGGGAACCTCGAGGGGGCTGCCTGGCTCTTCTTTTGTCTCTCCGCAGCTCAGCCCAGCCCAACCCAGCCGGCGTCTCTCTCGCTCGCTCGCTCTCTTTCTCCTTCTCGGCGAAGCGCGATCAGGTGCAGCGCTTCGCTCAGCGCTGTCTGCACAGCCCGGACGAGGGAGCCGCCTCTGCGCGCGCACGGAACAGGGGAGCTCTTCACGCCAGAGTGCGGCTGCAGACAAGCCGAGCCGAAGCCGCCCGCTCCGTGCGCCCCCCACCCTCCTCCCCAGCCCTCTCCGTCCGTTTCCCCCCCCCCCCCACTCACGTCCCCTCCTTCCAGTTCAGTTGCGCCCACTAGAGGAAGCAGGCAGGATTGGACGCCCTCCACCTTCCCATCCGCTATCTTTCTTTCCCCCTTTGCCCTCCTTTCCCTTTCGGAATTGTTTGCCGGGAGTTGTAGTTTCCTGCGGTGCTCAAGGTGCTCAAACTCTCCGCTTACCTTCAGAACCGCTCGTCCCTGGACAGCTCCCAGCATCCACCACGGCCCTGGCGAACGGGGGGCATAAAGGCAGGAAAGAAAGCAAGCGAAAGAGTTAAGTCCCAAAGGTGCTTTTTCTGGAGGCGACTGGACTTCTTGTTTTGTTTTGTTTTGTTTTTCTTTGAAGACTTTTCTTTGAAGAAGAAAAAACAAGAAAGTCCAGATGCCTCCAGAAAAAAAGCACCTTTGGGACAACCATGACCTGGATGACTAAGAATCTCTACAGGCTGAAGAGTAAGCTTATATGCGGGCAATAAAGTCCACTGGCTTGGATGCATCATGTGTGGTCTGTATAGTAGTTCTTTGTGGCAATTTTACTATATACTTTGGGTAACTCCCCGAAAGGCTGCTTTAAAAAAAAAAATGGTAGGAAAAAAAGGTTTGGTAGAGAGAAACAATGTTAAAACAGAACCAAGGAGCATGTATTTGATCCACGCGTAAGCTATATTTGATCCATAGGGTAAGGGAAGAGACATTGGAGAAGTTCCTGGGTGTCCCTCAATGTTATCTGCAAGGTTTGGGTGTTGGGTAAAAGTTGCACCTGCACCTGCACAAAACGATCTCCCTGTCTTACAACTTTTCCCAATTTACTGGGAATGAAGTCCTTCTGGAAGCACAGCAGAAAAATAAGAATGTGTTGCAGAAAGAAAAGGAAGGGTGGCTTCCTGTGTGTTTCTGACTCAGGAACCGCAGCTGGGTTGGATTTGTGGAGAAGTAACTTCAACTCACAACATAAGAGGTCTTTGTGGGTTTGTTTGTTTGTTTGTTTACATGTGTGGTGCTGATATAGGTGAAGTAAAGTCTGCAAGAGCAAACTAGTCTTGCTTCCACAAACAGGCAGATGACATCTGGGTTGGAGCATTAGGGTAGGCAGCTACCTACCTCATTTGGAGAAGCATTTACATTGTAGAAATTGTTAGAGACAGGAATGCTGATTGGAATATAGATTTGGATCAGGATTCCCAGGATAAATGGAAGTGCAATACAAAGTATCCAAGCCAAGGAGATATGTGGGATGCCTGCTCCTATTCGCTGCTATCAACTTCCTCTGGAGCACCAAGGCAAGAGCATCAGGTCAGGTGCCAACCATTGAGTCCTGTAGGAAGATTCTCTCCCCTCCCCAAAGCTATATTTGAACAAGGCTTCTTTGCATGGCAATAAGAACAGCACTTGCAGTGTGAGCTACCTGGATTGTTTCCATCTTTATTTATTTGTTAATGAGTTTATTACATTCTGTGTTTTTGAATAGCTGATTTCAGCTTTATTTGAATCTGTGGGGATTTTTATGTTTTTAAAAAAATAACTCATCCAACAATTAGAGTTATTGTGAACCACTAGGATGAACCTTTCCGGCACCGAGTGCCAAAATGCATGTACGTATGAGCCGGAAACTGAAAGAGTAGCCACCCGGTGCATGCACTGGCCACTTGGTCTTCTGGTTTCTGGAGTGCATGCACACACGAAAACCAGATGGCTGGTGCATAAATAAATAAATATCTTTATTGTCATTGTACGTGTATACACAGTATACCCATACAACGAGATTCACTTAACACCCAAAGACCAGGTCCAACACACATAACAATCCCCAAACACACTCCCACCCACCATATATGCATGTGCCAGAACCCAGAAGATTATCTTCCTGGCGTGTGCATGCACACGGGGCGGCTGCTCTTCCGGTTTCCGGTGCTCCTGCATGCGTGAACACCAGCTGGCCAGTACACTGTAACACAGAAGAGCAATGGGTGATGGCTCACGTGCCCGGAGAGATGGCTCTGCATGCCACTTCTGGCACATGTGCCATAGGTTTGCCATCACAGCACTAGAACATATTTTATTATTGAAAATGGCATATCAATGAAGAATAACAATATTAATGCCTTCTTGTTGCAGTGGTGTTTTGCCCTAGTCAGTCTTGGTTGATCTGAGCAAACTAAGAAGGATCAAATCTGGTTACTGCTGGGATGGAAGACCACTAGGAAGTCTCCAAGTTGATAGAACACACTGAGAAATTGGGAAAAACTTGGAAGTCAGTAAAAGGATGCTCCTGCATTCCTGCCAAGAAAATTACAAGGATTTACTTGTCCATATTGTCCCCAGGAGCTGAGCTTAAGTTAAAGAAAAATTAAATGCAAAGTTGAAAAAATGAATTTGTGATTCATGACTTTGATGATTAGACATTAGATTATAGAAAGAAAAGAAATGATGTGACTTTAGAGAGTGAATTTAAAAAATAATTGTACTTATAACTATTGTGAAGACTGGAAGCCACTTCTTTGATTTTTTTTTTGTTTTCTATTTTTATTCAACTTTTTCTTTTCTTTCTCTTTGCTTTCTCTTTGCTTTCTTTTTTGTCTTTCTTACTTTATATTAGTTTGTATTAGTTTTCATCTTATTGTTAAAAGCTTCAATCAAAATATAATTCTTTTTAAAAAGAGTTTAATAATAAATAAGGTTTTCCATTTTCCATTTACACTTTACTAAGTTGGCCATATTATTTAAATGTGCTGTTCTCTTTTGTTATTGGTTTGTTTGTTTTTTACATATGATGGTATATATTTCAGTAAATTCATATTGTTCACTGCTTTGGGCAATTAACTAGAAAACAGAACTAAAGGAAATTAAGATACGCTTTACTGTACTGCATGAACCTTGTAATCTTGTTATTCTAAGAGAGCATTCACCCAAGCAACTTTTGACAGTTGATTAACCTACCCTAATTATCTACTGCTTTATAATGCAGGATACGTTGTTCCCCTTCACATTTTACATAATCGCTATATGGAACACACCAGTGCATATCTATGGTGTATCTAATATAACTTTCCCCACCTTCATTGTAGCTGAATGGCTTGGAGAGGCTCTTTGGAGTGGATTACTATGTTTGCTCTTTTATAAGGCTAATGTTGTTTTCTTTAGTTCTGCATGCAAACAGACACATTATTCTTTCTCTTGAAACGATACATGGACAGGAAATCAGCACTATCTGATCACATCTGAAATTGGGGCATTTTGATTTTGGTACTATTTTTCTACAATTTACTGCACTGGTTATAGTATACTCCCATCTCTTATGCTTCTTCATCACATAAACTGTCACCCTGAAGTATTTGCTGAATTAACAGTGATTCTCCACCCCCAACCCCGAGCTTCCTTGCTGAAAATAATATAATTTGCTATTGTTTGTTGTTGTTGTTTTGTTGTTTTGTTTTACTAAAGCAATAATCATTTGTGTCAGCCCATTGGCCTTTAGAAATCACAGACAAATGGGACAATAAAGCATGCCAGTTAGAAATGTAAAAACCAACAACAACAGAGTTCTGCCTTTCAAGATTATTCCATTCCAACTCTTAATTAAACACAGGCATTTATCCAGTCTATCCCAAGCAGAGGAATTAGATTATAACTACTATCCTGTTCTTAGTTTGCCATTCCAGCAGACATGAGTGCAAATTATATTCTAAAATATCTACAATTTGAGTCTGAGGGATGCTGGTTGATAAAGAGCTTTTAAACTATGATTTCTATATAAGTCCACCAAGATGACAATTCTTTGCCACTGAGTCATGAGATTAGATTTCCCCCTTCAAGGCTGGAAAACAAAGCTATGACATTGATGGGATAAATTCCAGTACTGGTTCCCTTCTCTCAGCAAGCCTACTGTTATGCCAAATATCAGAAAAATTGATGCTAACAAAGGATTGAATCGACTGCAAAGGGTATGAGACTGAGATGAGTTAGTGTTAGCCCAGTGAGGTAATTCCGAGAAGAAGCACAACCAGAAATACTAGCTCTATTTTTATTGTAAAATAATCTTCACAGTAATCTTGCATGTCTGAAAGTATTTCTCCCCTCCTGTCCTTTTAGTCTCCAGAAAACTAGGAAGGATGCCTTTTCAAAGGTTTCCCATACCTTTCCTTCTTCTGTGGGCTGAGACATTTTTACATTCCATCTGTCCACTTAGCAATTCTCCTTCATGCCTCTCAAAGTCATTCCCACATACCATTACAGTTAGCAATTGGGTTAGAAAGACTGTAAAATATAGTCTTTCTATACTTTAATAGAAAGACAATATAACAAATTATGAACTTTCTCATTCTTCATGCTATCAGAAATTTAGAAATTGGAGAACGGGTCTAGATTATTACCAGTACTTCCCTTTGCTTACAATCAGACAATTTTTAACTTACAAACCAAAAACAACAGCAGGAAAAACAGCAGATACTGCTCTTCCACTAATTTAAAACTACTTGGTTCAGTGTTGTTGCATGTTTGCTGGGTGTTCTTATTTCCACGGACTAACAGATGCCTTTTATTGTCTTGCTTCTTATCATGGTCTGATTGTTTGCTTTTTAAAAAATAAAAATGTTCTGCAATTATTTTAGTGCTTTTTAAAAAGTGTTTTAATCTTAGCTTGAGTATTTTGGTCAATTGATAAATCCATCTTGTAGCAATTGCCTCCTTTTTTTGTAGAAGAAGAAAAGTTATTCTGGATCACTTGTTTTGTTATGAACCCAGAGCCTTTCTCAGAAGACATGATTAATATAAACAACTAGAAAGTGGAACAAAGACCTGTTTAGGTTATTTCATCAGCCCTATTAATAAACATCAAGATAAAGTCAACAAAGGTAGAATGGGATTAGGTAGCTTTATGTTTTAACTTGTTTGATGATTCATGTAGGCAAGAAATCTGAGAAGTGATTTTTCATAAAATCCTCTGCCATTGGACTTCATTTTTTGTGCCGTGAGACTATTTTAATTTCTTTGTTCCCTCCTGCCCAACACTAACCAACCCACAGTCAACTAACCATGCCTTTTTAGGCTCCTCCTCCTCTTCCACCTCCCGCTCCCCCAAACAACCTAGGTCAGTATTCTGGATCAAGTGAGCAGGAACCTTCCAGTTGGTTCTATTGAATCTTGCCCAATTTTTCCGCCCTTTTCTGCTAATTTTGAGATTCCCTCATGTTTGCTTCTCTCTTCAGTGGTGCCACTGGGCATATATAAAGACCCATTCAGAGAATGAGTTTGAAGCCTTTGCCATACTTGGGCCTGGAAGATATTTAAATTAGTTTTCATAATCCTATAACAATTGGCCTTGCTCATTTTGATCAATAAGACATGAAGTGTTCTAATATCTAAGGGGCTACCACAAAGAAGAGGGAGTCAACTTATTCTCTAAGGCACCTGAAGGCAGGACAAGAAGCAATTGATGGAAACTAATCAAGGAGAGAAGCAACATAAAATTAAGGAGAAATTTCCTGACAGAACAATTAATCAGTGGAACAACTTGCTTCCAAAAGTGGTGAATCCTCCAACACTGGGATTTTTTAAGAAGAGATTGGACTATGATTTGTCTGAAATGGTATAGGATTTCCTGCCTGAGTAGGAGGTTGGACTAGAAGACCTCCAAGATCCCTTCCAACTCTGTTATTCTATTAAATATTGGATACGTATTTGGTACAGAGCTATTAATATTTTTCCTCTCAATGCAAAGGGTGTTCTGTGTTCCCAGCGTTCAGGTGCCTTCAAAACCAAGATTCAAAAAATTGCTTGAGGAATTGGAGAGAACTTGATTGAGATGCTCAGCATTTTTGTCACACCATATATTAATTTTACCAGCTCATCTTGTCTGTTGTTATTTATTAACTATATATTCAGGTAACCCCTCTATTATGCTGTGTTCATAAGGGTAGTTCTTTTAATGTGCTGAGCCTGAAGATCCTCCCCTAGGGCTCCCCAAAAGCTGTCCTGTGGGCAGTGTGATTTGATAGAAAGAACAAATGATATCAGGACATACACTTTATTTTCCCAAGCTTCACCTCTAGTAACATTTGGCCTCTTGGGGAGATGGAGATTGAATCATATGCTTTCCCTGCTCCTGTCCCACTGGTTTCATCTTCTTGATATAGAGACTATCTTGGTGGAAGACAAACTGATGTTGGTAAAACAATAAGATTACAAAAGCAGCTATATATATTCTTCCAAATAGTAGTGTGGATGTACGAGGAGTAATTTATAAAACATGTCACTTCTAGTTTTTTAATCTTTGTAGAATTAAAATCTGGTCTTAAACTAACAGGTTTTGTGGTGTTGTAATCATTAACATTCTCTGATTTTTTTAAAACAACATTTATCATTTGCAATGATAAATCACCAATTTCTTCTTCTCTCCCAAATTTGATTTCCCGCAAATTAATCTGTGAGTTAAACTGGATTAGCTAAATATGGTTGTGTACCATTTGGTAAAAGAATTGTTAGCTGTATATCTCAAAGAATATGCACTAATAAGCACCTAAGAGTGCTACAAAATCATTGTTAGTCACTATTCAATCTGTAATTTATTGAAATATTGGGAATTATGTCAATTAGGCTATTCAAAGTGGGTGTTGGACTGTTTATTGGGTGCCTCCCTGCTAGAGTTGATAATGAATTATTGCAGTTACAATTCTACAGTTGCACCTGGCTTTTAGATATACTTATTTTTTTAAAAAAAATAGCTTCCCTTCTTCCACATATTTTATCACAGATATGTGGTAATGTTTAACAAAACTTTCCATTAAGATGGAATTTAAAAATCAATAATTATAACAAGGGATATTATCATTTTAAAGCCAAATCCATGATAGTTTTGCTAACCCTAGATTATGTATCACTGAGACAGCCGAGGGGGTAGTTCTGCTGAAGTTGCTTTATTTTTTCTTTAAAAAACTCCTTTGCTTTCAGAAGAAACAACTATTTAACAACTTAACGTGTTTGGGGATGCAATTTATTTTACTTCGTGTGTATATATCATTCCTCTGTATTAATAAAGCAGATGTATTAAAAAGTAAGATAAAATAAAAGTGGATAAATTTAATTTAGGGAAAGATACACTCAACATCCTGAATGAGGATCACAAAGCAAGCAACTCTAGAACTAATAAATGTTTTGAAAACCTTAGTGCACCACCTACTGACCAATTTAATATAAAACTTTTCTTTTTCTTATTCTAATACAGAAGACCAAACCAAGAAAGCTTGTTCCCAAATACTCGTTTTTAAACAGCAGATTGACCAATACTTGAAGCAGGGTAGAGATAAGCAAATTTTGGCACTTCTGTGCCAAATTTATGGGTTGTGATACTTGGAACAACATTCCTTAGTGGATACTTAGCAGTTGACTAAGAAGCTTTCAACATTTCATCTAGTAATCTCTTGTGATCTTCCTCCCTCTCTTCCTACATTTTAAATCTGGGAATAATATACAGGCTGATTTGAAAACATTTCTGCTATCAAAAATAAAGCAACTGTTAGCATGAAAAAGGAAGATATCAGAAAGGCAGAGATATTAAAATACACCATTAAATTTCCACAGAATTGGTTTAAACATACGCCCAAATTCAAGCTAGATTCTGTAAAGACAAATGAGAGTATGGTATCTACCAAACAACACAACCGCTGGATAGACGACTTCTTGTTTCGTGTTGAAACAAAATTTATATCTAAGACCTATAATCTTTTGCTATCATGGTATACAGCTGAGGAGATAGTAAAACATATGATGATTGCCTGGGGGAGAAACTTAGGAAGACCAATGCAACTTGAAGAATGGCAGGGAATATGGAATAGATCAATGAAATTGACACCATCAGTGGCATTTAAGGAGAACTTTTACAAAATGATTTATAGGTGGTACCTCCCACCAGCTATGATAGCTAAAATGTTCCCTGGATCTTCAGACAAATGTTGGAAGTGCAATTCGGCCAGGGATACTTTTTTTCACCAATGGTGGACCTGCCCTCAGATTAGGAAGTTTTGGGAAAAGATTCAAAAATGGTTGAACGAGATAACAGATGCAAGTTTCCCCCTAACTCCAGATTCTTACTTACTCAAAATCAAGCTAAAAGATGTGGGCAAACAAGATTGGCACCTATTCATCCATATTACAACAGCAGCGAGAATGGCACTGGCCCAGCAATGGAAAAATGCAAATACACCATCAGATCAACTTATAATAAATAAGATATTGAACTGTGCCGAATTGGATAAATTAACGTATATCCTAAGAGAGAAAAAAGAATCTATATACTACAGTAACTGGGAACACTGGTATATATGGCTAAAGAAGAGGACAAACATAGAGTAAACAATATAATATTAAATATAAACTTAGCTATAATTAGATAGCGTTTGGTATTCAAACTAGTCAATGTTATCTGAACAAAAAGATCTACCAGGATGTAACTATGAATAGGTATCTGGGGGATCGTTATGACCCCCGGTTAGTCTTTCTTTGTGGTTGTCTTTATGTGTTGTGTTGTGTGTGTGTGTGTGTGTATATATATATATATATATATATATATATATATATATATATATATATATATATATATAAATAAATTTTCTTACTTCTTCGTAGGGTCTATGTGTGTTTTTCTTCTAGCCAGGTTTTCCCTACGTAGCCAAGGTTTTTACTGAGCTGGAGCTACAAAAAAACCTTGGCTACGTAGGGAAAACCTGGCTAGAAGAAAAACATATATATATATATATATATATATATATATATATATATATATATATATATATATATATATATATATATATATATATATGTGTGTGTGTGTGTGTGTGTGTAATATCTGTTTGATAATTACAGTATATGTTTTTTTATTTGTAAATAATTAATAAAGATCAATTTTAAATAAATAAATAAATAAATAAAGCAACTGTTAGCATGAAAAAGGAAGATATCAGAAAGGCAGAGATATTAAAATACACCATTAAATTTGCACAGAATTGGTTTAAACATTATTTTGCATCAGATTAGAGAGAAATGCAGACAATAGTTCACAATGCAATGTATTGTCTAGTTCCTCATTCCTTGGTTTTAGGATTTTTTTCCCTCATTCAATCATATCCAATTCTCAGAGACCACCTGGACAACTCCCTGCAGTTTTCCTAGAAAGATTTTTCAGAAGTGGTTTACCATTGTCTCTTTCCAAGGGCTGAGAAATAGAGACCGACTCAAGGTCACTCCAGCTGGATTTGTGATTAAAGCAGAGTTAGAATTCATGCTCTCCTGATTCCTAGCTCTCAAGCTTAAGATATGGGTTTCCAAAAGATAAAGCATTGATGAAGGGGTTATAGATGGTCAATTAAGCTACAATAGTTGGGGCAACCTGTAGCTTCCACGTGTTCCTCAACTATTCCTCTTAGCATTCTTCACCATTAGCAGTCTCTGAGACACTTGGGATTTTATAGAATGACTAGCTGGATACCCATGCTTTGCTACTTATGACTATTTTCACACTTATGACCATTGCAGCATCCCCATGGTCTTGACAGACTCTCATTGTCATCATCACCAACAAAGTATATCTGAAGAAATGAAGGCTGCTGCTGAGGTCCCGCCATGATACTCTCTATCCTGTGGTAGACCTGCCTCTGCATTTTGAATGTTGGCATAAAGTTTTCCTCCTTCACCTGTCTCCAAAAGGCATCATTTTGAAGCATCTGTTGTACTTCCGGGCAGCAGAAAGACAGTATTTTCCCTTTAACTGATGTTACGGTAGAAGGAACAGGTCAGTGTAAGAAGTAAGTTGGGGCAGGAGAAATTCAGGAGAATTTCTCCTGAAATTCTCCTATGCAGGAGAAATTCAGTTCAAAATCTGTTGGTTCAGTGGTGGTCAGTGATTGAAACACACAAGGGAATATTTCTCCTGCCGCCTTGAGTCCGGAAGCAGTTCCATAGGTGGAAGGCATAGACATTTTGGTGAGGTATCGAGTCGACGTTTAGTACTGTAAAGAGCCTGAGACTGCTCCTGAGTGAAGGAGTGGAATATCTTCCAGTTTGAACTGAGGTATGTGAGGCAAGTGGCAGTTGGAGCTTTTTAGGTGGGGAGGGGGAATAGAACATCTAACTCCTTAGCATCACAGTGTGTTAATATACTGTATATGAATATACTAATGCTCTGATGGTCATTTTGAAAAATCCTTTGTTAGCGAGCACCTAGAAGCCAAGAGGAATGTATGTGCCAAATTTCAAGTTTGTAGGCTTTACCGTTCTGGAGATTTCATGAATGGATTTTGCTTTTATATATATATAGATAAAGTTGCCAGAGGATATGAGACGCGCTACATTTATGAATTCAACTTAGAGTCAATTAGTGTCTTACTCCCTGCTTCAATAGATTAGTGAAGGACAGTTCACCATATCCCTGTATTATGAACTCAGCTGTCAAAATTGCCTTAGCATTAGGAAAGGTGTGTCTGCCATTCAACTGGAATGTACCTCTCTGTGATTTCAATTTCATTTCTTGTCCTCTGAGATGAACACAAAACAGGTCCAGGGTTTTAGTCTTGAAAAGTATGATCTTTTCTCCTTAACTATTTTATTTCAGAGATTCAAAAAACCTAATTCCCTCAGCTTTTCCAGTTACTTGTTCAGGAGTATTGGTAGGGTCTGGTAAAAAAAAGTCAAAGTGGCAGCAGAATGGTACAGTTGAAGCTCTCCTCATTTTTATAGTGTCACAGGTGCATAAAGAGCACATCTAACACACCAGTCCTAGTCATCCTTATCTCTTCTTTGAACTCACTTGATTTGTTTAACTTCTTTGTAAGATCTTTGTAGCAAGCATATCAGATTACTGACTCATATTTATCTTACTTCTGACTGCAATTCCATTATTCAGCACTTTCTGTACTTCAACATTCTTTTGCCAAATTTCCTCTGTTTTCTCTCTGAAGTGATATCTATCTAATGTCAGCAGTCCATCCTTTAGGTAACTGGGCTACATTATCTAGGTTGATTCATCCAAGTAATTTAGACCAGTTGTAATTTATCAGTATCTGGAGAGTCCTTCCATCTTGCCTTAAGGAGTGTCACTCTGTAAAAGGGCTAAGGGGGAAAAGAAACCACTGATCTCTGTCACTTGAAGCAGTCAAATAGTTTTAGCAAATGATACAGTAACTCTTGCTTATTGAATTGGATTATTTTATAAAGTCATTATTTGATTCACTGCATTATTGAAAATGGTTACATCTAAGTCCTGGTAGAGAGTATTTACAATCACCTGGATATTTCAGAATGGATCTCAAAGTTCCACACATCAGAAACAAAGTGTTCAGAGAGGAAATATTTGTCATGGAAGTTAATAGCAAGATCTTTACAATGTTCCTGCTACAAACCTTTCTTTTAAAAAGATGGTAAATCTGTAAAGTATCCCTTAAGTAATTATGCTCTCATTCCCCATCTCCAAATAATATCGAATTGACACGATCACACTTTAAATAATTCAAACCATATTAACACTTAGTCCCATTGCAATTTTTTCCAAGCCACATAAAGTATCACTGTCTTGCTATAAACAACAGGTGGTATGCCTGCTTCTTTGCAAAGTGAGCATTCATCAGATAATTGGATAATTGAAGAGAAAATAATGTGTTGGTACTTTTCTACTATGTAATTAGCCTATTTATATGTGTTCTTTCTATATCAGCTTTTCCTATCAGGAAAGCTGATCTAATCCACAAACTATTTCTCCTGATAAGTAAAAAAATGTCATAAACTTTATGAAGTTTATATTCTAGAAATATGTCAAATCAAAACAAAGTAACATGTTTCTTTAAAACTGGATTGCACCTTTGGTTGTAATTTGTTCAGCCTCTGAGAACTGTCAGGGATGATTTACTAATATAGATGGTGGAGTTTTGGTTTGTTATATTGAAGAAAGAAAAACGCAGTTTTAGGAAGCATGGTAATGATGGTACGCAAAAGGAACCAGGAAAACCCATGGTTACTCCCCAAGATTGGTGCATCAAACTAAACTCAATGGGAATTATGGCTTCCCAAGTCTCTGTTTAAGATCTCAGTCTAATTGTAGTAATTTGGAAGTCCCTAGGATACGAAGGAAATGTATTTCATAAACAAGTAGCAAAACAGCCAAGTGGCCTGAGGTTGTATTTGTAGTTTGTATGGTACTTTTCTTTTTCAATGTTTAAAGATGGTTTTGCTAAAAATAAATGTCTGGACTATTGTAATGCAATGTGAGGTCCTTCCATCATGACCCACAAGGTCCTTGCTGAATAATGGTAACTGAGACTGACAGAATTGCCATTGCTAAGTAATGTGGTCATATGATCATGGTTTACAAGTGTGTTGCTTAGCAATGGCAATTCTGGTCCCAATTGTTATCATAGCCTGAGGACTACCTGCACTCTGTTAAAATTGGGCATGTATAGGAAAACAGAGCAAGAAATCCCGTTGTGAATAAAGATTCATTCTCACAACCTTGGGTGGAGCTTAGGGCATTATGTGTTATAGGAATATGCTCCTGATTTCATTAGTCATTTTGTAAGAAAGAAAAAAAAATTGTCAAGGAGAATGGCAAGTTCTAAAATTCAGTATATATTTAGTTGTAAATTATAAGTTGTCAAAGTTCTGATCCTGCTGTTATGCTTGTCCAATAACAAGAGGAAGTGAGTGAGGAAATAGATTGGTAGGGTCCAAAAAGTTACTGCAATAGGTTTGTCTTGTTTTTTGAAGTGGCTAGATTTGTTTAAAATGTTTTTTGGCCCTTGAATGACATTACTTGCATTCATTCCCTATTAATCTCCAAAATTAGAATCATAGCCTTGGAAGAGGCCACAGATGTTGCCTACTGCAACTGTCTGCTCAGTGGATGATCCACCGGATCCACCACCTGACGATATCCATCCTGTTTAAAAATCTCTAACAAAATCTAGTTCTGGGTATCTAGAATGGAGCATCACAAGCATAAAAACGCATTTTGTCATTAGTGTTGTGTATCAATTTGAAGTTTTAACATGGCTTTCATATGATGGTTCACCATAACTACCGTCTATTTTGAAAATACAGTAATCTTATGAAGAAATAACAGTGGTCCTAATTGAATAAAACCATCCTATAGCTTATATGTTTTAGATATTGTGTTCCATTTATTTTTTGTAGAAACACCTTTTCTTAGTTTGTTTTGCAACGAAGTGCAACTTCTCAGATTGTGTGTCAGCATGTTTGCAGGCAGAATATAACTTCCAGACGCTGATTAAATATTTCCACATCCTCTTTAACTTGATTGGGAAAGAAAGAATATGTGTCTCATGCATTCCTAAACTGTAGACATTTTTTCAAACTTTCAAAAAGGAATTACAAATCAGTCTCTTCAGTCCACCCAAATATGAATTTAAATGTAATATAAAATATCTCGAGAAATAGTTTCTTTTTAAAATGGATGATTTCAAAAAAGCCTTCCAAGAATTGTTTTCTAGAACACTTTTAAGTAAGCATAGGCACTAGGGAGAACTTTACATATAAAACAGATGCATATATCCATACAACAGCACTGCCTGTAAAAAGATATATTTATTTACAGGTTCTTTTACCCTCAGTAATGAAATCCAGTAAGTCAATTTGTTCATAATAAAAAGTTGTTTTACATATTATTTACAAGTATCCAAATATATTTAGTCTGTCACTGCTGTTGACTATACCTTCTCACAGAACTTGAGATGGGAGAGTTTACTGCAATGATGTACATTCAAAGAATAAATTGTGGATATGCAGTGTTTTTGGCACATCTAACTTCATATTTTCTACTGAGCTTGGTACATACAGTAGCCTGTTGTCAAAGAATGTCACAAGGGTGGACAAAATGCAGGTGGTTCTTCAAACTATTCTTTGGCATCTGAAGATTCAGAAAAACTATCAAGTAGAAAAATGGAAAAGAATCTTAAAATTGCTATTTTATTTCTCATAATTTGCACTAGAATTGTTTTGCTAAGCTCATAGCTCTGATATTTAGATGTCAGTTCTCTTTAGGTCCTTCAATTAATTTACATACACCATGTCATAATTTTCATTATTTCCTGTAGAATATGTTCCAAAATCTGTCTTCATTAAAATGCCATTTCCTGAAAGACATCATAGAAATGGATGCATGAACATTCCTGAAATATATTGCACATGTTTATGATCATTGTAGCAGAAATTGGAAGATAAGATTCTGAAATTCCAGTAGGTATGTATATTGTCTTGATGCCCATTTACACTGTACAATCACAGTAATAAGCATTCTTTTAAGAAAAATACCTTATGTTCAATTAATCCATAATTCTGTCACAGATGTATCAAGTACAACTTTGATATTTAAAAAGGAGAAAAATACTATTATCATCTGCAATATTTTGCTCCACTAAATGGAGCTTTTTACAAAAAAGGCCATTCACAAAATAGATTTTAAGTTTCTGTTCCCTTTTAAACCAAAACATAAAAATGGTTTTGCTATTCTTACAAATATGCAGTTGAAACAGAGAATATTTACTGAACAGTCTGTTTAAAAATTTGCAAAGACTTAAGGATATAATATTAAGTTAGAGGTTTGGAGAAAAATCTCATACTATATATATATTAAGCAGCATAACAAAGTTGCTGCAGGAAATTAGCTAACAAATTTATGAATTTTAGCTTCATACATTTATTGTATTGTTGTATTAATGTCACACAATAACTGCCATAATCATTTATCCAGGTAATCATGTTACAGTGTATTGATGTCAAAATTTTAAAAAGTTATCAGTGGATATTAACACTTTCACTGTTTGTTGCTACTGTTTCTTAGCCAGACATAAACTAAGTGTATTCTACCACACTCATCCTCATCCAGATTGGTTAATTTATAGTTGAAGTGAAGATAACATGGTGGATATTCATAATGTTGAAAATGGAATCAATCCTTTTTGTAAAGTAAAATACAACCATTTTAAAAAAACTTACCTTCACTCCGAGATGTTAATATTCTATTCTAAAATAGAATATAGAGGCCCAACTGTTCGTGTTGCATTTGGAAAAGTTCAGTTTACATGAGGATGCTCCATTCCCACATTTATTTTTCCACACAATCCACCATACTATTTAAACTTCAGCTCCCCAAGACAAAAAGGTCAATAGTTATAAGGCCCATAATTCAACTGCTCATTTAAAACATGTATTGACCTATGATTTAAAACCATTCCCACATTCCAGAAAGCACTTTTTTGGTCCTGTTCTATTTAATCAGTTTTAACATTAGCTATTCCTTCTGTCCAATCTCACCCTGTCAGACACTTTTATAAATGTTTTTAGGTAATCAATTCAATATGTTCCTAAAATCTAGGCTTAGGAAGTCAAGTATAAGTCTGGTAAAGAAGATGTAAAGTATGATTTCAGATATGTATGAGGTGACTTCAACTGAGAATATGTACTCTATTGACTGCAGTGCTACTTTGACTTTTTTATATATATTGTATGTAAACATTTCTGGTAATAAGAATTTGATCACTGAAGAAAATAAGCCTGAAATCTTTAAACAACTATTTTTACAACTTTTATGATATACCATTATTAGACAGCAATTTATACTATTAGAAAGCATTGCTTTCTCATACCTTCAAAGATTATGAGTACACACACATACAAATTCTAAAAAGATAAGACACTTTATTGAATTTGATAAATTAAAAGACTATGTACTGGACTTGTATGAATCACAGTTATTTGTAAACAGAGACCTTGGGTCCTTTCCAAAGAAATCCTGATAGAATTATGCAGTAAATCATTTTCCAACACGCTGATCACAGGATGCATAGTAACAAAGGGCAGAGAAGAATTCATCATAGCTGACATTCACATGTGAAGGCAAAGAACTGAAAAAAACATATTTGGAAAGAAAATTAAGTATAATTGGGAATATATACAATACATAAATTTGCTATCACATTCCTAAAAATTTTTTTTGAACTATGAATCAGACTGATATATGACAAATCATAGAAGTCTTATAATAACATATGAACTTAAGGGTATTTTAAATTTTCTATCCACTCCATAGTCAAGGAATATGCTAACAGATGCATATTGCTTGGCTATACAGGAATCTATTTTTAATACATAAGATTCCACAAGATCTCCCTAATTTGCAGTAGCTATATGCAAAAGCACACTGTACATAGTTGCAGTAGATGGGCTCCCTTATGGTAAGAATATTCTTCTTCATGGAACATAAAATAAGAGATTCAACATGAATTTTACTTCCCTCAAATGATGGAAAGATTCACTAATAGGAAAAAAAAACTAATTTACTGCAGGGATGGGATACCTGTAGCCCATCAGATGTTCATGAATCATAGCTCTCATCATGCTCACTATTAGCCCGAAGCTTGCTATTCTGCAACAACTGAAGCACCACAAGATTCTTCTGGACATTGTTGGCCATTCATTATTAAATAGTTTTGTAACCTGTTTAAATACATCTATAACTTTTAAATATTTAAAAGTTAGATATGCCAATCTGAAAGGACTATTTATTAAATGTATTTTTATTAGTGGATAGTCCAATCCACATTCAGAGGGATAAAGTGATTTGGAGTATTTAGGAATACTCATGTAACCATGTTTTATAGAAACTACGTCTTTTCTGGGCTTGTGCAGCTGTTGTGTAATATGTCAAGCAAAGATGCATTGGATTTAAGAAAGCGTACATCCAAATAGTCTTGAAATAATTTTTCCTTTAAATCTAGAGTATTACACAGCTCTAATTTTCAAATCTTTTCTCATAATTCAGAATATCCAAAGTGGTTTATAATAGTCATAAAAAGCAGTGGTGGGCTGCCCCCGGTTCACATCGGTTCCATAGAACTGGTAGTAAAACCGGCAGGAGGCTCCACCCACTGACCCTGACGTCATCAAAACACTTCTGCGCACGTGCAGAAGAGTGCGTGCGTGTGCAAGTGAAGCGAGCGCATGCACGCGGCCCCGTTGCAAACCGGTAGTAAAGGTAAATAGAACCCATCCCTGATAAAAAGAGAATAAAAGCAACTATTACAAGGAGTTAATGGCTAGAGAAGGCAAAAATAAAACGAAGGATTCTTAGATTCCTAAATTGCCTGTGTATGAGCCAGGCATGTCATAGAGAGCAAATCATTCCACAGGACAAGTGGAACGTTAGTAAGGTGCCGGAACCTATATTATATTGATTATCAAGATATTTTACCATCTTTTATGATTATACACTGAATCAAGAATAATATAAATGAAGTATTTAAAGTACTGGTATGTATTAGCAAGCATACTATTAATTTGAGTTGTCCATGAATGTGTACCTTTCTTTCAGCAGTTGGCAATCTTTGAGGTTTGAAGAAGCATTTTTTCCTAATGCTTTCAGTGTTGGATAAAGGGCAGGGACGGGAAATGGTATCAAGGAAGTTGAATCCTTTTTTTCCACTTTTGAGGGAAGTGTTTAAAAGTACAATTTAGCCTACTGTGAGCTTAACACATCTGTTTTTGTTAGTCTAGTGAAGAAAATTAGTGAGCTATTGCAATTTGGAGAGAATGACGACAAACACTGAAGTTGCAGTTTGATCATCCTTGCTTTGCAAAAAGGTAAAGAAGAAAAATTGTCAATGTATTTTTAATATCTATTGTGAGGCATTTTTTATTTAGCTCTCAACATAATTGGAGTGAGAACTATTTTCTTTATGTGTTACAGTACAATATTCACACTTTCCTATCAGAATCAAAACTATTAAAAATACATAAGAATTATATGTTCTTACACAATCTCGGTCAATCTGACTTGCCAGGGAAGAAATCCCAAGATACTGTCCACAGGACCAAATTTTAATATTAGGTCAGGATCAGGAAAGCCGTTAGTACCTAGAAAAAGGGCACAATGGATTACTGCACTTATTTGGAAAGATATACCTCTATAGCAAGACTATACAAAGACATATTGGAGATCTTCTACAAAGTAACCCCATAGAATGTAGAAACTGAATGCAGGTAGTCTTTGACTTACAACCATCTAGAATTACATTCATGAGTTATTGCAGTTGTTAAGCAGGTCAATATGTAACCAGACATGACTTTATGAGACTTTTTGATGTGGTCATTAAGCCAGCATGGTAGTCTTTAAGTAAAGACCACAATCATTAAGGGAATCCATAATAGCCAATGGTGTTTTCTGCTCGAAAATGGCAAAAAACATTGAAAATCATGATGGTACACTGCCAACACTGCCAACAGCTATAAAGCTGAGTTGATTGCCAAGCACCCAAAATGTGATGTGATTCTGAAGGGAGCATGCAGCCACTGTAACTTCGAAATTGGTTCGTAAATACCTTTTGGGTGTCCATCATATATTCAAAAGGGTGCTAAACAATCAGTCATAAGTTGAAGACTACCTGTAGTGAGTATGAAATCCAAATATTTACACCAAGAGTGTAAATTATTATGTTTGATTATGTTTTTTAAAAAATACTGCTGTTAGCCATTTTGCACTCCTATAAAATGGAGTACTCAATTAAATACTCAAATGGAGTACTCAAATGGAGTACTCAATTAAATACTCAAAAAAAGGTAAATAAATTCTGCTTTAACACTTACTACTTAATAAGTTTTCCAAGATGTTCATATCCAGATCTGTACATTTCTTTTGCTTTTGTGCTACTAAGTTGCAAAATTTCTGAGCTGCTTTTACAATATCTGTTTTTCCATCCTCTGAGGACAGCACGTTCAGAACAGATTGGCAATTTAAAACTGCAGTTAAAATGAAAATAAAACAATGAAAGTGGAAGAACAGGAACAGTTACTTGAAATCAGTATTTTCTAAAGTTACTGTAGATGCTTATGATTCTTCAGTTTAAAGTAACATTTCCCCCATTACTCTGCAATTTCTCAAAGTTCCTATTAGTGGTGAGCTGCGGTGGCGCAGTGATTAGAATGCAGTATTGACCTGCTCAAAAGCTGACTCAGCCTTCCATCTGTCTGAGGTCAGTAAAATGAGAAGCCAGATTGTTGAAGGCAATATGCTGACATTGTAAACCGCTCAGAGTGTGCTGTAAAGCATTGTGGAGCGGTATATAAATCTAAGTGCTATTGCTATTGTTTAAATAAACCTACAAAGTATGCTTTGTAGAAAATCTGCAACTCTTTGCTAAAATAATAACACTTCAGTAGAAGTTTAGAATCAAAATTTTTTTAATTCATATTTATATACATCTGTCTCATTCCACTGATATGAAAACATCCAGATCTATAAGAACTTGTGCACATAAAATTTTCCTATTGAAGAAACCAGTATTTGTGGATTAGTTTTCTGTAATCAACATATTTTAGTCCTCTATAACAATACAAGGTTTTTAAAAAATTATCTTACCTTCATCTGTTTTCTCCTGATTTGCAAATTTCACTGTATATTTGGAACAGTCAAGATTCAACAATTCCTGCTGCTGTTTTAAAATTTCATCCATCAGTCTTGAATTGTTTCTTTTGAAAATACCTTGGAAAAAGAGAACATGTGCTGGTAATTTTTTTTATCTTGCTGCAGAAATTATATTTAGATTACTTGGAGTTGCCTAGGTGGAATATTCAAAAACTTTACTTTGTGTAGTTTCTAACAGAAGTTGATTCAGCACAGTAATACTTCGCCATTCTCTGACATGTTAACTATACATTTCATTCAAAATGCTTATTGCCTTTAAAGCTCTTCATGACTTAGTCCTGGTAATTGTAGGTAAAATCTATTTGTTCTACACATTTGAATTATGATGGCATGTTGCATACCCACTCTCTGTAAAAGTAAGGGGAAGGGGACTAGGAAACCTGCTTTTGTTGTGACTGCCCAAGACATTTAGAACATATGCCCTAATGTAAAGATCCCCGAAAATAAGACCCTGTCTTATATTTATTTGAACCCTGAAATAAGCACTTGGCCTTATTGCCATGTGCCCAATTGGGCTTATTATCAGGGGATGTCTTATTTTGGGGAAAACACGGTATCTAAATAAAAATAATTTACAGGGATGCTTTTGCCATGTATTACAGGCCAAGGGTTTTTTTAAAAAATTCTTTTAAGATTAGTTTGTGATTTTATAATTATATAAGCCACTTAGAGTCTTATGACTGGGGTAATACAGAGATCTTGCACCTTGAAAAGATAGCCACAATCCATCATATAATAAATGCTTATTTGATTATAAGGATATCAATAAACTAAAATCTTTTTTGGACTTTTGGATTTTCTATATTCTAAATAGCCATCCCAAATTTCACAATTGGTGGGCCATTTGTAAGACATATTCCTCCTTTTCGCAATTGCTGTCCTTAAAAACAGTATGGGGTGTAGCCCAGGAAAAGCATTCAAAAACTGAATTTGGGCACATACAGATTTCTAGTTGTATAAAATGTCTGACACTGATTTGGAACCATAATTTTTCATGAAATTTGACTCTGCAATCAAAAGAAGTTTAAATACCAGACAGACCTGAAAGATATCTATTGTGCAAGCAGCTTCTTCTTCACACAATTGTATATTCAACCATTTGAGTGTAGGAACAAGTACACATTGCTATGAATTTTAATTGAATTTTAAAAACACATATTTCAAAACCCACACAATTAGGGATATCCCTTCTACCTATAAACAAACTCCCTCATTCCATATCAGAAACTAATCAGTTGCACAATATAGTAAAGTTAAAATCTCATTTGAGTTGAGTTCAGCTTCTGATGATTTTTGGGATATGTCAATAGTTTAGTCACTGCTTTCTCTTTCAAGATGTTTTCTCGACTATCCAGTCTAACTTACCTCCCTTGCATTGCTTATCTTTCATCTGATTATTAAATAGGCTCAAATTTGCATAGCTTGCACAGTCAAAGTCAGCCAGATGCTAAGGGACTCAGCATGGAAGAGTTGCTATTACATAACCTCAAGATGCCTTTAGTTACAGAGAATATTCACAAAAAGGCCAGAATTTGGGATAGACCTGGCTATTGTTCCAGAACAAATATTCTAATGTATTCTACTCTGATTATAACATAGCTCCTCACACCAAAGGAAAATGAATCAGTAATCAACAGCAATTGGGGGGGGGGGGCGCGAGGGGGGAGACCCTTACAATTTGGTCCAAACCTGATACCTGACTTATTCTTAAACATCTGAATTTCAGGTTCTGGTTTATTAGCAACAAGTAAATCAGAGCTTTTAAATAAAATTTAATGTTATGTTTCTTCTTCCAAGCAAATCCTAAGGTTAATTTCATAATGTAATTTGATACAGGTTATTTTGATTATCCTGATCTCTTTATCTGTCTCTCCAAGCACACACATCCCAGCAATAGGTATTAA
Organism: Arizona elegans; assembly: GCA_022577455.1. Lineage (NCBI taxonomy): Eukaryota > Metazoa > Chordata > Lepidosauria > Squamata > Colubridae > Arizona > Arizona elegans. Next base: position 237,908,840 of record JAKOOJ010000001.1, on the reverse strand, counting down.
AGGTAACTAAACTAGGCTTTTGTTTTAAAGAGAAACAAAAAACAAGCACATATTCTTGGATACAGGTAAGAACCACTATTATACCAGTGGTACTGGTTTGAATCATTAACAGGAGCCAGAATGACTTTGCATTATAAAATGTTATAAATCACATAGGCCTTCTAGTTAATTTGGGCATGTACCTTTCAAGTTTCATTTTCTCAAAACCAAAAAGGTATCTGGAAGTAGTGACAATTACATCTATATAGCAGAGGAATGATGAAGCATTCCATTGAACGTCAACTGCTGCCACTGTACATGTAGTCCTCGACTTACAACATTCATTTAGTGACTGTTCAAAGTTAGTGACGCTGGAAAAAAGTGACATGACCATTTTTCACACTTATGATTGTCGCAACAGCTCCCTGATCATGTGATCAAAATTCAGATGTATGGCAACTGATTCATATTTAGCCCTAAGAGTCAAAAATCTGATTCCTCAGCCATGCACATACAAATATAGGGTACGCATACACATAATTTCAGTTCGGACTAGACTATGGGCTGAATGTTACTTGAGAATTCTTGTTCTAGCTAGCTAAAAATTATGCAGTTTTTAAAAATTGGCTACTACCCTGTTTTTCCCCAAAATAAGACATCCCCTGATAATAAACCCTATTGGGCTTTTGAGTGCATGGCAATAAGGACAAGCGCTTATTTCAGGGTTCAAAAAAATATAAGACAGGGTCTTATTTTGGGGGAAACACATATGTCCAAGTGTTGATCAACCTGTCAACTTTATTTTAAAAACTGTTACGCTTTCATTTTAAATGAAAATATTACTTCCAATTATTTACTTGATTTCCTAAAATTTAAATATCTATGATTTTAGTACTACATTACTTGTTTCTCCATATTTCTTATTAGCACCTTTTATAAGAATTTTATTTTCATTTCCAAACTTACCTAGTAAGATTCAGATTCAGTATAGTACAAGAATGTTTAGGGTTTATTTTACTATAGTCCTCAACTTACAACCACAATTAAGCCCAAGATTTCTGTTGCTAAGTGAGACAGTTAAGTAAGTTTTGCCTCATTTTATGAGCTTTCTTGGCACAGTTGTTAACTGAATCACTGCAGTCATTAAGTTAGTAACACAGTTTTAAACTGGACCTGGCTTCCCCACTGACTTTGCTTGTCAGAGGATTGTGAAAGGTGATCACAAGACCCCAGGACACTGCAACTACTATAAATGTAAGCCAGTTTTCTAAGTGTCTGAATTTTGATCACATGACCATGGGGATTTTGCATAGTCATAAGTGTGATAAATGGTCATAAGTCACTTTTTTCAATGCTGTTGTAACTTCAAACATTCACTAAATGAAAGGTTGTATGTCAAGGACTACCTGTACTAGATTTTTGTTTTAGAATAGAATCTAGTTTCAACATCTTTTAGTATAGAATGTTTTCAACTTCCCTTGTTTACAAACATTTGCATAGGTTAAAAGAGAGATAGGAAAACACTTTCATCAATTATTGGAAGAGTCGCCAAGATTCTTCAATCTTTGAGTAACTGACATAAAACAAACTGAATTTATATTCAGTTCCTAGTCTAACCCTTTGCATTCTTTACTATGCATCTGTATATTAAGTAGGCTCATATCTTCTTAGCTTTTAAGCCTAGACAAAATCAGGCAGGCTGTTTTAGGTTACTTTAATTTACTTCAGTTATATCTTATCTTAATATTTTAAAAATATTTGTGTAAAGCAGTGGTTCTCAATCTGGGGGTCGCAATGTCATCATAGTGGGTCCGCGAAGGCTTGAAGAAATGCTATGATTTAAATCTTGAGTTAAATCCTGGGAATCTGTGGTCATGGTTCGGGGCCACAACATGTATTTAAAGAAGGTCCGTGGTGAAGAAAAGGTTGAGAACCACTGGTGTAAAGAATTACTTAGGTCAGTGATAGCTAACCTTTTCCAGACTGAGTGCCCAAAGCGTGCGCCCGAACCCCCAAAATGCAATGCATGTACAGCCCCCTGCATGCACCACGCCCGTGCATGCACATGCCCTCTGCCCGCCTGCACATGTGCACACTCCCCCCCCCACGCGCCCTCCAGCACATGAATGCATGGCAGAGACCGGAAGACCAGCTGGCTGGAGGGAGGCACACATGCATGAGCAGTGGAGCTGAACTGGGGTGACGGCTCGCATGCCATCAGAAAAGGCACTGCGTGCCACCTCTGGCACATGTGCCATAGGTTCGCCATCATGGACTTAGGCAATTGAGGATGTACATAATGCATATGTACTGTTTAGCATTAAAAGACAGCTAAGCAACTTCCTGAAAAATCATATTGTCTCAATCTCCATGGACTTCATTTCTATAAGAAATGGAACTAAATTGGGGGGGGGAGATATTTTTCTTTTCATATATATTGAATCATTTTTTACATTTAAACTCTCATTCAGATTGCCTAGCAGTCCCTTAAACCTTTTTCAATTCTATCATAACAGGTATCAGGAAGACCCAAAAGCAGATCAATAATCTATCCACAAAGTACAATTCAAAAGCAATGTTGCTATGTTTCTTGGGATGTCATTCTATAGTTAGTTTAAAAATTTTCTTATATATAGGCAAAGACTACCTGTCCCATAAAATCTCTTTTCAGTTTACCATGAAAGTATTTGTATTAAAAGGGTAAACAAAATCTGGCAGAATTTTGCTTACATGATTAGTATACATTCTTTTACAATGTGGAATTAAAGAGAGATTCTAGAGTACAGCTTTGAAGTTAAAAGTTTGTTCATTATTAAACAGAAACCACAAATGTTTCTTAGTTATGTTTAGTGGTTTGATTTTTATGTATGTAATTATGCATGTAATTATTCCTTAACAAATTGAACAATTTTGAAATAGACCTATTTGGTTTTGATTGACTCATATTTTTTCATATGATTTCATTGTACTTGTTTCTTAACTTGTGTTCGCCGCCCTCAGTCCTTTGAGAGAATGGCGGCATATAAATACATGTAATAAATAAATAAATAAATACATATGCTGTAATCATGTAATTAAATTTTCACTAAACTCGCTATTCTTCAAGACTTCATTTTCTCACATATACTTCAATAATTTCTGGCTGTTTAAAGTTTTCCATTCCACCATGATTCTAATTGCCCATTTATATCTTAAAGGTGCTATATACATAGTAATTCCGAATGTTAAAAACATTGGGCACCTTCTCCTAAAGTCAAAAGTTTATTTTAAATTGGACATAGTATTAAGATTTCTTTTGTTTAAAAAATTAATAAAATGTATTCAAAACAGTTGGTCAAAACAGTAGTACAGAGAAATAAAATATAGTATATATTTTAAACTAATTGTATTCAGTAGACACTAATAAAAAGAATCAGAAAAATCTGTTCAGAATCAGTCTGGGGTCAAGTAGTTCCATAATCAAATATAGCTAAACAACAAAACCAATGAACATTCCTGAAAATAGTTCTTTTACTGACCTTCATCCTTTAACCTACTACTACTGTTTATATTTTCTGTACCAGCCAAACCTATTGGTACTGAGCTCACGCTAGGTAAGGAAAACAAGGAAAAGCTGCTTCCTGTCTCAGCAAAGATTAGTTGCCTTAGCTGGCATTTAATATTGGTAGTCTTTGACTTACAATTGAGGCCAAAATTTCTGTTGCTAAGTGAGACATTCGTTAAGGGAATTTTGTCCCATTGTATGACCTTTCTTGCCACAGTTGTTAAAGTGAACCACTGCAGTTGTTAAGTTAGTAAGACTGTTGTTAAGTGAATCCGGCTTCCCCAATGGACTTGTCATGATCAGAATGTCGCCAAAGGCGATGGTCGATCCCATGATCTTGGGACCCTGCGACTGTCATAAATATGAGTCAGTTGCCAAGTATCTGAATTTTGTTCATATGACCACGGGGATACCCACAACGGTCGTTAAGTGTGAAAAACGGCCATAAGTCACTTTTTCAGTGCCTTTGAAAGGTCACTAAAGGCGGGGAAAAATCCAGGGCTTTCAAGGTCGACTTCGCCGCGTCGGGAAAAGGGCGAGAGATCTGAACTCGGCCGTTAACCAGGCGACTCACCTTCGTGGTCGTAGACGCTGACATAGGAGATGCCCACCGCCATGCACCACACCACCAAGCTGGCCACATCGGCGTAGCTCTGCTCCTCCTCGGTCACCACCAGCCCAACGTGGCCCGGCAGCTTCTGCAGAGATTTGGCATCCCTCCGCCAACGGCCACCGGCGCCCGCTACTTTCCGTCCTACCGCCGCCGGCTTGTGAAAGGCGAAAGGGTTGGCGGCCGCCGCCGGGGCTAAGAGGGCCCGCGAGGCGGCGGTGGCCGCTGTAGCCGCGCGCTGCCGCCAACGGCTGAGCCACGAGCCGCGACCTCCGAACCAACCGCGGCCCCAGGCGACCAGCGCGCGCTGGACATTGAAGAGGACGTGCAGCAAGCGCCACAGCAGCTCGTACGCGACGCTCATTGGCCCGGACGGAGTGGGGGAGACGCGAGAGGAGCGGAGCGGTGACCCGTTCGGCTGAGGCGGTTTCAAAGGCGGATCAGCCGCAGCGCGAAGAACGTACCATCTCGCCTCCCTTTGCCTCACGGAGACGGTTTTATCTGCCCGGCAACTTTCCGTACTGCAACCATCTCTCTTTTTTTTTCTCGCTCTCTCTCTCGCTCTCTCTGTACCTGCCCTGACCTTTACCCTCTAGCCTACGCCGCTGCTGCTCATTGGTCGGAGTGTGTCATTTCCGGATTGATAGACTAAATGACGTGGCCCGAAGGAAACTGACGAAGAGGGAAGCCCTAGGAGGTCTTTTTGCAGCTACAGATTTAATGTTCTATTGCGACATCTAGTGGCGGGTGTATGTGAGTCGTTAAAGCTCCGCCGGCTTGGTCGCCGTGTGCGCGATAGTGAAACAAGAAATCAAATGTTGTGACTGGTTCCTTTGTTTGCTCAAACTGGATTGCCAATTGTGGAAATTAATGGGACAAAAACTTCCCAAAATGGCTTATTTCTTAACCAGGAGTTGAAGGTGAACTGTGAATATATGCACTGAACTAAAACGTTAAGAAATATGCACTGAACTAAAACATTATTTGTGCACCGCAGACGGGTTTATTTCTATCCTTATTCCATACATATCCCATAAATGCATAGAAAGATATTTCTTAGAAAAGTATATTCTTCAAAGATGGTCCACCTTTGAGTCTATGCACACATTCATAATATACAGTATTATATATACACCTTTTGATAAATATTGGTAACCCCATCGGTCCAGCATATAAAATAATTAAACATTCTAAATACAACTACACCATTTACTTTCAAGTGATGGCCTGTGTTGCCCTCACAAGCATGCTTGGAAACAGTTGACTTAGACTTACAAAACACAAAAGTCTGATCTAAATAAATTCACATAAAGGAAGGATATCAACAGAAACGTATCTTAGGCTCACCTTTATTTCATAATCATAATCACCACCCATATTTACTCAGAAATAGAGATATCATCACCATTTGTGTACTTGTTTATTTCTTTCCCCTCTTCCACGGAATAAAAATGTTATCTACATACAAATGCAAGATTATTCTTAAAGACATCCAGCTTTCATCATGGCTTTCTGCTAGTGATGACCCTCCCTTGACTTCTATGCCTTTGGTGGTGAGCACACTTCTGGTTTGAAGAAGTTCCCAAGTAGAACATCCAAATACAAATTGCCATCCAAATACAGGTATCTGAGACAAGGAATTTTAGGAAATTATAACTAAGAGTGGATATTGTTCTGTAGATTTAACACCTTTTTAATTTGCTAATTCTTGTTCTTTAATACTTTGTACATTATTTCTTTTTAAATCCAGTCTGGTTACAGCATGTGGGACTCTGAAGAAAAAAATAAAGAAAAACATTGTTTATCACTTCTGTAACTTCTTTCAGCAAACCAACTATTTAGCTACACGATAACCTGTTATTATAATGAGAAATAAGTAACATGCCACCCACTTAGCTTCCTAGCCAAACGGGCTTTTGGATTGCAAATCAAACTACATTGTAATTTGAGTCATTTCTAAAATTTCATGGTGTAGTATGAATGAGATTACGGGAGTTTAGCCTTTGGCAGCACAGTTTTTTTTTTTATTTTAAAAACCAAATTAATTTCTTCAATCCTGAAATTGAATGTATTTATATTACAAAAAAATACTAAATGTGCACTCTTTATTGCACAGATAATATATTTCCTGATTTCGCAATGAAATTCATCTTATGCTTTTTAATTCCAAGTCTCTGACAAATTATTTGTCTTAGCAATAGCAATAGCATTTAGACTTATATACCGCTTCACAATGCTTTACAGCCTTCTCTAAGCGGTTTACAGAATCAGCATATTGCCCCCAATAATCTGGGTCCTCGTTTTACCAACCTGGAAGGTTGAGTCAACCTTGAGCCTGGTGGGATTTGAACTGCCAAATTGCAGTCAGCCGGCAGTCAGCAGAAGTAGCCTGCAGTACTGCACTCTAATCACTGCACCACCATGGCTTAGCCACTTACTTTACTGGAATAGAATTAAGCTGATTTTGTTCAAGTGCTAAATTAGACAGTAGTGTACATTTTTTGAAGTGCTCCATCTTCAAATGCAATAGCAATATAATTGTCAAGGAATTATATTGGTTGAAGTTTTGTAGATTCTACAATTCTTGTGCTCTAATGCACTCAGATTGTTTGTGAAATCAATTTTCTGTAGCGTAACTGGCAATCTGTGAGTGATATAGTTTGGAGTTTGTTCTTTGACAGCTCCATCCTCATTAAACCTGAAAGAAAGCTGCATACCAACTGGTGAAAGCTGGTTTCAGACAGGCCGATCTCTGACAAATTTATTCACATCTCCAAATTCTACCATTTTCAGCTGGGTCCTTTCCAGCTTCAATGACAATATAGTATTAGCTGATGAGAAGGAGATCCGACAGTTGATTACCATTTAAATTAAGAAACAAATTATAAAAAGATGTGAACAAGCTGCTTGAAAAAGATTGCCAATTACTATTCTCCATGCTAAAATAGTTTAGGCATGGAAGATGCAATGACCAAGAGGCAGATTCTGTTACTTACACCCAAAGTCAATCTCTGTAAACTAGTAAGGGTGGGGGGGGAAAACCAAAATCAAATTGATTTGTATTCCAAATTCTCTTTATTTTAAAAAAACTTTCAAAATCAGATTCATGTAAAAATTATTAAATTGTCACCAGGTTTCAATACAGTATAATATTTCAAGGTTTCTGGAAAGAAAATAGATTTGTGAGTCCATTTTTCTTTTATTTATATATTGATATTCTGCCTTCATTATTTTTACAAATAGCTCAAGGCAGCAAATATTTTCCAGCACATCTTCTTCCTCCTATTTTGCCCACTCAACAACCCTGTGAGGTGAGTTTCCCTGAGAGAGTGTGATTGCCCTAAATCGCCTAACTGGCTTTCCTGACTAAAGCAAGATTAGGAGTTATGGTCTCCTGATTTCTAGCCTGATACCTTAACCACTAGAGCAAACTGGAGACTGTGCATTTTCATTTGGCTTTAGGCACAAAAGCCTGCAAGGTGACCTTGGGCCATTCACTCTGTCTCAGTAAATGTCATTAGTCTGAAGACAAAAGCCATGTTGAATTAATTCAATCAGCAATTATCTGCCTCCATAGAATAGGCATATATTATCAAAAAATTTATTCAAATGCCATTTAAAAAGTTATGCAAGAATATCAAAACACAGAGCATAATCTTGCCAAACGGGGATATGTGCTACTGGAGTTCCATGGCAAGCTGAGGCCCTCTAGAGGCATATCATAGGATATATGACATCTTTATAACAAGTCTAAGCATAACTGAAGAGACATACAGTTGAATTTTATAAAATACACTTTTGAGTATACTGGCATAGAATCTTGTTGATCAAATCAGTGGGAATAGATCGTACAGTTCCCTAAGCCAGTGTTGTGCAGAAGTATATCCCAACACGTTCAATGGAATTTACTAAATTCAAATGGCCTAAATCCATGATGGGATATTAATTTATTAGAACAAATCAAAATGCCTAAAAGCTTGAATCTGCAGAACTTATCATCAGGTGAGATGCTGCACAAATCAGGAGATGGGAGGAGAAGTAAAATTAAATAAGCCAGTTGTTTCTCCTCTATCTCCATCCTATCATCATCATCATCATCATCATCATCATCATCATCATCATCGCTACCACCATCACCACCAGAAGAGCTCAAGGTTTATCTTAATTTAGCTCTAAAATAACTGTAGGGGAGATTGGATTAAAAAACTGATTGATTCAACATTACACAATGATTTTCCATGAGAGGATAAACTTGAATCTGAGTTTCCCCAATACTGATTTAACAATTTAATTACTATATTACATTATAAAGCATTAGCAGCATATTTACATTCATTCTGGAGACATAGAGAGAACGAATCACATTTGTCTGAATCTAGTCTACAAGATATGCATCTTTAAATTTAATTCGTATAACTATTAATATCAGGTCAAGGAACCCACTTCTCTTTTTTTTGTCATAACAAATACTATTTTTCTTGTCTCTAAAAGGTACAATTATATTTTATAGCAATCAGCAAACATAGATTTCTTTGTATAAGACAAATACGATGAATCTGCATATAGACAGGAAGTTGAACAACTGACGTGTGGTGGGGCCGCAACAATTTTGAACTGAACACACTCAAAACTGTAGAGATAATAGTAGATTTTAGGAGAAGCCCTCCTAGTCTACCACCTCTTACAATGCTAGACAACACAGCATCAACAGGAAACATTTTCACATTTCTAGGTTTTATAATATCTCAGGACTTAAAATGGACATCTAACATCAAAAATGTCATCAACAAAGGATGTTCTTCCTGCACCAACTCAGAAAGCTCAGACTTCCCAAGGAGCTGCCGGTACAGTTCTACAAAGGAATTATTATCTGTACCTCTATAACTGTCTGGTTTGGCACACAAACAAGATAGACCTAGACTTCAACAATTAGTTAGGACTGCAGAAAAAATAATTGCAACCAGCCTGCCTTCCATGCAGGATCTGTGTACTGCATGAGCCAGAAAGACGGCTGTGAAAATATCTACAGACCCCTCACATCCTGGACATAAACTCTTTCAACTTCTTTGCTCAAGATTACAGTATAGGGCCATGATGGCGAACCTATGGCACACGTGCCAGAGGTGGCACGCAGAGCCCTCTCTAGGCACGCGCACCATCGCCAGCTGCTCTTTTTTGGGTCCCAGTGCACACATGCGCGCCAGCCAGCTGGTCTTTGAAGACCAGCTGTCTGGTATGCATACACATGCCGTAACCTGGAAGAGCAGCTGGCAATGGCGCTCGTGTGCACCAGCCAGCTGCTCTCTTCCGGGTTCCGGCGCTCCAGCGCACATGTGTGCGCATGCTCCAGTTTTGGCACTCAGTGCCGAAAAGGTTAGCCATCACTGCTGTAGGGCATTGCACTCCAAAACAACTAGACAGAAGGACAGCCCCCCCCCAAAATGCCATCACTCTGCTAAACAACAAATTCCCACAACACCGTCTTATGTTCCTGAGATGTCATACAGTACGATTTATTACTATTATTCTTCTCATCTTTCCTATTGCATCTTTCCTTAGCTTCTTATGACTATAACTTTGTTTTTTGGATCTTATAATTTATGTTGTTTTTATTTAGTATTCTGTTATGATTTATGTTGATTGCTTATTTAGTATTCTATGACTATCACTGAGTGTTCTATCTTATGATTTATTATTATTGTATTTTATGATTACGATCAAGATTTATCACTTGTTGCTTGTATGTACACTGAGAGCTTATGTACCAGAGACAAATTGTGCGTCAAAACACACTTGGCCAATAAAGAATACACAATAGCCATTTGCACTTCAATTTCAGTATATAGTATATCATAATCATAGACATTAATGAAATTTGGAGAATTTTTCAGTTATTATTGTTACGGCTGGGCCAATTACCACCATAGCCTATAATACTGCCAAAGCCAGAATGAAATAGACAAAAGGATGCACCGCTCTCCAAAGGGGACATAAAAATTCATGTTATCTTGCACAAACAGCCAGAACTACACTTCCCGGTAACCCATCCTGGGAACATTGTCTAGTCAGGGCAATAGTTATAGATTTCTTGCACAAGTCTTCAGACATATTAAAAATAATATAATGATAAAAACAACAAAATCACTTGCCAATAAAGCACCTTTTAATTGTATCAAACATTGACAGAACTAAAAATACATGGCAACTCTCTTCCCTGGTTTAAATCAGGTCTCTGTGTAGCATAGAGCCATTAAAGACTATTCCAAACCATTAAACCATTCCAAATATCATTAAACTAGCATTCATAAGGAACTCACATAAGCCCTAATGCATATTATAGAAAGTGCAGTTCAGGTAGCACTTATGCAGACAGATAGTTTTGTAAAAGGAAGATATGTAAGCTTTCTTGCAGTCTAATGAAAATGCTGTATAGGGCAGTTCTTAGTGATTGGGAGACAAAGCACCCTAAATCAACAGCTTTTGGTTGCTAAAGAGAGGATGGAGAGACAGAAAAGACAATTTCTTAATTTGACAAGGTTGGCAGGCTTCAGGAGGAGCAAGGATTTTAAAAAAAATGATAAACAGCTTTTATTATGGTTAGCTGGGATATTAATCTGATTTATTGTCTGGCATTTAATCAACAAGTAGTTCTACTACTATAATTCCATGTTTTGGTTAAATGAGATAGTGACTACAAAATGAGGTGGGAAAAAAAGATAAAGAACTATTTTACAGAGGGCTATAAAATATTTGCATGTTTTATGACCCTTTGTTAAAAATAGTCAAGAAAACCTTTCTAGTCACAGGGTTTAGAATATTTAAAGTGATCTCCCATACTTGTTATTGACAAAGCGTTACCTTTAAGATTACCAAGTTGCAAATCTTGTGCAAAATGTGCTTCCTTTATGGTTTCCAGGACCTTACATTGGTACCCACTTTTTTGGTAATGAACCTCATAGAAATAATTTACTGCACAACTCACCACGCAGCCTCCTGCCACCAGCACTGGCACAACGACCCATGTGATGTCCGGCCGCGAGTATTGGCATCTGCATGATGCATCACATGGTGTCTGGCCGCAAGTGGCCAGAATCAGCTACAAAAGAAGTCAGGCAGCGGCACAACAGACATCAGGACATGGGAGGCATGGCTGCGGTGGTCTTAAGGTAAGTGGGTAAGACATCCCCTGAAAATAAGAGGTGGCGCTTATTTTGGGGCTGAAAAGAAAATAAGATTGGGTCTTATTTTCGAGGAAATACGGTATATATAGAGAACTCAGAAGTGGGAAAATACACTGCATTCTCTTATTACGTGGGAAAGCTAAGCACTGATTATTTAGGCAGCTCGCCCACTCAGAAAAATCTATTTTGTACCCAGATCCTAGATGTTACAACAATTATCAGCTTAATCTTCCCTTGTTCTTTACTAGCAGTTCTTCCTCCTACCTTTCGTCTTATTCACAAACTAGAAAGAAGTTCACCGTGTAATGAACAGCCGTAACTCAGGAATTTCTAGCTAATGGACTGGCTTTCAAGGTCCCATATCTTTTGAAGGATTTAAAAGTTCATTCTCTCAGTTAAAACATGGTTTTAATGAAGTCTACCCATGGGTAAAATTCAGAGAGGAGAACTGTGTTGGAAAGGTAATATTTAAAGGTATTTCATACAAGGCAAGCTTGAATGTTTAAGTTAAGGGTGGCATACCTGGTGTGTGTGTTTGTGTAAGCACTGAACAGAGGTTTGTCCTTGGATTTCGGCATTGAAAGAATTGCACCTGCTGGTGATAATAAACTTTATTACATGAGAATGTTTGTTGTGCTATTTCAGCACATGCTTTACATGACAAGGGATTGGTTGTCTTATGCTGATCCGCTCTACACATAAAAACATCCCAAACAATGTAAAGGAAGCTACTCTTTTTCCCTGTCCATCTAAGGAGGACAGGATTTTCCTTCCAGGCAGCAAAGTCACAACTATTGTGGAATTGAAGCCATGGCTCAATTGGTTTAAGGATGTAGTTAAAGACATGCTTGGATGTAAATTGCTCCTGGATATGGGTGTGCTCAATTAGGGAAAATTCGTTTCAAACCTAGAACAAAACACTGTATTTCATTGGTTCTGTCAAATGATTCGAGGTCAGTCATAGTTCAGCAGAACAGAAACCCAGAATGCTTATTTAGGGATTGGGATAAAACAGAATCCTTAATGAATAGGTCATGGCTGGTGCATGTCAACCTTTTCCCTCCATAGCTCCAAATATGATATTCTCTACCACAGAGGTTCTGACCAGTTCTGGAGAACCGGTAGCGGAAATTTTGAGTAGTTCGGGGAACCGGTAAATACCACCTCTGACTCGCCCCGCCCCCATCTATTCTTTGCCTCCTGAGTCCCAGCTGATCGGGAGGAAATGGGGATTTTTCAGTAACCTTCCCTGGAGTGGGGAGGGAATGGAGATTTTACAGTATCCTTCCCCTGCCATGCCTACCAAGCCATGCCCACAGAACCGGTAGTAAAAAAATTTGAATCCCACCACGGCTCTATCAGCCTGATAGCCTCTATCCCCTCTACTCAAGAACCTTCCTTTCCTCTCCTCAGTCATCAATTATCTTCTACTGCAACAAAGCTCATCAGCCTGTTCATCTTTTTCTCTTTTTCATTTTTTTTCATTCTCTTTCTTCCCCTTGGCCATCAATGTCCTTAGTTTTCTTCTCTGCTCATCCCAAAACACTTCTCTTTAGAACAAAGCATCAGAAATCTTTAGGTTTCAGTTTGGGCATCATCCTAATCTAAATCATTTTTCCTGCATGAACATACAGGATTCTAGACATACAAGAATATGAATTTACAAATAGTGCAAGTAACACTACAATGTGTGTGTGTGTGTGTGTGTGTGTGTGTGTGTGTGTAGGTCTTTGGTTATTCGGGTCTTCTCCCACGTAAAATTGGAAGTGTCTTGGCGACGTTTCGACGAAGTCTCATTCATCATCTTCAGGCTGGTGTTCTCGGCTTCGTGCTTCCAGGAGCAGCACGAAGCCGAGAACACCAGCCTGAAGATGACGAATGAGACTTCGTCGAAACGTCGCCAAGACACTTCCAATTTTACGTGGGAGAAGACCCGAATAACCAAAGAGCTACATACAAACACCCGTGAAAACCTGAGTATATATATATATATATATATATATATATATATATATATATATATATATATATATATATGTCTTTTTCTGTTTTTCGTAGGCTTTTATGTGCATATTCTTTCTAGCCAGGTTTTACCTACGTAAGCTAGGTTGTTCTGCAGCTCTGACTGTGTGAAATCTCATTCACCATCCTCAGAGCTCCTCCTCTGCTGACAAACTGCAACTCTGCGTTGCTCTCTGGGAGACTCAGATAGCTATTTCTGCCTTATAAGGCTTCGTCAGTGAGCCACACCCACTTCTCAGATATTCCCCCTGTAAAGGTACAATGTGTCTTTTTCTGTTTTTCGTAGGCTTTTATGTGCATATTCTTTCTAGCCAGGTTTTACCTACGTAAGCTAGGTTGTTCTGCAGCTCTGACTGTGTGAAATCTCATTCACCATCCTCAGAGCTCCTCCTCTGCTGACAAACTGCAACTCTGCGTTGCTCTCTGGGAGACTCAGATAGCTATTTCTGCCTTATAAGGCTTCGTCAGTGAGCCACACCCACTTCTCAGATATTCCCCCTGTAAAGGTACAATGTGTCTTTTTCTGTTTTTCGTAGGCTTTTATGTGCATATTCTTTCTAGCCAGGTTTTACCTACGTAAGCTAGGTTGTTCTGCAGCTCTGACTGTGTGAAATCTCATTCACCATCCTCAGAGCTCCTCCTCTGCTGACAAACTGCAACTCTGCGTTGCTCTCTGGGAGACTCAGATAGCTATTTCTGCCTTATAAGGCTTCGTCAGTGAGCCACAAAAACAGAAAAAGACACATTGTACCTTTACAGGGGGAATATCTGAGAAGTGGGTGTGGCTCACTGACGAAGCCTTATAAGGCAGAAATAGCTATCTGAGTCTCCCAGAGAGCAACGCAGAGTTGCAGTTTGTCAGCAGAGGAGGAGCTCTGAGGATGGTGAATGAGATTTCACACAGTCAGAGCTGCAGAACAACCTAGCTTACGTAGGTAAAACCTGGCTAGAAAGAATATGCACATAAAAGCCTACGAAAAACAGAAAAAGACACATTGTACCTTTACAGGGGGAATATCTGAGAAGTGGGTGTGGCTCACTGACGAAGCCTTATAAGGCAGAAATAGCTATCTGAGTCTCCCAGAGAGCAACGCAGAGTTGCAGTTTGTCAGCAGAGGAGGAGCTCTGAGGATGGTGAATGAGATTTCACACAGTCAGAGCTGCAGAACAACCTAGCTTACGTAGGTAAAACCTGGCTAGAAAGAATATGCACATAAAAGCCTACGAAAAACAGAAAAAGACACATTGTACCTTTACAGGGGGAATATCTGAGAAGTGGGTGTGGCTCACTGACGAAGCCTTATAAGGCAGAAATAGCTATCTGAGTCTCCCAGAGAGCAACGCAGAGTTGCAGTTTGTCAGCAGAGGAGGAGCTCTGAGGATGGTGAATGAGATTTCACACAGTCAGAGCTGCAGAACAACCTAGCTTACGTAGGTAAAACCTGGCTAGAAAGAATATGCACATAAAAGCCTACGAAAAACAGAAAAAGACACATTGTACCTTTACAGGGGGAATATCTGAGAAGTGGGTGTGGCTCACTGACGAAGCCTTATAAGGCAGAAATAGCTATCTGAGTCTCCCAGAGAGCAACGCAGAGTTGCAGTTTGTCAGCAGAGGAGGAGCTCTGAGGATGGTGAATGAGATTTCACACAGTCAGAGCTGCAGAACAACCTAGCTTACGTAGGTAAAACCTGGCTAGAAAGAATATGCATATATATATATATACATACATACATACATACATACATACATATATATATATATATATACATATACAGCCTAAGTAACACAGCCTAAGTAACACAAATTTGCTACCAGACAATTTTTGGTTTTACAGTACTATCCTTTTCTGTGGTTTAAGATGTTTAAATATTAAAAATATTTAATCAGTCAATCAATGTATATGGCTGCTCAGCTGACAATTGGAATTCGAGGAGCATGACACAGCTGAGTCCCATTCACAATTATTCCATACCAAACCATAGGTTTATCCATCATCCTGCCTTAACACAGGGTGGTGGAAGCCAGATCTTCAAGGTCAGGGCTATTTTAATCTTGGGGAGAGGAAGGTAAGTTGTTCCAGAGGATAGGTGCCATGACACAGAAGGTACAACTCCTGGGTTCCACCAGATTACATTGTTTTATGGAAAGGAACCAGAGCATACCCGTGTATCTCATGGGATTGACAAATTCATTGGAGATACGTGGTCTTGCAAGAGAACAAGATGGAAAACTATAGTAGCAGAGAGAAGGAAGATGGAATACAGGTAGACCTTGTTTAGTAATTGACTCAGGTAGCAACCATTCAAAGTTATGAGGGTGATGAGGTCAGTTTTGTGACAATGCTTGCATTTGCAACCTTCACAGCGTCTATATTTGCCATTACAATCAGACAGTATGCATTATCCTGTACCTAACTCGGATTTCCCCCACTGCTTAAATAAAGTATCTCTTACTGAGCTGTTGCTCTCTGCAATGCAGCACTTCCCTCAAAAGTGCTAACTGCAAGTTAGCAAGTTCAGTTCTATGACCTCAATTAGCAAGTTTGCAGCTGCTGCCTGTAATTGCTAAGAGTTTTATTAGTTTCACACTGCAGTACTGTAGAGCAGGGGTCCCCAACCCCTCGGATCTTGTGGACCGACACCAGACTGTGGCGTGCTGTGGCTGCACAAACTAGGAAAGCCCCATCCATGGGATGTAGGTGGGATGCAAAACCACGCCCCCTCTGTCTTTGGAAAAAACCTTTCTCCACGGAACTGGTTCCTGGTGCCCAAAAGGTTGGGGGTCGCAGCTGTGAAGGCTTTTATTTGCCTCTAGGCAAACAGTCAAATTGCTTTCATTGTGTATTCCTCATAGTGTACCAGCTTACCCTCTTGTATTCCATTCTTCTATGATGAGTGAAAATGCAAACATCCATTTTCTTCTTGCTAATTACCCCAGCACAAGGATAAGCACTGTGGAGGTGGGAGGTGGGATAGGGCTATTAAGATTTGCTCTTTTACACAGTTTCCTCATGACTGGAGTTCCAGAAATCTTTTCTGTTGTTTGGGCTCCTATTGTTCTGATGCTCTAAAACAAAGCTGAAGGAAAATCATTAGCAGAGTTATGCGATTTTCCACTTAATGACTGTGTTGCTGGTCCCAATTTGTCAGGTAATTTTTTTTGAGGTTTTTCTATCTACAGCAGGGCTGGCTGGGGAATTCTGGGAGCTGAAGTCCAGTAGTCTTCAAGTGGCCAAGGTTAAGAAACACTGATCTACAGTATATTCTGTTAATGTTAGGGAAGGGTTGTCTTCATCCTCTTTATTTTGCATACATATAGGCCGAGTTGCCTCTTACTCCTTCCTCTTTGGAATCTGCCTCCTTGCAACATTCTATTACACAACTGAAGTTGCTAAACAAAGACTTTTACACTTACTCTCCACATCCTCTGTTTTGGTGCAGTGGTTAGAATGAAGTATTGCAGGATAACTCTGCGAACTGCCAGGACTTCAATCCTGCCCAGCTCAAGGTTGACTCAGCCTTCCATCTTTCTGACCTCGGTAAAATGAGGACCAGGATTGTTGGGGGCAATATGCTGACTCAGTAAGTCACTTGGAGAGGACTGTAAACCACTGTGAAGCAATGTATAAGTGCTATTACTATTTCTAGGCAAGGTTTTTAAAAGTGTGAAAAGCAGGGGTTGATAGTTATAGGTATACAGTATTTGTATTCTGCAATCATAATTGTTCTGTGGAAAATGGAGAAAAAGAGCTGTATTTTCCCCATAATATAAACAGTGTTTTGCGCACAGAGAAAATATAACTTACATGGTTTTTTTTAGTGCAAGCATTTTGCGTTTCCTGAATATATAAAAAATGTAGAGTTTGGCCTGCCTCAATAGTTTGCCATTATGGAGTCCTTGATGCCTTCCGAGTTTGATTGTTTGCTTGCAGAGGGAACATCAATTAATCGAAGCAGCATACTTGGCTGTTTGTCTCCTTACTGATGTCAAGATCCTCCCTGAAATATTTATTATTTGTTTTTGGAAAACATTAGAGCAGGGGGCAACCCTTACTGACCTTGAAAAAGTGAAGCAGGGTTGAGCTTAGTATTTGGGTGCAAGAACATCAGGAAATCTCAAGGCAATAGCTTTGAATGAGAAAACTATAAAAAAAGAATCCTGGAAGAAGGCAATGACAAACTGCTGCCATGTTTCTACCACAAACACTGCAAGGATATGACCATGTTATTGCTAGCCTTTAAACTCAGCTGGAGGGGATTTTGTAAACTTATCTTCCATTTGGGAAATCAGGAGTAGACACTACTAACACTATTTCATCTAGCTTCTATTTATTTTAGCTCAGCTTCTCAACAACACTTCTACCGTATTTTCCGGCGTATAAGACGACTTTTTAACACATGAAAATCTTCTCCAAAGTCCGGGGTCGTCTTATACGCCGGGTGTCGTTCTCCTGTAACCAGGCAGACCAGCCCGAAAGGCTCTGACGAGCCTTAAATGGCTCTGGCGATCCCAGTTCTGATGATCCCAGCTCTGACAATCCCAGCTGAGTTCCCTGCAACTCAGCTGGGATCGCCAGAAACCATGTAAAAGGAAAAAAGGTTTTTCCCTTTTACTCTGACGATCCAAGCTCTGACGATCCCATCTGAGTTCCCTGCAACTCAGCTGGGATCGCCAGAACCATGGTTCTGATGGTCCCAGCTCTGACGGTCGATCCCATCCCAGCTGGGATGGCCAGAGCCATGTAAAAAGAAAAAAAGTTTTCCCCCTCCAGCTTGCTTACCTCAGCTGCTAGTCGCAACGCTTGCCTTGCTTCGCTTGCCTGAATCTATTCCATCAGCAAGCAGGGAGTTGTGGACTTCAACTCCCAGAATTCCTCAGCCAGCAAAGCAAAGCTGGCTGAAAAGACTTAAAGTTGCCAAGGTTGGAGACCCCTGTTCTATTGGGTAAGTTTTTTTCCCCTTTGGGAGCTTTAAAAAAAATAGTCAATTGGGGGTTTTTTAGTTGTTCTTTTTTAGACCTAGCCATTTAAAATTTAGGAAGTTTTAAATTTAGCTTATATATAAAAATTAAATTAAAATAAAATAAAATATTTGTGCAGCTTTCTGAGATTTAGTGTGTTTCTGTAGTGTTTCACTCTAACTACACAAACACACAAAATCTCACAAAGCTGTATGTGGAATTTTGGGTGTGTAAAGTGTGAAAGTTGGTTTTTTAGACTTTTTGTGGCTGTGTGAGGCTCCTGCTTGTTGCGGGGCTATTTTGGGTCTAGCACAGTTGTTTTACATTGTGGGTGAGCCAGTTGTGTTGTGTGTGTGTAGAGTGTGAAAGTTTTTTGGGGGGCTTTTTGTGGCTGTGTGAGGTTCCTGCTTGTTGCAGGGGCCATTTTGGGACTAGCACAGCTGCTTTTACATTGTGGGTGAGCCAGTTGTGTTGTGTGTGTTTAGAGTGTGAAAGTTTTTTTTGGTGGGGGAGGGCTTTTTGTGGCTGTGTGAGGTTCCTGCTTGTTGCAGGGGCCATTTTGGGTCTAGCACAGCTGCTTTTACATTGTGGGTGAGCCAGTTGTGTTGTGTGTGTGTAGAGAGTGTGAAAGTTTTTTGGGGGGCTTTTTGTGGCTGTGTGAGGTTCCTGCTTGTTGCAGGGGCCATTTTAGGACTAGCACAGCTGCTTTTACATTGTAGGTGAGCCAGTTGATGTTTTTTAATTTTTATTTGGTGTGCATTGGAAGAGGGGTAGTCTTATATGGCGAGTATAGCCCAAACCCTATATTTTAACAGGAAAAGGTGGGGGTCGTCTTATACGCCCAGTCATCTTATACACCGAAAAATACGGTAATTCATTTCTACTTTTTATATTTCAAAACGTTGGGTCCTAATCTTTGCCAACAAAATAATCTTCTAATAGTTAGTTTGTGAAAGATGGCAAACTTTTTCCACTGCAACTAAAACTGATGTACCATAGGTACTCAAGCAGAAAGGAGATATGATGGTTCTTGAATCAGCATAAAATTTGCTGAATTGATTGTCAGCCCTTCTCTGTCACAGGAATGAACCCAGTTTTTTTGAAAGACTGTAAAAATAGGGAGCCTGCTCTGGATAGCACAAGATAGGCATGATGTGGGCAGGTGCTTCTGCAGAAGAGTTGTTCAGGTAGCTCTCGACTTACAATCATTTGTTTAATGAACATTCAAAGTTACAACACTGAAAAAAATGACTTATGACCATATTACAAATATTTCAGCATCCCCATGGCAACTGGCATGCATTTATGATGGTTGTACTGTCCCGGGGTCATGTAATCAGCATAAGAACCCAGATTGTTGGGGGAAATATGCTGACTCTGTAAACTGCTTAGAGAGGACTGTAAAGCACTGAGAAGCGGTATATAAGTCTAAGTGCTATTGCTGTTGCTATTTGTAAGTCAATGGGGAAGCGAGATTTATTTAACAACTGTGGCAAAATAGTAAAATGGTTCACTTAATAATTGCCTTGCTTAGCAAAGGAAATTTGGGGCTCAATTGTGGCCGATAGTTGAGGATTAACTTGTATCTAGTTTCTCCTACAACCCAAGCCAAAATGGCCATAGAGGACAATTTCTAGCAATCAGAGACAATTTGAGGGTAGCAAGAAGGGGTATCTGTGTTACTACAGTACCCAAAAGTGGCCCAAAAGTGGCAGTTTCCAGCTCTAACTGCGTCATCAGCCACCTAGTCAAAGAAGCCACCAAGATCAGGTCCACAGCAAAACTTATATTGGGAAAATGGGGAAAACAACATCTCTGGAAGTAGCCAAAAACAATTTTCAGCTACATCAGCTGTGGGCTGGGGAAAAGAGAAAAGCAATGTCATGAATATATAGTACAAAAACCAGTTACTAAAGCAAGTTTATGCTTCAGTTATGGGATGAACTCTTGAACTTGGGACAATCAGACGGGCAGCATATACATTTAATAAAATAAAGTTAACCTTTTTTTGTTCTTCAGCCACCTTGCCTTAAAACTAAGAACAATGTAATTTCTCTCTTTTTGCTATTTTCAATATTAGTAGAGGTTTGACAAGGCTTCTCGGAAAGCTGCATTTTAAAAACAAGCTTAACTCTTGAAGCTTGAGGAAGGAAGTTTTACCTTTGTTGCTTAGTGTTTGCTTTCACTAATACAAAAAGGCTAAACAATGGAGCGAAGTAGAGACTAGCCAATCACATATTTGCCTAGTGTGCTGTACTATTCAACCCCTATAATTGATCAATATGTAAAGTTGAGTGTCTTTCTTACAAGAAAAGTCCGGTTGCATTTGGAAAAGCACCTTTGGGATAAAGCGATGCAGCTTCTGACCTTTTTGAATTCCCCTCTCCCCTAAGTTCAGCAGTTCTCAACCTGGAGGTCGCAACCCCTTTGGGGGTCGAACGGCCATTTCACAGGGGTCGCCAAAGCCCTTTCTTGCCCCCCCCCCCACGCCTTCACTCACCCTCACTCTCTGCTCTGTTGGCTCGCCGGCCGTTCGCTTACCCCGCCCATTCCCAAACTATTGCTGCCTCCTGAATCCCAGCTGATGGCTAAAGGAAAAAAAAACTGTTTAAATTCTTGCCGCGGGGCTTCAAAGGGCCGCCCTATAGCCAATGGTGGGATTCTGCCGGTTCTAGGGGGTTCAGCCGAACCATTGTTAAATTGCTGGCTTGCCCCGCCCCTCCGCACCACTATTTATTGCCAATAAATAGTCGTGGGCAAGGGGCGGGCGAGCCAGCAATTTAACAAATGGTTTGGTGTTTTTTTGTAATTTTATTGGCCCGCGGAGCTTCAGCATAGGCTAATTAGCCCTTGATTAGATCGGCTCCCGACTCTCAGCTGATTTGCTCTCAACTGTTTTGCTCAGGGCTCTGCTGCTTGCTTGAAAGAGTGCAGATTTTTTCCCCCCTATCTATGCTGAAAAACGAAACTGAAACTAAAGCAGGCTGTTGGCTTTGCTGTTGCTGCAACGTTGAAAAATTAGCCAGGCAGATTTCTTTTCTTTTTCCTCACCAAAAAAGGTAGGTGCAAACAATGGGAAATTTAGGGAAAAAGAGGAGAGTTCAAGATTTTAAAACACAAAAGAAAAAAAGCTCTATTTAACTAGGGAATTGTAATAATTGAGATACTATTAATTGTATATTGTGTTGAAAGCAGAAATGGTTAAGTTGTGGTTTGGAGGAATATATGGGGGAAATTATTTGGTTTATTATTATTGGTAAATATAATTAATTGATTTGTAAGAAATTGGATTGCATGGAAATAATTGGAATATTCATGTTCATATTGATTAATATATAAAAAGGTAGTTATATGACTAATTGATTTATATTAAAATGTTGAATTTATATTAAACACCTGTAATATTACATAATTAACCAATGTGAGGATGGATATAAAAATAGATGACAATGGGAAGGGGTATAATATAGAATAGAAAGGAAAAATTGAATTTGATTAAGATTAGAGATGAGGATGAAGGGTAATATTGTTTTTTTATAAAAATAGATGAGGAATAAATATGGCAAAAAGGAAATATAGAAATTGTAAATTTAATTGAAATGACTAAACACTGTTTAAATTTGTGAACCGGCCAAATACTCTGTTCAAAGAAAATACATTGTATGTTTGTATGTGTGTTTCTAATTATTGTTATTTATTCATATTTGTTCTCTTTTATTCTTTATTCTTTCATTCTTTATCTTAATATCTTTATATTTGTTTGAGGGTTGGCTTTCTTCCCTTTCATCTTTTTTATTGTACAGCAATCTTTCTCCTCAAACCTACCACCTCTCTCTTTTCTTTCCTTCTTACTTTCTCTTCCTCTCCCTCTTCTTCTCCTCCCTACTTCCTCTTCCTTTCTCCTTCTCTTCCTCTCTTCCTCCGTCTCTTACCCTCCCTCCTACTCTAATTTCCCTTCCCTTCCTTCATCCCTCTTTTTATGCATATGGACTACTCAGTGGGCTGAAAAAGTTATTTCTGACTGGTCCTCGCACTTTTGACCAGACCTCGAACTTACGACTGTCCTCACATTTTACGTTTTTGCCCTATCTTGTCACCATGGTGAAGAGAAGCAGTTGTGAAATGAGTGACACTGTTGTTAAGAATGCTACAATGGGCATAAATGATGACCAGTCATAAGTGCGAAGACCGGTCAAAAGTGTGAGGACCTGTCAGAAATGACTTTTTTCAGCCCTCTGAGTAGTCCCTATACACAGCCATGGCCACCCGGTCACATGACCAGCTAGCCACGTCCACCCAGTCACATGACCTCCAAGCCACGCCCACAAAATAAGCCACGCCCACAGAACCGGTAGTAAAAAATTTTAGAACCCACCCCTGGTTGGGGGTCACCACAACATGAGGAACTGTATTAAAGGCTCGCGGCATTAGGAAGGTTGAGAACCACTGCCTTAGATAATTAAAAAAACCTAACACTCTGACATAAACGTATCTTCGGAATACAAACTGTTTTTACCCATTCCGGGACTATACAAGTAGTCTTCAACTTACAACAGTTCATTTAGTGACCATTCAAAGTTACAACAGCACTGGAAAAAACGACTTATGACTGTTTTTCACACTTAACTATTGTCGCGGCATCACCACGGGTCACTTGATCAAAATTCAGATACTTGGCAACTGGCTCATATTTCTTGACAATTGCAATGTCCCAGGTTCACGTGATCCTTCCCTTTTCGCAACCTTCTGGCACGTAAAAAAAAAATAAAAAAAAATCAATGGGGAAACCAGATTCGCTTAACAACCGTGTTACTAACTTTCGCTTAACAACCGTGCTCCTAACTTTTAACCACCGCAGCGATTCGCTTCACAACCGTGGCGAGAAGGATCGTAAAATGGGAAGGGGGGGGGGGGACAAAACTCACTGGAGAAATGTCTCACCTAGCAACAAGAAATGTGGGGCTCAGCTGCGGTCGTAAATTGAGAACTACCTGTATGAGAACACCGAAAGGATCTTTAAAAAAAAAAAAAAAACCAACCCACTCCATTCGCCCACGACGATTTTGCGTGTCTTTTCCCCGTTCGGAAGACGGTTGCATCGAGTTAGAGATTAGGTACCAGGTGAACTCCCAACTACTTTGTGAGCTTCCCCAAAAGCCACCCGCTGATCCGCATCTTATCCCTCCGGAAGCTCCGTTTGCTTCTCTCGTCCCGCAGCGCCCCCCCCTCCTCCCCACCCACTCTTTAAGTCAAAGGCGGGGAAGGGAACGTCGCCCCCGCTCGACGAATCGGGGCATCGTCTCACTTCGCCTTGGCAAACTCGGCTGTCTTGTGGCAGGCCGAAGAAGCCGATAGCCGATTATTTTCCCCGCACGGCGGGTTTTTCCAGCCGCCGGCCGGGTGACAGAAGCGCAGTCGTTTTCTTAGCGCATGCGCCCGAGAGAGAGAGAGAGAGAGAGAGAGAGAGAGAGAGAGAGAGAGAGAGAGAGAGTCGCTTTCTCTAATCGCCGCCGTTCCTTCTCCGCCTGCGTCTCGGGACAGGACGCCGCCGCAGCCGCGTCTCGTATCGTCAGCGCTGAGGGCGGGCGCGCGTCCCGCAGCCCTGCCGAAGTCGGGCCGCAGCGTGTCGGGGGCAGGAGCGCAGCGCTACTACCCGCGAGCCATGTCCAGCGTGGGGATGGATTCCTGCGGGGGATCGGGGATCGGGGCCTGCGGCGGGGGGGCGGCGGCGGCGGCCTCTTCCTCCTCCTCCTCCACCTCCTGTTCCCCCGGTGGAAGCGGCGGCGGCGGCGGGCTGTCGATGTTCCGCTGGCTGGAAGTCCTGGAGAAGGAGTTCGACAAGGCGTTCGTGGATGTGGACTTGCTGCTGGGCGAGATCGACCCGGATCAGGCGGACATCACTTACGAAGGGCGGCAGAAGATGACCAGCCTGAGCTCCTGCTTCGCCCAGCTCTGCCACAAGGCGCAAACGGTGTCCCAGATCAACCACAAGCTGGAGGTGATGGGGCGAAAGCGAGGGCTGGCCGGTTCGCGGAGATCGCGGGCCCCGCGGGAAGGATAGATGGGAGAGAGAGAGAGAGATCTCCTTTGGAGGAGATGAGTGTGGGGACCTCACCCCTCACTTTTCCCCTCTTTGAAATGGGAAATATAGATCTTTGTGTTTGTTCAGTAGGCGGGGAAGGAATATAACATTACTCATGTAGACTCCTGCTGTTGTGATTTCCCCAGTCCTTGTAACAGGTTAGTCCTCGACTTACAACAATTCATTTAGTGACCGATCAGAGTTACAACGGCATCGAGAATAAAAAGTGACCGTTTTTCTGTTACAACCTACCTTGGCACCATCCCCAGGGTTGCGTGGTCAAAATTCAATACGCTTGGCAACTTTATGGCAACAATCAGATTTATGATTGTTGCTGTTTCCCACGATTACGTGATCCACCTTTGGGGACCTCCTGACCGGCAAAGTCACTGGGGAAGCCAGATTCACTTAACAACCGAATTACTCACCTTCTTATCAACTGCAGCTGTTCACTTAACAACTGAGGTGAGAAAAATCGTAAAATGGGGCAAAACTCACTTGACAAATGTCTCCCTTAACAAGAGATATTTTGGGCGCTCAGTTGTGATCGTAAGTCGAGGACTACCTGTATTGTCACGGGCTGTGTACCAATAAAGGAGAATATTTGTAGCTCAGGGTTGAAATGAGTGGTCCTAGGTGCTCTCTGAGCGTTATTGTTTTCTTGCAGCTACTTCACTATCCAAACTAGCATTGATGGTGTTAACCAGGATTGTGCTGTGTGCTGTGTGAATCTGGGCTTTTATCAGAAAAGCCAGGCCATGGTCTAGGGTGATCATGTTTGAAGTATAGGTTTTGTGTATCTCTTAGTGATTTAGGGCCAGTTGCTCTCTTTATAACCTATTCAAGCCTGGGGTAATCTTAAATGTAAGAAAACAATATCCTGATTTTTTAAAAAATCTTCTGGCCCAGTCTGTGGATCCTGTGTAATATACAAATAGTCATACTTTTGAGGGACTTAACTAACCCTTAGGCTTAGTAAGGTATTTTAGGAAGTAATGCTGTAGGATAGTGAGAGAAAAGATAATGCTGACATTCTGCCTCTGTGTGTGATCTGTCTGAAGATATCTTTGTGGATAGAGTTGTAAATGTGTTTGTGTTGTGAAACTAACACCACAGGGAGGCCTTCAACTAAATGATGCAGTAAGCATTTATGATGTGAAGATCTCAGATCTGTTACAAAACACAGGTCAAATATTCTCTACTTTAGGCTATTGGAGAAAACAGAAAACAGAATAACAGAGTTGGAAGGGACCTTGGAGGTCTTCTAGTCCAACCCCCTGCTTAGGCGGGAAACCCTACACCACTTCAGACAAATGGTTATCCAATATCTTCTTAAAAACTTACAATGTTGGAGCATTCACAACTTCTGGAAGCAAGTTGTTCCACTGAATGTTTTAACTATCAGGAAATTTCTCCTTAGTTCTAGGTTGCTTCTCTCCTTCTTGCTTCTTGTCCTGCCCTCAGAGGTGCTTTGGAGAATAGATTGACTCCCTCTTCTTTGTGGCAGTCCCTGAGATATTGGAACACTGCTATCATGTCTCCCCTAGTCCTTCTTTTCATTAAGCTAGACATACCCAGTTTCTGCAACTGTTCTTCATATGTTTTCTTGCCTAAATGTAGAACCTTACTTTTTTCACCATTGAATTTCATTTTGTTAGATAGCGCCCAATGTTCAAGTCTGTCAAGATCATTCTGGATCTTAAACCTATCTTCCGGAGTGTTGCCTATTCCTGCTAGCTTGATGTCGTCTGCAAATTTGATGAGTTCCCCATCAATCCCCTCATCCAAATCATTGATGAAGATGTTGAAGAGTACTGGGCCTAAAACAGAGCCTTGGGGTACTCCACTGCATACTTTCCTCCATGTAGATGCAGTTCCATTGAGGACTTCATGTTGAGTGCGATTGGTCAGCCAGTTACGAATCCATTTGCTGGTGATTCTGTCTAACCCACATTTTTCTATTTTATCTAGTAGTAGATTATGGTCTACTTTATCAAATGCCTTACAAGTCCAAGTTAATTATATCGACAGCATTCCTCTGGTCCACTAATTTTATCTCTTTGTCAAAGAATGCAATAAGATTAGTCTGGCATGATCTGTTTTTGACAAACCCATGTTGACTTTTGGTTATTACTTTGTTTGCTTCTAGGTGTTCGCTGATTCGCTGCTTGATTATCTTTTCCAGAATCTTCCCTGATATTGAGGTCAGGCTGATAGGTCGTTAGTTTCCTGGATCTATTTTTTTTTTTTTTTTTTGAAGATTGAAGATGGAAACTACATCAGCTCTTTTCCAGTCCTCTGGCAATTCCCCGGCTCCAGGATCTTTGAAAGTTATAGTTCAGTGGTTCTGAAATCTCATCTGCCAGTTCCTTCAGAATCTTGGGTTGAAACCCATCTGGAACTGGTGATTTGAACTCATCTAGGGTAGACAGATGCTCACTTACCATTTTCTTCCCTATTTTAACGTGTTCCTAATCTGTTTTTTGTGGTGCTGTTTTTTTTAGGTTGGACTGTTTTTTCCCTTTGTGTAAAGGCAGTTGCAAAAAAGCAAATTAAGTAGTTCTGCTTTCTCCCTGTTGCTTGTCACCTTCTTGCCACTTTCTCCCAGCAATGGACCAATTGTTTCCTTAACATTTTTCTTGTTTTTAACATGTTGGAAGAAGCTTTTTTAATTATTTTTTTCTTTTGTCACAAGTCTTTGTTCATTGTGAGCCTTAGCTTTTCTCATTTCATCTTTGCAGGCTCGGGGTATTTGCTGATATTCTGTTTTAGTTATGTGCCCCTCTTTTTATACTTTTTATACTTGTCCTTTTTGTCTTTCAATTTGTCAGAGAGTTCTTTATGCAGCCATGCTGGTTTCTTTCGAAAGCTGTTATTTTTCTTCTTTGTTGGTATTGTGCTAGACTGGGCTTTTATAATCTCACTTTTCAAAATTTCCCAAGCTTCTTGAATTGTTTTCCCTTCTATGGGATCCTTCCCAAGCTCTCTCTGTTTATTGAAATTAGCTCTCTTAAAGTCCAAGACTCTAGTTTGACTTTGTTCTATTGCTTGTGCTTGCATAATGTTGAATTCCAATCATTGCATGATTTCATCTCTGTTAGTGAGAATTAAGTCCAATATGGCTGATCTCCTTGTTCCCTTCTCTACTTTTTGGGAAACAAAGTTATCTGCTAGGTTTGTTAGGAACCTGTTGGATCTTCCACTTGGTGCAGAGTTTGTCTCCCAGTTGATGTCAGGGTAGTTAAAATCCCCCATTACTATTGTGATCTGTTTTGTACATACCTTAGTTAGCTGCCTAGCAAAAAGTTCATCTATTTCCTCAGTGTGGTTGGATGGACTATAGTATACACCTATGGCAATGTCATCCCCCCCCCTTTAATATTGACCAAAATGCATTCAAGATAATTTTTGTCATTGCTGTGCTCTGTTTCTGTAGAGATGTAGTTATTTCTTATATATAATGCAACTCCACCTCCTCTTTTATTTGGTCTATTTCTTTTAAATAATTTAAATCCCTCTAGCTGCATGTTCCATTTGTGGGTTTCATCCTATCAGGTTTCCATAATGGCAACAATATCATATCTGCCCTCATTTACTTGAATTTCTAATTCTCCCTGTTTATTCCTCATACTCTGCATTGGTGTATAGCCATTTGAGTCCATTTTGATTGACCCTGTGTTTACTATCTACATAACCTATGTTGTGCCTGACTGCCCCTACTTTCTTGCCACCTATTTGATTAATGCACATGGTATGGCACTCACTATTAAATGCTTGGTTTTGCTTGACAGCAAGGTTGATAACCTTACCCGTACAAACATCTATGTTACATGCACACAAGAGTATTGCTAATTTAAAAAAGCTATGCTAAACAAACATGCTACAGTAGAACTCTGTATATTTTTAAAACTCAATCATGCCAAGTATAATTGGCTGTAGCAGAAGTTGGGGAAAGGAAAATAGAAATAAACTAGCCATTTGAGGTCTCCACGCCTAAGAGAGCACACTTTTTTTAATGAAGACATTAAAAAAATGTCTTCATTGTTGTGGTAAATATCAATGTAAATGCTAGTTAAATAAACTTGCAAGTTAAGCATCCAGAAACGCTTGGCAACAGGAAAATAACTTAAGTGTCTAGCCAAACTCTCCCAAGGTCAGTAAGTACTTTATCAAGTTTGCTAAGCAACAACAGTATTTATGTAGACAAATTGGTGGTGGAACTGTGGCGCCATTTAATATATTGCATCAATTATGAAAAGCAATAAAGAAAATGACCTGAAAATCAGTAATTTTGTAGACAAAAATACTGTACTGAATAGACAGAAACAATATATAACTGTTTTTGGAAAACTATAATGTAGCAAAGTTTTTAATGCAAAAATTAATTTTCTGAACACAGGTAGTCCTTGATTTACAACAGTTTGCTTACTGACTGTTCGAAGTTACAACAGCACTGAAAAGAATGACTTATGACCGTTTTTTCACACTTATGACCGTTGCAGCATCCCCATGGCCACCTGATCTAAATTCAGATGCTGGGCAACTGATTCATATTTATGACGATTGCAGTGTCCTGGGGTCATGTGATCACATTTTGCGATCTTCTGACAAGCAACGTCAATGGGGAAGCCAGATTCACTTTATAACTGTGTCACTAACTTAACAACCACAGTGATTCATTTAACAAGCGTGGCAAGAAAGATCATCAAATGGGACAACACTCACTTAATAAATGTCTCATTTAGCAACAGGAATTTTGGGCTCATTTGTTGTAAGTTGAGCACTACCTGTATACCTGTCCTAATGTTCTTTATTGGAAAGAACAGATACATGAAAAATTGTACAAATTGAGGATAAATTATCTTTCTCAATTATCTTTCTCTGTTCCAAACTACTTCACAGAAATACTGTACTGATAAAAACAATCATAATCTTGAACTATTTTAAGTATGAGTGGGTAGGTTAGATATTTCTTAGTTTTTTATTGACTTTCTGCCAAAGTGAAAAGGATCAACCTTAAATAAGTTGGTTTTCTAAGTTATAAATAGACATGCATTTGTTATAATTTGTACTTTTATTTCCAACATATGCTAAGTATAATAACAATTACTTGAGTAGTTTCATAGAGGAAGCTAAACATTTACAGTAATTTCAATATACTTTGGGATATTGTATTTTATTAGGATTGAAGGCAAAGTATTGAAGTGATAAAATACTATTTATTCACTAGTATACTATATTCTCATAACTAATATCTGGTTACTAAATCCATATTATAAGTATAATTATTGACAAGACAGTAGTTACTGTCAAAAGGCAACAAAATATAAGAATACAGCGATAATAAATAGTAACAGGCATTGGTATCAACATGTTGGAGAAAAAGTATCAGCTTCAATATGATCGTTCAGTGATAGTTGAAAAGTTCTAATGTACAATTGCAGAATTTCTCAGTAGTTCAGAAAATTTCACCTGGAAAGAACTATGCCTAAAAGAAATGGTGGGAGATTTTTAGAATTATTTCTCCTGAAACAGCGCCTTGGTTTCACCAGATCACTTTACCTAGGTACCTCTAGAGGAGATACAAGGTGATTTAGAACTAGAAAGACTTAGATAATGCAAGCTAGAATGAAGGTTTAAATATTGGCTCAGAAGGTAGTCAGTCGATCCTTCCCATTTCTTGCATTTATTTCAACATTCTCATTCCAATCCTGTTAATGTGGTAGTTTGTTGCAGTGTGGTCTTAGGTTGACGTAAAAGTCCCCATGTCTCTTTCAGGGATCCGTGAAAACAAAATTATTTGTCAGCCTATGCTGAAATATAATTAAATATTAAATCCCATCAAACAATTGCAAGACACAGCAGTGAATGCATCAATTTTAATTTTTAAATGTAAATATTGATAAATGTAACCAATTCAAACAAAATCCTTTGGGGTCCTTCATAATTTTTAAAAGAGGAAGAGGTTCTGAGAGGAAAAAAAAGTTTAAGAAACAGCAGTTTAACGTTTATGTATTATGTGAACTTAGCTATATGGTTCTACAACAATCTGTGGTTAATCAGACCTGATTTACCACAATGAATCCAGCCATCATATTAGAATATAATTTCTCAACATTTATCTTATTCTGTTTCCTTGTATTTTATCGGTTGTTGAAATTTAATAAAGTCTTATTTTTTAAAAAAAATGATTAAAAAATATGTTTCCAATTCCAAGAAAATTAGAAAAAATGTATACCTGATAAACATGAAAAGTTCTGACAGTTTAATTATTCACAAAAAGGTGAATTTCCTGCCAGGCCAAATGATCTGGGCACGATTACTTTTCCATATCGTTTTGCTCATTCATTTTCATTCAGAAGCCACAGAGAAACTTTTTGCCAATTTGCTAGCCTGGCTATTAAAACCATTTTGACTGCATCTACTAGAAAACTGAATGCATATTTGGATCATCTGGAAACTACATGGTAGTATTAAAATTATTATGAGGATAAAGGATTTAGATGAAATACTACAGGTAGTCCGCGTCTTTATGACCACAATGGAGGCCAAAATTTTTGTTGTTAAGGGAGACATTTGTTAAGTTAGTTTTGCCCCATTTTATGGCCTTTCTTTCCACAATTGTTAAGTGAATCATTGCAGTTGATAAGTTACTAGCCCAGTTGTTAAGTGAATCTGGTTTCCGCATTGACTTTGCTTCTCAGAAGATCACAAAAGGTGATCACACATGCCATGGGACACAGCAACGGTCATAAATATGAATCAGTTGCCAAGTATCTGAATTTTGATCACATGATTATGTGGATGCCGCAAAGGTAACTGTGAAAAACGGTCATAAGTCACTTTTTTTAGTGCCATGGGGGCTTTGAACTGTCACTAAATGAACTATTGTAAGTCGAGGATTGCCTGTATTTCCAGGATTTTCCTGTAGTAAAATAAGGCCATGGTTGACTGTACCTTTTTTTTTATCATCGTAGTTTGTTCCCCTACACTGGTAAAGTATATGCTAGTATATGCTATGACATGATGGGTAAATAAAGTATATTTATATATTTAACTTAATAATATATGTTATATCTTACAAAATATGCTTCCTTTCTCTGTTTCACTATCTGTTTTTATTCACACTAGTTCTTGTAGTGTCAGTATGTTAAATACAATCCTTAAATTGTTGACTCTGACGTAATGGGGCTACAGTTCCTAGAATTTCTAGCCATTTAGATTAAACTCTGACCTTTTCACAGTTGAAAAATATTCAAGTTGAAAAATGTTCAAGCATTTTACTCCTTACATTTCATAGCATTTTCATCATTTTGGATCTGCTGCATCCCGGCTTTGAAATCCCTGAAGAGTTATAGTATTAGGGCAAAAGATAGAAAAGGGAGCTGCTACTTCAAGTATAATCTCTTTGGTTCTACAGTATGTTGTTATTTGGGCATTTTTATTATTGTCTGCAGTTTAGAAAGGCCAAAAGGCTATACTGAGATCTTTCAGTATGAGAAGCTTGTGAGCTAGGATAAAGAATTCAAAACTAAATTATGTTTTAAACATTTTAATAATTTGATTATGGCTGTTCAAATGTTAATATTACACCATTTACCTCTAGAAATGTGATAAAGCAATAGTTTCAAATGTATCTCCTTATTGCTTTAATCAGAAGAAAGACACAGTAAAACAATTGATTATACTTAATTCGTGTATGGATAAAAACTAGAGCACGTCCTCTTGTGACAGTTGATAATCCTCGGCATAAAGATTTAGTTATTAAAGTTTTGTAAATGAGTAAATGAAACAAATTCAGGAATAAAATCATCATCTTTTCCATTTAGAGTTTTGTAAATTATAATCAGTATTTCTAAATCAATGTTAGCATGCATTGTTTATGATGAACAATGTGTTATTATAATATAAAACAAGCAATTTAACAAAAAAATATGCTAAATTGATCAATATACATTAGGTGCTCATTCACAGTGATTTATACTAATGCTGCCTGAAGATTCACATGATAACTGATCATGGCGATAGGTTTAGAATAGAGTGAATTAAATGAATTCACAAATAAAATACTTCTGTATTATTGCAGATCTGCCTTGTTGAGGAACTTCTTTTACTTCTTAAGTTGCCTTACCATCTGATATTTGACTTCTGTATATTTGAAAAAAATGTTTAGGATAGTGACAATTTAGAAAAAACCTGCCGGAGAGGTATTGCTTTAAGGATTAGATTTGTTTTGAGTATTGTACATATTCAGTGATGTTAATTATTCAATGACGTGTGTTCCAGGCTCAACTAGTAGATCTGAAATCAGAACTGACAGAAACTCGGGCTGAAAAGGCAGTATTAGAAAAAGAAGTACATGACCAACTATTGCAACTCCATGCCATTCAACTTCAGCTTCATGCAAAGACTGGCCTGAATGTTGATTCCGGGGCAATAAAGGCAAAATTGGTAAGTGTTCTTGTTAAAGAAAAAAAATATTCTTACAGTTAAAAAAAATTCAAAATATTTTGTGTGCCTGTTACAGCTTTTAGTTTTTACCTTGCCCATTCTAAGAGGTTCAAGGGGAAATATATATGTGGTCTGCTTTAGGTTACTAAGAGGCCATTTTTATATGTTTATCTATTTTCTTTAACAACAGTGCAAATTAAGCATGTAAAATGGGAAGCTTTAAATCAATGTGATAGTGTCAGGATGTTATAATAGTGAGGCAAAAAGGCAACAATGTGAGATCTGGAGAGGAATTTTTGGCGTTTTCCCATTGCAACCTATCTTCCTTTATATACCTCTCTATTCCTTAACTCAATAACAGTGTCAGTGATAAAATCTTTCTCCCAGTTTACTTCTAACCGCTTACCCTCAAAGCATAATATACTTGGTTCATTTTCTTAAAGGTTCTTGAATAAGTAGTGCACTTCTTGAGAGAACCCTAAAAAAAGAGGGAAAATAGTTCTGCATTTCTTGTTTGTGCAGCAGTTTTTGTATGAAGAGAGAGAGAGAGAGATGGATGTGACATTTTTAATTTTAATGGATTTTTTTACTTTATGCTGCAGTTAATAACATAAGAAATATAAACCCATTCCACACAAAGATTCTATGGGGTTGCTCTATTGTTGAAAATACTTCGTTGAGGATGATTCGTACAACTTTTATTTTGATGGACTGAGACTGTATTCTGGAAATGAGAGATATAGATAGTAATTGTTTGGATAACAGTATTGATACCACTACATTAAATAAAGTAAATAGTCTGTTGAGTTCCACTGTGTTAGTTTTTCACCAGACTTTATATAGTTAGATTGCAAGCTTTGGGTTATTGTAGTTTGATCTAACTTAGTTTGATACTTCGGCCAATATTGCTAATTATGATACTTTTTTTCTCTCATCTTAAGTCTGCCTGTTCTTTGGAGGATATGGTAAGTTCATTTGATGCGTTCATCCATACTTAAATTCAAAACTGCACAGGAGTTTTGTACATATTTTGGCCCTGACATTTAATGACAGTTAATCTCAAATATATTTTTGGCTTTTCTGTAACTTCCTAGCCAACTACTTGTGGGTTCAGTTGTTAGATTGGATGTTTCTTCTATCCAACATGCATGATTGTATCGCTGATATTAATTGCTATGACTAACTAAAATTTTTTGAAGGGATTATTGAAATTGAGTTGAAATTTATTAAACATTCACAGTTATTGGTTAGGGATCTAGTTTACCTATAATAGCAACATGATTCACTTAGGTTCTGAATAAAAGTTTCTGTGACTTAGTGTGGTAGACAGTCATTCAAAAACATGTGCAAAACACATGTATCTTAAAAGAATAATTGTCTGGTGTATTTAATGCTTTGCAGTCTCAATAATATATAGATGAAATGATTTTTTTTTCTCTTTTATTATTGGATGATGGTATTCTAGGTAATTTGTCTTCATAAAAACATTAGCTTCATGACTTAACCTAATTACCTAATTACACAGTTGGATGTATGGATATATGTATGGATGTGTTGTTGATTATTAGAATCTCCAAAGTAGTTCATGGAAAAATTCAAATTGAGACATATTTGAATATTCCAGGACAGGGATGTCAAACTCACAGCGGGATGAATGTGTCACGCACTGGCCATGGCCGGGTTAGCAAAGGGGAAAAAGTTGTAATACGTCATGTGACGATGTGAGTTTGACACCCCTGTCCTAGAAGATATTTATTTGTTTTTTGAGATTTTTGTCTTTATTGTCTGTGGCTTTTCTTCCCTTCTTGGCAATTTCCACATCTGTCCTGATACCCAGTTTGCTATTCGTTTTTTTTCTTGGTCTTTGGCAGTTTTATTTCACATTCATCATTAACAGCTTCTTTAATTTTCTTCCATTGTTTCACTGGTTCATTGTCAATGAAATTCAGGAATTCAAAATGATTCCTGATGGAAATGGTAATCATATTGTAGAAACTGGTTGGCTTTGTGCTTCGCTTTAACCTTACTTGGAACTTACACATGATCTGCCCCTTGTCATATTTTTGCTGTTTGAACTGTGAATTTCCATCTCCTTGTTACTAGTCAGTTTGATTTTTATGTGCTCCATCTGGTGATGTCTATGTGGACAAATACCGTTTTGGTTGTTTGAAGACTATGTTAGCAATGAAAAAATATTTCATTGGTTGGGTTGCAGAAAGAGTTAAGTCATTATCATGCTTCATTTCTATCTGGCATCATCTGGTGCTATGTTATCAGTCATTTTATATTGCTTACCATGTGGTTTTCTTGGTAAAATAGCGGAGTGGTTACCATTGCTTTCTCCTATGCAGTGTAAAATTACGTATGTGCCATTGTCACTAACATGATCATCTAACTCCAGTGTCTTCTCGTATCTCTGCAGCCACATATAGGCACCCCACTTCCTTTAGTTGGGTAGCTAGAATGATTTTCAGGCTTTAGGGGTCTACATACACTTTTGGTGTATGCTGCTAATGACTTCACTTATCCCTCTCAGAAACAACCTCTCCACCCCCCCCCCCCCAAGTGAGACAGTATAGTAGGAGTTAAGGGGCACATGTTTATAATTTATAGCTATTTATTTTTAAACAAGAAGCTTTTCAGATTTTCTGCCAAATTGCTTTCTGTTATACAGAGAAATTGGCAGCTAGATTATCGAACATTTTGTGGAGGCTTGCATATTTTTATTTTTAGACGAAGAACTGTTTTAGTATGTGACTGGAGTGTTTTGTTTTTTTTAGGAGCGAGCTTTTACAGTCAAAAGTGTAGTATTCAGTTGTGCATAGTTTTATGTCATAGGTAATTTTCTGTAAAAAACAACAACCCATTGATGTGTTAGTACTGTTCCCAAATACGTATATATAGAATGAGGCTGTTAATTTTGTGATGAAAGTTATTAGGATCTTGTTTAATTTTTCCAGGAGAGAGAACTTGAAGCCAGCAAGAAAGAAAAGGTGAAAGAAGCCCAACTTGAAGCTGAAGTGAAATTGCTCCGGAAGGAAAATGAGGCTCTACGTCGACACATAGCTGTGCTTCAGGCTGAAGTATATGGAGCCAGACTCGCAGCTAAATATTTAGATAAAGAACTAGCCGGAAGGTACATTTGACAATAACAACACTTACCATATAGTATTTATGAGAATGCACCAGGAATATGGAAGAATTTTCTATAAAAATTCCAGCTATTTTAATTAAGGGCTTATTTTAAAATTATCTGTGGTGGGTAAATATGTAGTTGTCTCTAAAAGAGATGAGACCACATACATAGTATTTTAGCTGTGGAATAGTCGATAGCCTTTTTCATTCTTTTCAACCCAGCAAAATGGAAATAAATTATATGAGGAGGACAGGATCCGCTATCTAGCTAGTCAGCTGCCTTTTAGCACAAATACATCAAACCAAAATCCAAATTTGTTTTGGGGGAGAAAATGGCAAAAAAAAGAACAAATTTGAAATTGGGCTGAATCAGGCTGATATCTGTGGAAAAAAACTTTCAAAAACAAAAATCCCCCAGTTGGACAATTGCACAGAATATTGCTGACTCCTTTATTCTAAACCCTGCTCTCTCCTCCCTGCCGCTGATGTGATTCTGTCTTCAAAACTATTGTTAATGCACTGGGCACATACTATCACATCAGTGGTGGATTTCAAATTTTTTTACTACCGATTCTGTGGGTGTGACTTGGTGGGTGTGGCATGGCTTGGTGGGCGTGGCAGGGGAAGGATACTGTAAAATCTTCATTCCCTCCCCACTCCAGGGGGAAGTTACTGCAAAATCTCCATTTCTTCCTGATCAGCTGGGACTTGGGAGGCAGAGAATAAATGGGGGTGGGGCCAGTCAGAATTTTTACTATCGGTTCTCCGAACTACTAAAAATTTCTGCTACCGGTTCTCCAGAAATGGTCAGAACCCCCTGAAACCTACTTCTGTATCACATGTGGTGGACATATGTGAAAGCAAAGAAATATTGGACAAAAATACATACATGGTTAGAAAAAATATTAAATCAGCATATAGATTATAAACCAGAAATATTTTTGTTAGGTATAGTACCAGAAAAGTATGATAAGGGGAATTTGTATTTAATATTACATGTTTTGACAGCAGCAAGAATTGTATTTGCACAGTACTGGAAAAATGAGGAAACACTGAGAGAAGAAGATGTAATTAAAAAAATATTAGATTATGGACAGATTGACATTAAAGATAAAAGAAAAAGAAGATACAGAGTATTTTCTAACATGGGATTTGTTTTATAAATGGTTGGATAATAGAGGTAGAAATTAGGAGCTGGAAAAGTATTATTATGTAAGCAAATTGACTCAGACAATACACTGTTCACAAAGCACTTATGTATGTTAAATGAAAATGAATAAATAAACTATTGTTAATGCTTTCTCTGCTTTGCCTGCCTTGTTTTGCACTTATAATTGTAGTAATATTAATTACAAGATATATATATCACATTTTATTTTCAGGGTTCAACAAATTCAGTTGTTGGGTAGAGATATGAAAGGACCTGCCCATGACAAACTTTGGAACCAGCTAGAAGCTGAAATCCATCTGCACCGGCACAAAACTGTAATCAGGGCATGCCGAGGTCGAAACGATCTAAAACGACCCATGCAAGCACCCCCAGGGCATGTAAGTTGATTTTAGGTTTTGTTTACATATAGTTTGGCTTTTGATGATTCATATTGCGTATATCCATATATTTGATCCCATAAATTTAGTAAAACGTAGAACAACTGCTACATGTGAGAATCATAAGTAGGCCCCTCATTTTTCACATTCTTAAGAGGAAACTTAATTAGAGGAGTACTTGCTAAATTCTTAGAAATAATGACTCTGAACATACAGTATCTAAATAAAGCTAGACTAAACAAAAAGATAGTGAATTGTTATTTGCTATTTTATAATTATCCCAAAAGCCTACATAAACTTTTTCATATTGTTTTAATTTCTAAATTAGAATCCAGATTCCTTAAAGAAGAGCCAAGGTGTTGGTCCAATCAGAAAAGTTCTCTTGGTTAAAGAAGATCATGAAGGACTAGGCATTTCAATTACAGTAATATTTCAATTTATTTTTTTTTTCTATTCTCAGAAATGATTTTTTAAAATATACTTTTGCATGTCTTTCATGTTATACTAGCCTATATTATTTATCTAATGTTCCATATTAATATTCTAATTAAAACCACAAAATTTGTAATTCACTATAAAAATATAAAGCTTTCCTAATTGAGTTATGCATTAAATACCGAGTAGCAATTATGCTAGTGCTTTTTGCTGAATAGATAGCAATATAAATTCTACACTTTTTAAAAAAACTTAATGCGAAGAATTCTGGTTTATATGAATAAATTTTTTGACGTATTAAATATTGGCGTGATAGGGAGGAAAGGAGCATGGGGTTCCCATTTTGGTCTCTGAAATTCATCCGGGTCAGCCTGCTGATCGCTGTGGAGGTCTGCACGTTGGAGATGCCATTCTGGCAGTTAATGGAGTTAATCTGAGAGACGCGAAACACAAAGAGGCTGTAACTATTCTTTCGCAACAGGTAATTTTGTATATGTTAATACAAAATTCATACACTATATGTATATTTTCCCTATTCTTTTGAAATAAGTATACCAGAAGATTTATTTTCAGTTTCAACATATGAGGCGTGTTTTATTTACCATGTTTTCTAATTATGGAAAATGATAATTGTCTATTATTAAATACATCTGTGAAACCAGAATTTCCAAGAACTCTTGAGTTATTCTAAACCAGGATGTTGATGTCCAATTGCAAAAATCTGTTACAATAAAGATAGTACCGATCTACATGACATTGGTTTTTAAATCTGGCCTGTCTTGTAGAGCTGACATCAATCTTTTGAATCTGAATGTCTTTCCTCCTCCCTCCCTTTATCTTCATGTGAATTAAGGAGTGACTTGATGGAAGTGTTTTCTCACGTTACTTTCTTTTACTTTCTTGGCCGAGACTCAGGTCCCTTTTATATTATTGTTACCTTGGTAACAGTTCTTCCTCCTATCCTTCAAGGATGTTCTCTCTCCCTGCCACAGATGGAATTTACAGTTTATTAATTAAGTCAAGTAAACAGGATTGAGGTTTGTATATTATTGTACTTGTTTTTTTCATAATCATCTAAATTCTCTGAAATTCTGGTTTACCACAATTCATGAACAAATTATTTTGAATAATTTGGTCTTAGTAGGGGAGGTGAGATGAGCATGGAGAAGAAAGGTCTTAAATATTGCCCAATTATGGAAATATGCTGCCATCAGAGACGTACCTTGCCCCTTCATGTCTGGCATTCAAGAAAATCTGAAAAACCTTCCAAACAAGCGTTTGATAATATGTTTTTTGGAGTTGTAAGATTTAACTGACACAGTTAAACTGACACAGTAAGATTTAACTGAATCCTTTTTATATTGTTTATACAGTGCCGAGAAACTTGGGATTGAGCAGCATAAAAATTAAATAAATTTCATACGTACTGCTCACATCCCCAAAAATATTCCCATAGATCAGAAGTAAAGCTGAGCAACAATCCATGCATTTCTGGTTTTTAATTCAGAATAACCAAAAAAGACTTCTTTTCAAAAATGTGTTATTCCATTGATGAGTCTATCAGTGAATGTTGTGTGTGGGTATTTATTTCAAGACATCTCATCTTGCAACTTAATCTTTCTTACTCTTTTTTTCTTCTTTGCTATTATATCACATACTTTCTGTGGTTCTAAACATCCACTGCTTGAGGTTTAAATTAAGAGGGGAAAACCAGTGCATGAGCAGAAGAATGACAGATGAGGTGCACATTTAATTCTACTTTTTTTTTAATTTTTTGCTTATAGCTTGCTCACATAGCGTGGACATGAACATCTAAAATTCAATTGTTTTTGTTCTTTTAGAGCACGGGTCTCAAACTTGCGGCATCACATTGCGGTCACGTGATGTTTTGTGACGTTATTTCCCTTAGCGGAGCTGGGATGGATGTGGCCTGTATGTGACGCATCTGGCCCGTGGGCTGCCAGTTTGACACCCCTGTTTTAGAGGACCATGTATAAATTGATTGCAGTGTATTTTATACTGACTGCTCAGGATTTCTTCCATTGCTTTATATATCAGATTATCTGTTTTTCAGCAGCAAAATGATTTTTATTTTTATTTATTTTTTATTTTTTTTAAATTTGATTTATATGCCGCCCTTCTCCGGAGACTCAGGGCGGCTTACAATGCGTTAAGCAATAGCCTTCATACTTTTGTATATTTATACAAAGTCAGCTTATTGCCCCCACAATCTGGGTCCTCATTTTACCTACCTTAGAAAGGATGGAAGGCTGAGTCAACCTTGAGCCTTGGAGAGATTCGAACCAGCAGTAATTGCAGGCAGCTGTGTTAATAACAGGGTGCTTAGACCATTGTACTATCAAGGCTCTTCATTTATTTTGTATTCTAGAGAGGAGAAATCGAATTTGAAGTTGTATATGTTGCTCCTGAAGTAGACTCAGACGATGAAAATGTAGAATATGAGGATGAGAGTGGACATCGCTATCGTTTGTATCTTGATGAATTGGAAGAAGGTAGCAATTGTGCTTCCGGTAGAAAAGATGGAAGTGGAGATAAACCGTTACAAGGTAAAGTTTCTTAAAGAAACACAGATAAAGGTCAACTAGATCAGAATGAAATTATTCTGGTTTTCATATATCTGTTTTGGTAAACGTCAATTAAAATAAACCCTGCATGTTACTAAATTTATTTGCCTAATTATACTTGGGATTCTCTGTCTTTAGAAAGGTTTTGCCACCTCAATAACACAACACGATTGATAAATAGCAAAAAGAAGAATGGCAGTAATCATTTCTGTTCTAGTTATTGTTTTTTGATCTTTCTATATATATAAATATCCCTTTACTCAGAACTCTTAAAAGTATATATTCTTATAGCAGCGGTGAAACAAGCTTTCTTTTTCCCCTCCAGGAAACAAAGGTGATGGTCTTTTTTAATTGTAGTGCATTGTAATTTCTCTTGGGTGCTGTAACATCAACAGTGCCTTTTTATGTTCTCCATAGAATCTCAAAATTAAAGTATATGTGTATCTCTTTCTTTTTTTCTCTTGGGATTTATGCTGTCTTAGACAGTTGGTGCTTGGACCAAATATTGGCAACATAGATCATTGTCCAAAAAAAGTTGCTCCTTTCATTCATTGTTTTTTTTCCTTACAGTATTTGATAAGAAAGCAAGTATTGATGGCCATGAAAATGGAGACCTGGGGAATACAATTGAAACTGAAGAGACTGTATCTAAACTAGCCCAGTCTTCTGAGAGCTTAGCCTAACCCCTCTGAATGGGACTAGTATCTCCTTTAAGATGGGTTTCATGGGCTGTTCTATATGATAAATGCCACAGAAAGTTACAGTGAAGGACTGTTCATAAGGTAAAGAGACACTGTGTTACCATTGTCTGTAAAACAAATCTGTTCTGGTTGGTTACCTCAGGGCTTCATTATGAACAAGTCTAAATGTGCAAAATGACCCACTTTTTGAAAAAGTTGCCCATGAATTTTAGCACCAAAGTATTATTTTCCCTCCAAGAATTTTCCTGAGTTCATTTTGGATTGTACCTATGAATGCAAGTATAGAAAGATGCAGAGGAGCTGTAATGCTTGATTCCTCTCACATATACCAAAAACAAATAAAATGGTATCCATTTGCTAATAAAATAGGCTGCAGCTAACAAATAAGAATGGCTAATGGTTTAAAAATACACCTTGCAGGAAGGTGAAAAGCCAAAAAAAAAAAAAAAAAAAAAAAACAACCAACCCCCACCAAACTTCAAAATAAATATATATTTTGCTTTAAAATGCACATGTAAGATTTTAAATAACAATTAT
Source organism: Arizona elegans (assembly GCA_022577455.1). Taxonomy (NCBI): domain Eukaryota; kingdom Metazoa; phylum Chordata; class Lepidosauria; order Squamata; family Colubridae; genus Arizona; species Arizona elegans. The sequence goes on along the minus strand of JAKOOJ010000001.1, from coordinate 237,867,067 downwards.
TTATTTGGAAGTAATCTTACTTAGCTCTGAATACTGTATGTAGTTTTCTCCTTTCAAATATTCTTGTCTGTCGATGCTGAATTTGGTATATTCCTAAAGCATCAAGCAGAATATTATGGCAACTTAAAAAAAAAAACACTAAATGTGAAATGAATTTACTTAAAGTCTGCCCTTAAAAATTGTACAAGTATCCATTTTCTCCGAGCTGAGTAAGGTTGGATTCATATAGTTGTTCATCCTACTGCTCAATAACTTTATAATCACTGCACATGTCATATAGGAACTAGCTTGTCTGAGGGAATTCAGTGTTCCATAGATTAGTAATTCTAGTTTATTTCTAAAGTTGTAAAATGTAGCTCACTTAAATTAGCTCTGGGCTGTTCCAAGGGCCCACTTTCACCTTTGTCCTGATCATATTGTAGATGACTATAAACTGATCATTCAGTTTCTATTCACCATCTATCCAATTGTATTCTTAGTGATTATTGGGGAGGGGAGATTTTTATAATGGCATGAGGAAAGGCTATTTAAATTTGCTACTAAAATTCTCTGCAAAGGCAGTAGGTTCACATGAGGTGATTTATTGGGCACCTGAGGCAATTTATTGGGCACATAGTAAGCAGCACTGCCTCATTGTAAGTTATCAGTTAATGGCTGGTCATCAGTTTATGTGGGGTAATTGGCCATGTAATCATTGCCCAAGTCACCTCCAAAATAAATTGTTGGTAAGCACTGATCATACATTGCAGGCAAGATTATAGTAGCAGTCTTGTCAGAAGTGAACAGTCCATTTCATGAGTAAAGCCATTGTAGGTGAAGTTCTCTACTTACGATGATGGGAGATTAATAATCACTACGCAGATTACTAATCAGTAGTCACAAGGCCATCAGTGGCTCATGTCATGCTACGTGAAGACGTTTACACGAGCCATCTCTGAAAAGGGAGAGTCAAGCATACATATTCTGTATCTTGTGAGGTCCGTGCAGGACTAGCAGAAAAATGATTAAAGTCCTGATACTTCACAGAACTATATTTTTGGTATTATTTTTTTAAAAACTCAAATGTTCCAAACCTGAAAACGCTCAAGGCACTTTTAGAATGTGTTGGTATTAATGGGGTTGTCTTGGCTAAATTCTTGTACTGCTGTGTATGTGTGCGTGTGTGTTTTAGGTACATGTGTGTATACATACCTACACACCCACATACCCACATATAAATGTATACATATGTGACTTATTAAAACTGCACACTCTCTGTATGCAAATGGTTAAAAACCATGTAGCTTTTTTAAATTATAGGATAAAGCATGAAATGCCTGCTTTCCATTCCCTTTATTGCAGGCAACTGAAATGTAATATTTAAAAATGTATTTTGAGAGTGGAAATAATGTAACAGGAAACTTTGTAAGTGTTTTTTTTTCTATTGACTGTACATAAATGGAGAACGTATAAAAAGGCCTTTAATGTAATGTCAGTTAACCTTATGTTCAATGTTTAAAATGTTGTGTTATGCAACACAGTTAAATATGTCTCTTCTAGGTGCACTATATACATGTTTATAGAGAACTTTAAAATGTAAATACTGTATGCAAATATTTTGCCATTTATAATGTTGCTCATAAAATAACTTTTGTGCATCATTTCACTCACTTGCTCATGGAAGTGTATTTAATTTGCAGTAAATTTTAATTGCTGCCCTAATGAATGTCTCACTGTTAAAACACTTATTTCCAAGGCAAGCCAGGATTTTCAGTTAGGCAATGAGACTAAAATGTAGTCTAAAATGTATGAAGTTGCTAAATGTCTATAGAGATTCTCAATTATCCAGGTTATGTGTCCCAAAGGTGCTTTTTTTCTAGTTGCCTCAAGTCCAGTTACCTCTTGAAAAAAGTGCCTTTGGGATATGAAGTTGCATATGAAAAAATGTATTGTTCCATCTTCCAGCTAGTCCTCAACTTACAACTGTATTTGAGACTGCAATTAGGGTTGTAAATTGGACCAGTAGTTAAGCAGATCACCCTATGACTATACCTGATTTTACAACCGTTTTTATGGGGGTCATTAAGCAAACCCCATTTCACTCATGAGCACTTTTTGCCGGAAACAGGAGTAAATGCTACAAACTGGTAAAAAATTGCAGTCACATGACCACAGGATTCTGTAAATGGCTCTAAATGTGAGCCGGTTGCCAAGTGCCCAAAATGTAATCATGTGACCATGTGTGACGGTGTGGCTGTCGGAATTTCAAAAATTTCTCATAAGTAGCTCTATTGTAACTTTGACCAATGGTCATTAAGTGAGGACTGTCTTCTACTATAGATGCAGAAACTCCATATTACATAGTTATTTTCTTAATTAAAATGCTAGTATAATAAATTTGCATGCCCATCTTTAAATCAGCAGGAAATTGACTAGGTAGAAATACAATTACCAAACATATGTTTCTATTTAAGTTGTAATTTAATTCCCCCCCCCTCCTGCAGCAATGTTAATTCATCAAACTGTTTTATGGATTCTCTTCCGAATACAGTTACATTTTTTTAAAAGTAGTATGAAGACATAAATCACTGCGGGTCAATTAGAAAAAAAAGTTTTAGTTCTTCCCTCGAATAATCCACTTCTATCCATATTCTTCTTTTCATACTTAGAGAAATGATGACTGCATCACCTGCATTGAAAAGCACAAACAGCTATTTATTATTAAATTTCAGAGATGGAATATTGCTTTGGTTAAAGTGGTGAAGTTTTTGGTAACATAGATACTGAAAAAGAAGTGTGTGTAGGGGAGGCAGAATACAACCCTATTTCACACCTTTCTGGATTGAGATAACTGCCGAGAGATCGCATCTGACTTGCATAACTGTATTTCCTTGCAGCAATTTAATTAACAGAATAACTTCTGATTATAGAGTAATAAAATGGTCTTTCTCTATGGAGGGGATCAAAGATTGATTTTCAATCAGCAAAGGCAACATACAGGGAGTTGGTGTAGATATTTGTGTAGTTCTCTGCTACAAACTCTAGGTTAGCAAATTGGTCCCCAGTTGACTGTCTTTTCTCAATGCTTTCTTGTTTGTTGACTGGAAATTTCTCACATTCTAGCCTAGGGGTGTCAAACTCGCGATGACACGTCACGTGATGAATTGCAACTTTCCCCCCTTCACTAAACCAGGGGTGGGCGTGGCCAGTGCATGATGCATTCGGTCTGTGTGACCATGAGTTTGACACCCCTGTTATAGCCCATCCCGAAGCTTATAAAACAGTAAGGGTTATATAATTTATAGTTTAGGATGCGTAGAATACTTAGGAAGCTAAGCAAATGATAATTGGAAGGCCCTTGCTGTTATCTTTATCAAGAAATAGGACAATAGTAGAACTATTCCAGTCTTTTGGCATTGCGATTGCATTATTGATATGCATAACTAGAGAAGCCAGAGGGATTCTTTTGCCTTCCGCAGATCATGTGATGTTTTACTCATTCTTCATGTTTTGGTAAAGGTAATAGTTAGGGGTTTGATCAGAGTGTTGGCACCCTATTATCTAGGATTTTTCAAAATTTTGTTTGTTAGATAATTAACAAATGTTACAAAAAAGTTAGTACCTAGCCCGTGTGGTATAGTGGCTAAATTGTTGGACTAGGAGCAAGGAGATTAGATTAGTCCAGCCTCAGCCATGGAAGCTCACTGCACAACTTTGAACTAGTTGCTATTTCTAATCCCAGTGGGTTGGGATAAACAAAAGGAAAAACTATGAACATTGCTTTGTGTAAAATATATTGCCTGTATAAAATATAGTATGTTCTTCAGCATTGTCATCGTCATTCACATCAAGCAGGTACTCCTGATTTTGTATCAACCTTGAGGTAGACTTCTTCAGTCATCTTTTCACAGCAACATAGTGGAATGCACATCCTGTTTTGCGTTGTTGCATTCACTCACTCATTTAATATCCTGCCTTTATTATTTTTTACAAACAACTCAAGGTGATGAACATATCTACTCTGTCTTTCTACTGTTTTCCCCACAACGCTGTGAGGTGAGTTGGGCTGAGAGAGAGTGACTGGCCCTACATTACCCAGTTGGCTTTCCTGGCTAAGGCTGGATTTGAATCATAGTCTCCCTGTTTCTAGCCTGATGCTTTTAACACTAGGCAGACTGGCTCTCATATAGTAAATAATCTGGTAAAGGAAGTTGAGTGAATACAATTTTCTTGCCTGCTATTATATTATATTTCCTGTGAATGCCAAATGTTTGACATTTGCCATCACCAGTACTATTTTATAGCTCTGATTTAATATGTTGAAGCTGCTCTTTTCAGTCAAGGGAATACTGATTTTAATATACTTTTATCATTGTTTTTGACTGGATGCTGCCTGAGCATTATGATAACTTGGGCTTTAACAGTATTTTATTTAAAAAAATACATCCTTTGAGGAACTCACAGCCTACTGCATGTATATTTTAGTAAACGTACAGTCAATTTAAAAGATTTACTGTCGAACAGTGGTCAAACAGCTCAGTATTTTTTGGATAACTGGGAAAAAACTTCTGTTTGAAATCTATGGTGAACCCTTTGCTTGTTCTACACTGCTCAAGTATTGCAAAGCTAAATTATTTTCACCTCAGTTTAATGCAGAGCGGTGGCTCTTACTATCTGGCCTGCTTTTATTTGTTTATTTACTAGGTTTTTATCCCCCTTTTATTATTTTACAAATAACTCAAGGCAACAAAACATATAACAAAACACAAAATAATATTCCTTCCCACTCCTGTTTTCTCTAAAACAACCCTGTGAGATGGGTTGGGCTGAGAGACAATGTCACCCAAAGGCTTTCATGCCTAAAACGAGACTAGAACTCAAATCTCCTGGTTTCTAGGTCAGCACTTTAACCACTACATCAAGGTTATGCAGTGAATTACAAAGAACAACAAAAGTGTCATATATTACATTGAAATGATTGCAGTTTCTTAGATAAAATGCATGGGCAGGGGTCACTGCATTATCTGGTGCCTGTGAGCAGTTGTTTTGGCTGTATTGTTATCTACGTCAAGGTTTGCAAGTCCAAGCATTCATTTTCCAGTACATTTTGTCTCACTGAGGCTCCGACTCAACCTCTCCAAGACCGAGTGGCTGTGGTTGCCGGCGTCCCGATATAGCCAGCTGGTGCCATCGCTGGCTATTGGGGGCGAATCATTGGCCCCATAACTTGGGCGTCCTCCTGGATGCACGGCTGTCTTTAGAAGAGCATATGATGGCCGTGGCCAGGGGGGCTTTTTATCAGGTTCGCCTGATATGCCAGTTGTGCCCCTTTCTGGATCGGGACTCCTTATGCATGGTCACTCATGCCCTCGTTACTTCCCGCCTGGACTACTGTAATGCTCTCTACATGGGGCTCCCCTTGAGGAGCACCCGGAGGCTCCAACTGGTCCAGAATGCAGCCGCGTGGGTGATTATGGGGGCGACATGGCGCTCCCATGTAACACCTCTCCTGCGCAAGCTGCACTGGCTTCCGGTGGTCTTCCGGATGCGCTTCAAGGTTTTGGTTCTCACCTTTAAAGTGCTCCATGGCTTAGGGCCTGGATATCTACGAGACCACCTTCTACCACCGATAACCTCCCACCGGCCAATACGCTCCCACAGGGTCTCCTCAGGGTGTCGTCGGTCAAGCAATGTCGAGTGGCGACCCCCAGTGGGAGAGCCTTCTCTGTGGGGGCACCCGCCCTCTGGAATGAACTACCCCCAGGGATATGACTGATCCAGGATCTCCGTAGTTTCCGACGGGCTCTGAAGACTTTCTTGTTTCAGCGAGCCGGGCTGGCTTAAGATTTTAATTGATTAATTTTATGGGTAAGGGGTTTTAAAACTGGGAAGCCAAATTGATTTAATTATTTTTTAAATTATTTTAATTTTCATACTGGATGTATTTTAACCCTGGCTGTTCACCGTCCTGAGTCCTTCGGGAGAAGGGCAGTATAAAAATTTAATAAATAAATAAATAAAATTAAAAAAAATAATCAATCCAGAGCAAAGCTCAGAATTAAACATGTAGCTAAACTGTTTATAAAGGTTCTGAAGCATATGATTTGATCTCAAGAAATAAATCCTTAATCAATCCTTATCTCACTGCCTATTTGTAACCTGTCAGAACTAGTTAGCTGCTCTTTCATCACAACATGACACTTGCCATGTTTTGTTTTTTGATTTTTGCCAAATTATTGTTGCTCCTGTCTGACTGCTAAAAAGGAGAAATATTTCATATTCTTTGCTATTTATGGGCTCTTAGCACTATGTCTCTCAGAGAAGCAGACAACAGCTGATTTTTTTTAAAAAATGGGAACTGGAATAAGCAGCACTTATGATTATCTAGTCCACAGTCAGTCTGTTGTATCTCACTGAATATTTTATGATTGTACTACAAGGAAGAAATAAAAGATAATCTTTCAGCATATGGAAACTGCTGATGCACTTACAAAGTATTGTTCAGCGTCACAGGGATCGTTTTTTCCACCATTGTTTTATTTATTGAATTTTCTACCCCCCTCCCACTTGTTTTAACTGAACGTGGTTTTAGTGTAGCTGAGTAAATGATGCAGAAATATGCAAGGCAGAAAAATACATTAGCAGTGTAGTTTTATTGAGCTAATAATGGTACTATTTCGGAGGACAGTTCCAAAGATTGTAGAGTGCTGCATAAATGGGCCAAAAATAAAACACCTCTGTAGATAAACTGCCATGAGAATGCTCCGTACGTCAGATTTTAAAGCAATTTAGCTGAACAAAGATTTCTTATAGCAGACCAAATGTTATTTACATCTGCTGTGAACTATTCTTTATTAGAATTGTTCTGTGCTCTGAATTAATGGAGATGGGCCACAGTTTAGCTTTGTCTGGAAATTTTCTCATTACATTGTATCTAATTGTTTTATAGAAAGATTTCTTGACTGGATAATATTGTACAATCCATTAGCACATCATCCAACCCTCTATCCTAATTGACAATTATGGAAATTACATTCCCCAAAAGTTTGGAGGTGAAACCAAATTTATAGCATGCTTTCAAACAACATTCATGATTTATTCAATTTACACAGTTCACAACAAAGGCATTATCGTAGCTAATTCCCATGGGCTGGGTTCTTCTTAGTTAAATTATCCTCTGTCACAGCCATAATCTATAGAGCTGGCCAGAGATCTGGATTTGAAGAGCAAAATATGATTGAAAGCAGGTTGCTGCACTCCATAGCTGTAGCATCTTCTTGACAAAAAATGCATACAGTTTATAAGATGTTCCAAACAGCTGTTAATGTATGCATCCTGAATTGCATTTTGTCATTCAAATCTGGACATTAATCTTTTTTTTCTTTTAGCTTCAGCTGCTAAGAAATTGAATCTAACATTCTGCACACAAAATACAGGTTTTATCACATGAAAGCAATGTATAGCACCCATTTTTGTATATATATTCAGAAATAATCTGGGATTTATGAATATGTTTTTGTATATGCTCTAAATTGCAACTACGTATATGCTCTGAATTGCTGCAAAAGTAGATGTGAAAATACTGCTTTCTGTTCTTTCTGTCATAGATTTTATATACGATATATAATTAAAATATACATATAAAAAATGAATAAAAAAGAGTAAAACTAACATAAGAGAATAAAGGTGAGAGAGCCAGACTGGTGTCATGGTTGAGTTCTAATCCTGCTTTAAGCACGAGGCCAGCTGAGTAAACTTGGGCCAGTCACTCTCAGTCCCAAGAAGCAGACAAGGCCCAAACAAGGGGTGAAATCTACTTACCTTCCCTACCGATTTGGAAGCGCACGCGCTGCACGCATCACATGTGCACACCAACCCTCTGCGCATGCACAAACCCTTCTGCACATGCACAGAGGGTAAAAAACGACCGGGTGGGTGGGCGGAGCCTCGAGCTGCCATCTCTATCGGTTCTCTGAACCACCGCCTGTCATTGCTACTGGATCAGCCAACCAGTCCGAACCTGGACCGCATTTCACCCCTGGCCCAAACCACTTCTGAAATAACACAAAGAAAACTACACAGACTAGTCCAGGCAGTTGCCAGTAATAAAAAACTGACTTGGAACCCCCCCCCCCCCCCCCCAAAAAAAAAGAACAAAGGTAAAAGTTTACATAACTTTGGTAGGCAGTTTATTTTTTTCCATATTTCCCGAAGAAGAAATATGCATATCTTGCTTAGAATGGAAAACAAGCCAGATTTGGTCCAAGTATATATGCCACTCAGATGCTAACAGCACTATATGATCTGTGAGATTTTGAGGGAGTACAGGAATATCGCATGTCACTGAAGTGCTGTCTAATTCTATTCCCTGAGAATCTAAACTTTCATTTAAAAACAACTTTTCTAATTCTTGCCACTCCGAATATATACTTGCTAACATGTAGGCAGCCCCCATGGAAATCTTTAGAGGAGCAAATGATTGTTTTTTTAATCACGGAAGTTCTGTACCTTTCTTCCACGTGACTATCAAGAATAAATTAAAAAGGACCGCTATCATGCAGCATACATAAATTGCAAAACACTTTTTCTTATAAAATCTGTATTGTATGGGAAGTGCATAATTTTTAAACATGTCTGTTTATTTAACCATCCATTCTAAATATGATCTCCCAAGAATGAGCATTATCTCAATTTAGAATGCTGCCTCACCTAGAAATCAGTGCATTCGTTAACAGAGACAACAAACGAAAGGTACTTTTAAGTTATTATTTCTTTTAAATTAAAACGGTATGTACACATTGCACAGTAAATATGGAGCACCAACAACTCAGCTGTAGAGAATCCACTGCTTTCAGACCTTATTCTGAAGGCTTCTCATGGTGAAAAGAAGGAAAATGGGCATATTACTCAAATTCTGCAGGAATGTCAGTATTCTTAGGTCCTTTCTTTTTCTTGGATCATCAGCTTTTCATGAGTTCTGGATTATAAGAGTGCTGTCACTGCAGTCTGATTTATTGGTTTGAGGTTGTATCTAGGTGTTGAATAACCCTCATTTGTCAGGGATTTGGCCTGTGGTTTTTGATAGCATGTATTATAGTCCACTATGGGCAAGATATTACTTTTAGGTTTATCATACTCTTTAATGTTTTGCGGTATTTTATAATCTCCACTGGTCCCATCTGCCTTGCATAAGGCAAGAAAAGTTCCAGAAGGAAAAGAAGAAACCGCAGGAATGTTGTAGCAATTATCTGAAGAAAAACCATTTTCAATTCCTGTACATTGCTCTACAATAGGTGTGGCATATTCTGGTTCCTGATTGGTCAAAGGTAGAGCATAATCATGGTGATTTCTTTTTTGTGGGCGGTTGTAATGATTTCTGTTCTCTGAGAGATATTTTTTCTCATCCTCTGTATCCACTGGTTTAAAAGTAGATCCCTGCCGGGTAACTGTCCCAGTTCCTATCATGATGGGCTGTTGATAATCTAGAAAGAAGACAGAAATAGCATCTTTAAAATCCTAGTTCAGATTGAATATTATTCAGCCACATTATTTCGTGTTAATTCCTGAATAGTTTGCTGTACATTGGTGAATTTGTTATGGCACTGAATGAATGGTACTTAACTATTGGTGTTCCAAGTTTCAGCACTCATGGAGTTCCTGCAATCACACGTTCATAATCTGGATACTTGACACTCATCTTGATTTCTGATCATAACAGTCTATTCTGGTCATGTGATCACAATTTACAACCTTTCCTGCTGGCTTTCCATAAACAAAATCAATGAGAAGCCAACAGGAAGTTAGGGTCACGTGAAATCCTTTCTTAACAGTCCGTGGTAATTTGCTTCATGATGTAACCAGCGATTCTGCATTTTACAATTGCATCACTTAGTGATGGAAATTCTGGTTCCATTACTTACTGTCATTAAGCAAGAACTACTTGCACTGTATGAATAGTGATGGCTAAGAAACCTTGCAGTGTTGGCTTATGAACTTTAGTGGGACAGCAGGATTACAAGATGAAGTGTGACAGGTTTAAGGAGAGATTGGTGGCAAAAGTCTCAAAAATGGAGGACAGATGGAAAGAGAGAGCCCATGTTCCACCAACTAGGGACAAAAACCAGAGGCAATCTGAAAGAAGCAATGTTAACCAGTCTCTCTTAACTCTAAAGAGAAGTAGAGTTCTTAAGAGAGATAGATAAGTACATACAAAGGTAACACTTCGCAAACATTTTCAGTAATGGGAAACAAACGTTTAAAATATTTCAAATTTCTGTGATTATCTTCCATGAGACAGTGGAAGAAAAGAACAATGGAACACAGTTGGAAATTGCAAAGTTAGGCTGCAAGAACTGAAATTCAATGCTGTTTTGATAGCTTAATAAAAAGAAAAAAAATGCATGAAGATATATTGTGCACTATATCCTGCATTAAACTTGGCAAAAATTGAATATGGTTATTTTAGCCTTTTTTTTTAAAAAAAAAATGCTTCCTAAACCATCCTTTCTCAACCAAACCTGTAGGTAGCCCTTGACGTATGATCACAATTGAGCCCAAATTTTTTATTGCTAAGCAGGACAGTTGTTAAGTGAACTGTGCCCCATTTTAAAACCTTTACTGCCACATAAATTTGAATGCAGGCTAATTCAGCTCACAGCCAGGAGTTCGATAAAATGAGGACCCAGATTGTTGGGGGCAATATGCTGACTTTGTAAAACCACTTAAGAGAGGGCTGTAAAGCACCGTGAAGTGGTACATAAATCTAAGTGCTATTGCTATAAATGAATCACTGCAGTTGTTAAGTGAATTATATGGTTGTTAACCAAATCTGGCTTCCCCCATTTACTCTGCATGTCAGAAGCCAGCTGGGAAGGTTACAAAGGGTGATCACATGACCTGGCACAGTGTAGCTGTCATAAATACATGACAGTTGTCAAGTGCCTGAATTTTGTTCATGTGACAGTTGGGATTCTGCAATGGTTGTGTAAAAAATAGTCATAAGCGGGGGTGAAATCCAACAGGTTCTAACAGGTTCTGGAGAACTGGTAGTGGAAATTTTGAGCAGTTCAGAGAACTGGCAAATACCACCTCTGGCTGGACCTAGAATGGGGTGGGAATGGAGATTTTGCAGTATCCTTTCCCTGCCACGCCCACCAAGCCACACCACACTCACCAAGCCACACCCACAGAACCGGTAGTAAAAAAAATTGAATTTCACAACTGGTCATAAGTCACTTTTGTCAGTGCTATTGTTACTTTGAACAGTCACTAAAGGGGTGGCGGCAAGTTGAGGACTACCTGTTCATTTTGCTGGGTTTTCAGTGGCTGCTGGAATGGGCCTGCAAGATTGAGAATTGTATCTCTCATAAAGCTATAAAATTAATTTTGTGAAAAAGTGCCTGTTTCCAAAATTGTTTAGAGCATCTGAAGTTGAACGTGGCCTCTTCTTTTGGTGGGAAGAGATACTAAACAAACTTCCATCCCCCTATACAGAAATTGCCTTTGGATTATTCATATAGCTCAAATAAGATAACTGGTGCATGGACACCAGCAAGCATGGAAAGAAGGCCCATCCATTTTTACTTCCAAATCTGCTTATTTGAGCTAATCAAAGTTTCAGGGTGTTGCATTAGAGCAAATGACCTGCAAAAGCCCCATGACAGAGTACATTAAGGCTCAACATTTCAACAAACCCTCAATCATGAATAGAAATCACTTAAGTGTCAGGGCATCACCTAGTTTCTCGTCAAAGGAACCCTTTTAGTCAACTTTCTATGCTTTTATAAATATTTGTAAATGTTAGCAGCAATGGGGGAAGTAATTGGGGAAAAGAATGGGAACAGTTTAATAAATTAGCAATGTTGTTTTTTTAAAAAAACATAACGCAGATAGTTCTTGCGTTACAATAGGAATTGGGATTAGAATTTTCTAACTGATGTTTTGTAAAGCATGAGGTCATGTATCCTTAATGATAGCAGTCCTGGTTGCTGTTAATTGAATCCCATTGGTTCTGAGCCAAGGTCCCACCCTGATCCAAGCCATTTCCAGTTTGATCCCTCTCATCCCTAAGCCTTGGTATAAGGGACTGCCTCCTCCTCAATTCTTTTGACCTGCCTCCCTCCCTCCCTCCCTTCCCCATCTCTGCCCTTCTGGCTACCTTGTACTCCACTGTCCTGTGTTCAATGCCCCTGCTGGCCTGACCGCTCCATCTGATCTTTGCTGTCTTTTTCCTGCCTCTACTGACAAGCCACACCTGCCCCCTGTCCAGACAGCGCATGCCCTTGTTCCAATCACATGCAGACTTCTTGTGAGATTTTGGAAGGCTTCTGTGGCAGGCTGATGGGGCCAGTGCAGTACTGGGTTTCAATTTTTTTTACTACCGGTTCTGTGGGCGTGGCTTGGTGAGCGTGGCAGGGGAAGGATACTGTAAAATCTCCATTCCCTCCCCACTCCAGGGGAAGGTTACTGCAAAATCCCCATTTCCTCCCAATCAGCTGGGCCTCGGGAGGCAGAGAATAGATGGGGGTGGGGCAAGTCAGAGGTGGTATTTACCGGTTCTCTGAACTACTCAAAATTTCCGCTACCGGTTCTCCAGATCTGGTCAAAACCTGCTGAAACCCACCTCTGGGCCAGTGGAATGCAGGGAAGTCAAAAGGGGGCTGGGTCATAGATGGGGGGGAGTTGAAGTGCCTCTGTAGTTTGCAATCCAGGCGAGTTGCCAAGCATCCGAATATTTTGATCCCATGACTGAGGCTGCTGCAAGGGACATAACTTCGGGGGGGAGGGGGGAGTGTAACTACCATTCATTCAGCACCACCATGCCTTTGAACGTCTACAGAGATTCTCAATCATCCATGTCATGGTTGTCCCAAAAGTGGTTTTCCAAAAAGCAACTGGACTTCCTTCCTTCAATTCCCCATCAATCAATTAGAACTGAAGCTTCTTGGATGAGAAGCAAAATGTGTTCAAAAGAAAAAAACCCAGTTGCCTTTTGGGAAAGCACCTTTGGGACATACCTTTGAATGATCACTGAATGAATGATCATAACTTAAGGACTGCCTGTACATTATTTTTTTAAAACGTGCAAAACTTTGCCAAAGGGCAGGAAACCAAGCCTTTCTGAACAGAGAAAATCACTATAAATCAATCACCTGTGTACTACGCTGCCTTGCCCTAGGTTAAGGAGAGGGAGATCAAATGTTTTGCACATTATAGTGTCAGAAACAGTGATTGTTTTCAAAATAATTACCTGCCATCTCGCTCGTGATCAGTTCCAGATTTTTGGCTGCCTCTTTTTCATTATTGTAAGTGATGGGGAATTCCGCAGATTGATATCGGACAAAGGGTGGTTGAATTTGTTTCCAGAAACCTAGAACAGAAACTAGACATGAAACCTAGAAACCTAGCTATGTTTAATCTCATAAAAGTAGATTAATCTAAAGCACTGCATGCACAGAATCTATTTACTCTTAAGTTGTTGGGGGCATATAGATTTATTAAGTGATTATCATAAAATTGCCTTTAAAATGATTTGGAAACCAATTACAATACTAATTGTAGCTTGTATCAGAATCTTCACTACTAGCATTAGCACTATCGAGTTATCTCTGTAAGGCTCAAAATGTTGAAGGCCCACTTGAATGGAATTCTAAGGTAAAGGTAAAGGTTTCCCTCCTGTCAGTTGTGTCTCTAGGGCATGGTACTCGTCTCAGTTTGTTGGCCAAGGGAGCCAGCGTTGTCCAAAGACAATTTCCATGGTCATGTGGCCATCATGGCTATATGCCAGCGGTCCCCAAACTTTTGGGCACTAGGGACCGGTTCCGTGAAGACAGGTTTTTCCACAGACTGGAGGGGGTGTGGTTTCACTTGCTGCCTGCATGCATCCCACAAGTTTCACTTGTTTGCATGGCCCAGTTTCTGGCATGCTGCGGACTGGTGCCGGTCCATGAACCGGGGATTGAGGAACCTGCTACATGCCAATGCCGCATGGAACGCTGTTACTTCCCACCAAAGTGATACCTATTTATCTACTTGCGAATTCTACCAGGACACAATTAGTTTTCTTATCTCTTGTAGTAATGGAGGTTTATACTTTCTTTTTTAGATGGCAAAGAGCTAGTGTATGGAAGCTATTTCTCAAGGGAGACTGCACAATCTCAGCTTGTATACACAAGATTTCTAGCTCTACAAAATATTCTGTGGAAAGTAGCACTTTATTTCTTGTACAGTCATGAGTATATATTATATTTTTTTAATGTGCCTTCAAAATCCTACTGCTACTGAAATTTAGGCCTTGCCGTGTTTCTGATGAAAGCCGGGCCCTGCTGGAGAGTCAAAGCAGCAGCATAATACATCAAAAGTGCTCTATAAAAACCTTGGTGGTTGTATAGCATCATAAATCATTCATGCAAACATAAATGGCAGGGGAACAAATATAAGAACCTATCCACAGATTCCCACAGAGCAGTCAGAGAAGCTGAAAAACAGGATGAGCAGGATCAGGGATATCAGTGCCAGCTCTCTCTGAATGTCCAGCTCTGTTCAACTCACTATATATAAAACATGATGCATAGAGGTCAGGAGAGAGAAAGGTGGAGGTCAAGGATATTCCTCCTCCTGAATCCAAAAGATATTACTGATCAGCAGGAAACATTTTTTATTCCTTCTTGTTCTATAACAAAAACAAAAGATTGCCACTAACTTGGTTTTCCACTGTCAGATGAACCATACGTAGTACCTTTCTTTCCTTTTCTGTAAGGAAGAACAAGATAAATTACACATTCCCTGCTTCAGTTCAAATAGATTTCACAGAATCTATTAACTTGGGAAATTCCAAACTGCAGGCAATTCTGAATTTTCAGGCCTATATCTTTATTATGTACTATGGATATTGTCAAGAATCCACAAATCATGGGCAGATTTGTTATTTTTCCTAGAAGTCAGATACATAGCGTTCGTACTACAGTTTCACTAGATTTCCAAGTTCAGGCGCTATGGAGTTTAGATTGAAATATTTTTTATTTATATTCACAGTGTCATTAACAAACTAATCAAGAAGCTAACAATTTCTCCCTTTATTTGTTCAATTTATAACATTTCCTTCATGAGTTCAAGGTGGTTTAAAAATGGAGATCTTCCTTTGTTTTATTGCCACATGAACTTTGCAGGTAGATTGGACTAGAGAGAACAACTATTTCAAAGACAGCCCATGTCTAAGTGTAAATTTGTATAGATATTGCCCTACTTATGAATTTCAAGTTGCAAACTTTTGCAGAAATGAGCAAATCTGATCGCAAGTCCATCCTAAAAGGTCCTAGAAGGCAGGAAAAGGTTAGTTTCTAGCATGCTGTTTGCAGATTTATTTATGTATTTATTGAATTCATATACACCCAGATACTTTACCACATTTTTTTAAATACTAGTTAGGACTTGCAAAGAGCCTCTCAGAACTTAATTTGTTCATAAGTAGAGTAGATAATGTCTGTACTTGGGTTTCCCCAACCCTAGTCTAGCACCTTTTGAATAAAACTGGCATTGCGATGAATCTCTTTCCCAACCTCTGGCACACATCATAAAAAGGTAGATATTTTTAGTTTGTTAACCAGCCAGAGAGTCTAGTAATCTGTTTAATGTCTTATGTAAACTAAGGCTTCTCTGAAAAATATATAGCCTCCAAAATCAGTACTTCTATCATTGATCAAGCTATAAAGGTAAAAGTAAAGGTTCTCCTCGCACATATGTGCTAGTCGTTCCTGACTCTAGGGGGCAGTGCTCATCTCCGTTTCAAAGCAGAAGAGCCAGCGCTGTCCGAAGACGTCTTCGTGGTCATGTGGCTGGCATGACTAGACGCCAAAGGCACACGGAATGCTATTACCTTCCCACCAAAGGTGGTCCCTATTTTTCTACTTGCATTTTTTACGTGCTTTCGAACTGCTAGGTTGGTAGAAGCTGGGACAAGTAATGGGAGCTCATCCCGTTATGCGGCATTAGGAATTCGAACCGCTGAACTCCTGAACTTTCAATCGACCAGCTCAGCATCTTAGCCACTGATCAAGCTATAGTTTACAATAGAATTCATTTCATGAATCTAAGCTTGGGCTATGTATAGCTGAGGCAATCAGTGGCATCATACGACATGTATGACCTTCTGTTCCAATGGATTATTTTTGCTGGTAAAACAGCAGAATGCGCCTACTCATTCTTTATTTGAAAATATTACTTAAGATAAGGAGCCGGTTCGCATCAGTAATACTATTCCTTTCATTAGGTTCCAGGGTGAAGAGGAGTTAGAAAGTTCATTCTTCACTAAGACTAGATGGCTTGGCAAGGAGCAAAGTGGAATGTAAGATGATTTGACAGGATGCCAACTCAGTGTGTCAATCAAGTTGTGTCCATGTCTACAAATTTCTCTCTGTTCACCAGCAGCCTGAACGTGTGCTTACTTAAAAACCAATCTCCATGCAGCTCTGTGGAACTCTTTTTTTTTTTTTTTTGCTTATTGTGATGTACAATACAATTCAGAAAGCATAGTTAAAAGCTACAGGACAGCGAAACCTTATTTTAATAGGTCACTTGCAGGAAGTGGGTAGTGGATACTCCTAAATGTCTTATTAAATATCAAAAGTACAGTACATAATCACAGTGTTTTTTGTTATTGCAATATGCAAATTGAAATGTAAGCCGCATAATGAAATCTGGGTCATGAACCTCTGCAGATGTTAAAAATTAAGGTAAAATTAATATAAGTATATCTGTCTTGTCTGGATTGCTTTTGATTTAGAGCACGGGTGTCAAACTCGATCGCATCATGGGCTGGATCATGACGTATCACAACGTTTTTTGCCTTTGCAGAGCTGGGTGGGTGTGGTCTGCATGTCATGTATCCGGCCCATGGCCTGCCAGTTTGACAGGCCTGATTTAGAGT
The DNA here is from genome assembly GCA_022577455.1 of Arizona elegans. NCBI lineage: Eukaryota > Metazoa > Chordata > Lepidosauria > Squamata > Colubridae > Arizona > Arizona elegans. The sequence continues at coordinate 237,850,164 of JAKOOJ010000001.1, read as the reverse complement.
ATTTGTCCATTATGTCAGTGGACATCCAGACTGAAATTTGATCTGCTGCATCTAGAATTTGTTAAACGGCAATAGTTTAAATCAAGATTTCACAGTAAATAGGTTTGTATTCCATGATAAGCCAATAATCACCAAACTATAGCCTTATGTAGCAGTGTGTCTGTTACAAGAGAGAGAGAGCAAGAGAAAAAAATACTTGCTCTGATGATATTTTTTGTAAGCTACTTTTTTCTGTCTATGTTCAGAAATCACAATACCACATCACAAAAAGCTCAGCATAATTTCCCCCCTCTGCCTCAGTTCTCCTTTAATGATTGAGTGCATTTTTTTAAAATGGTTTTCTCTTTCAAGGCTAAATCAAATGCAGCTATCCTCTTCTGAGCTAATTCTCCATGCAAATAATTAACATTAATGAACTGGCAGGGGTTCCTGAAAGCATCTTGAAACAATGCTTTGATCTGGCTTGATCTTGCTCTTCTGTTATGCTTGCCCACGAAATGTGGAAATAACTCTCTGAGCAGGCACACTTTGTCAAGCTATACAGTCAGCTCTCCCATTTCTTCTTAGGTGCAATTTATAATAACCACATATTCTCATGGGTAAATCAGGAATTGTAGATTCCAAAATGCACCACCAAAATTGGCCTTGGTTTATCTACAGATGGCTTTTTCACATGCAATATATGCAGTATTTTTTTTAAAAAAAGAACCCATGTATTCCTTATATTCTGATGGATAAACCAACCCTGGAATTTTTAAACAAAATACTATGAAAAATGTACCATCCATAAATATGCCAATTGTAAAAATTAAAATGTTCAAAAATTTGGAGGGCCATCTGATTCACGAGTGGCACATTTTCCATGGTATTTTGGTTACAATTCAAGACTCGGTGTATTCGCTGATGGGTTTATCCACCAGTACATACTGTATGCAAATGAATGTTAAGAGAAGAAGAGAAGGAGATAGAGAAAGCCACATGTCTCCAAGGCTCGGAATTGTGGAAGCCTGATAAACTAAACTAATTCAAACTGTTGGGAATTAAATGAGATATCAGACATGCAATAATTTATAAATAATATATAAAATAATTAAACAAAACAATATTTTCCCCATTGGAATTATTTTTATCTACCAATTACTTTTGAAATATCATAATGAATAGAGGCTGCACCTATCCAAACGATTACAATGATCATGTGTCTAATTCTGAATGAGAAAATAAAATAAGTCACTTACTTTCGCAGTGCAGTAAAGATCCAGATTCCCAATAACAGGAGCAGCAAAAACACCACCAGGGTTGGAATAATGATAGCCATAAGATTCAATCCTTAAAAAAATGTAAAATATAAACCAAGATTTAAAATATGTTGAAAACAAAACTAGAAAACTGACTTGAGAGCTGCACTACACACTAATGGATTACAGAGGAGTACATCTCTTTTAAAGCAAACACTCTTTATTCTAATACAAAACAAAATTGATGGGAGTGCTATTCTACTGTGACTTAAAAAAGCTACACATACATACTGTATTTTCCGGCGTATAAGACGACTGGGCGTATAAGACGACCCCAGACTTTTCCGGTTAAAATATAGGGTTTGGGCTATACTCGCCATATAAGACTACCCCTCTTCCAACGCACACCAAATAAAAATTAAAAAACATCAACTGGCTCACCCACAATGTAAAAGCAGCTGTGCTAGACCCAAAATGGCCCCTGCAACAAGCAGGAACCTCACACAGCCACAAAAAGCCCCAAAACCCAACTTTCACACTTTACACACACAAAATTCCACATACAGCTTTGTGAGATTTTGTGTTTGTGTAGTTAGAGTGAAACACTACAGAAACACACTAAATCTCAGAAAGCTGCACAAATATTATTTTATTTTATTTTTATTTTTATATGAAAGCTAAATTTAAAACTTCCTAAACTTTAAATGGCTAGGTCTAAAAAAGAACAACTAAAAAAAACCCCAATTAACTATTTTTTTAAAGCTCCCAAAGGGGAAAAAAACTTACCCAATAAGAACAGGGGTCTCCAACCTTGGCAACTTTAAGACTTGTAGACTTCAGCTCCAAGAATTCCTCAGCCAGCTTTGCTTTGCTGGCTGAGGAATTCTGAGAGTTGAAGTCCACAACTCCCTGCCTGCTTGATTGCAGGCAGGGAGTGGCTTGCTGATGGAATGGATTGCAGGCAAGCAAAGCAAGGCAAGCGTTGCGACTAGCAGCTAAGGTAAGCAAGCTGGAGGGGCAAAGCTTTTTTCCTTTTACATGGCTCTGGCGATCCCAGCTGAGTTGCCTGATTAGCAGGCAACTCAGCTGGGATGGTCAGAGCTTGGTCCGTCAGAGCCTTTCAGGCTGGTCTGCCTGGTTACAGGAGAACGACCCCCGGCGTATAAGACGACCCCCGACTTTTGAGAAGATTTTCATGTGTTAAAAAGTCGTCTTATACGCCGGAAAATACGGTACATACATACATACATGAGAAGTTGATGGAAAAATGGCTAATGTTAAGTGCCCAATATCTTGTCCTCGATAATTGGATTACATTGGAGTAATATCATTATTCAATAAGCTCATTATGGAATCATTGCTTCTATGATGAAATGATGCTGCCAACATGGCAGAATTCCAATGGCGTGATTTCAGACCACTTGGAGGGAGTTTTAAGGATGAAAGTGGGAGCAGACTGCTGTCCACTTCCTCTTCCATTTTATTTTTGAAGAAAGCAAAATATGTCACTGAAAGTCTGCTACTGTCCTGTCAAACTGCAGTGATAGCAGCTCATGAAGCAGAAGCCACAAATGGAATGCTGGGCAAATATGAGGAAAGCAGATAGATACAGAAAATGTGTGTATTTGAGGAGGGACAGGGGAACAGGACGGATGGGAACTGCCTGCCTTTGACCCTGGACGGTGTGACTGTTTTTTGAATAGTTGTTTCCAACAGCTAAAACTTTTCTTCTCCATTTCACATACATAGGATTGCACTGATTGTCATACCTAAGTTGGTTTCAACTAAAGGTATATATTCTGTGCTTGATTGTTCATCTTTTTTAGTGGAAGCGCCTGTGCTTTGACTTGGTCTCTGTCCGAGTGGATGAATAAAAGAGCTGTTACCTACAAGCAGATTAAAAAAAATGTCAACATCTCATTTGTGGAACAATCAGATTCTACTTTTTACAAGCTGTGTAATGATAAAAATGGCTTACTTTGGGCTGCTCGACAACCAATAAGTTCCACTTTCAGGGCTATTCTTTTGTACCAGGTCTGTGGAATAATTCTCAGAAAGCGAGCTACTATAGGGGGAATAAAATTATTCCGAACTATATCTCCATGATTTGAGTTGGCTTTGAATACCTGCAATAGGGAAGAAAAACAAACCACACACAAAACAGGATTAATGATATAAGAGAAAGTTAGGAACAAATGGGGATTTATAAAAGACAAATAACATAATTCTTGTTCCACAAATTAATCTTTCATGGAAATATGGTAAGAGGATGGTTAAACTGAGCAATTCAAATCTGCTTTGACAATAACTACAATATAAGAAATGGGGTAGGATTTTTTGACTAGCAAATGCTATGTCACTGCCCAAATTTGAGCAGTGTCTGGCATAGAGAAGACTAACTTGATAGAATTGAAGAATCTAAACCTGGATGCCACGAACTGCCAAGTTAGCAAAATAAGTCAGCACAACAACAAAAAGCCCTGCAGTTTTGGGCTGAAGCCCACTTTTGTCAGCCGTTTTGTTTCTCATAGTGGTCAACTTCGGGGTATTCAAAACTCCATCCTCAATAGTCCTATCCTCTATGAATGTGTATCCAGTCCCCCTTTAAAGCCATCCAAGTTAGTGGCTATTGCTATGTCTTATGGCAATGAAGTCTACAGGATAACTATGTGCCGCTGTAAACCTAGCCATCTGGAAAACTGGAATTTGCATCATTATATCTAGATGGGGCTTTTCCCACCTGTTGAAAGAAATTGGGGAGAAAATCAACCCATTTGGAACCAGTTCATTCTGGATTCCCCCACACCCCCTGGCCAGGATTTAGTAAATAAATGCCACCATGATTTATGTTTGGTAAAATTTGCATAGAGATACCTGAATAAACAAATTACTATTAAATGTTTGTACATTTTTATTAACAATATTAACAATGGCAGACACACTGTCCATGTGCTGCCTTGCACACGAAAAAAATAGGTTTATAAGCACAAACCTTTCTGTTGTATGTGTATATAGTTTAAAATGTTAAATTGTTAACAAAATTTCTTTATTTCACTACTGTTAGGGCACTCAGAACCTATAAAAATATAATCTCTTTATATTTTTATAATTGCTCTATCATGAAGCAATTACCGCTAATTTATGAATGCTAGGAATACAGCAAGCTATTCAGCTAAACTTAAGGACACTTGAACCTCATTTCAGTCAATAGGATTTTGATGAGTCTAACACTGCTGCTTCAATCATAAAAAAAGTACTGGAGAAAAAAAAACCCTCAATAACCCTGTTCTCCCTCAATTCTCCATCCCCCTAACCAGCATTACCTTTTCTTCATTGCTTAAGATTCTTTTGTAAGTTCTCCATTTTGAGTTATTATTTTTATAGTTCACAACAAATGTCTTAACGTAATAATTAAAATGAAGCACAGTAGACCCCGTAGTTCTAATTCCTTGTAATGAAAGAAAAGAGAATATAAATAAACATGAAACTAAACTTTTCTTCAAATAATATTAATATATTGAGACCAAATTTAAAAACATCAATAAGTTAGCTTTATATTTTATCACCATTTCCACTACTGTTCAGGTTTAAAACATTCGTTTACATACATACCTTCTATCAATAGATAAAAATGTCTGTCCATTTAAGAAGCCCAATTTGCCATAAATAGTAATAAGAACAAAAAAAAAAATGTTAATTCTGGATTGTGATTTTACATATGAGTATAGTCCAACCCCCATCAATAAGCATAGAGGATTTCATTGGCTAGCAACTAGGAGCAATTCTCACAAGACAAAACCATTGTATTTTATTATCTGTACCAGATTAGTTTATATAGTTGTTTAAAAAAAATGAGGCTTCAGGATGCAAAACATTATGGAGAGAAGTTTCTAAATACAATGCACATGCAGCAACAAACGCAACCAAAACAAGACTATATGAACAGTAAAAACTGGGCTCTTCTTGTGAGACATAGCCATTTAGGTTTATTTAACCACTTTGTTTTGCATTAGAGCCAAGATAAGGTTTGAGCCCAAAGCATCAACATATAGTTTATTCTATAGAAAGCCAGAATTGTTTAGCTCTAGCTTACCATGTTGTCTGAACATAGCATTGAATTATAAAAGACAAGTAATTTTATTCCATGAATAATTGACCCAGAAGCATCTGCAGGATCCAAAACTCAAAAATGAAAAAGCAGTGGTTGTGCCCTTATGATGCAAAGACCACACTTTTATAACTGTATACAATATCATGGCAGAGATATTAAAGGTATATGCTGCTGTACTGAGCAGGAAGCTTCCGAACTGACCTGTAATTCTAATTTTCTCTCCCAAGTCAATTTCCAGCCACTGCTGAGGGTTACTCTGGTTTGCTGCCCAAGATGGTCCAGGAATTTTAAGCCAAGCTTTCTGAGGAGACCACTCAACTAGCTCCCCAACTTCATTGATTTCATCCCAGGATGATGATGCAGTTATCTGAATATTCAAAGCATCTCCACTTCCTAAATTCAGTGCTTTGTCACAACCTTTAAATAATAAAAAGAATGTACATTTTTGTTTTCACTGTACATACTATATCAGAAAAATACTTGCTTTGCCCAGCAGGACATTTTTAATGCTCTACTCAAATGTAGAACCCAACATCTGTATTTAACTGTTGATAAGAAGCACTTACATATTATTTAGCAGAATTGGATAAATTCCCCAAGTGAAGGTTTTGATCTCCAAAGATGATATTATTTTGACACTACATGAATTGAATGCTGGTGAAATTTGGGGGTGGGGATGGGTGGGAATGGATACATAGGTATCCCTCCAACCAATCACTAGGATGGGTGGATTGCCAAGTGCCTGAATCTTGATTATGTGAGGGTATTGCAACAGCTATAACTTCAGACAAGGATAATACCAAGCACCATAATAATTTTGAACGGTCATTAAATGGTTGTAAATTAAGGATTATCTGTAGAAACACCTACTCGACAGCAAAATAAGTGGATTTCATTTTGAGTAATAGCTAAATAATATTTATAATAACAGCTTTGAAGTACTAATTAAAATAGTTATGCTTTATTGAGCAAAAAAGCAAAATAATAATACTCCTTACCATTTGAGTTAAAAACAAATCGCTTGTTTGATAGAGATCCACTGTCAAGAAAAAAGATACCATAATGTTAACTATCTATTGTCATAGATATGTCTTTGTGTGTACCAGTATTATCTGTCTATGTTTACCAACCAACCATTCAAAGCTATTTATTTATGTATGATTTTGTTAGCAGTTCTATTTCAAAGAATGAACTCCTTCCATGACTTAGAATAATGGTAACATATCTGATATCTATTATTATTTAATTGTACTACTGAGGTTATGCAAACGACCCTGAGTAATAAATGCAGTTTAGTTGCTGTTTAGTTCAGGAGCCAGTTTAATATCATACTTTGGCAACCAGCGACTGACTTTTGACACATATAACTTCATTTAATAGGCTGAAAAACCGAACAAAGCTAATGCCCACAATTGGCTTTTCTCTTTGAACAATTTAGCAAGCAAACTGGGAAGGTAGAGTTGCTCATGCTAAGGGAGGTACAGACCAATTGCGTAAAAAAAAAAAAAAAAGGAAACAGCTTTGTATGTGAACATAGAGTTATAGGGTTCCTTATTATGTTAAGGATAGCATACGCAAACATGATTTTACTTCAGATCAAATTATGGTTATTTAGGCTTCCTAGTTTAATTATGACTTCTTTTGAAAGAGAAGGAAAGGTGCTGTACACTACTATATCCTGGCTTTAAGTAAGCATATCATAAGCCAAGCACCAAAAACAATACTTACTCTTGGGAAAGGATGCCATTGGCCAAGATACCCTGATACCGATTTTTTCCTTTCAACTGAACTACATTGATCTGGCCACCCACTTCATCTGCAATGATTCCAGCGTGTATGGCAGATTTGCACAGAAAGGATGTCTGGTGTAATAAAGTCAAATTAACAAACAAACAAACAAACCATAACAAAGATTACGTTTTAATACTTAAATAACTCATACCCATCTAGCCAATAATAGAGGCCACTCTTTCAAAAATCAAGTCTAATAGAAAAGGAAAGTAACATTTCTCTGGAAATTATTTAACTGGAGAAGAGGCAGCGTTACTTCTGAAAAGACTGCAACAACTTGGCCTGTTAGGTAAATATGCTCTAAGGTTAATATTTTACAATGCAGTAATCTTTCCTTGCTCAGGAATCATTAAGTGCCATTTCCTCAAAATACAGGTGGTGAAGAATAATGCCACATGCTCTAGTCATTTAGTTGAAGATGCTCTATGAAGAGGAGGACTTTGAATTATTGCCTAAAAAAGCCTGTTAAGCCTCATCTGTAAAGTCAATCAAAAGAAATGGCATGTGAAGATTGTATCAATTGGCACTGATCTAAATGAAACTACACACCCACATAAATAGACATACAAGCGAACACCATGAGGAGTACGATAATAAAAGAACAACCAGTCATTATATTGACCAGATCAAAACACACATAATTCTCTCTGTACTTCCAAACTGTGTGCAAAACCTAAATCTATACTTGGCTTCAACTGATCTTTTCACGACTGCCCCATCCGTCTAGCAATCCAGGTGAAGCAATACCTCTTTTTTGCTATGCCCTACAGCGAAGCTGCAATGTTGTAGTGAGGCAACTGCCTTAACTGGCTGTTCTGTTCATATGTGCAAGAGGACAGTTTCCTTCAAGCAAAACAACACATGAAGTGGTCTGTCTCACAGCATCAACTGGAAGCAATGGGGCCAGAACCCGTTCTTAGATTTGCAGTGCTACTTTGCTCCACTGAGCAATCCTGAGACGCCTCTGCAAAATGATCTGCAGGATGTCATGGAACGGAGGCTTATCAGATTTGTAGATGACGGCAAAATCAAAATAACCTTGACCTAAGGCTTAATCTAAATCCAATTGAGTGATGTTTAAAGGTGTCCATGGTGCCTTTTGTAGCTGATCCTCTGATAAAGGATTTGAGACACCAGGCTTATTAGCTGGGCAATAAGGCTCCTAGGAGGATCTAGGGTTCTTACTAGACCACCATCTGAACATGGGGAAGCAGCGTCATGCAGAGGTATTTAGGCCTCGATCGCCACCTGCTGGAGAAACTTAGTGGATTCCTACACTGACCATAAACTGTTTTATGTTTCACGCAGCCCGATGTAGTGCTTTAATAGCAGTTTTTCTGATCTTCACTCACAATAAGATTCCTGCAAAATATATTACTGTACCTAACTTTCAAAACAGTTTTCAGATCACAACAGATGGATTTTTTTAGTTTAATAGAAAAACGGTTCTATCAGCCAGACTAGCAACCATTTAGCCTGAATTAAACAAAAAAGCATACTTTATGTGCTTCTCATTGTTAAGCCTGACATTTCAAGGTTGGCTCAGCCTTCCATTCTTCCAAGGTCGGTAAAACGAGGACTCAGATTGTTGGGGGCAATAGGCTGACTCTGTAAACTGTTTAGAGAGGGCTGTAAAGTACTATTAAGCGGTATATAAGTCTAAGTGCTATTGCTATTATCTGCACATGTTCATATCACTATTTCCAGATCTTAATATGTTCCATGTTGCATAATAACTTGTACTGACCTTGACTTAAGTTAAATGTTTTATCGACTAGTCAAAAATATCTCGAAAACAGTGCTGCCGTTTTTTTCCTTCTAAATCCTCTCTTACATTGGGGTACTTACATCTCTGTAGCCTTCTATGATATTACCAGAGATATCTCCTATTATATCTCTGCAACCAGGAGGACAGTACCTGCTACCAGAGAAAAAAAGAGGGCTTATTATTTGAAGTAGAGATTAGTAATGTGTGCAGTATGCACACACACTCATAAATACAGGCATAAACACAAATGATGCTAAAATCAAGGCTTTCCCCCTCAAAATTCCAGTTGATTCACACACAATAGCATAAACGCCCACAACAGCAGCAACTGGAATGCATGTTCTCTGTTTCTTGGATGTTATGTACCAAGAGTTGTTTTATAATCCACTACATATTGTCACAGTTCTACCTGCCCACCCAAGTCTAGCTTTTACCACATAGCTACTGTATTTTCTGACGTATAAGATGACTGGGTGTATAAGACGACCCCTGACTTTTCCTGTTAAAATATAGAGTTTGGGCTATACTCGCCGTATAAGACTACTCCTCTTCCAACTCACACCAAATAAAAATAAAATAAAATAAATAAAATTAATAAAAATACACACACACAACACAACACAACTGGCTCACCCACAATGTAAAAGCAGCTGTGCTAGACCCAAAATGGCCCCTGCAACAAGCAGGAACCTCACACAGCCACAAAAAGTGCCAAAAACCAACTTTCACACTTTACACACACAAAATTCCACATACAGCTTTGTGAGATTTTGAGTGTTTGTGTAGTTAGAGTGAAACACTACAGAAACACACAAAATCTCAGAAAGCTGCACAAATATTATTTTATTTTATTTTTATATTTATATAAAAGCAGCTAAATTTAAAACTTCCTAAACTTTAAATGGCTAGGTCTAAAAAAAGAATAACTAAAAAAACCCCAATTAACTATTTTTTTAAAGCTCCCAAAGGGGAAAAAAACTTACCCAATAGAACAGGGGTCTCCAACCTTGGCAACTTTAAGACTTGTAGACTTCAACTCCCAGAATTCCTCAGCCAGCTTTGCTTTGTTGGCTGAGGAATTCTGGGAGTTGAAGTCCACAACTCCCTGCCTGCTTGATTGCAGGCAGGGAGATTCAGTTGCTTGCTGATGCAATCGATTGCAGGCAAGCGAAGCAAGGCAAGCGTTGCGACTAGCAGCTAAGGTAAGCAAGCTGGAGGGGAGGGGATTTTTGCTACTGATTAGCAGTCAGTCAGAGCCATTTAAAAGAAAAAAACTTTTTTAAATGGCTCTGGCGATCCAAGCTGAGTTGCCTGATTAGCAGGCAACTCAGCTGGGATGGTCAGAGCTTGGCTCGTCAGAGCCTTTCGGGCTGGTCTGCCTGGTTATAGAAGAACGACACCCAGCATATAAGACAAACCCCGACTTTTGAGAAGATTTTCATGTGTTAAAAAGTCGTCTTATATGCCGGAAAATACGGTAGTTAAATCTTGATAGTATTTGCAGCTGCTCTGAGAACTACTGTATGTTAAACTGCTTCTGCAGCTTTTATAGATGTGGACAGCTCTGTAAGGTGCTGCTGTTTTATCACAGAGTCCACTAGCAGCAGCTATCAGAGGTATCACTGTTTCTGAAGGTTACAATAATGAATTTGGGGTGGGGGGGAAGCAAGAAAAAGAGGAGATGACTCCTGAGACTCTGCTTTGTGGTGTACAATTTTCTTTCATCCTTACTAAGATTTTGCTGTGTGTGAACAAAAAACGCATGCTCTGAATAACAGCATGGTCATATGCATTTCCCTAGATTCATTAGCCATTACCAAGTCCGGCTAAAAAATATACCCATCCTCCTGTTTCTAAAACTATATCTTGCTTATATGTCTTTATTTTCAAAGCTACCCTGTTTCCCCGAAAATAAGACATCCCCTGATAATAAGCCCAATTGGGCGTTTGAGCGCATGTGCTAATATAAGCCCCACCCTGAAAATAAACCCTCCCGAAAATAAGCCCTCCCCAAAAATATTTAACCGCATGTGCAGCTGTTCCCTGCCATTTCCTCTGGTTAGGGTTAGGGAGACAGAGCTAGAAATCAGGTAAGACTGCAAGAGGATACCCATCTTGCTCCACGGGCCCCAAAATAATAAGACCTCCCCCAAAATAAGGCCAAGCGCTTATTTCAGGGTTCAAAAAAATATAAGACAGGGTCTTATTCTCGGGGAAACACGGTACTGCATGAAATACTTCTTTCTGTGGTTAGGAGCCAGACATCCTCAATACCAAAAGCATAGTCCTGACTTATTTTGGCATCATAAGTCACTATACTATATATTAGGTCAGTGCAATGTTCTGCTGCAGCATTCCTTCAGTATGTTTGGAATGTAAAGTCTTCCCAAAGAAGTCTTTTCTGCCTCACTCAGAGAAGCATCCAGTAGATAATCACATAGGCAGATGCCTCTAAGTATCTCCTGAAAAACACATTCCTGTGGTTGGCAGCAGGGTTCCTGGCTTATGGTCATGTCTATTAACTGGCTGCAGCAATAAATATGTTACAAGCAAGATGCAACTTGACAGCCAGAGAGTCTAGCCCTTAAGCCTATACTTACCTATACCCCAGCTCTGCGTAGTAGCTGCCTCTCTCCAGACATGTGATTAGATCTGTTCAAAGTAAAAGTTATTTCTCAATCAGGAAGATACGCATACTTGTGAATTTACATTCATAAGTCCATACATACAAACTTAATCAATTAAAGATGAAGTATCATTTAAGAAGAATTAATAGCCACAGAGGTCCTGCAGCATTTGTTTCTCCCTTCATGACCTTTGTTTTATCTTCCTTTTCCTAGATTTCTTCAATTGGATCGACATTTCCCCCCCAAAAAATTAATTACAGCAAAACTTCAATTTAACAAAAGTCTTGAGGGAAGAGTCATTGTTTAAACCCTAATGTCAGAATTTTGTGTGAAATTCTAGTTTAGCAAGAACTGTCTTATCCATGGAGTGATAAGCCAGTCAGATTTAGAAATCTGTTATAAATCAAGTACAACTTGGCAACAGAGTTTTTGTGTACAACTTGGCAACAGACTAGAGGTTCACATTCTTTCATGCTAACACACAGATTTTTTCAATATCAATTTCTGACTGCAACCATTAGTACTGAAATAGTAAGATGAAAGGCAATTTCTCTCTGTTTGCTTCTCCTTTCGGTTCAGAATGCTTGGCATGCCAGCAAGAAGGCACTCTCCCTGCAATCTGGCCACCTCAGCTTCAGGGTTGACATAAGGTGTCAACCCTGAAGCTGACCTGACCGAAGCCATCTTGGAGCTTCAGTGTTCTCACACTGGAGCTGAAGGATAGGGAGCGGGGATTAGATATAGCCAAAATGAAATACTTTCACTTGGGAACCAAGGACATTCTCACACCTGGCCTAAGGAAGGTGAGGTCACCAGGCAACCAGACAGTATCTTGATTGGACCATGTGACTGATTGTTTGGGGTTGAGGAAAAAGTTTACTTTTAATTAGGTGAAAACTGCGGGAACCTTCAGAGTCAGTTTTTATCAGATCTGTGCCAATATGATATATCCAATAAAGCTATTCTTTGAGGAATTCATCTGCCTCGGAGTTTTGCTTGCTATGGGTCTATTACTTGGAACCCTGACATAAGGAGCAATGCCAAATAAGGCATTGTGATTAGAGATTACTAGCATTTAGCTTATCCTTGCTTCCCAAAACTAAGGAATGAGAAGTCACTGTTCTGAGCTGGTTTTGTAGTCATTGTTCCTTTGACAGCTCATCTCATTTGAGGTTCTCCACTATACCTGGATGATCACTGCTGGTGAAGGACAGGAGAAAGCCCCTGCCAGATACATGGGACCTGCTCTCAAAGCGAATGGTTACTTCATGAAAATCCAAGATGATTTCTTTGGGGATGGGCACTTTGCCACAATAAGGTCCTAAAAATAGAACAAGTAAAATTGGAGACTTCCTCCATACAACAGAGACACACCAAAAAAATAAAAATAAAAAAAAATCATAGAACTTAGTTTACTATGTGCAATTTTGTGCATGTTTGACTTGTAATCTTTGAAGCTAGTTAAATAGCTAAATTCTTGTCACCTTGCTTTCAATAAAAAAGAAACACTAATATTAACATTTTAGATTATTTTAGTTCCAAGTACTGTACATAACTAGAATTCAGTGGTTTTGAAAGTATAGCTTTCTTAAAAGAGCAGTAAATAACAAAACCCGACAATCAGAACTGGTTCATCATTTATGTTCTAAATACAGTGTATGTGATAAATACATATGTAATAAATATGTAAATAAATATGTAAACATGTAATAAATATATTCATAGTGTATGATTTGTTTTAGTTCTTGGTTTTAGTCGTTTATTATTTTATGATTTGTAGTTTTATTATTGCTATGAACTGTCCAGAATCATGTTTTAAGACAGCTATATAAATCTTTTAAGTACATTAATATACATAGCACTATTAAGCTATTTGCAAACTATATATTCACATTTAGTTATTTCTATTAAAAACAAAAACAGTAATCCTTTTCCTTATTTTCTTCCTCTGTTTTGAGAAATAGTTTATTAAAAGTTCAGTAACAATTTTATTTTTTTACATTGGAAATTAAATACACTAAACATTTTTAGATCCAAATTATAGGGCATTATAATGGAACCAATTTCATTAATTAAAACATTTTAAGCTGTTACTTTTTATATTTGAATTCTTTAGAAAATTTGGAAATGCTTTTGTTGGCTTAGTTCACCATTTTATCTAACTATAATTTTTAATAATTAATGCAGCATTACTTTCCTCAAAGCGTTATTTTAAAAATTGTTAGAAAGCAAGGTGAAAACAATTGGAAATGCTCAACTGAAAGTAGTGAACAATTTAGAGATATAAATAAATTGTAAAAATTAAATGAAAAAATTAAGGAAAAAGTGATAGGAGATCTATTGATAGAGAAAGAGAGTGAATAGTAATCCATAATATTGTAAAAGATAATTAACATTATGAGCGGGATGTAGAACAGTATTATTCTAGATCCAAAATCTCTTATGTCATGTTATTCTATAATATAAATGTTACAGAGGATTGCAATGTCCACAAAAGCAAATAATTCAGGATTTTGTAGGTTTCACTTATTGAGAATTCTGTAGGTATAAAGATTGTGAATCAAGTTGATTGGTTATGAGAGAAAATGAACAACAAAATGTTTCAGAAACATATAGATGTGACCTCATTTTAGCATGCAAGCTGACCAGACCTGTGTACATATCAGCTGGAAATCAATTCATAGTTGTATAAAATACTTAGAAGAGAAAGTTGTCTTTATTGTAAGATCTGGTGTCCTGAAGGACAAAGAAAGTGTTTGAAGAGTAAAGATTTAATCTTTTTACTCTGAGTGCAAAATCCTCAAAACTGATCACAACAACCAAGTTCACATGCAAAACAGAGGGTTTCAAACTCAAAACAGGATGTTTCAAATTCAAAATAGTTTGAATTCAAAACATTTTGCGCACACCTAGGAATTATTGTCTCCTGTCTCCTGTTAAATTACTAAGACCTTAAACATTCTTTAAGGCTGAAGAGCCATTGCAGGATGTAATTATGCTTAAGAGTTTTTATTTTAATAAAAGACAGATTGGAGGAAGTCTGAATTATGTCAGTAGAAGGCCTGAATTACAGCCCTCCAAAAATTGTAGCACACACTTTTAAATGTTCTTACTTGCTTTAAGAGTTAAGAGATATGTGGTTGTTTTGCTATAGTCCAAAATGTTTTATATCATTAGAAACCATTTCTACCAGCCTTTTGCTATTAATAGTTTCTAGGTGATATTACTACAACAAAAATAACTGTTATGGTTTAAAAATATGGCAACTGAAGGCAGAAAGGCCTGCAATTTCTGTTCCATCAGTACGCTGATGATACTCAGCTATACATCTCCACCCCGGACCACCCCATGATGCCCTTGATGCGATGTCCCGGTGCCTGGAGGCCGTGCGGATCTGGATGGGGAGAAACAAGCTCAGACTCAACCCCTCCAAGACCGAGTGGCTGAGGTTTTCTGCGCCCCGGTATAGCCAGCTGGCTCCATCGCTGACTATTGGGGGTGAGACCTTGGCCCCCTCAGAGAGGGCTCGCAACTTGGGTGTTCTCCTGGATGCACGGCTGTCTTTAGAAGATCATATGACGGCTGTGGCCAGGGGGGCTTTTTATCAGGTTCGCCTGATCCACCAGTTGTGTCCCTTTCTGGACTGAGACGCCTTGCGCACGGTCACTCATGCCCTCGTCACCTCCCGTTTGGACTACTGTAATGCTCTCTACATGGGGCTCCCGTTGAAGAGCACTCGGAGGCTCCAACTGGTCCAGAATGCGGCCGCGCGGGTGATTATGGGAGCGACATGGCACACCCATGTAATACCTTTCCTGTGCGAGCTGCACTGGCTCCCGGTGGTCTTCTGGGTGCGATTCAAGGTGCTGGTTACCACCTTTAAAGCGCTCCATGGCTTAGGACCTGGTACATATGAGATTGCCTTCTGCCACCGATAGCCTCCCACCGGCCAATACGCTCCCACAGAGAGGGACTCCTCAGGGTGCCGTCGGTCAAACAATGTTGACTGGCGACACCCAGGGGAAGAGCCTTCTCTGTGGGAGCACCTGCCCTCTGGAATGAATTGCCCCCGGAGATTTGAATGATCCCCGACCTACGTACCTTTCGCCGTGCCCTTAAGACTCTATTGTTTCAACAGGCTGGGCTGGCTTAGAAAATGAATTTTAATTGGGTGTTTGTAGTTTTTTAATATAAGGGCCAAATTTTTAATATATTTTAAACAGTTTTTAAATTTTATGGGTATATCTTGTTTTAGTATGGCTGTACACCGCCCTGAGTCCTTCGGGAGAAGGGCAGTATAAAAATTTAAATATAAATAAATAAAAAATAAATAAATTGACTCATCAAGAGAAACCAAACAAATTAATACTGGTTATAAAAGTCTCTGAAGCATTAAACAATAGAACCAAGGAAGCTTCCAGATACAGCCTAGATTCTTCATGAAAATGATAATATTACATTGGAGAGACTGAAATACCCCAGTTTGACTGTTCTTCATAATCATCCAGAGTTTGATTTATCTGTTCTCTGTGTGTGTGTGTGTGTGTGTGTGTGTGTGTGTGAGAGAGAGAGATCCATTCCCAAAGTTCTGATGGCTGCATTCCCCCATGGCCACATGATTGCATATGGAGTGCTTGTCAGATTTACAGCATCCCATAGTCATGTGATCATGAGATTTTAGAGAAAACAGGTTCATTTAATGACTATGGCATTCACTTAATAAATGGGCATTTACTTAACAATTGTTGCAAAAAAGGTTATGAAATTGGGTGTGATCACATGATGACCTGCCATGACTTACAATCATAATTCCGGGCTTAATTATGATTGTAAATCAAGGACTACCTGTACATATGTACATACAGGACTACCTGTACATATGTACATATAAGAGTTTGATAGATGGTTAGCTACAGTATAATGATTTCTTTAATGAATAAAAATAAATTTGCAACATGGTCTGGAAATCAACACTTAACATACTTAAAAAAAATAGAATGGAAAGAAATTGTTATTTTTGTGTTTTGAAGTTACAAGAGAAATAAACACTTTCCCCATTCCTTTTTTCCAGACTAAATTTGCCCCTCCAGACATTTTCCCACAGCTACACTTCTAGTATCTCTTATATTTCCCAATGACCTATCTTACTCACAAGTGTACAGTAATTAAGACTGCTGATTCATTCTGAGGTTGACCGGTCTGGGGCTAGGAAACATATTGAACTGTATTCCAGATACTATAAAAGAAATTCTGCACAAAAAAATGAAACATGCCTGCACTAGTGAAAGAAGTCAACCAAAAATCTCAGAATCACTAGAAATACTGTTCACAATTCTGTAAAAAAAAGCCTATTATCCCATAACAATGTCAGAATTTTTATATTTATTAGGGAGAAATATTTGTCTTACATTTTTACTATCATAGCAGAAGAACTATGTCTCTTTTAATAAGATGAAAAGCAATAGTGTTAAAATATACAAATATACAACGGCACTCGGAATCCAAGACTGTATAAAAACAGCCGCTTGAACAAAACTCCTTGACAAATGTATCTCCCATCTTCTCTGTCATGCAGGAATGATATAAATGTAACCTAAAAATTCTAATCTTCTGCAAAAAATTTTTCAATATTCCATATTATATACATTAGGAAATCCTCCATTTTCCCTATTTAATTCTCTATAATCAGATATTCTCACAATCTTTCTTTAGACATCAAGCACTAATTCAAAATAAAAGCAACTCTATGGTTCAGAAGACAGTCTCATTCCCAGCTTTTATTCTTTATAACATTTAATAACACAAATCTGACCAAGTCTACTTAAAAATAAGCTACTTTCTATGATAATTGCTCTCTGGGAAGTGTGTTTAGAACTGACTAAGTCGGGACTTCCGGTTGGTGACGCGTGGTGTCATGGCGTGGTGAGAGTGATCGCTCTCTCCCACTGCCACTTATCGCAACGTTTTGGGGACCGTTCGAGGCGTGGAAGCTTGGAGGGCTTCGCGGACTATAGTGGGGCTTCGGTGAGTCGAGTGGCGGAGTGCAAACCCACCCGGCGCGACCGATTCCCACTGTCAAGCTAACGGGGCGCGTCTGCCTCTTAATGGCAGACACGAAGCCACGATAGCCAACAAGAGGGGAAGCAAAGATTCCGGGAAGAGAGGTGAGAACATCAGTATCCACTCACCCCAAAGTGCGCTCGGGAGCTGAAGATCGGATTACGCTTTGCTGGCTGGATCGGAGCGGAAGGGCTCAAAGAGGAAAAAAGCGGCGATTGGAAGAGAGGAGGAGGACTGACAGCGAGATCGCAGACAGGCCGGCAAGAAGGAAGGAGGGGAGATCGGCAAGCGGACCAGCGGCACGATCCCCTTTTTTGGATTTAATTTGCTGCATAGACCGTGCTTGGAGGACGTGGGGAAGAGATTCTGCTGACTGAGGAGAACGACCGGAAACTTAGGACCGGAAGTGCAACCATACTTGATACCAACGAGAAGAACAGCGAAGAGCCAGAGAGGAAAGAAGAAGCACCAGGAAGAGAATAACAGAACAATTAACTAACTCTTACAAGGAGTTGGAGATTTTGAAGAAGCGAGAAATAGAAGGGTGAAGTAACCAATGTACTTTCCAGTATAAACTTTAACAAGTGTGGCACTTGAAGGGACTAAGAGGATTAGAATTTAAATTTATATTAATACATTTTGTCATTATTTTAAAAACAGTCTAAAACTACAATATATATATATTTATTATTCTTTTTTCTTTTTTCTTCTCTCTACACATTCAAAGTATTTATAATATTTAGTTATAATATTTATACAAGTATTTAAATTATTTAAAGTACCTATATATTTAGAGTATTAAAAGTAGTAATATAACATAGCTAATTAATTTATCTAAATACCTGTATAGACATATTAGAACCTATCTTCTATTTATTTACCTATCTATCTATTCATCCATTTATATTTAACTATCTACCTATTTATATATCTATCACTTATTTATTAGCTACTTTTTTTTGCTCTGGTTTTTATATTTTTTACTGCTGTGTGCATAGAGTGGCTATTGATTGATTGATTATTGTGTCTAATATTATCAATAATATTAAGGATAAATTTTATAAAATAGTGATTTAACTTATAACATCAATTAATTAAGTGTTTACCGACTGGATATTGAGAATTACCTTACTGAGTAGATGCATTGGTATTGAAAGGTTTATTTTTTCTTTTCTCTTCCTCTAAAATTTGAGAATCTAATTAATTGTTAACTAGGAATTGAGTCAGAAACGCAGCCCCCAAATAAGGAATAGTCAATAAAGCCAAGTTGTGGGTAGCATAGCGGAGAAAAGGGCAAAAACTTCATTTCCACCTATTTTGTGAATTGGAAATAGCTTCAAAAATTCTCTTTATTTAAGTAGTGCTAACTAAGCAAGGGAAGTCAACTAGTGGATGACAGTGTGGAGGAACATAGAAAGGATAGTTAAAGAACAGGCGAAAGTGCTTAGGGAGATGAGTTTTGCATCTACTGTGACAAAAACAGGAAAGAAAGTAACCCTTAGCGTTTCAAGTCCCACAATTACAATGTCCTCCCCTGCAACTCAGAAATCGACGGAAGCGCTACCAAAAATAGAGAAGGCATCAGTGATTCCAACAATGTAAGCGATGCAGGCATCACTAGCAATGATTCAGGAGACAATGCTCCTAATGCAAGAGAAAATGACTAATAACCACCAAGAAATGAAAACAGACATACAAGGCATTGACCAGAAAATAGGTGACATACAGCAAGCTATTCTAAATAACGAACAGAGAATAGGCAAAATAGAATCTAAAGTGGAACAACAAGAGAAAGACTTAGAAATAGTAGATCAAAAATTAATGGCCCAGAATAGGGACCTGGAGGAAGCGATTACACAATTGGAAATGGACAAGGCCTCTTTCTATCTGCGCTTTCAAAACGTAACAGAGGACAAGGACGAAAATCTTGGCCAAGTAATGGCCGAATTAATAGCGGAGGTGCTCCAACAGGACTCAAATGACATCATAAAAGAATTGGATGAGGTGTATAGAATCCAGACCAACTACGCCAGACGGAACAATCTACCCAGAGAGGTACACATAAGGTTCGCACGAAAGAAAGTCAAGGATATCTTTTATAAAATGGTAAAAGAAGAACCGATCAACTATAAGGAAAAGGAGGTGATTGTCCTGAAGCAAGTGCCGAGGAGGGTGAGAGAACAAAGAAGAGATTACAGATTCCTGGCCTCACAGCTGAACAAAAGAAATATACTTTTCAGATGGACCTTGCCGGAGGGTATGCTGATCACCTGGCAAGGGAGGAGGATCAAAATAAATAGTCTGGTAGAGGCACAAGAATTCCTTGATCATTTGAGAGGGTCAGAAGACGAACAAAGTAGTAAAGAGGAATTGGAAGCTGGCACTACAGAAGGAGAACCCACCCAAAGAAGATCCCAAGAAGAGATTTCGACGGGGAAAGAGAGCTTAGACGAGAAAGAAAAGGAAGAGAAAGAAAGCAGAGAAGCAGGAAAGAAACAAAGACCTCAAAGAGCAGTTCGAGCCAATACTAACATCAAATTTAAGTAAATCAACAGAAGGAGAAAAGGATGGACGACTGGAAAATCTTATCAATTAATGTAAACGGACTTAATGATCATAAAAAAAGAAAAACTTTCTTTAATAAATTGGTTACACAAAATGCAGATATAGTATGCCTTCAGGAGGTACATATTAAACAAGAACACATAAAATATCTGGAATATAAAAAATTGGGGAATCTGTATACCTCTCTAGCCACGAAGAAAAAGAGAGGGGTGGTACTATATATTAGAAAGGAGATGAAGACAGAATTGAAATATGCAGACCCTAAAGGTAGATTACTAATTGTTGAAATCGAGAGGGGCAATTCGGCAATATTAATAGCAGCGATCTATGCCCCAAACAAAAATCTGAAAGAGTTCTACAACAAAACAAGAGATATAATAAGAGGACTGGACAACAACAATATCTGTGTTATCGGGGATTTTAATGGCGTGGTCGATGCATATAAAGATCACAAAAGATCTAGAGGTCAAAAGAAACTAAGGAAAAACTTACCAAAAACTTTCTTCGACCTAGTTGATGAATTAAACCTCGTGGATATCTGGCGAACATTACACCCCAACAAGAGACAGTACACCTACTATTCTAATCCCAACAAATCATGGTCCAGAATAGACATGATGTGGGTAAGCAGGAACTGGGGCATGGACATTGCGTCAGCGGAAATCCTACCTAATACCTGGGCAGATCATAACCCACTGGAAATCAGATGGAAGAGTACATATAAGAGGAAAAACACAAGATGGAGAATGAACACACAATTTTTGCGAGACAAAAAAAACATCGACAAAGTCAAGAGGGAATTAGAAATCTTTTTTGAAGAAAATGAAAAAGAACCAACGAACCGGGGGATAATCTGGGATACGATGAAGGCCTATTTAAGAGGCCTAATGATATCTTATGGAGCACACAGAAATAAAGAGAGGAGAGAATCTCAAAGAAGATTGCTAGAAGAACTGGCAAAGGCAGAGAAAGAGGCCCAATTAAACCCTGACAATGAATTAACAAAAGTAAATTGGATGAACATTCGTCATAAATTAAATATAATGGATCAAGAAAAACTTGCATATAACATTAAGAGAACAAAACAATATTACTTCGAGAATGCCAACAAGCCGGGAAGGTGGTTATCTTACAGAATTAAAAAAGAGAGAGAGAAAGGAATTATTCTCCAACTTGAAGACCCCGAAGGGCATACCACAACTAAGGAAGAAAAAAAATTGGAGATAGCACACAATTTCTATGCGTCGTTATATAAGGAAGAGGATATATCCAAAGAGAAAGTAAAACAATATCTAATGGAGGAGGGAATGCCACAGATTGGAGAGGAGGAAAAAGAGATGTTAAACAAAGAGATTACATTAACAGAGCTAAAGACTGCAATTGCCAGATTGAAAAAGAACAAATCTCCGGGCCCGGATGGATTCCCAGGGGAATTATACAAAAATTTAGAATTAGAAGACATTCTACTCCCAAGAATGCTCCAAATTTTCAATGAGGCCCTAATGAAAAACAAAATACCAGAATCCTGGAGAGAGGCCTATATTATACTCTTACCAAAAGAGGGATCGGATACCAAATTGATACAGAACTACAGGCCAATTTCACTCCTTAACATTGATTATAAAATATATATGAACATATTAGCGGAGAGATTAAAAAGAATTCTTAACAAGATAATACATAGCGATCAGAATGGATTCCTCCCAGGGAGGCAAATAAGGAATAACACTAGGACAATTCTGGATGTGTTAGAATTTTACGAGGAACACCTGGAAAAAGAGGTGGCATTAGTCTTTTTAGATGCACAGAAGGCCTTTGACAATCTGAATTGGGAGTTTATAAAACAACAACTGGACATAATGGGATTTGGACAAAACTTCACAAATACAATAAATACGATTTATGAGAAGCAAAGGGCCAATATCTTAGTAAATGGTGAACTCACCAAAACATTTCAGATCAGCAAAGGAGTAAGACAGGGATGCCCAATGTCACCACTTTTGTACATACTGGCACTAGAAGTGCTACTGAAGAAGATTAGAGAGAGCGATCAAATCAAAGGGCTTAAAATAAGGAAAGAAACATATAAAGTTCAAGCGTTTGCGGATGATGTTGTCCTAATTATGGAAGAACCGGTTGAAACAGGTATACAAATATTGGAAATACTTGATAAATATGGAGAAGTAGCAGGACTCAAATTAAATAAATCCAAAACTAAAATGCTTACTAAAAATATGACGAAAAACCAAAAAGAAGTCCTGGAGGAATCTATGGGAATCCAAATTGTGAAAAAAGTCAAATATTTGGGAGTATGGATCTCAACAAAGTATTTGGCCCTTAAAGAGGACAATTATGTCCCCCTGTTAAAAAGTATAAAACAAGATCTAGAGAAGTGGGGGAAGTTGCAAATCTCCTTCCTCGGGAGGATAGCGACAATCAAAATGAGTATCCTACCCAAATTGCTGTTCTTGTTCCAAACAGCGCCAATTAAATTAGATAAAAAATTTTTCAGTGAACTCAACGTCGTTACTAGGAAGTTTATATGGGGAGGGAAAAAACCAAGAATAGCAATTAGGAGCTTACAAGATAAAAAAAACAGGGGAGGATTAGGATTACCAATATGGGAAACATATCACAAAGCAGCAATTCTTGTTTGGCTAAAAGACTGGGCGACGTTAGCGAACAAAAGAATTCTAACATTAGAAGGGCATGATCTCCAGACAGGTTGGCACACTCACTTATGGGAAACCGGGAAAAAAACCAAAACATATTTCAACAAACATAAACTGAGGGACATATTGAAATCAACGTGGGAAGAAATAAAACGGAAACACTACACTAAAATTCCCAGTTGGCTTTCAACCATGGAGGCGATAATTTACCCAAACGTCTTGGATTATGGCAAAACTGTAAAATACAAAGAAATTCTAGATGAGGCAGGGAACCTCAAAACATTAGAACAATTAAAAGAACAAGGCATTTGTGTTGAATGGTGGACATACGCACAGATAAAATCAAGACACAAAAAAGATAAGGAACAATATGGCATAGAAATGGGAAATAAAGATTTCGATAAAATTTGGATGGGTCCAGATAACAAACTATTAGCTAAAATATATAACTATTTAGCAGAATATGATTTGATGGAAGAAGTAGTTAAAGGCCCAATGCTAGCGTGGGCAAAAAACATTGGGAAAAATATAAATTTGGAAGAATGGGATCAATTATGGAATATCAATATAAAACTCACCAAGGCAACCACTTACAAGGAAAACCAGTATAAGATGATTTATAGGTGGCACCTAGCACCAGCTAGAATTGCTAAGATCTACTCTAATTCAAACCCAAAGTGTTGGAAGTGTGGACACCAGCAAGGTACTTTTTACCATTGCTGGTGGACCTGCCCGCAAGCAAAAAAGTATTGGAAGATGATTGGCAATTGGCTCTCAGAAATAACAGGTGAAACCTTTGAATTAGACCCTAAAATACTTCTCCTGGGAATCTTTAAGAAGGAAATGGCAAAAAAGAAAAAATATCTGGCAATCCATATAATAACAGCAGCAAGAATCGCTTTCGCTCAACAATGGAAAGAGAAAAAAATACCAACTAAGGAACAAGTAATTGGCAAAATAATGGACTGTGCCGAGATGAACAAATTAACATTAGAAATTAACGACAGAGAAGATTCAGATTATTATAGCGTATGGGACAAGTGGTACGGGTGGCTAGAGAAGAGGAAATTGAAATAAAAAGGAAAGAGACCAGAACGAGAAATAGTAAAATGAAATAGTAAGAGAAGATGTATTGGGGATGGTAGGAAGCATAAGATGGCAAGGAGAGGATAAATGGATAAGCAGGAGACAAAATCTATGTATTTATTAATTTATAGAAAAAGATTATTATATGTATATATATATATAAGATGAAAATGATACGAGAACACAATTCTCTCCTCCTTCTTTATTCATTGCTTTGTACTACTATGTACCTGGTCTGCAAAAAAATATCTACATATGCATAATATGTAATTTGTATTTATTTCTTTTTCCATACTATATAACCGGATGGATAAAAATTGTATTATTATAATCTCTTACAATAAAACACTTAAAAAAAAAAAAGAACTGACTAAGTCATATGTTTTCATAACTGACAGATTAGAATACAACGGAACACTCTTGTATTGTTCTGTTATACTAATCACTGTGTGGCAGTTTATGTAAAAACAACACAACTTGGAAGAGGATTACACTCTAAAGCCATGATAAAATGAGGACTATTTAGTTATATCAGAGTAAAGATCTACTACCTATTTTCCTTGATCATCACTTTGTCTAGTCTAGTCATCAGTTCCATTATATTGGATGTTACATCATTTCTACAAAGTATATACGTGGTGTGCATCAGCTCTAATTGGATTCAGAAATGCTGCCTTCCACTTTCCTTATAGAATTAGGCCTAGGGTACCCAGTTGGATCATTGTGATGACCTGGCCCCTATTTTTTGTACCCCTATACACACACTCTTTCTAAATGCTTTAATCATCATTTCTTGTATCAACTAAGTTATGCTATGGATTTTAGGTGCCATAAGTCTAACACAGAAGGAATATTCAGTTGTGTGTTTTGGCTGTTTTTTGTTTTTTGTTTATTTGAAAAAGGAAGAAGTGAATCCCTAGGCAATGATGAGAATTCCCATCTCACCTTGCTTACCGATCTTTGGCTCATCCTTATTCTTGTAGCTGATTAACTACCAGACTATCACAGTGCCCTTGTATGTCTCTGTTTCCCTTCAGTGATTAGTGCTTTTTTTAAAAGAAAAAAAACCAAACTCCTGGATAAACACCATGCAGATAAGGATGAGAGTGCTGATTTTATACATCCTTATTGATCAGTTTGTGGGAGCTTTGGACAGCTCATCTAAAGAACTTGGGAACTGCAGTGGGGATGAGTATGGGTCTCTGTGAAAATGATTTTGATAATTTGGGGAGTGACAACAATATTGTGGAAAATGCCTTAAGTCTTCTAATAAATCAGTTGCACCATCACCTCTTTACATACCATATACTGTTGTGGAATTGTAGATGATAAGGTAGTTAGATTCACATTTCTGGGATTCTATATCCAAGTCTCCAATTTTTAAAATCAGCTGCTTTCCATGAGGTACCTGAATTTTCTTTTCACAGACAGTATGATTGGGATAAGTTCTAGGATAGTTTTTGGATGTCAGAGTTCCACTGTCTCGGTAGATTACTATAGACCCACATCCATCACCTATTTGAAGAAAGAGATGAAAATTTAAGAAGTCTACATCAATAGGTATATACCTCCTGCACTGCACCACATGTTCAACTCTGTTAAAATATCACTTCCTACTTACTATTCTCCTAGATTTGAACATCTATTTTTAAAGTAGGTACTCAAATATCTTTAAAAAAAAAAAGGAGGTATGAATAACCAGTTCAGGGGTTACTAAGCTTGCATAAAAATGTTCTTTGTTGTCAAAAATAATAGTGAGAAGTGTGTCTAGAACCAATTTACCCATTAGGCACAAGAGGCATCATACCTAGGGCCCATGAAAATCTCTTAATTATTTTTTAATAATAAAGAATAAAAATGAAGTAGAAATTATTAATTTTAAGACTTTTAATAAATACTTAATTTCATGCTTTTTAGGCAAGCATGCAGGAAAGGAAGACATAACATTTGAACATCAAACTAATGATTTTATTGGTAATTTATAGGCATAGTGAAAATATTAAAATGTAGTAGTCCTAATGATATATGATGTACATCACAACTAATCAGCAATGATTATTATTACAAAATATTGCATATTATACATTATTTACTATTCCCTACTTCTCTGTAAAAATACAAAGGAAATATTGAAAATTGTATGAAACATATAACAAACAAAATATGCTACAGAAAATATGCTAAATTACAGTTAGAACAATGGCTTAGAGTAATATTGTAACCCATCCCATGACATTTCTTGAAAAGATCACTTAGCAGGCCACAAAATACTACAGAGCACAAAATAATGTATTATTTAAAGCACATTAAAAACGGTTATAGACCAAGGAATTATTATATATAGAAAACTGGATGCCAGCAAGCCCTATTATAGAAAGTCAGTCTGCCTATCCTTCATAGCTCAATCTATCAATGCTTTGTGATAAGATTTACAACATCTATTTTTATCAAAGCTGCTGTTTGACAGGGTGAGCTCCTGTCATTTGCTCCTGCCAAACCTAGCAGTTCGAAAGCATGTAAATCTGAGTAGATAAATAGGTACCACTTCAGTGGGCTCATTAATGGAGACATGAAAGGAGCCCCCAATTCCTGGGCAATAGTGATGTCACCAGCTGATTCTTTCACCATGGAAGAGCTTCCGTGTTTCCCACATGGAAGTATAGGATCTATCTTTAAATCAATGCTGATGTTCCTTATGAACATTTCAGAACATTCTTGGAAAATAAAATGGTGGTGACTACAATGTGGTGTTACACTGACATGCTAGAAAGCATCATGAGAAACTTGAGAGAATAATGGGAAACAACTTTACCCACCTGTTGTCTATCCAACTCCTCATAGTAAGTATTTAGTGAAAGTGCCCACAATATGCTCTCAAAATTTGAAATAAGGTTGGAAGAAGCTATGACCTAAAATGTTGCTGCTGTGGACAGACGTAGGTAGCAGTGGGAGAAAGTTTGCAAGCATTACTATCGCTATATATCTAGTTTAATTTAGTTTAGTTTTATTAAATTTGTATACTGCCCTACTCCCGAAGGACTCAGGGTGGTGAACAGGCACAGAATAAAATACAGAAATACAAAAGTTAGAAACAATTTAAAACCAAATTAAATAATTTAGCCCAAGACAATTAAAAATCCCAATAATTTAAAACAAATTAAAATTTCAGTTTAAAAATTTAAAAGAAAGGGGAGAAAATCTAGATATATGATCCATAGTTTGCTGGTCTACATTAAGGGAAAATCAAGATTCCTCTGGCAAAAAAGAAACATAGCCACAAGTTTCAAATGAAGTGCTGGTGAAATATACAAAGCAGCCACAGCTGATTAAAAGATAGGCAGAGTTGCTTTAAGGCCTGCTGGACGGACACGTGTATGCCCCGAAGATATTCTGCTTGGCTCTGGTGGAAGTGTTTCCTAGTCAGGCACATCCACATCTAGAAGATCTTGGGTCAGCCTCAAAACAGTCATGCCTTCAAGCAGCTGCCACCGATTCCTGGCTTTGAGAAAAGATCCAGATGAGAACAGATAACGTATGCACTAAATCTCATTTCTTCAACTGAAAATGCTCGAGTGTCATATAAATTGGACAGTGATCCACTAAAGTTCACATTATAATAAACTGATCGGTTTTTAAGAAGTCACAAGATTTTTGAATGCTCTGATTTGTACAGGTGTAACACCCATTTGTTAATGTCAAAAAAACAAGTCTCTTCTCAAGGAATTTGTGTTTTGTCTTCCTCAATTAATGGAATGACAAAAAGGAAGAATGTCAGCATTTAATAGGAAGTGGGTGGAGTTTACTGCAGCTTAAATTCATCTCCAATTTTTCAGCTGAGAAGCATGGTGTTTCATCTACTTTGGCTTCCATATTAACTAAGCTAAGGAGTTAAATTCTCAAGCAGATTTTTCAGGAAACAGCTCCAGTTTTCTTTCCTGAATAGAGCCTTCAATTCAAGAAATATTAGGCCTCAAGAAATGGTATTGTTTCTGGCTTAACTCTTTCTTCTCTTTTGTCCCTCAGATTGGATCTGTCTCCCATTTTCGTTTCACGAGCACAGCAATGTTAAATAGAACTAATAGTTCCTTGCCTGAATTTTATCCAAGGAAGAAAGGGAAGGAACATCTGCCCAAACTAAATAGGACCAGTGATTTCCACTTTTGCTTGCTTCCAAAATAATTATGAAACTACTGTTCTTATAGTAAATTGCTTACTAAGTTTTACAGGAAAGAGATAGGAATTATTTTATGGGGACAGTATGTTTTTGTGTATATTCTACAGTATTCTGTCAGAGAGTTCAATCTACTGTATTGAAACACATTCTTGCAGAATTGATCTCTTGATGGTCACATCACATCACATGGTAATATGGCTGGGTCTAAAGAAAGCATTAGATAAAAAGGGCTTTACAATCCTTTCTAAGCAGTTTACTGTGTCAGCATATTGCCCCCAACAATCTGAGTCCTCATTTTACTAACCTCGAAAGGATGTAAGGCTGAGTCAACCTTGAGCCAGTCAGGATCAAACTCCTGGCTGTGGGCAGAGTTAACCTGCAATACTGCATTCTAACCACACTGCCACCACAGCTCTTATGCCAAATTTTGGCTTGCTATCTTATACAACAACCACACTTTGTAAACAAAGGTTTATGGTTTAGCATATTGGACAAATCCAATTAACTATAATATATTTAATAAGTAATGGGTTAAACAAATTATGTAAACTCAATATGTGAACTCAATCATCATCTTATTCAGTTTTATAGGCTAAAATGTAAAGCAATCATGCAGGATATTTTTCTTAAATTTTATTTTTGGGACGCTACCCAAGATAATATGACACTCTGCACCATTTTTACTCTTTCTAAAAGCATTCAGCCACAGTAAGGCAGAAGAACTTGAAGCAATTCTTAACATATTTAAAATTCAAGAAGGATCACTTAAAGTTAAAATGTTAATTCTCACCTTGTTGGATTCCTACCACTGGCTTGCCTTCTAACTCCTTGTAAGAATAATTTAAAAATGACAAGGACTAATTTTCTAAATTACAGATAATTATTAAATAAACATAATTGGGAAACCAATATTATACTAATCTACCATTATGTATTAAATCTTGCTGACAAACCTGAGAAACAAATCATACTGTATAACATATAACCTGCATAGCCTGGATAATAGTGTAACAGTTCTGGGTCCACCATCTGTTACGTTTTTTAAGAAGAGGCCGGATACCACCTCTCATGGATGTCTTAAATAGTTTTTCTGCACACTGAGGAGAATTGGATTAGGAGCCTGGTGGCACAGTGGACTAAATGCTGTTAAAGTACCACTTAGTTGCCAGCTGCCTGCAATTACGGCAAGTTCAAATTTCACCAGGCTCAAGGTTGACTCAGCCTTCCATCCTTTCAAGGTAGGTAAAATGAGGACCTGGATTGTGGGGGCAATAAGCTGACTTTGTATAAAAAAGAACACTGCTTAGGGTGGACCGAAAGCCCTACTAAGCAGGTATATACAAAAATATGAAGGCTTTTGCTTAATGCATTGTAAGCCGCCCTGAGTCTCCGGAGAAGGGCGGCATATAAATCGAACTAATAAATAAAATAAATAAATAAATGATGCTCATGGTCCCTTCCAACTCTGAATTTTATGATTTTATGTTGCTCTGTTTTACTAGTTAACAGTGAACTCTGACTACTGTTTTACATAATATGCACAAACAATAACAGAGAATCTTTGCTCAGCAGTCTATCCTCCATTTTATTTCAAATCAAGCCACACATCAGATAAATGTTTGCAGCTATCTGTTTTTAAAACAAGGTATAACGTCACATTACCTGACTTACTCTTTACAACAATCCCATATGATGGGTAGTTATTATGTACTTGTAATGCTGATGGGGATGAAGCTGAGATACAAGCACTGCTCAGCCTGAGGCCACCTACCAAACTCATTGCAAATCTGAGTTTGAAACAACTGACCACTCAGCACTCATTCTTACGACAGCTATACTTTGTAGCATATATATGTTTCCTGCTTTTTAAAAGGTATAACAAAGAAAAGGCTGTTTTCATTCATGCTTAGTTTTGCTCAAAGTGAAAGACAGGTCTAAGATATAGCTCATCTATGAAGTTTTTAAGAAATTGTACATACTGTATGCCTATTACCATGTTTCTCCAAAAAGGCGGCCTGGTCTTATTTTCTTTTGATCCCTGAAAAAACGGCTAGGGCTTCTTTTTGGAGGGTTCTAATTATTGACTCACCATGTGGCGGTTGCACTGACAGCCCTGCCCAGCAGGAGCCCGTTGCTGGCCCACTTCTTCTGCGGCCGCTTGCCACCACTCGCATGCATCGCCCTGGCCTCTATTTCGCATTCAGATGCCTGCTGGAAGGCATCTGCAGCTGATAACAGAACTACGGATCGATCCGGAGCTCTGTTATCGGCTGCAGATGCCTTCCGGTAGGCATCTGAAGACAAAACAGAGGCTGGGGCGATGCGTGCGAGTGGCAGTAAGCGGCCACAGAAGAAGGCGAGGCAGGTGTCAGGGTGTGCGAGGCCTGGTAAGTAGGGCAGCTCCACCCCCGCCATCCCCACCCTAGCTTATTTTTTACCTGTGTGCCTCGCCCCACTCCCTGCACTCTGCGGTGGGCGGGGTCTTAATTAGGGCTAATTTTGTGGGTGGGGTTTAATTTGATTGCATGTGCTCAAAAACATGATAGAGCTTCTTTTCAAGGTGGGTCATCTTTTTGGAGAAACACGGTACTTCTTTGCTGCACTGGATACAATCTGAAAATTGCAATACTTGGTGACTAATGCAGTTTGCAAAATTCTGCGTATAAGTTGTAGATGTCTTTATCAGAATTGCTGTCTTATTTCCTTAAACACATTTTTCTCCTATCTCATATTTTGTGTATTATCTTCTTGGGAATTTGGAACTTTACCCCCACTTTTTTTTTTTTTTTTAGCAAATACAGCAATAGGTTCTAATGAATGTATTGACCAAACCATGGATTTTGTATTTTTCCCCTCCCCCTCCAAAAAATAGTTCTTTTACAATCTTATAACTAGATAAACAGATAAAGCTGTCGTGGATTAACAGGGTCAAACAATATAAAGCACTCAAATCAACTAATATAGTATAACTCAAGGTTCTATTTGCAAAGCCATGTTTTCTAGCTATATTAGACAAACCAAAGGTCAAAAAAAGGAATCTCTCCCCTTTTAAATTGTTGTAGAGCAGTGGTTCTACTCTACTGTGGTCCACGAATCCCTAGGAGCCCCACAATATTGTTCATAGGGGAGTCCGCGACGGCTTAAAGAAATTTTAGGATTTAAATCGTGAGTTAAGTCTTGGGGATCTGTCCATGGCCACAAAAGATATTTAAAGGGGGTCCATGGGGAACAAAAAATTGAGAACCACTGCTGCAGAGTATTTGGCCATTATCTAAGAGATCTACATATATCCTTCAATATTTTTGTTTAACTACAGCAACTTCTTAATTAACAGACTATTAAGACATTCCCTCTAAAATTGTAGAAGTTTATAACTTCATAGGAAAAAAGAACCATCCTGTATGTCAAAAGTTCAGCGATTTTAGAACACTGCATTTCCACAGTTTCATTTAAGGGAACCATTTGCATGTGCTAACCTGTATCCACCGATCATCTATTTCTGAGTTACAACTGATTGTTCTGATAGTGGAAATTCCCACAAGGTACAAATAGCAAAGTTCACCTGAAGAACATATCTATAACTACTCAAAGGTAATCCCTCGAAAAGGAAAGCAAATTAAGGGTACATCTTACTACCCAGCGGGATTTCTTTTTGAGACTATGTTATAGAAAAACTAGTTTGAAGTTGAAAAGCAAGCAGATTGAGGAATTGCTAATCTTAAATCATGTTGCTTAAAACAGGTCTGCAATCACTCTGAGATTTAATTTTGCAGGGAAAACCTGAAAGGTATGCTAGAGGAATTAAAGCGACAAATTCCAAACACCTTAAAAACATACATTTCACACACCATGCTTTTTAAAGATTAAGTGTGATTTCCCGAACTTGCAGATGATTTTTTTTTTTTTTTGAGATGTGACCCAGCTTCTAGACGATAAAATGCCTGGTAGTATGTGCTTGAATTAACCAGTGTTGATACCACTCTCAGTGTTTATCAAGTTTTAGGTAACAAGTTGGAATGAGACCCAGCAGAATCTTATCTCAGCATGGCTCACAACCCTATTAGTCATTCATAAACATAGAATGTGCTAACTCCATTCATTCCACTCATAACTTTCTCATAGCTATTTTTCATAGCTTTCAAAGCTCAGGAAGGTTGGAAAAGAGACTGTAGCTGTGCAAATCTCTTTTAGCAGTCAGGTGGAATCTCTACCCTTCCCATGACTGTGCAGGTATTCTAGAACTAGAAACTGAATGCCCATTCTGATTTTTCTTACTCCATGTGAAAAGGGTAAGAATGTATAAAGCAGGACAACTCCACAGCTCTCAATATGGCTACCTCACTTCTCAGCAATACACGTGCCCATCTCTAATATACAAAGGTACCCTACAAACAAGGTGACCTTAATGAAGGATTCAGATGCACATGCCACAAGAACCCTCTTTATTACATTCGAGAAACCAAGAAACTTTAAAAAAAAAAAAAAACCTCTACCTCCAGAATGCTTAAATTCAAAGAGCTGGATCAGAAACTTTAGGAGCTCAGTTATCTATTTGCAGAATAGACACAAACTCGGCTGTTTTATCCCCCGAAAGCCGAAGTTGAAAGCAGGGTGTAAAAAAAAAGAAACATATGCGCATGGGAACAACAGGATTTTTTAAAAAAAGATGCAGATTGTATATTGTAACAACACAAATCCTAACTCGGGCAGATTATTTCCATCAGCAACTTGTAGCCTTCGGTTGCGCCTCAATTCGAGGTTTTTAAAAGAGCAGCCCGTTGCACCGAAACAAAACCAAAAAAAAAAAAGAGCAGGTTTTATCCCGCCGATCCAATTCCAACGTTTTTTGAAAGTGGTTGCGCTGAAGGTTTCAAAGACCTCTAGAAACCTTGAAGATTCTTACGATCTCCGGGATAAAAAGAGCTTCGCCCGAAAAGGGAAGAAATATCGGGCAGTGCAAAGCGCTCGGTCCACAGAGAAGAGATCTTGCACGTAAGAATGATGCCTCTTGCGGGCGCGTCCATCTACCTCCAGTCTCTCAGCCCCCCACCCCACCCCCCACTTTCCCCGCTCCTCGCTCCCCTAAACTTTCCCATGCCAAACGTGCGAACCGGCACCCAGGCCGACTCACCGAGCTTCTCCACCGAGCTCCCGGACAACAAAGCGGGGAGCAACAGGAGGACACCCAGCTCACGACTGCGGCCCATAATCCCCGGACCTGAGCCCGCGGGGGTGGGTGGGGTGGGGGAGCCCTTCTCGCTCACTTGCTTCTCCCGGCGCTTTTCAAAACTCGCTCCCGCGCCCGGCCGGGGAAGGATTTGTGCGCCGCTCGTTTTCGCGTCCAACTCTCACGCCAGATGGGCAATGCTTCCCTCTTAGCTGCAGCCGGGCGAACCTCCCTCCCCCGTCCCCCCCCCACTCCTGTGGGGCGAAGGAAACGAGGAAGGAAGAAAGCAAGGAGCACGGCTCTTCGGATTGGATGTTGGAAAGGGGCGGAGCCTAGGGCCAGGCCCCTCCCCCTGGGTCCTTGTGGGAAAAGCATCTGCAGTCTTCTAGTTCACCGAGCGGCCGGTCGATTCCCCCCCCCCCCCCAAAAGTACAGGTGACCTTATAAAGGCATTTGGAAAGAAAAACGGCTTTATTTCGGAAGGGGAAAAAAAAACACGGTTGTTGGGGAGGAAAGCGGATCGAACCTTAGACTTTAACAGATTAATAGAGTTGGAAGGGATCTTGTAGGTCATCTAGTCCAACCTCCCCCCCACCCAAACAAGAGACCCTTCATCATTTCTGACAGATGGCAGTCCAAATCTCTTCTTGAAAGCCTCCAGTGATGAAGGTCCCACAACTTCCGAAGGCAATTTCTGTTCCATTGGTTGATTGTTTTCACTGTCAGAAAATGTATCCTTATTTCTAGGTTAAATCTCTCCTTGATCAGTTTCCATCCGTTATTCCTTGTCCGGCCTTCAGGTGCCTTGGAAAATAGCTTGACCCCTTCCTCTCTGTAGCAGCCCCTCAAATATTGGAGCACTGCTATCATGTCTCTCCTGGTCCTTCTCTTCACTAGACTAGCCACACCCAGTTCCCGTAACCATTCTTCATATGTTTTAGCCTCCAATCCCCTAACCATCTTGGTTGCTCTTCTCTGCACTTTTTCTAGAGTCTCAACATCTTTTTTATAGTGTGGTGACCAAAACTGGATGCGGTATTCTTTCAATAGTAAGCTCGATTTCCTAAGCAGGAGTCCCTGGATTCTCCCTCGACCCCCTGCTATTTCCCACTGAAGAATACTGTGATTATTTCTGGATCCTGGATCTTCTCTCACGGAAGCTCAAGCATGATACATTTGATATTGCATTGCTGTTACAGAGCATGTAGTAAATGCGGATTTATTTATTTTTTTGAATTTTGAGTAATTACTAAACATGTAGGTAACACTAAAACGTCTGTAAGAGATCATTAGAGATTCCTATAAATTACACCCTTTCCCTCTCAATTTTCCTCCTTTTGGGGCTCTTTTATTTTTTTGGATGCTTATTGTAAGCAAGTAGACAAATCTTAACATTCATATCCCAAAGGTGCTTTTTTTTTTTAAAGAGGCAACTAGACTTTCTGGTTTTTCTTTGAAGACGTTTCGCTTCTCATCCAAGAAGCTTTTTCAGCGTAACATTCATAATTTTAGAAACATGTAGGTAAGAAACCTTGTTTCATGCACAAAGTATTACGGCCATCTGCTAAGGAATGGATAATAAACCGGAACCCCATACTTCTGTCTCAAGAATATGAATATTCAGTGGAAATCATCCTTCAGTCCTCCGGGGAAGTCATGGCAAACTGAAGACAGCGCTACAAAAGCAGAAACCAAAGAGCCCGTGAGAAGACCTGTTCCTTGGAACCTCTCCAGATAAGGAGAATGTTGGGAGATTGCCCATATATGCTTTGGGGACTGTTTCTTGCAAGGAGACCCCAGACAGTGATTTTCTGCATGTTTGAGCACCTGGAGATAACGGGATCAGCCATCTTGCTCACAACATGGTTGAGCCCTTAAAAACACTTAAGTTCATAAACCTTATTTTCTAATCATTTTCAGAAATTACTCATTAACTACTTCTAAGCTATTAGATAACTTGAGACCAACAGGTCTGAAAACACCAGATGGGTCTGCCTTCAATTGCAACTGAAAGAAATCTTTAATCATAAGTTTAGGAATGTAAAGAATCTGAAACCAACAGTAAAAATGTAAATAGGATTTTGATCTTAGAAAGTTGTAAACAGACCATGTCAGATAAAAACTGGAATACTGAAACTTTTACAATAAGTTTTTGTAATTAATTACAAAGAACAAACAGCTTCTCATAGGAAATAGATCCTGTTTAGTTTTTTGCAAGGTCCAACAAAGATAACAATTCTATGATTTCAAAAACTGGGCAAATAGAAGGGACTAATTCTTTTAGGTAGAAGAAAGATTTATAAACCTGCAAAATGTTCTAACAATAAAAGTATTATTGGAGACTTTTGAAGAATGAAATCAGAAAAGAGTAGCCACAATATCCACAATGTCAGTAATGATGTTTACTTCTATGGATAGACTTTGCCCCAAAAGTCATTATTGAAGAAATCACAGATATCTAACAAATGTTGTCAAGGCAGAGATAGGTGTGGATATACGATTGACAGGCCAAAAAATGACTTAGAAAAGGTTGTTTTGCTGCATCTACAAAAGAAATTAGCTGGTTCTTTAAAATTTCAAAGAAAAACACCAATGACAAACCAAGAGAATAGCAAGAATGAAGAATTATTTATATAGGAATGCTCAAACTCTCAGAGGATCTGAGATTGAAGAAGAAATATATCACCCATAGGAGTGAGAAGGCAATCTAATTGATAGCATATTACAGTGCCATCTACTGGAAAGCAAAATAAATCTTAAATTCACTTCCTAGCCAGGAAGAAAACTTGGCTTCTGGAGCATTTGCCAGATTTTGTATATAGATTGTGTATATAGACATAATTTAGAGAATTTGGGTCACAATCACTTTTATCTCTTATGGCCAATCATGACTTGCCCCAAGGTGAGGACAGGCCTCCTACCATTTTGGAAGAGCAGGGATGTATGATATCAACCTCAGCTTGTCCCAGACCTTCCTCTGACATTTTTGGCTTCACCACAACAGTAATGTGTTTTCTTCTTTGCTGGTGCAAGGAAGGCTATCCAATCCATTTGTACATACAGTTCATTTTCAAATTCTGATTTATCATATTTTATTCCCAGTACATTTAAAGTCTATATTAAATATTTCTCTTAATATGAGAACCATTGAAAACTAAACCCCTATGCAAATAATTGTTCTCTTGATTTCATTTTAAGCTTCTCCTTTTCCTCTGCCACTGTACAAAATAACTTATCACTGTATATTATCCATTTGCCTTTGCCTGTTGTTTCTTTTCTGTAAAACACTTCTTGAGCTCTGCCAACAAACGTATTTTTGGGCATAGCCTGGGTTTATAGCTATTCCATATTAGTCATATGGTATTCCTGACAATGATTTTTTAAAATATTCTTTTAACTTTATCATACTATAAATAATCATGCCATCCAAGCCTCAGATAATGATTTTATTTATTTATTTATTTATTTATTTATTTATTTATTTATTTATTTATTTATTTATTTATCCAATTTATATGCCACCCTTCTCCGTAGACTCAGGGCAGCTTACAATGCATTATAGCAATAGCCTGCATACTTTTTTGTATATACCTGCTTATTAGGGCTTTCGGCCCTCCCTAAGTGGTGTTGTTCTATACAAAGTTGGTTTATTGCCCCCATAATCCGGGTCCTCAATTTACCTACCTCGAAAGGATGGAAGGCTGAGTCAACCTTGAGCCTGCTGAGATTCGAACTTGCACTAACTTGCAGGCAGCTGGCAGCTAAGTGCTAGCACTTAACAGCACTTTATTCCGCTGCACCACCGAGGCTCTTATGATTCTAATTTGTTAACAAAAACCATTCTTTCATCCAAACCAAACACTAGGCAGCAAAATACAGTTTAAAATCAGGTAACCGCAATTATCCATTTTCATTTCCTGGAGAATGCTGTATTTAACCTTTGGTTTTGTCTTCTGCTATATAAATCTAGATATATCTTTTTGCCACTGTTTCAGTTCTCAAAACTGGTAGTGTCTGAAATAAGAACAACATTCTAGGGAATATCTCTTTTCCCCAGAGATTCTTCCTAACAGAGATAATTGCAATTTTTCAGGAAGTGTTTACATTTAAAAAGGCTAAATTTATGTTGCACCTTTTGGTATAGAAGTACATTGCAGATCTTCACAGTATGCTATATTTAGAGATTAATATTTGTCATATTGTGGAAAAAATGAATCTGGTTTTGTGAACAATGGAAGGGCAGATACTCAGTGATTTTGGGTACTGAATACTGTGTATTTTTTGTCTGCCTTAATGTGACATTATCATAAGGGATTGTCCTGAAGAAGGACTAAGCAGCTGGTAGAACAAAAGTGGATCATAACATTGCATTAGGGAGAATTGGCCTCAGAAAACACTAAGATAAGAAGAGGACAAGCTGCTGAAAGTAATCATCTGAGGTGATAATGCTAAAAAAATTCTGCAAAAAGATCTCAGAGATCTGTAAATTTGACACTGTTTTTTTTTTAATTTGATTTATATACCGCCCTTCTCCGAAGACTCAGGGCAGCTTACAATGCGTTAAGCAATAGCCTTCATACTTTTGTATATTTATACAAAGTCATATTATTGCCCCCACAAACTGGGTCCTCAATTTACCTACCTTAGAAAGGATGGAAGGCTGAGTCAACCTTGAGCCTGGTGAGATTCGAACTTACAGTAATTGCAGACAGCTGGTGTTAATCACAATGTTATTAGTCTGCTGAGCCACCAGGCCCGCTGTTGATGCAGAAGGAGAGAGAAATCAACATCTAACATCTTACATGAACAGACATCCATTTGAGGTTAGAATTTCCTTTATTCTTCTATGGTGTCCTTAGTGCTTTCTGAGTTTGGTGGTTTTCTTGCCCCAGTCACCACCACCCCCGCCTCTGTCCCGTGTCCCCGTTATCATTTCATGCATGGCACAAGAATCCTACCAATTCCTAAGATGGCCAAAATTGGCTTAGGGAATGTACAAGGGAATAGAATTGAAGGAGGAATCATGCTGCAACAGGAGTGTCAAACTCAAGGCCCAAGGGCCAGAATTGGCCCACGGGGTGCTTGGATCTGGCCCGCGGGGCTGCCCTAGAAACAGTGAAGGATCAGCCTGCGGTGCCTCTGCCAGTGAAAACAGAGCCTGGGAAGGCCGCATGCAGCCCTCAGGAGCTTTATTTTCACTGACAGAGTACTAACAAAACAAACTACAAGCAAAAGTGACATTTGATCATCCAAGTGACATCAAGCTGGCCACATCCACCCTGACCACACCCACCCCAGCCCCTTGAGGTCAAACACAGCCCTGATGCGGCCTCAATGAAATGAAATTTGACACCCCTGTGCTATAAAGCCCAGATATGGGTGTTATTCTATCAATGATGGACACATCTGGAAATGTAGTAGCTGAGTATGCTTTACTTTTATTTTTATTATATTTATATACCGCCCTTCTCCCGAAGGTCTCAGGGCGGTGAACAGCCATGGTAAAAACAGTATACAAGACAAAAAATTTAAAAACTTATTAAAATAATTCAATCACTGGCCAAATTTAAAACACCCAGCTAAAATCGTTATTTAAAACCCCTATCAAACCCAATTAAAATCCTTTATCCCGTCGGACCGGTTTGCTGGAATAATAGGGTCTTCAGAGCATGACGGAAGGCACGGAGGTCGGGGATCCTTCGTATGTCCAGGGGTAATTCATTCCAGAGGGCAGGGCCCCCACAGAGAAGGCTCTCCCCCTGGGGGTCACCAGCCTACATTGTTTGGCCGACGGCACCCTGAGGAGACCCTCTCTGTGGGAGCGTACTGGTCGGTGGGAGGCAATCGGTGGCAGAATGCGGTCCTGTAGATAACCAGGTCCTAAGCCATGGAGCGCTTTAAAGGTGGTAACCAACACCTTGAAAAGCACCCGCATGCTGGCTTGTAAAGTTCTGATCTGCCTGGTGATTTAAGTAATTTCCACTGGTTTGAGAAATTATTCATGCATTTCAGACATTAGCTGCACCTATTTCAGTGGGACTTGTTTAGGAGAAACATCTGGTGGGTGGAATCCTCTGATGTCAGTTTGGGAAACTTACCACTAAAGTCTCTATCAATAACACCCTTTTCCAGGGGCAGAATATGAAATGAGGAAATGAGACAAAACTATGTCATACTTTATTCCAACCACAGGATGTCACCATTATCCTACATATATATCCTCCCTCTCGCCCTCTCCCCCCATCTCTCTTTCATATGAAGTAAATATCAACTCATACAGAAATGAGTATTATTTTCTTATTGAAATTAATCATTTGCATGACAAAATATAATCAGATTAAATAATAATTAAAAAACATAGGAGCTGCCCTGAACATCATGTGATCATATACAACAAGAGAGGTCATGAATGTAATGTCAATGAAAGTTATCTGTTTACAAAAGAAATTATGTCTCAGATGACTTCTGTGACACTTATTCTTTCTAAGAAGGAATTTGAACCTCTGATTTTGTGGTAGGATTCTGAAACCTGGCTGGAAACTGGCCTTGAGTGCAAAGAGAACCTATGCCTGAACCAAGAAGAAAATGCCATGGAAGTATCAGTAATAATAACTATGTTGACTGTCAACATAGAAGAATATCTCTGTTTCTATCATTCCAGTTGGATGCAACTAAATTTCACACAATTCCAAGCCTGCAATACTTTTAGTCTGAGAAATAGGATGATGGATAGAAATAGAAATGATGGAAGAATCTAGGAATTATGCAGAACAGGATATTAGAGTGGTCTGAGCTAAGTTTAAATATTGAAATGGCTGAAACTAGCATTATCTTAAACTGCTATTATATGTTGGTCCTCGCAAAATAATTTTACCCTTTCCTCTATGCAGTACACAAAGAATAGTATGGTAATTTCCCCTCTCTGTTCTTTTTATATCTTTCATTGTTCTCCATTTTCACAAAAGTGAGGTAATGTTTATTAAACCATCTTGCTATACCAATGTTTGTTTTGGAACAGCAATGAACCCTTACGCACACATTCTCACGCACCTTTCTCTTTTGCTACTAAGGCATAACATGCCTATGAAATGTGGAGAATTGACAGCCATGGCATGGTTAAACATATCTGATGCTGTATAAGCTTTCATCCAGGCATACTTTCCTGGTGCTGTAAACCAGCAGCATAGAGGTCTGTGAATATATGGAAATATTGACCTAGCTATGATAATATAGAGTTTTTCTTCAGTTCCCCAATGTAAGTCTTCACAAAGTCCCCCCCCAACCCCAAGACTCTATTTATCTATTAAAAATTAAGCATGTACCCATTTATGAAAGGATTCCCTCCCCTCTATTATCATATTCCTATTACTGATTTAACAATCAAATTTCTTTCCTCACCAAATTATACAATGGAAATGAAGAAAGCTCATGAAATAAAACAGGAATTGATTTGTGTATGAAATGATTGGCGCTTGGTTACATTCTGGTAATGAAGAAACATTTCTGAACTCAGAATACATTCAATATGTCTTAAATTTTCTCTTTTTACTTGGTTCTGGTTGTTGGGTAGGAGATTCTAACAAACCACAGTTGTTCTAACCTAACCAATCTGAAGTCTATCCATCCATCCTGTCCACCCAATTCTTAATTTTTCCTTCTACCCTTCTGCATGCAACTCAGCTAATTTTTTGGTTTTGGACAACAGAAAGCAGGGGTGAAATCCAACAGCTTTCGCTACCGGTTCTGGAGACCCGGTAGCGGAAATTATGAGTAGTTCGGAGAACCGGTAGTGGAAATTTTGAGTAGTACAAAGAACCAGCAAATACCACCTCTGGCTGGCCCCAGAGTGGGATGGGAATGGAGATTTTGCAATATCCTTCCCCTGGAGTGGGGTGGGAATGGAGATTTTGCAGTAGCCTTCACCTGCAACGCCCACCAAGCCACATCCACCAAGTCACACCCACAGAACCAGTAGTAAATAATGTGGCTGACATTATTATTTGCACATTTAAGTTGCTTCAACAATCCAGGAAGGAGAGGAGTTATGAGCAGCTATGGATAAACCTCAGCTCTCCATTAACAATGGAATACCAATCAGTCCTTGATTCTGATGTGGAACCTCGCTTTTCTCCACTGACTTGCTAACCTTCATTTCCTTGAGGATCATATTATTTGACAGTTCAAAATGAGACCCTGTAGAAGGGCACAGCAATATACTTGACAGCCAGCTAAAAACTATGAGAAACTTGCTGGCTGAGTTGAGATGGCTTTTCCTGCCAAGGTCATGCCATTCCTTCTCTCTCAACCAGTTAAGCCTTCCACAGGAAAAGAACTCTTGGATCTTGGGCAGCCAACTAATCTCTTGTGGAGTCAGACAACCAAAGTGCATTGCTTCAAAAAATAACACACCCACACACTAAACAGATTTTGACCTCCTGGCCACAGGGGTCAAAACTAAAAAGAGTACAAAGAATGCTCCTGCTTTCTGAATTGGGAATGTGCTGTCATCTTCTTTTCTATGCCAGGCTAAAGATGTGTGGGGTCCTTTCCCATCAGTATTCTATTATGATGGGCAAATTTTTGCAAGCAGTCAGTCCTGGAGATGCAGAATAACATAGAAGGGAGATTTCCATGAGCTGCACTGGCTTCCTATCGGTCTCCGGTCACAATTCAAGGTGTTGGTTATTACCTTTAAAGCCTTATATGGCTTAGGGCCAGGCTATCTTCGAGACCATCTTCTACTGCATAGCTCCCAGTGACCGGTAAGATCCCATAGAGTTGGCCTCCTCTGGGTCCCATCAGCTAAACAATGTCGGCTGGCGGGTCCGTGGGGGAGGGCCTTCTCTGTGGCTGCCCTGGCTCTCTGAAATCAGCTACCTCCTGAGGCCCGGACTGCTCCCACCCTACTGGCCTTCTGGAAAATGGTGAAAACCTGGCTTTTCCGGCAGGCTTGGGGTCATTGATCTTGCCGCTGCGATCTTGCGAGACCCGGCCATGAGCGGGTTTTTTAACGTCTCTTATTGTATATTGTTCATATTGTCTTTGTTGTAAGCCGCCCAGGGTCCTCGGAGCGTTGGGCGGCATAGAAATACGAATAATAAATAAAATAAATTTTGTCTAGAGGTGCAGGTCGAAAGATAGAACTGAAATGGTGTGAAGAGGTGTAGTAAACAGTGCCTCTCATTACTGGCAATATATGTTGATCCTTTATATATTATAAAGGAATAATGAGTTCCTTAATTCAAATCAATTCAAGGCCATTGTAGATGATAACTCAATGATTGGCTGAAGGTATAGAAAAGCCAAAACTGAACATTTTCAATTTGTTATTTCTAATTGTGAAACCTGCAAAGAACCTCTTCTGGACATCATCTGTTGACTATATTTCTCAAGAAAGGCAAGAACAAATTGTGATCTGAATATAATTTATGGCCAGCTGAATTATCTGATACCCCATCTGCTCTGAAGCATATAAGTAAGGTATATAGCCATCTTCCAGGATGCTGAGAACTTAGAGTACCCTTTGAAATTAATAAAAGATGTGAGTGGCCAGCATCTTGTAATATTGGGCCTGATGCCTGGAAAAGTTGACTCATCTTTCACTGATACCCAGTGCTAGGTTTTCAAGGGTTCAGCTTTCAAATTGGCACCTAAATAAAGGACAGATTTTTTCACATGGGATCAGAAATCAGGAGCTCCAACTTTAAAATGAAGGGCAAAAGTGCCATAGGAACAGAATTAAAACAGCTAGGGTCGGTCTGGAAAAGATAAGAAAGATATTATCCCATCCAGTCTAATCTGTATAAAATGATACATTTTAAAATTAAAAGCCGAGAAATGGGTGACTTTCAATAGTTTTAGCTACAGTTCATTGGTATAAATTAATATGGCTGGGCAGTTTCTGTGAAATGCAGAACTTACAGAACTTCCAAGAGAAAATATATAATGTGGTCACAAATCTGTTTAATGGGTATCCTGCTGAATTCACTAGATATCCTCTGTAGTCAGTGTATGTAGGCTTGAAATCTTATGCAGAACTTTCAGTCAGTCAATCCTAAATCAGAGAATCAAACTTTAACATATCAGTTTTGTGAGACAGTATTCTGCTACTATTTTAATAAAGTATTTATTAAATTTAAAATCATTATATTTCTGTACAATCATTGATTAATGATTTGTAATATTATAGATCAACTAAGTAGCCATATTGTAATTATGTAAAACAATACTTTAAAGAAGAAATCCGTCTGTCTGCCTGTTGGTTTATAATCCATCCACCTATCCATCCATCCATTTATCTGTGCCACTGAAACAAATGTAGATGATGATAAGAAGTTGATAAATACGGGTAGTCCTCAACTTACAACCGCTCATTTAGTGACCAATCAAAGTTACAATGGCATTGAAAAAAGTGACTTATGACCATTTTTCACAGTTACGACTGTTGCAGCATCCCTGTGGTCATTTGATCAAAATTCAGATGCTTGGCAACTGACTCACACTTATGATAGTTGCAGTGTCCCAGGATCTTGTGATCACACCTTTTGCAACCTTCTGACAAGCAAAGTCAATGGGGATGCCAGATTCACTTAACAGCTGTGTTACTAACTTAACAACTGCAGTGATTCACTTAACAAATGTGG
Organism: Arizona elegans; assembly: GCA_022577455.1. Classification (NCBI taxonomy): domain Eukaryota; kingdom Metazoa; phylum Chordata; class Lepidosauria; order Squamata; family Colubridae; genus Arizona; species Arizona elegans. The sequence goes on along the minus strand of JAKOOJ010000001.1, from coordinate 237,806,262 downwards.
CAAGAAAGGTCATAAAATGGGGCAAAACTCACTTAACAAATGTCTCTCTTAGTAACATACATTTTGGGCTCAATTGTGATTGTAAGTCAAGGACAACTTGTAAAGATGAACGGGTGGTTTGATTTCAGTATAAGCCACTTTGAAATAAATTGAAGAGAGATTATAGCTTTGGTTCATAGTGGTATAACAACTAGAGTGCTGGACTGAGATTTTCAAATCTCTGATTCAAATCCCCATAGACTCATAAAGATCACAGGGTGACTTTGGACCATTCATTACTTTTCATCAACCTGTGTCCATGCCACTCTTAGTTCCCTCTAGTCCTTTTACTCTATTCTTCCATGCCTTTTACTCTATCTTTCCATACCTAGCATCGACTGCCCCATTCATGTTAATGGCTGTAGCCATCCACATTTACAGCTGCTTAAATCCTAAAATCCTCTGGTGCTTAGCCAAGCTTGGATGCAACCTGATCTGAAAAGATCCCAGAGTTCCCTGCAGGGACCAGCTGTCCCAGAAATTCTCCATTAGAAAAAGTAACCACTATGCATCAATGGTCTGAGAGCAGCTGAAAATGACTATTATTTTTATCTTACCATTTCTGACTGACTCTTATCATTCACCATCATCCTTTTCAATCAGCATCTGTTTTGAGCTAAAAGGATTTTCATCTGCATTCCTATTTAATAGGGACTGAATCTTTTTCACCTTGTCCTTGCTAGGAAACAATACAGTCGTTTTAGACTGAGAGAAACTCCAAAATGGTACTGAATTAAGCTGCCTGTGAAATGGGGATTAGGATTAGGTGAGTTCTCTTGAGAACCTAGCACGTCTTTTAGAGTTATTGTGCAGATAAACAAGGGCAAAGTTAAATATTTATTTTATTAAATCTATGATTGATACACAGCCAGGATTGCAGTATGGTCTGATCTATGATGAAACATTCAAACTGTAGCATTTTTGCCAGCTCACATAATTTGATTTGTGAAAAAGGGTGTAGGACGGAGATCAGAGCAAAATGTCTGAGGTTCATCTGGTATCATCAATTTGCTTTTTACCCTTACATCAGAACTTAAATGAAATAAAATACTTTTTCTGTTTTCAGTGTGTATTATGTCAAAATTATCAACCAAAGCACACAAATACTTTTGCCCATGGAATTCTTGGATGTGATTTGGATAAGCCATAGAAAATATGGTTGAAGTCTGAAATTTTCTCTTTTCCTTCCTTCCTTCCTTCCTTCCTTCCTTCCTTCCTTCCCTCCCTCCCTCCCTCTCTCTCTCTCTCTCTATCTATCATTGGATGCCTGCTGGAATTCTTGAATGAGACCTTGCTTTGCTGTGCCACACTTAACATATTTGAATTCCTACCAAGGTCTGTATTGTAGATTTTCCTTCTTGGCCCATATTTCTACAAATCTCCGTTAATCCCTTAGAACAATACTTTGTTCTCAGCATATTTCTGGTGAAAGCATCATGCCTTCTCTTTTTTAATCCTGCCTTCCCCAATAAATATATACATTTGCCTTCTGTAAACATAAAATTCCTAACTGGCAGTCCAGATGGTTATCCATTTCTTTCCCACAAATGTGGCTTCAAGTGTGCATGTGTATATGGAGATGGAGATATACATACATAGATAAATTTGGATATTTCTGCTGCAAAGTATTTGCTCAAAAAGCATCATTTCCTAGCATAGCTATAGATGATTGGATGTACAATGATGTGGCCAAGAAACGAATGACCCGTGTTCCAAGAAATATTTGGTACAGGGAAGGAAGAAAGTTTAAATTCCACAAATGAGAAAAACATTAGATTAGTAAAATAAACATATATGATTTCAGTGTGAGTATTTTTATTGATGCACATGCAGTGTGTGTGTGTGTGTTTTCCTGATCAGGAGAACATATAATTTCATTTTAAATGCTGACTGTTTTTAAAACTGTTTTTATGAAATGGTGTGATCTACAGGAGCAGGTAAGTGAAATTGCTTACATAGGTATATGTAGGTATACTTACACAGGTATACTTTTAACTATATACAGTATGTATACAAACACTTCTAACCATATACAGTATATAAGTATACAAATACTTTTAACTGTATATTTTTCATCTGGTTGATAAATAATTGTGAGCATGTGACTGCATTGTATTGTGAATATCACCACTGCTCATGTATCAAAGTGAAATTTGCACTATTTAAAAGTGAATTGGGAGGGAAAACTAAGGGTTGATAAGCAGTGTTTTATTTATTGTGCGGTCCTCTGGATAAAATAAACAATCTATACTATATCTGGTAAAAACACAGTGACATCATACATATTTGTATTTAGCTCACCTCATCAACTCTAGTTATTTATGTAAGGAAGAAATGTGACTGCTTCTCCAGTGTTCTATACTTAGTTGGGTCTATTTATGATAGTCTGTCCTTTATGTCCCTGTGATAATCTTTATTAATCAAAAAATTAAATACTAAAAATAACATATTTGGGAAAAGATTTGAATGAATGAATATTACTTTGATTCTAACTGGAATGCAAGTATGAAATATTTTCTTAGCTATTCGTTATCATGGGTGAGGAATTTATTTTGTTTAACAACCTGTTTCCTTCTTTTCAGCTGGCTCAGAAATATATCTTTCTGAAGTATAATTTTAGCTAGCAGTACTACCCATTGTCTAACCATGTAAAATTAATTTAAAAACTGAATCCCCCCAAAAAAGAAACTATATTGTTTTTTCTTCCTAAATGACTGCAGATGTAAACATTGCCTTTCGCAACAGCACTGATTAAAAACAACTTACCTACTGAATAGTTGGTATAATAATAAACAAACATTACCATAGGTTTATCTTGGTGACTTATCTTATTCTGGTTACAGGCACAATTATATGTAGTCCTCAACTTATGACCACAATTGAGCCCAACATTTCTGTTGCTAAGTGAGACATTTAAGTGAGTTCTGCCCCATTTATGACTTTTCTTGTTACAATTGTTAAGTGAATCATTGCAGTTAAGTTACTAACATGGTTGTTGAGTGAATGTGGTTTCCCCATTGACTTTTTTTGTCTGCATTGCCTGGGTCTATGGGATAAAATGGAATGAAATCTATTTACCGCATCACAGCATTCCCATTTCTTCTATTAGACACTTACAGTTATTTTTCAACATCCAGAGCTGTGGTTAGAGTGCAGTGTTGCAGGCTAACTCTGCATTCCCGCTGCCAGGAGTTTGATCCTGAACCGACTCAAGGTTGACTGAGCTTTCAATCCTTCTGAGGTCGGTAAAGTGATCAAACTCTCTCACCCATAGCTTTCTGCAATGTTAAGAGGGAAAATATTTAGGGGACTGGAGGCTAAAATATATAAAGAACAGTTGCTGAAATTGGGTCTGTCTTGTTTAATGAAAAGAAGGATTAGGGGAGACATGATAGCAGTGTTCCAATATCTCAGGGACTGCCACAAAGAAGAGGGAGTCAAGCTATTCTCCAAAGCACTCAAAGGCCAGACAAGAAGCAATGGATGAAAACAAATCAAGGAGAGAAGCAACCTAGAACTAAGGAGAAATTTCCTGACGGTTAGACTTAGAACAATTAATCAGTGGAACAACTTGCCTCCAGAAGTTGTGAATGCTCTAATACTTTTAAGAAGAGATTGGACAACCATTTGTCTGAAATGGTATAGGGCAGTGGCAGTATTCAGCAGGTTTGCACCAGTTCAGCCGAACCATTTATTAACTTTTTGCCCAGTTCAGTGAACCAGCTGATCTCATGGCTTTTTATTTTATTTTATTACATTTTATTTTATCTTAAAACCATATTATGTAAAACAGTGGTATGTCAAGGGGGCTGCAGGTTCTTTAGCATCACAAGGACTAAAATAGGTTTATATGTACAGTGCCTTCAATGGATAAGAGCCCCCTGAATTGGGAGTGCATCCCTTATAATGCTTTCACTATCTCTTTATGGAATCTTAAAAAAATCTTTTTTTCTCTTATCACACACAGACATACCCAGGCAGCGAGGCATCTCTTGATGTGAGTGATGTCAAGTTGGCCACACCCACCCAGTCACATGATCACCCAGCCATGTCTACCCAGCTGGTTATTAGGGCAGAGAACCGGTTGTTAAATCATTTGAATCCCACCACTGGTATAGGATTTCCTGCATGAGCAGGGGGATGGACTAGAAGACCTCCAGGGTCCCTTCCAACTCTGTTCTTCTGTAAATAAGGACCCAGATTGCTGGGGACAATATGCTGAGGCTGTAAATCAGTCAGAGAGTCCTTCAAAGCACTATGGAATGTTATATAAATCTGAGTGCTATTGCTATTGCTACATCCAGCAATTGCTAAAGCCTGTCATTTCTGTTATATATAGACAATAATCAGGGGTGAAATCCAGCAGGTTCTGACAGGTTCTGGAGAACTGGTAGTGGAAATTTTGAGCAGTTCACAGAACTAGTAGCGGAAATTTTGAGTAGTTCAGAGAACTGGCAAATACCACCTCTGGGTGGCCCCAGAGTGGGGTGGGAATAGAGATTTTGCAGTATCCTTCCCTTGCCATGCCCACCAAGCCACGCCATGCCCACCAAGCCATACCATGCCACCCAAGCCATGCCCACAGAACCGGTAGTAAAAAAATTTGGATTTCACCACTGACAATAATGGTTAGATGAAATTAAGAGATGCTCTAGTCTAGATTACTAGTGAAAACATTGCCTGGGCACAAAGAACTAAGAATGCCAAAATTGCAGATATAATTCCCCGGGTCTAAAAGTTCAAAGCTATGGATATTATTCCATAACAACAGAATAGGATGGTTAACAGATACCCGTAATATATTCTTTTCTTTTATATTTTGCAAAAACCGTCATATGTAACATCAAATACTCTGGTATACTTGCAGTATATATTAGAACAATGCATTGAATTGCATGGCAGTTATTTTGTTGACACAAATCTTTACATACATGAAGCTAAGGAGTAAATAGCTCAAGGTGGGCAGAAAAAAAATATCCTGAGATACTCATGCATTTCCAACTTTTATTTTGTAGCACTTTAAAATATAAATTGTTACATACAGTATGACCATGTGTGTGAGATGATACGCGGAGGGGGGAAGATAAATTATTGATATTTATAAGCAATAATTATCCTAATAATTGGAGGGGACATATGTTATGCACAGCACTGCAGCATTGTCCTTTCTTCCTGGTTCCTTGGATCATTACACTAAGAGAGGCATCCTTATCATTGTTTGCTAATATGAAGAATGTTTATTCCCATAAAATTGATTTAATTTTCCACATTTATAAAACAGCTTTTCTTGGTGGTCAAAGCAATAGCCTGCACCTAAGAATGTTATTTCACTGCCAATTCTCCATCACATCTACCCTGAAAATCTGCTTCAGATGGTTGAGGATCTTTTGAAATAGACTTAAGGGCCAAAAATGGCTCGAGATATAGCAAGAAATAATGGCTGCTTTCCTCCATATATCTCAGCTAACAGAAACATTACAACAAGGTATCATTGTATACTTGGAAGCCATGATGTGGCTATTTTAAGAGGCTCCTCTTTCAAAGAAGCTTCATTAGTTTATTCCTCCGTTCCTAACAATGCAATAAAGTGCAACCAGACAGATAAGCCCATTTTCTAACTTTCAGGACAACCCTTCTTGAACAGGAAGTGAGCTGAATGAATTCTTATGACAGTGGAGTGCACGGTCATCTGTGCTAAAAATTTTAGTTAACCTGGTACTTGTTTTTCTAATCTTTCCCCTCTTTCCTATTGGATGATCTTGAAGGGAAAACAAAAGAAAGAAAGAAAGAGAGAGAGAGGGAGGGAGGGAGGAAGGGAGAGAGAGAGAGAGAGAGAGAGAGAGAGAGAGAGAGAGAGAGAGAGAGAGAAAGAAAGAAAGAAAGAACACTGGAAGATGTAACCTAATCCAAGATATCTCAGAGGAAAACTCAAGCAAACACTCAGTTGAGATAAAAGATGGATTTTATCAATTAAACATTGAAGAGCTGAAGATACTTCAAATAAAAGTGGGATTTCCAGCATTCCACATGATTCATTCTCCACAGAAAAAAGTACCATGCCTGACTGCATTGCCAAGACATTCTCTATCAGGGGAGGAAAAAAAAAAAGCTACACACAGATTTTTTGGCAGGACATTCACGAACACAGTAAATAATAATCTTCACTGATGATTTTCACTCTTCCTCTATTTAACGTATGTATATTGCAAAACCCAAACAAATTCTGATTCTGCTAAGTTTTGTGGGTAGCGAGGTCAATTTTGGGGCCTCTCAAACTAGAATCACTAGAATCACACATAGTGTTTGTAAATGAGGAATGTGACTGGAATTCACAAGATACAAGAGGTTTGCTCAAAAATATGTTGGGCATTTGCCCCAATCAGGGAGGCAAGTGTTTATATTATAGAACGCCATCTAGAATTTCAAGTCCAAGTTCATATTCGGCCTGCGATCTTCCACCTCACAGCTTATGCTGTTCCCACTGTGTTATGGTAGGTTTAATGTTATGCATTTGAAGCTGAAAATACTTAGTGGTAGGAAAGTATTTCATGACTGAAGCAGGTGATAAGTTGTTACTGAAGATTTCAGTACAGAGATGTCATTTTGTGTAGTGTGGCTGCAAGGAGAGCCTTTATTAACTGGGAGAGCATATGAACACCAATTTGTTTTGCTATCAACAGCTGCCTGTGTGAGAAAAAATAACTTTGTGATACAATTGTAAAATTCTATGAGGAAATAAAACTAAAGCTTGTTTGTTATGAGACTTAAATTTCTGTCCTTGAAATCTTCTGGTGCGGGGAGGGGGGTATGGAGGATTGCTAAATGTTTGATAAATGGAGGGTTGACTGTTTGCTACAGTTAGATTTGGAGTATCTTCCCAGGTATAAAGCTTGTCCTTTACAAGAACTTCTTGGAAAGAAGAGCCTTGGGATACGTCTTCCGAAAAAGCTCTACTGTACTGTGTAAAATGGAATTGTCAAGAAATCACACATAGGATTGCAACCTAACGTCTTTGAACACTGTCTGCTTTGACAGTTTATGTATGCCCTTGTTGAGATGGATCAGGATGTCATGGCTGGTGACAACTGGGAGCTGTTCTTGGAGACTCTCTTGCCTTTTTAGGTTAGGAGGGTCTCTGTGTGTTTAGGGAAATGTGATTGACGGCTCCACTCGGGCCCCAATTAGCACCTTATAATTTATTAGCTTCTGCTTTCAGATTATGCGTTAACTTCACAAATATTTCAACCATGGAAGCCTCGGCTATCAAGTGTCTCTTCCCTGATCCAACTTGTAAGGGCCCTGGTTAAATGCAGAGAGAGCTGTGCAGGTCTGTCAAGAGAGAATAATCATTTTCATCTTACTGTGCAATAAGCAGCATTACAGTGCTTCAGTTGCAAAGAAGCTGGGGGAGGGGAAGAGAGACAGATACAAAATTAAGGTTCCAATTGGATTTTGGGGGCTGCAGTGCATGGAAGAGGTTGAACCTGACTAGAGGAGGCTTCTGTTGATCTATCTCCTGCTATGTACTTATATATCCACATTTCAGTTACACTGAACCAGCAACAGAAAACCAACCCCTGCCATCAATGTAATAATTCCATTGCCCTCTTACTGATGAAACGGAGGGGAAAGACAAACATAACCATGAAAAAGAGAAGAAACAAATGTGGATTAAACAATTTTGGGAACTTAAAATGCAAGTCCAGGCATAACAATTTAGATGTTATTTGCCTGGAATTTTTAGTGGGGCTTTCTCCTAAAGGAAGGATTATGGAACAACAGCTTTAGGTCAGACTTAGTCAGAAAACACCTGCTTTGCTCATAGAATGTGCTGAGACCAATCTCCAGGTATAGCTGGAAATTGTTTTTACTCAAAAACCCTGGAGAGAAACTGCAGACCCAGTGATGAATTTTTGAATTATCTACACCCGCACATCTGTCAATTTGTACTGCCCTTCTCAGCAGGCTGCAGCTGAAAGTGTAGGCTGCCTTCCCATGAGTTAGCATGTATGAAGCGAAAAGTTTCACTGGTGATATCTTATTTCAATCATTGGCTGATAAGCTACAAAGTCATACCTTCTAGTTGTAATGTCCAATGAAGAGGCACGTAAGTCATTTCACTGTTCTGCTGAATCCGTCTCCTGCAAATCATGAAGCAATCTGTTTTGTATAGACTCTACTGATCTGATGGGTCAACAGCGTTAAAAGAATTATTAAGATTATAAATGGTTTTGGATATTTGAAAGCTCTGAATAAGTGGCATATTATCAATCATGTTGATGTGATGCTTTCATCTAATAGGAGGCCAAGTTTGTTAAGGTCAGACATTTCCTGGCTGGTTGCATTTATCTTAGTGGTTCACAAAGTACAGCAAAGAGTTCAGGTTTCCTATGTTTCTTTGCTGCCTTTTGCTGTCTGTCTGGATTTTTGAATTCAAAATAAGCTAATCCAGGGATTTCTAGCAACCAGCTTGATCAAATGTCCATGCAAAGAGTTACATAGAGAAAGCAAGTGAAAAGCTGTGTATCTGTGTAAGCGCTTAAAGAGTTTACACTGTAATAGCAGGATTCTCTGTATCCTTAAACTGTCATCTGTGTATGCTTTTCTTAGTCTATGCAAAACAAGCTTCTTGAGAGCAATCTTATTACAACTTACCTCCCAAAAGGTTTGTTTCAAATGGATTGCTCCCCCCCACTTCTGTTAATGTTTTGCCAGTGATGTTTTTTTAAAATTGATATTGTGGCGAGCTTGAAAATTGCTGTCTTTTTTCCTCCCTGTTGTAAAACTTGTGCTATTGTGTATGTTGATCTAGCCCAGTAGCTTGAATTGCTCCAAATACTACTTTCACATTTGAAATTGTTGTGCAGCCTCTTTCCTCCCTTCTACAATATGAAGATAATATTGGCCTTCCCCCAGATTTGTAAATATGGAGTATTTTGAAGGTTTGAAATGCAGGATGAACATACTACAGCAATTGTTTTGAATGCAACAGTTGGAAATATTTTCCCCTGAAGATACCTGTCTACATATTTTAGCAGTACATCCAAAATACATTTTGATACTTTAAAACTTACCTCTCTTAGCAAGACCTTTGGTGCTCTTTTTCAGCTCCATGACTGCCTTTGTTTAATTTTTAAAGAGTAAAAGAAGAAATTCATTGCTGACTTCAATTCGTGCTGAACTAGGCATGTTTTCAAATATTATGCCCATTTCTTATGAGATAGAAAAAAAAAGTATTCAGGCTGTGTAGAATGATTTGTGTAATTGGCCTCCGCTTCCCCCTGTGCCTTTGTTATCAGTACCAGGAGAAGCTGAACAAACAGTTGGTGATCTATACTCAATCAGCACACATTTCTCTTTACTGAGGTTGCTCTATTGGGTTTTTATAACACTGGAACGAATTAATAATTAGCACTTAGCTTAGAAAGAGATTCAGCAAACCCGTATCTAACTAAACTAATTATGCTTTGTACCTATCACCTCCTATGCTTGCAAAGCTCCAGATACCCATTCTTAAGATGAACCTCTGGCAAGTCTCTCTTTCTGTTTGGCTGTATTTCATATCTCATAAATTGGAGCCGAATTATAACCAGCGGGAATGTTCAGATAAGATTCAGAGTTTTGTCACCTGGAGGAAAACTTTGACTCTTTTGCAAGAATGCTTGTGGTGCCCTTCTTTGAATGAGGTATTATATGGCAATAGACAGCAATGCTTGGCTTCTGTAAATACAGATCTTAGAACAGTTGTACAGAGTTTACAACTACATGAAAAAACATCTGAAATATAAACAAGGATAGAGTTCCCTTCAGCTATCTCTGGTTTCCAGCAAGAACAAGAGATGAAACTAGACGAAACTGGGAAAGATTACAAAGGTTGAAAATGAAGGAAACCTTTAATGGTATTAAGAGATTTTTAAAATGTTTAACATAAGATTATATTATTTTAAAAGATATATGAGATAAAATGTGTAAGATTTCAAGATGTCCAATTTTTTGAAGGAAAGAGGATTAATGTTGAATTCAGAATTTTATTAGGGAGTAATGTTTAAAAAGAATGATGTTCGAGGGTATGGAAATGAAATTTATTCATGATTTTTACTGTTTGTAATACTGCTAAAGTATTGGATTATACATCAAGAAAAAGTTTTTTTATAATTAGGAAGAATGAATTTAATTTAATTGGTCTTGAGATTTTATAAAAGGGAGGTTGATGAATTGGAGCAAGGGGAGTTAAAGAACGCGTGGGAGTTTTGAACTTTATAATTAGTTAGTTTCTTTTAGCATATGTTTGTTAGATGCTATATACCCTGTTTTTGCTCTGGGAAGCTGGGTGGGTGGGTGGGATAAGGGTTGGGGGTGGGATAAGGGAAAAAAGTGGTGAATAGAGAAATGTTTTAACAGAAAAGTAAATGTGGGGGAAATGTATAAATAATGAAATGATGTGGGGGAAATGTAATAATAAATGAAATGATAATATTAAGTTGCAATAGTTAGAAGATTATAAGAATAAATGTACAATTAGGATGATAATGCAGATAGATAGAATAAATCTGAAAAGAAACTGAAAGAAAGTATCTACGATTAGAATACAGGAGTTGCTCAGATACTAAAGGAGGAGAATATTCTACAGCAAAGAAGTTAGAAAGGAGAGAGGAGGAGAGGGTAGTAAGAGGAGAGGGAGGGAGAGGAATGGAAGAAAGGAGAGGAGGAAGGGAAGGGGACAGGAGTAGGAGGGAAGGTGAGAAGGGGGAAAAGAAGAGAGAAGTGGGGGAAAGGAAAAGGAAGTAGGAGGAGGTAGGAGAGGAGGAAGGAGAAAGTAGGAGAGGAGGGAGAGAAGGGAAAGAAAGGAGGAGTAAAAGAAGGTTTGTTGTGGAATGAGGGAAGAAAGAGAAGAAGAGCAACTCCGAATGTAATTAAAATGTTTTATCTTAATGCTTTAAGGGAAACATGCATATGTAGGATTTATTATGTATAAGAAAATGTACATTTTCTAATATGTTGGGGGGGGAAGGGTGGGGGGAGAAAATTGTTTGTATTTCTTATAAAACTTTTCAATAAAAAAAAAGAAAGAAAATGGAGGAAACCTCATATTGCCAAGTTTACTATGAAATAGGAAATTATAACCTGCTGGCGTTTATCTTTAACTGCTTTTGTTACTCTAAATTTGGAGGAGAGAAAAAAACAGGTAGCAAATAGCCCAAGGATGGGTAGAGGGAAAAAAGGTTGGTGGAAAAGTTACAAGAGTATATTTTATACCAAGGATAGGCAACCTATGACCTTAATTGTTCCTCACCTACAACTTTGAATCTCCCTTGCTACCTAGCTTGCTGAAAATTGAATTTCAATACAGTAAGAAAATAAATTGTCCATCCCAGTTGTACACCAATAGTACAGATCAATGTATGCTTAAATAAAATTCAAACTACTATGTTATGTTAGATTTACTCTCTATGCAGCCTGAATAATCCCAGCAAGTTTACTGAAAAGAGAAAATACCACTAACAAACTGCAATGCAGGTAAGGGAAATAAATCACCAGTGGACAGTGTCATCTACCACAAATAGGACATGGGGGCATCACATGTCAATTTCAACAGCCCTAAAATTTCAGCTGAAAGCCAGCTTCATTTGGAATGGAGTATTTAAAATCATTTCTGGGAAAAATGTTGTACATGAGCTTGTCCGAAAGGTGCCTTTTCAAGAGGCAACTGACTTTCTTGTTTTTCTCTGAAGACATTTTGCATCTCATCCAAGAAGTTTCTTCAGTTCTGACTGGATGGTGGGGAATGAAAGCATTTATGCTCCTTGCAGACAGCTGGTCATTTGCATTATTTTAGAGAGTTGTTGAGGCCACTTGGAGGTTTGTGGGCACAGAGAAATTCCAAGTGGCCTCAACAACTCTCTAAAAAGAATGCAAACGACGAGCTTCTGCTAGGAATATAAATCCTTCCATTCCCACCATCCAGTCAGAGCTGCTTCTTGGATGAGATGCAAAACGTCTTCAAAGAAAAACAAGAAAGTCCAGTTTCCTCTTGAAAAAGCACCTTTGGGACAATACTTGGAGTGCTTCCTTCTGTCTGTATTGTAGTAAAGGAATATAGAGACCAAGCAAATGATAAAATCAACTCATCTTTGAGGAAAGTCTACTCCATTTTTTTAAAGTTTAGAAAGAATAGTAAGAAGGGATGTGTGATAATGCTCGATTCAAAATAATGTAGAGTATGGAAAAAGTGCACAGATGTTTTTCCTCATGATAGTCACAGTGGGAGATCCAAAGTAAGAAAAAAAGTTATTGATACCACTATATGGAAATATAATCTTAGGCAATTTTTTTAAAAAAAATTTTATTCATCCGGTGCACCCATTGCATCTTTTCCTGGATCAGGAAGAGAAGTCACTCATGCCTTGTTCCCTTATGGCTTCACTACTGCAATGTGTTTTACATAGGTCTACCCTTGAATATCACTTGGAAGCTTCGACCGAATGTAGTGGCATTGGCAGTAATGGGCATGAGTAGGTATGTCCATGTGGCACTTCTGCTCCCTGAGTTGCACTGTTGCGAGTTTAGCTGCAACTGTCATTCAAGGTACTGATTGTGACTTACAAAGTCCTACATGGCATAAAGCCAGATTATATGAGAAACTGCCCATCTCCTGTGTTGTCCAGGTGACCCCACTCTGATAGCTTTTCAGAAAGCCTTGAATACTTGAATGTTCTCCCAGGCCTTGGGGTATGGTTGTTGGTGCCCCTTGTTCGAGATGTTTGAGGGTATAGGTGTTAATCAAAAACATCATCTGTTCTTGTTTTTTTTTTAATTCCCATTCTTATTCCTTGGCACTTTATAATTTTATTATAATGTATATTCCTATTTTGTTTGGTTTTATTGTATATCTAGAGTCAGTTTGGAGCCAGGTAGTGCCTAAATTGAATAAATGAAATGAAATGATGAAGACAGTCAGTTGCTACTAAACAGGATGCTTATACAGTATGTCACCACCCAGATTCAGAAGTATCGTATCTCAAGAGTAGCAGTTGCTTAAAGATAAGAGGAGAGGGTTATTGCATCTCTATAGCCTATTTATGACTTGATCTGTAGGTTTTGTCATGGTGGGAAATGAGATACTGAACTAATTTGCTATTTGGCTTGGTCCAGATGGTTTCTAAATGATAAGCAAATCAATGGAATTTTTAAAATTAAAAAATAGGGAGAATTGGGATTCCCATTTGAAATCTCCACCTATTTCATAGAACAAATGCAATCAAAAGTTAAAGGAGACATTTTTAATTATCTTCCCTACAAATAAACACTTCTTATACTGTATACCCTTTTCAAAATGAGAGAGGAAAGACCGTCTCCTGGTTGCTACAAAAAGTCATAAGGGAACATTCAATTAAATGAAGTCTTTTGTCTATCCCATTAGCCCTCCCCTCCCACTCACTCCAGTTGTTTCTCCTGAAAGCTGGAAGAGTTTTTTTAAAAGGATATTTTCTATCATCATAAATGTTTTTTATATAAAAAACTTATATATACAACTATGTATGTAAGTATTATCCTATGCAATTTTTGTGCCAAACTCAGAGAAGTGCCACCTTGATTGTCAAGTTCTTGGAGTTGGAACAGTTGTCTCTTGAACAGCTGCATTTGTGTAAGCCTGGAGGCAGGTGGCCCCACTAGTCACTTGCCACTCATCACCACGCTGAAGTCAGAAAGATCCATCCTTTTATAAAAAATATATATATATGTTCCAAATGTATTTAAGAGTTTAGAATTACTCTGCTTCATTCACAATGCCTAAATATCTTCCATGCTGCTTCCAGTTTTTTTAAAATGCCAAATGATAAGTATGATTTATGTTCTTACTAATATTAACAAACCCTTCAGCTTCCTAAAGTCAATGTTTTTCACATCCTCATTCATTTTACTGAGTTCTTCTGAATGTGAAGCTGTTGTGTTCAATTTTGCCATTTTAGGAGAAGAAATGCCAAGCTGAAGAAGCTTTTTAGCCTCCTTTGCCATTCCGCTTTTCTTGTCTCGATGTGAGATGCTGGTATCAGAACCGTGAGGCAAAGAACGAAGCTGGCATTTGTGCGTAGGAAGGGAGAGAGTTATAACCAGCAGCTCAGCTCAGGAGCGATCCAGCACAGTAGGAATAATGGTGAGCTGAAAACCAAGATCAGAAGCTGTTACAAATTGACTTGACTTTGGCTCTGTCCCCACTCCTACATAGGCAAAAGTCTGACTAGAGGAGAAGTCATGGTGGAATCTAAAACCAGTAGAGATCTTTGCTTTTATCCTGAGGTTGCAAACCTGAGAACAGAGAGAAAAAGAAAGAAAAAGAAAGAGAGAAGTTGGAAATTAAAAAAGGGAAGAGAAAAGAAATGAAATAAAGACAGAAAGAGCCAAATACCCCCACATGCTTGCAAAAATAGAGTAAGTTACTTAAAGCACAAGAATTGATTTATAGAAGAAGTCTGAAATGAAGAATAAACGCATATGTGAGAATTTACAAAATCTAACATGCTTGATGGTACAACCACTGGACAAGTTACTAAACGTTATAGCCTCTTATACTGTAGTCAGACAGTTGTTTACAAATGAGTTACCTCTTTATTTATAAAAAAAAAGTAGACAAATGCCAAGTCTCAGACTATTTTCTAGCATCAAAAACAGTTGCCATGATGATCCTTGACCAAAGTAAATAAGAAAAAATAAAATTTACTTGCAGAGTTATTGTGAAATTGACAGTAATGGACAATATAATTCAGTAGAGCAGTGTTTCTCAACCTTGGCAACTTTAAGATATGTGGACTTCAACTCTCAGAAATCCCCAGCCAGCAGGGAATTCTGGGAGCTGAAGTCCACACATCTTAAAAGCTGCCAAAGTTGAGAAACATTGCAGTAGAGTTTCAGGACACTTACTGAAAGAAACAAAAAAAGACCTCACACTGTTGGTATTCTGTGTCTGTTTCTCCTGTCTTCCTGGTAACATGATGCAATATGAGTCATGATGTCATCATGCTGAGTGTTTCCTTGTCCCCTCTTGGAGAACCAATGATGTGGAGAGGGCTGAGGAAACACAACAGCTTTGTTCACATCTTATGTTAGGCAAGCCGTGGTTGTTTAAACAAGGATTATTGAAAAAAACCGTTGTGCTTGGGTTCCTAAGATTATGCTAAACCACAAAGCATGGTTAGCAGGTTATAGTGGCTGGAGTAACAAAACAGGTCACATTCCAGTAATTTGTTTTTCTTGTTCTGTTGTCAGGATCGCAGACAAGTAAATTATACGATAGCTTAATGCTGTGGTATAGAACTTTTGTCAGCTTAGGACCAAAAGCTACAATTCCAAATGTGACAGAAAGCAGAATTCCAATTTTGAGCTTTCATCAGGATTTTTAAGGATTGAAGTGGTTCTTTAAGCCTCCGGAAACCTCCGGAAGGTACCTAATTTGCATTTAAAGTCTCCGGGATTCAAAGAAACAAACAAACAAAAAATCTGATCACAATAAATTATTTTGCCTGTCAGGTCTTACCTGTCTCTACATTCAGCCCTAAGCTCTGTGCCATCTCTCCTGCAGGACCAGCAAAAGGAGCTGGCGTTGTCCATGATGATGTGGCAGGCTCATTCTTGCCTAGCTCACACTGAGGGCTGACTGGTGTGGGCACTGAGGCAGGAGTGAGACGGTGGGGACGCACAGAAGCAGCAGGCACCAGCAGCGAACCATAGCGAGGGTCAAAATGTGGGCTGTAGACCTCATGCACTGTGGTGGGCCGAGGGTAAGCAGAACTCTGCGCACCGATGTATGGGTGGTGATGGTGATGATGATGATGGTGAGCTGGGTGCCAAGGTTCCGGGGGGCCCTGATGAAGGTGGCTGTGCAGTGAGCCTGGAGAATAAGGGTCCGCTGTAGCAAAGGGCAATTCACTGTGGGCAGTAGCTGCCAGTGGGCTGCCCAAAGAGGCAGGCACAGAAGAAGGCTGGTAAGTGCTGTTCCAGAAAGAGGGTGGGAAACTACGCTGGCTCATAGGAAAAGATCCCTCTGTACAAAGAAAGACAAGCACAAAACAGACAGCATTAGAAGGATAGGAGGACAATTATTTCTATTCTTTGTCATTTACATACCACCAACGGTGTATCTTCTAGATATTATCTTTTTCCTGTTCTGTAACCAGGACCAATAAGTTTATTCTTTTTAAGAGTTCTCAGATAGACTGCCTTTTACATCTTTACAGGATATGCATTTAAAACAAAAGCAATTCCCCTAAAATGACCCACTAGATTATTCAGGCCTGTTTTATTTCACAGATGACACTTAAATGCTTTCTTTTTTGTTATTAATATTTCTAAACCGAATAAAACGCTTTGAGCATTTGTTCTAACAAATATGATAAAAACTACTTGTATCATGCAGGTAAAGGTAAAGGTTCCCCTTGCACATATGTGCTAGTCGTTCCTGACTCTAGGGGGCGGTGCTCATCTCCGTTTCAAAGCTGAAGAGCCAGCACTGTCCGAAGATGTCTCCATGGTCATGTGGCCGGCATGACTAAACGGCATGGGCACACGGAACGCTGTTACCTTCCCACCAAAGTGGTCCCTATTTTTCTACTTGCATTTTTTATGTGCTTTCGAACTGTTAGGTTGGCAGAAGCTGGGACAAGGAATGGGAGCTCACCCCATTATGTGGCACTAGGGATTCAAACTGCTGAACTGCCAACCTTTTGATTGACAAGCTCAGCGTCTTAGCCACTGAGCCACCACATCCCTTATCTTCCAGGTATAAAGCTTAAATAACTTGTGTCTATGCTTCATTTCACATTGTCCCTTCCTGACTCTGGGTGATGTAGAAAACTAGAGAAAATATAACAACAGACAGCCCAGGCCGAAATAAGAAAACCAACAAAACAAAACAGAGGCCATTGAACAAATCATAAAACATAACCCAGACCTGGGTCCAAAGCAGTGGTGGGTTGCTCCCAGTTCTGTCTGGTTCTTTAGAACTGGTAGTAAAAGAGGCGGAAGGCCCCGCCCATCCACCCCGACATCACAATTGATGATCTGCGCATGTGCGCGTTCCCGTTGCAAATGGTAAAGGTAAGTAGAACCCACCCCTGGTCCAAAGCCAAGTTTCAAAGCTTTCTGGAACCTCAGGAGAAAGGATGCTATCTTTTATCTCAAGGGAATGCTGTTCCAGAGGGTGGGAGCTGCAACAGAGAAAGTATACTTCTGAAGAAGGGGTGGGGGACTGGAATGCACCCATTCTACAGAAACATGCTGGCTAGGCAAAAACATTTGGAGACAACTCAGTTACCCAGGCCCTATGCCATACAGGACTTTATAAATAACTATTCTTCAGAAATGAATATCACAACACTGTCAATGGGAAGCTCAGAGCTGTGTTTTCCATTCTGAAATAGTTATAATTGTTTATAAATTTAAAACCCGGATGTTCAAAATTGAGAGTATATTCTTGAAGGTAAATTTTCTCCTCCTAAACTGAATGACACTGAAAATCTATAGGATATTATTTTTGAACACATATGAAAAGGGTTTAGTACCACAAAAGAATTTTCAAGACTTTGATGCTTTTAAAACAATAGTTGGTTTCATATACTACTGTATGTGAAACTCTAATGTGTGTTTTATTTTGGCTTAGTGTTAACCCAAACATGGTTTATACACCTTTAATATAAAACATAATTTAACCTGCTCATTCTGACTTATTCAAAACATGACCAGATGCAAAGAATAAAGCCAATGTATCTTTCCATTCTTTCACATTAGCTTCAAATCAAAATATAAATCTCTACACAATTTTAAAAATTCTACTTATATTTAAAAACAGCATGTGAACTGGGTTTAGATGAATGTTTGGTATTCTGCATGAAATTGTTGTTACTTATCAATTAAAAATAATTCTTAGCACCTGTCTCTTTTTACTTCTGTGTCTATAGTACCCATCACTGAGTCTGATTGTTGGCAACTTGACCAGTCCCTACAGTTTTCTTGGCAATGTTTTTTAAAAAATACTTTGCTCTTGTCTTCTTCCTATAATGAGACAGAGTGACTTTCCAAGATCACTTAGGTATGGAAGCTGGGTTCCATACCTAAGGCAAGACTATAACTAATTGTCTTTTGGCTTCTAATCCAGTCACTTTAACCACTATACCAAACTGGCTTATAATTGCCTCTAGTTATCAAGTTATAGTGATCTAGTTAACACTATATCAAGTATAATGCTTGTGAAATCTTTTTTAAAACATAGTGTAACTGAAGAGAATGTCTCCTTCAAGCGGAGTTCAACTGCAGATGTGCATCCATCTAGTTCTTGGGTGAAACTGGATTGCTAGTTTAACAATATAGTAGAGCTGAGTGCTATTCTCTTTTTCTGGATTCCCCCCCCAAAAAAAACGCCCCCCCCCAACCTTCACAGTCCAACCTAAAGTCCTGGTATTAATTCATATCCTTTTACTAACCAGAACCAAGCATTTTTAGTTTCTGAGCCCCGACAAAGTCAGCTATATGCTCCCATTTGTTAGGTCAGCTTATTAAAAATAAAACCTTCTAAAAATCAAGAGCATTGAATATGTATCATCCAGAAGTCTATAACAACTCACCACAGCCAGCTTGCCATGGCCAACTCACCACAACCAACTTACTGTGACCAACTCACTGCGGGACAACTTGCCTTGGGGCAAGTATTACACTAATATTGAAGAAATAGTGGAATAGAATAATTAAAGAAAGGATGCCAAAGGAGGGACAAAATGAAATGTGAATGACAAAAATTAAAATATTTTTAAAATTATTTTAAATAATTGAATTGAATTGTCCCACAGCGAGTTGTCCCTTGGCGAGTTGTCCCTGGTGAGTTGTTGCGTGTTGAATTGGCCATGGCAAGTTGACCATGGCGAGTTGGCCATGGTGAATTGGCTGTGGCGAGTTGTCCCATTTCAACTTCTAACTCCCAGCAGTCCTAATCAACATGGCCAACTGCTCTGCTCTCTGTTTTTCATAATTTATTAAGGATTTTTAGTGTAAATGATTTCATTGTGTACCAATATAACACTTCTATAGGTTAGTGATTAGCTATCCTGACTAGCTTACTAAATGAACTGCCCTTTTCACTTAAAAGGGAGGAGTAGTGGTACTTTTAAGACTAATTAAGGCTATTTTTAAGATTGATTCATTATGAAATATCCAATGGCATATTTTACACCCTCTATTAAAATATAGACACCTCTCATTTGGGAGTTTAGCAAGGAATGTTGAAGATTGGGTGATTATATCAATACTCCCAAGAATAGTGTAGGGAAGTAGGATAAAGTTTGCACATGTTAGTTGTGATAAATTAAGCAGGAAGGACCACCATACAGTATATGGTATTTAGATTATGGGCTGGGAACAATCTAAGGTCAGCACTGTGATCACAGAAGAATGTCTGAGTTGCCAGGATGTTTTTCAAATGACAAAATGTCTTAGAACCCCCAGTTGCTTTGTCTCTGCAGAAGAGGCATATAAACTGCAACACTTTCCTCACCTCCACTTTAAAAACTTAGGCGTGTTAGATAATGTGTGCTAAAACCTAACAATTTTAAAAGATGGAGGACAAAGGAGGAAAGAAACTGCTCTATTTGGGGGCATTTATCTATAATTCATCTCACAAGCATAAAGGAAAGACACAAAGACACCACGCATTTCATTTTTTCTAGCAATGCAAAATTATTGTACTGTATTTCTTTTCTCAGAAATCTGTCAGATGAATGCACTGAAGTGCAATCCACCAGTTCTTGAGCTGGCAGAAAAGTATTCCAGCACAAAATTTGCTGCCTTGATTGCCAAACTTGTTTTCTTTTTCTTTTGTTTAAGTCACAGTAATGAAGACAACAATGCCTTATTCTCACAAATTCAAGAAAATGATTGGTAGAAATATCTGGCCTCTCACCAAGCACCACTGCTTATAGGCGAAAAAGTGACCATCTCGCTCTCCATACTGTGGGGATGATAAAACAACAGAACAATACAAACTTGTAATGTATCCAATAGAGACAGAACTAGCCACACAAAGCGGACACAATCACCTTCTAAGCAGCACAAGACTAGCATAAGACTCCCCTTGGCTAGGCATTTCGTCATCCTTTGTGTTGCTTGGTTGCTTTAGGTTCCCAACACACACTGGAAGGCTGTACTGTACCCGATGGTCTTTTAGCATCAGCTAAATGTGTTTTTGATGCCTTCTTCGCAATTGTAAAACCATAGGTGCAGGAGTGGGTATTACACTAATGGATCAACTGCAATGAGGCATGTAGATTTGTTTCTGTAGCTGACCTGATGCCCTCAGAATGCAACTGTAGTCCTGCATCTGAAACTAAATGTTACTGTGGTCATTAGGACCTAGTGCAGGGGTGTCAAACTTGCGTCGTCATGGCGTCATCATGCGACATATTGTGACTTTTTCCCCCTTCGCTAAACCGGGCGTGGGTATCGCAAGCATCCAGTCCGTGGGATGCGAGTTCGACAGCCCTGATCTAGTGGAAGGGTAGAAGAGAACAAATTGTCATGAAGAGGAATATCCCAGCTTCTACACGTGAAACTCGAAAAAACATTTCAGGCATAAAAATAAAGGGTTTGTTTTGCCTCCTAAAGAATAGAATAGAATTCTTTATTGGCCAAGTGCGATTGGACACACAAGGAATTTGTCTTGATGCATACTCTCTTGGTGTACATAAAAGATACATTCGTCAAGAATCATAAGGTACAACACTTAATGATAGTCATAGGGAAACAGTCAATATAAATCATAAGGATACCAGCAAAAAGGTTATAGTCATACAGTCATCAGTGGGAGGAGATGGGTGATAGGAACGATGAGAAGATTAATAGTAATGCAGGCTTAGTAATTAGTTTGACAGTGTTGAAGGAATTATTTGTTTAGCAGAGTGATGGCGTTCGGGGAAAAAAATTGTCCTTCTGTCTAGTTGTTCTGGTGTGCAGTGCTCTATAGCGTCGTTTTGAGGGTAGGAGTTGAAACAGTTTATGTCCAGGATGCGAGGGTTCTATAAATATTTTCACAGCCCTCTTTTTGACTCGTACAGCATACAGGTCCTCAATGGAAGGCAGATTGGTAGTAATTGTTTTTTCTGCAGGTGAACTGTTTATTAACCAAAGTTTTCATGATGATAAATTTGTTCATCTTTCAGGTGCCACAGCACTCTTCATGGCTGTGGCTGAAATTTGAAACTCTGGTGCTTCTGAAATGACAAACTTTCCCAGTCAGGAAGTTTGGTTCCCATGAAAGAAATCAAGTGAGTGATTGCAAAAGCTTTTCATTTAAACTTATATTGACGTTACTTGACCGATTTCTATAAGACCACCATTGCGGTATAACCATAGATACTGAAATGATGATGGGATTATGTTAAGGGATTCTCCATAATCAGGCATGACACTCAGATGTTCCATTTCATTCAAAACAGAGTGAAAGATGGCTGAGCTTCAGAGCCCCGTTCCTTCAAGCTTCCATCCAACAAATGTTTATGTTAGACTTAAATAAAGCCGGATGAGTTTAGTCAGAGAACAATGCCAATACCCTCCTCTACCTGCTTGCCTTCAGTTATTCTCAGAATGGCATAGACATTTACTAGGAGATCCCCAAGTGCTCTACTCACTGTGCCAAAGGTGGACCCTAATGCCCTCCACATCTACCAATTGCTTCACTAAAAGTAATCAATCTTGTTCTTCCAGCACAGAGCTAGCCCCAGAACTACCATCTTAGAGGATTTTGGCAATAGAAAATATTCTCATCTGGGCTTCTCATACATGCCCAGTGACTGGTTAGCTCTTTTCCCCATTTCTCTCAGAATATAGGAGTGGTGTAAGCAATCTTTTTGTAAAGATAATATTGAATGCCTGTTATCTTTCAACACTGAATGGTGTGGCTTATTCAACAATCTTGGTTAAGGTATGATAATTTTATAAACATCTTTCTATAGTGTTCTATACAGGAACATTATGTTTAATACTGTTTCCCTTTTAATAAATAAAAAGCTAATCTGTACTTGTACGCACAGCTTGATTTATAAAAATAGCATGTATTTTGGGTACACTGAAAAAATCTCTGTCTATTGTTTTACTGGATTCATCCTCAGTAACAAGAGTTCATTTTTATACTTGCAAATATAGGCTTTTATTGTTTTAATATGTTATTATTAGCTGCCCAGAATTGGATTTGCAAGATGGGTGTCCAAATAAATTGATTTATAAATGAATGTACCTAGCTTACTATTTGAAAAAAAAAGATACAATTACCTACTTAATCAATCTTTCTTTTATATAAATATATATACAGTATAATTTCACAGCTTTATTAAAACATTATTCTAAACATATTAATTCATATGTGCCAGACCATGATTGTTTAATAGAATTGCTGAGTGACACCTTATACTAAACTATAAACTATGATTTCCCACCACAGCTTCTGGGTTCACACTAACACTAAAATAAAATTAAGCCATATCTTAATATAATCCATGAACCAGGCAACCTTTTCAGCTAATATTAACTATTAACTATTCCCGCAACCCAATTCTCAGTGGATAAGATTTCAAAGAATTCTATTTGACCAAAGCAGACCATCATCTGGCACTATAATAAGTTTCTTCACTCTGGCCAGCAGGAAAGCAGCAACCAACATAAGAAGACAAAAGAGTTTTCCTACCTCTAAACATGCCTGAAATTAGTTTTAGGAGAAGGTAATCTGGCAAGATTATGCTGTTTTAATTAATGGATGGAACCAGTGCTTATAATTTGGGAGGAAGGGCTGGGGAGATTGAGCAAAGTCACAGGGGTCTTTCTCATCTCTGGCAAAGTGAAGATAGGTTGCTTTCTGTTCCCTTTTTCCAAAGCAAGTTTTTACATGGATGAGGCTGCTGGACAGATCAAACCATAAACCTTTATCCAGTAATATCACTGATCTGCCCTCCAACCATCCACCTTGAACATGAACAGAAGCAGGCAGTAGGCAAAGTTGAGAATAAAGAATTCTCTTGCTTACACAAACTTCTTTACCAGTTCTATCATATAGACTGGAGATATATTTCTCTCTTTTCCCTCTCTAGAAATTACTTGGGAAATGAAATATACTAGAGCCAACCTTTTATTTATATTCTTTCAGTTCTGCACTCAAAACATATTCCTGGGTTCAAATTTGTTATTCTTATATCATCTTATGTCAGACTATGATCAGCAATTCTGTTAAAATGAAGTCAGTCTCACAAATCTGGTTGCCTTTAGTCATTTTTGATAGTAACTGAAGTATATTATAGCAACCCACAGACCATCAATTCTGTTCTCCTTTGCATACTGAACTTTAAAGCAATCTATATTTAAAAATAATCTTAATTATCTTAATTATCGTAGACCCCATCCCCACCTTAGTTTGGTAGTATGTGCATGGAAGTTTCTAAATGTGATTGCAATGATACTTGTTGAGGGAAGGGAATTGCAGAGACTTATCCCCAAGATATAAATTCTACCCTGCTAGTCCTCATTTCTTCAGCAGCTGCTATCAAATGGCCCAAGACATTTTGCTGCAAGATGTCTCCCCTGCCTTTTTGTCCTCAAAGATAAGGAATAGCAAAAACTTTTCTTCAACAATAATGATGGGACAATATTGGTTACATCCGAAAGCAAGGTAGACTTTTTTGGAGAGGACTGTCTCACTCCGGCTAACATTAGGGCCAGTCCTGGTCAGAATTCTATGAAATTCATAATGCATCGAAACAGACTCATTTATTTGCTAGTGAACATGTTAGTCATAGGAATGTTCTCCTTCTCTTGCAAGTATTCCAAACTTGCATAGTACAACTACTACCTATCCATTAACAACAAAAGCACTTGGTTTCTTAGTTTTTTAAATCTCCACACAATGGCAATCTCCCAGAAACCCGGAAAGCTGAGAAATATATCCATTTGTGGCTTTCCCAATACCACAAGGAACCATCTACATCGGGGCAGGCAACAGTTTGCAGATGCCTTGGACTATTAACCCTCATGTTATAACTCTGGGAGTTGTAACCTACTGTTCTTGTCCTACTGTCCCCATTTATTCGTACCTATTTCCTGTATTCATATCCATGTTTATACTCATTCCTGTTATCTCGTAAATGTTTGACAAACTAAATAAATAATAATAAATAACCTAAGGCACCGGAAGGCCACAGGTTGACTACCGCTTGATGCAAGCTCTGCGGAGTTGCATCTTCTTGAGCCTCAGGTGACAGGAGAATCCCTGGGGCAAAGTGAGCCCCAAAGGCAGCTGGAGATGAAGACGACTACCCAAGCTCACCTCTCCAAGCAGCGGAGCTCCTTGCGACGGCCTTGAGGCTTGCGCTACTGGGCGAGTAGCTGCTGGGCTGGCTGAGGGCTCGGCTGAAGTGTTCATCCACCACGGCGCTGATGTCCCCTTGGAAGTAGGTGAACAAGACACACCTGGCGTTGATGTACTCGGCCTCGGGGGGGCGCTCTTTCTCCGGACTGCACTCTTCCTCCTTGATGCTCGGCGGGGCGGCGTGGTTGGAGAAGGAGGAGCTGCTGCTGCCGCTGGTGCTGGCGCTCTCGGCGGCTTCCTGCATCTTCGAATAAAAGGCTAATTTCTGTGAAGGAGGGGCAAAAACGGTCAGGGTCAGGGATCCCCGCCGCCTTCCCCTCCCCTCCCCTCCCCAAGTATTTCCTCCACTGGGTGGTGGTGGTCTCGGGAGCGGCGGAACACGCTTGCCCTTCCCACCTGTCTTTCCTCTGGGAGCCTGAGGCGGTTTACCAGGCAGTCTGCTCCCATTTTCAATCCCACAATACGCTTGCGTGTGGGGGAGGGGGGGAGCAGAGAGAGCGCGGCTTTCCCCCCCTCCCAGCTAGCCTTTTTTTCTCGCGTGCTGCGGCTCATCTAATCGCCTCCAGCCAATAAGGGTACAATTTATCGCCGCAGCCAGGCTGGGCGAAGCTGCCCGAGAAAGCATTGAGAGACGAAGCAGTCGGCAAACTGGCATAGTCACCACCCCGCGAGCTTGGTGGCCGGTTGGAGACCTGGGCGAGAGTCTCCAACACGGTGATTACGGCAGCACACCGTAAGCCTCGTAGCCGTGAAAGCGCGGGAAAACCAGCTAGGAAGAGTTCCGCTCTGCCGGACCTATCAGCCGGCCGACTGAGAGCCTCCCCTCATCCGCCGCCTTCGAGGAAAGGAATTGTCCGAAAGGCGCGCGAGGCTTCCCGCTGCCACGAGTCTCCCACGCAAGGGACGCAAGTCACGCGTAGAGAAATAAAGTGCTTGGGCGCCCTTTTAACAATTCCAACGATTCCTCCCCGCGCGGAGCGTGGCTTATGGGAGTGGTAGTCTAGTTTAGCCCATTTTAGAAAGCAAAGGGTTAGAGAGAAAGACCGCCATAAGCCGTCGGTCGGTTTCAAGGTGCCGGCTTCGTTCGCGACCTTTTTGCCTGGGAAGTCTCCTTAGACGGAGCCATTTGGGACGGATATTAGCCCAAGAGGGGACAAATCGCCTCGCAAGGGCAAAGCTGGCCAGGACGCGCCCGCTGCGCCCCGCAGCTTCGGTTGCTCGGTTTCGGATTTATTGGCTTCGGGGGAGTTTCTGCCACCCTGTTCACTTCCCCGGGGAGCGTTCCTCCGCCCGCCTTCGCTTTGGAAATCTCGGAGAAAGGAAAACCCGATGTGGTCCCGGATCTTCGGTCAGCGCGCGCGGCCTGCGCTCCCTTCTCGGGCGGGCAGGCGCCAGCGGAACCTTTAAAAAGCGTCGCTGCCTCGAACGGGCCGAATGGCTGTTTGCCGGAGCCGGCAGGAGCCGAGAAGGCTGAGCGGAGCTGCACGGACAAGAGAAACTAGCCTGGGAATGGCTCGGTAGAAAAGGCCACCTACTTGCACTCTGGAGAAGGAAGGCGACCATATATCACTGCCTAACAATTCCAAACGACCGAAGGCAGCGAAGAATTTCCCACTCTAAATAAAGTTTATTTTCTCGTTGACAGAGTTAGCAGACTAAACTTCCAGAATCCACGAAAAGCATAGGGGCGTCCAAGAAAATCGCACATTAAATACTGTAAGCAAGGGAAAACTACTCTTAAACAGATCGTTGAACTTGATTGCGATTTAAGCCATAT
The DNA here is from genome assembly GCA_022577455.1 of Arizona elegans. Classification (NCBI taxonomy): domain Eukaryota; kingdom Metazoa; phylum Chordata; class Lepidosauria; order Squamata; family Colubridae; genus Arizona; species Arizona elegans. Next base: position 237,780,058 of record JAKOOJ010000001.1, on the reverse strand, counting down.
TTTGTGCCTTCGGCTTCAGAGTCCCACAAGTTTTTCCCTGCCCGGATCTAACAAATTTCACCCTCTGGAAACGGGGGACCCCGAACCTCCTGGAAAGACCGTGATTGTCGACTTTTACAGGATTCATTAGATCAATTTTACGTAATGAGCGACCAAGAATAAATTTTGAAGAGCCTTGACTTCTGTCTCAAACGTACAGATTCTCAAGGATCACGGAGTTGACTGCTGTCTCTTGGGCAGAAGGCTGCCCTTTCTTCAGAGCAAATGCCTGCAGGGTCCTAATTTAATTTCTTTTTTGGGAAAAATTAGGCATTAGGAATCACGAGCATTTTGAGGGGGCGTTTCACGAGGTGGACGTCCTAAAGTCACGGGACTTTTCCCATATTTAGCCAAGCAGAAAAACCCTTGTTGGTTACAAGGAGAGACAGAGACAAGAGACTTGTTCGTTTCAAAATAGATTTTGGGGGGAAAGGAGAAATTTCCCACCCAAAAAATTCTGTGGCAAATAGAGGAAAAAAGGTATTTCGGAAAGGAACAGGTTATATTTACGAGGTTCTGAAAAAGAAAGCGCTCTCTCGAAAATCGTCTAAACATTTTCCGCGTTGGCTTTCCCGCGGTTAAGCTGCTTGCAGCTGCTACTTTTGGGAAGGGCCGAAGCAAATAATTTGGATTCGGATGCAGTGTTAAGTGCCTGGAAAACTAAATCGGAGAAACGCTTTCAAATGGGACTTTGTCAGCGAACAAACAAGGCTCGACCAATCTCTACGTCAACAATTCTTTCCTCTCGAAAGTCAAGTGAGAGGGCAACTGGAAGGATTCCCAGTCGCGGAGAAAGCGATTACCAATGGCTACTAACTGTGATGGCCAGTACATTATGATGCCCTTCCTATCCCAACATGTTGGGAACTGCAACTTGCTGGGCTGCTGGCCCTGATCCGGGGTTCTGATAAGAAAAATGTAGGAATGTCACCTGATCCACTGCTACCCAGAAAGGAGGAAAGCACATTATTGTTCAGTCTTAAGACTTTTCCCTTTCAGAATCCTTTCATTCCGATGTTCAGTTATCTCAGGCACATGTCTACTTCTTTTATTCTGAAAATCCACTGTAGGTTACAGCCCTTAATGTCACAAAGTCTGTGCCCCAGAATTCTAAAACACCTGGTTTTCAAAGCAGCCACTGACAATATTGCAATGCAAAATCCGCTGAAATTCCACAAGGTAGCAGGTAATGAAAATGGAGCATCTTCTCGGTGAAGACCCTTTGTTCTGAGTTTACAAGTAAGTATTCTTCAAAATAGAATAATGGCAATGGGTAATTTTGTTGCTATTTATATAAAGTAAGCCAGAGGAGAGAAATTTAAGATTATTGTGGAGGGTGAAGGAACAAGCAAATGAACACACTGCCTTCACATTTCTTCATTTTATGTAGAAAATTGATTTCAGTTTCCGGAAGATTTAAACCAAATTTATTTTAAATGATTTCTTGGGAAGCAGAAGTTAGGCATGCACAGTGCGTCCATTCCTTGATATTTGCGACTTCAGACATCTTAGAAGGCACCCCAAACAGCCCCATTTCTTAGTTAATGCTGCAGTTCATTTCTGAACAAAAGGAGAGGAAGGGAAGAGAAACAGGTGCAATTTTCTTCTAAATCCTCTTTTTAATCCTCTTTTATCCTAATAGGTTTAGAATTAAACAGTATTTTTCTGTCACTGTAAACAATAACAATAACAATATTAGGCCTGCTCAGGACGAATTTATTCTGTGAAACGCATTCTGTCTAAATAGATATATATCCATGTGATTATTATTCTAATCACATGGATTAAAGGTTGTTCAAACGATTAAAAACAGGAATTTCATTGTTTTTAACAAAAGATCCTAAAGGATACCCTGCTAGCAATTTATAGTCAGTCACATCCTATCATGAATACAGAGAGTATAGGAACGTCTGCATGACCAGAAACCGCGGGTCTAAATGAAGACGCAAGAACCAGTTCCATTTCGTATCTACTCTCACAATGGGTTACGCAGTATGAAGAAGACTTTTTCCTAATGGAAAACCTAATGCCGTGGGCGGGGGTATCAAAAGTCTGCAAAGCAGGTTAGCCGGGTTTTAGAAACCCACAAAAAATTTCTAACACGTATGCAGAATATCTCGAGGTCAGAGAGATTTACTGGCAGGTGAGATCCCGGTACTAAAGCCCGACGTGATACCATTACCTTCTTCTATGTAAATGCCTATGTATACGGACCTAGCCTAAAATAATGAGGGGGCCGTAAATGTTTTCTGGGGCAGAAGCTTTTGCGGACAAATTCCACAATTGCTTAAATTATAATTGACGTAGATGAATTTCGGATGGCACCGGGCTCCGGTTTCCTTAGCTGCTTTCGCTATCCGAGCGAGCGCTCTGAATACACCTTTCTAAGTTGAAAGCTAGCCGATAGTTGCAAGTTAAGAATCTTTAATTCTGCCTCTACCAATCGTGTAGGTCAGAGAGGTGAATCTGCTCGGATCCCGCGGGCGTCCAGAAGGTTTACATCAGCGATTTGGCAGGCCTTTCCAAGAGTCCGTTTAGGAGTTGTCCGCAGGAGGAAGTAGCGCGCCCGCCCGCCCAGATTCGATCCCACGCAAAGGAACCCAACCGACTCCACACAAAGAACTGGAAGAAACGAAATCCTTCGCCAAGACCACCAGCCCCACTGCAGTCCGAGCATTTTAAAAAGGGTGACTACTCTTCCCTACCCTCCCACCCCCCGGACTCATCCATTCCGGGAAAGAGGAAGCTATTGGTCGACAGCGCGAATAAACCCCGAGGCGAATAGGACCAGTACCAGGCCAGTCTCCCCCACGCAACCTCGCCCTTTGGAGGGAAGCGCCCGTCCAGCGACCTACCTGGTGGTAAGGACTGTAGGCTGCTGCGAAGTAAGGCTGAGGAGGACCGTAGACTTGGTACATAACATCCAGACAGCTCATGGCGAAAGGCGGCTGGGGCTGGCGCCGCAAAGCGGGCTAGGAGGCCAAGCCAAGGGGCGGCTTCTTCATGGGGCTGCCTGGGAAGCAGCCGAGCCCCTCGGCCGCTAGGAAGAAGTGAAGCCGCCCTGGGAAGACGCGTGCTTTGCTCTCCCTCCTTCGACGCGCCCGCAACAGCCCACCAGCACAGGACCCAAAGGCGCGGCGGGCGCCCGTCGGGAGGCATTTAAACGGCAGGGCCGGCGTCAAGGGGAGGCGGAGACGGCCCAGTCCGCGGGACCAATGGGGAAGCCGCGTGCGTGCGCGCCCCAGACGCCCTAGTGCGCCGCGGTCACTCGTGCTGCGCTGCTTTGGGCTGCTGCGAGTGGGGAACTGGGCCGGCGGTGCTGAATTTCTCGTACTTCCCTGTAGAATAACAGCGGCGGCGGCGTCTCTTGGAGGCTTCGTCGAGGATCGATTGGTTGCATCCCTGGTCCTCCAACTCATGAACATCTGAGAAAGATCCAAAATCTGGAAATGTAGTGAGAGAACTGGGTCGAATCTGCACTGGGGATCGACTGATCCACTTCTTCGTTTCATACTAGGAACACAATTTTTCTGGGTGCCTTGATACATTCAGATTGAAAATGCATGGACGTTGGAAAGGGATTGAGGGCGGTGGAACCCTCCTATCCTCTTTTTTCCCGTTTCTAGTTCTGGTTAGCTAGTAGATTGGCTTTGTTCCCCTAACTGGGGTGCTGCGGTTCTAATACACTCTGTACCATAAGGTATCCACATAACCTTGGTTTGTACAATGTGAAGCTTACTTTGTGGATCTGTGCATAGTACAAATAGAACTGGTGATTAACTGGGCTGGCAGAAGAATTGAAGATGCTAATTTAGTAAAGGGGATCCAGAAGGAACCTAACTTTGGACGTTTTTACTATTTTTTTTTTTTTTTTTGCTCATATCCTCTGCTTCTTACACTTCCTATCTTGTTGAAATGGAGAACCTGAAAGTTACACATCTTTTGTGACATTTAGGTTATTTTTTCCTTTTCCTTTTCTAATAAAGTAATGTGATTCTTATTGTCCCAACCAAATCATAGGAAATTATGAAATCATTAGTATATTATTGTAATATACTAATGCTGATAAATTAGATATACTAATGTTAATCCATTTCAAAATCTGTTCTGATTTTAAAATGTATATATATGTGATGTGTAGGTATGTATATGCACAATAAACCCAACACTAAATACGGTACTTTCTTTTCTTTCCATATTCATCTACCTGGAATACTAGTGATTTGTATGACTTTCCATGTTCTCAGTTCCTTAGCGTTTTAAAGCCAATGAGTTATAGCAGCAGTACTAATTAAGAACAAAAAAAGTAGCCTTGTAGAAATGAAATTAACAAGAAGGCATACAATTGTGTATAGAACATGTTCACTTTGCCAACTTGGGACAGAGAGGGGAAGCTGTCCCAGGATATGGATATCTACCTTACACCAGTTGTAAACCCACCAGACAGAACTGATCAAATTAACTTCACACCAGTCAATGCAAAAAAAAAAAAAAAAAAATCAATTCATAATAACTCATGCATATTGTCTCTCCCTCCCTCCCTCCCTGTCTCTCTCTCTCTCTCTCTCTCCCTCCCACCCTCTCTCACATACACCGCTGTATATACAGAATAGCATTTCCTTACTGTATTTCGGAGAGGCATCTCAGTATGTAGGAGCACCTGGTCAATCTTGTCTTCATTTGGATGCTAAGCTGACCTGGGCCTGGTTAATACTTTATTCCCCACTAGCACCCCAGAGTATTCTAGAATCATCCAATCATTGTTGTGCCAGAATAAGAGTAGTAAGGACAGACATTCTATCACTTCAATACAGCAATAACTGAGTGATGGAATGAAGATGTTATAAGTCTTTGGTATGGAAATGACCTTGGATGTGAGATCCCTTAAGAATTTCAGGACTGCAGACTAAACTGGAAAGTTGAGAAAACATCTTGGAAGAAAGAAATAGCAAATCACTTCCATAATGTTGCCAAGAAAAGGGCATGGGCTGAGTTTATATGAATAGAAATCCTAGAAGTTCAGCTTAACTTGAGAATGTCTTTTTTACTCCGAGGGATAGATTATGACAGGCAATAGGGTGACAGAAAGGAATAACTGCTGTCTCAAATAAAAGCTCATGCTTTCTGTTAAGAATCTAAGCAAATATTTCCCTTAAAATGAAAGAAAAGAGTCAATACTGACATCCACTATGAAACTCTTGTGCCATTCAGATCATGAGCAAGTAGAAGTGGTGACCACATTTTGGCTCATCCTTAAGGTGGCCAAACAAAGATGTAGTGATGGGGACATCATTCGGTAAGATTAGATAATTCAATGAAGAACCTTGCATCCATATCTATTTTTCAGATAGAAAAATAGAAAAACCAGCATTCTGGAACAAAATCAGGGAGCCGCTGCCAAACTCCAACATTTGACAAGAGGAGGCACTTCTGATCCTCAACTCACCCTAGCTAGATTCTCCATTCAGGAATAGGATTTGGTTGCTGGTGAAAGATTTCCCTCTCCTGTCCCCATGAGCATCACACCCAACCTATCGCAGAGATGCTTTCTCCATTAAACAAAATAAGAGGTGGTAACTGATGCAATAGCTTTATATCTGTTATGGAGATACCTTGTAATGGCTGCTATTTCTGGCAAATGGCCATCAGCATTGATTGTGGTTTTCTTACGATCAGCTCAACTGGCAGTCCTCCTTGCTTGAATATATGTGGTTGCTGACATCAGAAAGTAGGAGTTGCCACTGATTGTTTTCTAGCTAGGAACTGGAAAGAAGAATGTGTTCACCTATGTATTTGGCCAAAGACTTCCTGGCAGCTGGCTCTGTAGAGTCACTTCTCCCAAATGAGCTGGAAGGCAGCGTGATGACATTTGAAATAGTGCTAGCATGAAACATCAGCAAGGTACACAAGCTGAAGCAGGAAAACATTCCTAATTGTTATTAAAATGTTTTGGATGCATGTGAAGTTCAGAATCCACAAAAAGATATTTACATTTAATCAAATTATATAATGTTAAATAGGACCCTAAAAAGGTGTTAAAGAAATGTCCAGTTGTTTCAATTTGATCACAAGTCTACTTATTTTACATTGTAATATGACATGTTTTAAACTAGAATCAGTTCACAGAATTTACCTCCAAATCAGTTTATTGCTTTATCATGGCATAGAGATACCTCTTATTAACGGTATAATTTTAATGAACCGCACATCAGCATATGAAATCTGTTTGTAGTTTTCTTCATTCAGATGGTAACATTTTAATTGGACATGCTGTTCTTTTAAAAATGTAAATACTCTTTTAACAACAGACATGCTTCTCTGTTTCACAAGCTTTTGTGTCCCTTTCTAAAAGTTGGATTTGGTGGATGTGATTCAAGTTAGATTACTATAATGTGCTCTAGGTGGAAATATTCTTGTTGACTGCTTGGCTATTTGCTAAGTGCACAAGCTGGTAATTTGCCTCTTGGTTGAATTTCCAAGAGTGTGTTACCAATATTTGCACTGGCTTCCAAGTCCTTTCTTGGCACAATTATGGTGTTGGTTTTGACCTAAAGTCCTTAAATAAATAAAGAGGTGCCATTTGGAACTTTACACAAAACAGAGAAGCCTTACCAGATGACATAGAGATTGCATTCCTCATAGACACAGATTGCCAGAATGCAATATTATCCTGGCCATGTTCTTCTGTCCTGTAGCCGCATTAACTGTGTTGACAGAATGCAATGTAAACCAAGTATGTCATTTCTAAAACATCCAGGATTTCCTCCTATGCTAAGGGAATCCTGTTAGTGGCTGATGATACAGACACAAAACAGCCTTAGAAGGGGTAGATATTTAACTTCTGCTAGGGAATTTTAAGGATTAAGATACCAACAAGCATTAAAATATTTGACCTCAAACATCTGCAGTGGAAACAAGTGTGTGGTCAATTAGTCTTCATGGCCACTTTATGCATGTTTATAGGGCTGTAGTTTCTATTGAGTTTATGGGATTATTTTTAAACAAATATACTAAAGAGAACTGCTGTAGTGTAATTAAAAAAATAGAGCAGTAAATTCCCTGCCATCCCAAGCAGGAGAAGAAAGAGACCATCCATCCATCCATCCATCCATCCATCCATCCATCCATCCATGAAATTCTTCAACCTATTCACTTCTGTTCCTGAGCAGCATAATTATGTCATCACCACCTTTGCCTCTGAGAAGTAGGGAAAAAGCTGGAAAACCCTGCTAACATGATTTACCATATTTTTTGGAGTATAAGACGCTCCGGACTATAAGGCACACCTACCTTTTTTGGTGAGGAAAACAAGAAAAAGAAATCTGCCTCTGCCTCCCAGGAACTTTGCTTCGTTGCAGCAAACAGCCTGCTTTAATTTCATTTTTGTTTTCAAAAATGTGCTAATATTTTTGCGCTAATAATATTAGCACAAATAATATTAGCACAAAAATGTGCTAATAAATGTGCTAATAAAAATGTGCTAATCAAGGATTATCACAAGGAAAAAAAATGTGCTCCAGCAATTTACCTCCTTACAGCAAACAGTAGAGCCCTGTGCAAAACAGCTGAGAGCAAAACAGCTGAGAGTCGGGAGACCGATCCAATCAACTTGTGCTAATTAGGCTGTGCTGAAGCTGAAACGAACTGTTTCTTCTTGCTGCTTGCTACAAGGAGGTAACTGCTGGGAGGCAGAGACCAAAGGGTAGGGACCAGTGGGTGGGTGGGGCTACATTCGGTGTATAACACGCACCTAAATTTTCACCCCCTTTTAGGGGGGAAAAACTACATCTTATACTCTGAAAAATATGGTAGCTTATTTAAATTAGCTACATAGGGACAGACATCTTGATTAGTCCTTGGTTGGGAGACCACCAGAAAACTCCTGGGCTGTAGCTGGATGAGGGGTTTAGAAAAAATGCTTTAACAAATTACTTCCATATTGTTGCCAGGGAAACTGGATTGTAGTGTCCATGAACTCATCAGAAGTTGAGCTTGACTGGAGAGAGTCAGAAAAGAAGAGAAGCATTAGATATTATAAGTGAAGCATCCAGAACAATAAATGGTGTTAAACAAAGCATGTCCCACCATCACTATGTACTTACGGACTATTGTGAAAGTGATGGGAATGACTAGGATGCTTAGCATTTATTTTGCAATGGGTGTTTAAACAGGCAATGAAGAGGGTTGTAAGCAGTTTATGAGTTGCCAGCTATTCTTTAGCAACCAACAGTTTTTACAGTATTTCCATTTCTACTTTTTGGGGAATTAGGCTAATGGTTTTTCTTTACTGTGAACTGAGACCATTATGTGGACGGCAACGGAATACTTCTTTGGGTGCTATGAAAGAATATTGGCATGGGCGGTACTATTTCTCAAGAAAGAAAACACTATCAGAGTTAGGTAACATTTGTACAACAGCAGACAATATATTTTGCAATAGAAATAACACATGGAATACTTTACAGAATAGTACTGAGTTTCCTTAATCACATGCAGAATAATATTTATTGACACACACCTTACTGCTACAATATTAACATGCCTGAAAATGGGTGGTGGCTTATTTATGGGTGATTTTAGGCTGAGAAATAGAAATATGAATCTGCTTTATGACACTCACTTTGTCCTTCCAATTATCTCTATATCTGGAGTTCTCTCTAATTGCTGCTAGTTCTTACTTGAATACCAATAATGCATATTTTCTTTTTATGTTTACCCTGAGCTATGCTCTCAGGTAGTGTACTCTTTGTAAACTATTTTTATCTCATTCCTTATTTCCCATGGCAAAGAGTCCATGTTCAGATTTATTGCTTATTCTTCATTGAATGCATCTCCTGTTTTGCTGCTGCTGCCCAGTTATTCCTAACCCAGGGACTGAGACCTGGATCAGCTTCAAGGAGAAAAACTTTCTTCCAGCAGTTTTCTTTAGAGGAAGATGCTTCCAATTGGTAGAACCTTCACATATACATTCTTAGGGATATGTCATAATCTGCCTTGTGGTACACATGAAGCTAGTGATTGAAGACATTTTTCACTAGGGAAAGGCATGGGGTAATTGAAGCAGAGCAATGCATGCAGAGACACCAAATGAAATGCCCCTAAGTGGGATTCTTATTGTTTTTGTCTAACCTGAACCATTTTATGGTAGCATAGTGCAAATATTCCAACTGGAACTTTTGGTCCTTGCTCTTTTGGCTATATATCATGATACCTTTTAAAAGAATGGCCGCAGATGATGGGACAAACCTCATGGCACATCTACTATTAAGTTTACAATCTACTATTGATGTAATGAAGGAAAGCATCATATGTTGTGGATTTCATGGACAGGACATTAAATGCACTAGCTCTCTCTGATATTAGGAATCTGTGGCTCAAAAGTAAACATTACTTCCTTTTGCATCGAGTATCTTTGAACTCAGCATCTAAGGCGTGACAATCAAATCCAAATCATGTCATCAATGATTCTGAAATTTATTCAAGAGGGATTACATCCTGACTTTTTCAATTTTACTTCAATTACTCCCTTTCTAAATAAGACATTTATTATCTCTTGGATTCAGCCAATCAACCTCTTTGCTAAAGGATAAGAGCAAATATAACAAGTATTGAGCAGACCCAAGATAAGCCAGATTCTTTGAAGTTATTTATCTGTTATTAAGAGCATTTCTTGTATTCTCAGGTTACCACAAGAGAAATTCATCTGGCAAAAATTAAAAGGGTCTATGTAATATTCTGAACGTATCCACAAATAAAATTGAGAAGTGATAGCATCCAAGGCCCAGCAGATGTAAGATAATTTTATTCTTGAAATCCTTGGTAGAAAGATCAAATGTTCTTTTGAAGATTCCATCAGTTTACTTAGTGGGCCAAGCCAACTAGAGTCTAAAGGCACTTGGAAAAACTCCACCAGATGGCAGCACATGGATATAGTGGTGAGCCATTATAGTTCCTTCACCACCAAATAGTTCTCTGTTGTACTGTACATACACTCGTTTAGGAATCTCTGCCACTTGTGTTGAACATGCCCCTATTTGCTTTAAAGCTTCCAATTCCTTTGGGTTGCAAGAAGCTAGATAGCAGAAGACCATATCAGCAGTAATCAGTGCCCTTCTATATCATTTTTCATAATGGAGGGGGGAAGAAGAGCATGTCTGTAGGCAAGTTCAAACATTTTACATGGATGTGTGGATCAAAATACTGAAACTCTGAATATGTCTTATTACTATCTATCTAACTTAACAATAATTGAATTTTTCTTGAATTGCTGAAACATTTCAGTAATTAAAGAAAAATTATAGAGGGCACACAAAAATAAGGTCACGTGAAGGATAGATATGGAGGCTGATAAGCCACTGGAAGTTAGTGTTCTGTGGTATACTTTATCTTGTAATGAGTTGACATAGTTTCTGGCATATCATGCATTTGTTATTGCAAGATTTTTGGATCAGTTAGACAAAGAATGGTATACTAGTGTAAATGCTCAGTAAATGCTTATTAGTCCTGCAAAGCAAGCTATTATAGACTAGTTTTACAACTTGCTTTGGACTTATTGTAAAAAGAAAATTAGGGTCTCTTGCTTGAAGATAAGTCCAGAAGGAGCTGAATAAAATGATGAGGATTCAACCCAAGTTTTGGATGGATGGAATAATTATTGTCATGTTAATAACTAAAGTTATCTGAAAATTGAAAACTGTAGAACGTTTATAAATGGTTAATTGCATTGTTTAAACCTTAATGCCTCTGGCATTTTAAACATGGCTCTTGATTATTTCAATATTTTCAATATTGTATTTTATAACCCTTTGTAAGGTTTTGCTCCAGGAACAAAATTAGAATTGATTGATGATAATGATGAGGATATCGTTGAAGTCAAAGCCATGCAGTTCTGCTTTAGAATGATAAAACATCTGGTTTTAGGAACCTTTGGTCATGGTCATGGTGGTGGGTAAATCTTCCTCCTCATCCTGATCTTTGTTAATCTCTGACCCCTGGCTGTGTAAAGACACACGCATGTCTTTCAACCTTCCAGCTTTTCCAACATGTTCTTGCCAAGCCATACTTCAGTTTCTCGCCTTCCAGTTCCATACAAACACTACAGAGTCCACACATTCCTTCAGCGCAGTAGCAAGCTTTCACATTTCTTTCAACAAGAAGCATAGATTACTGTCACAGGAAGCAAAGCTGAAGTCATTGCTGAAACTCATATTTGCCGCTTTCTGTCTGTCCCTTCCATGCCAGGGGGTGGGGTAAGTGGTGGTATCTTGTGACCACATTGTGCAGTCCCAATCGATACTAAAAGGATCCTATTTTTCCTCGTTGGAAATTTGATGGATTTTCTTTTACTGTCCAGCAGCCCCCATTGGAACAAAGAAATGCAGTCTTTCTTGCACCACATGCAGTATAATTTCAAGAGGGGCTATGTTTTCTCCTGAAACTATTGGCTCTTTTTCTGTGTAAATCAATCCCAAATTTGACACTTTCTCAGATTACTGTTAAAATGTGCACAGTGAAAGCTAACCAGGGGTGGGTTCTACTTACCTTTACTACCAGTTCGCAGCGGGGCGATGCGTGATCTTCTGTGCATGCGCAGAAGCATTTTGATGATGTAGGGGTTGGTGGGCGGAGCCTCCCACCGGTTTTACTACCGGTTCTATACCACCACTGAAGCTAACCACATGGTATATGGCAGTCTGAAATATGGAAGAGGAAAGGAAAAGAATTGGGCATTAAAGCTCCAGTTTGGCATCATAGTTCTCATCAGGACCAGGAAGGCTGCCAAGCTCCAGGTCCATTAGGAAATACCCTCTTGCCAGACTTAGAAGTCTTCTGTATCACAGCATCTGAACATATAGAGTTATATGTTGATATCTGAACATATAAGCATATAGAACAGCACTTCCTCCAGAGATCTGGATAGCTCCAAGTCTTCTGGTGTTGTGTAAGGCATTAAACTTGTTTCCTTGGACACCTGGGTTAGGAGATTAAGCCACTCCCGTTGGTGCATTTGTTTGATAGATCTAAAAATGGTAATGCATAGCTGTCAAGCCTTGTGGAGTGAATCATACCAAATACATTGTTTCAGCTCAAATGCAAGTCGATAGTGAACTACTGTGTTTTATGATGGAGACATCTAAATGCACAATATTAGAATCCAGAATAAATTGAGTATAAACTTCAGTGAGCATGATAGTATCAGCTAATCATTGATCAGGGGTTGCTAAATTGTTATGATTTGATGAAGTAATGATGACCATGATAAATCAAGAGTTGATTTAATGGCTAATTTATATAAAGTTCCATACCTGTCAAGGTTTATGGTGCAGACTAGCTTCTTCTCCTGAAGGGAGCACAGAAGTCCATTGGCTCTGTAGCTGTAGCAGAAATTTGATACAGATTCGGGATTCAACTCTGAAAGGTGAGAGGTTAAGTTGATGGATTAATAGCAGCTTCCAGATGAAAAGAAACATGTAACATTTAGATTTTGAAATAGCTTATTCATGTAAAGATCCAGAATGATCGAGCAGGGTTGAGTGCAAATGGAGACATAAATAAATCACACCCATGAAGCTGTGGACCAAAAAGATCGCTCATGGTATGAACACATACCTTCTTCAGACACTTGAGGATGTCAAAGAATGAGTAGGATCCATTCCTTGCATTTTTTGAAGTTATTTGTGAAATAGCATAGCATGGTGAATTGCATTGAAATATTTTTGCTAACCATTGCAGAAATGGTGTTATACGTTTTCACAGGGCTGAGTAAGTTCTGAAGCTCATCTTCCTATGGAAACATCCTCCTTGTTAGTTTCAGATGACAGTTCAGGGCACTAGAGAGACCCACTTGTGTATAAAGAGGAGAAGAGACAGAGGAAGATTTAGCACTGCATTTTCACAGGGGCAAGAAATTCCATCCCTCTCCAATGTGTTTTGGCAGGCAGCCTGGCTCCTTGTCAAGCACATGATCCTTCGATTGCCTCCTATTTCTGGCTTGGATCTAGATCTTGATAGTTTAGCAAACCATGTTAAGAGGTTAAAATTAGGCAGCTGAAGCTGTGATATCAGAGACCTATCTCCAGCAAAAGGAAGATCAAGAAAGACAAGGCAAAACAAAAAAAGATTTAAGGATTTTAAGACCAAATGTCAGCAGCACTACATATAGGTTCGGTATTTACTCTGATGAAACAGTAGTATAAGAGAGATCTATCTGCTCATCCTTCTGTTTTGGGTTTAGCATGACTATTCTGGTGACCAAATAATGAGAATTGGGGAAACAGACATACCAAGTCAGGCTACTGTGTTTCCCCAAAACTAAGACGTGTCCTGATAATAAGCCCAATTAGGCTTTCGAGCGCATGCGCTAAAATAAGCTCCCCGAAAATAAGCCCCCCAATACTTAGATGCATGCACAAGGGAGGAAAGGGAGGGGGGACATCAGAGCCACTGCCGCCCAAGATCAGCAGGCTGGATTCAGTGAGCCAGATGCACTGCTGCCACTTGGAAGAAGAAGAGAGAGAGGAGGCGCTGCGAGAGAGCCCATTTCTGACATCGTTCTCCTCCCAGGTAGTGGTAGCATGTTCAGCTCCCCGAATCTGGTTTGCTGATCTTGGCCAGTGAGGGGAAGTGGCAGGTGGGGAGGGGTGGGGCTGCGGAGAAGCAAGATGCATGGAGTGAGATGGGGCTCCCCTTGCCGTCTCTTCTCCCCCCCCTTGCCGGGCATGGTAGGAGCTGGAAGTCAGGTAAGACATGTGTCTCGCTTCTCCACCGTGTCTTACCTGACTTCCAGTCCTACCATGCCTGGTTGGCATGCGATGGAGCAAAGTCTGTCCATCCGTGGGAAGCGTGGCCAACAAGAGTCCCGCTGGCATGACTGGCCACTGGGGGTGGGTGGGTGGGAAGAGGATCGCTCAAAGCCCAGCGAGGTGCCCGCTCTGCTCAGCCCTTGAGATACTCTGTCTTGAGGTGGCTGAGGCGGGTGCCATGGCTCCAGACAGTGAGTGCAAACAGCTCGTACTTGTTCTGCAGGCCAGCCGAGATGGTCAGCATCTCCTCGAGGAGAGCCCACGCAAGCACCAGCATTCCCAGGAAGTCGTCTTTGAGGCAGCTTGTTTTCCAGTTCCCCCAGCAACTTCTCTGAGTTGGCATAGGCACCCCCAATCTGCGCGAATTCCCTGCGCAGGTAGTTGCCATAGCTTTCCGCAACATCTAGGTCAAAGATGGTGCTCTTCTGGATGCTTTCCAGCACGCGCGCCATGTCCTCCACCTGCTGGCCCAGGAGGGTGAATTCCTCGTGCAGCGAGTGGGTGCTGCTGCTGCCACGGGATGCAAGCATTCACCCTCCCTGTCTGCTGTGCAGCACAGGCAGTTGCTCAACCTGAAAAGCAACTGACACTTCTCCGGGTTGTCGTTCTCCTTGTAGTCCCTGTTGGGGACGAAATAGTGAGGCAATGTCCCTTTGGACATCTCCAGATAAAGTGGACTGTCAAAATAGCCATGGCACAAGCTGATCGACACTGAGAAGAGCCACAGCAGCATCCCAGGGCGGTGCGGGGGAGCTGCCCCGACACCCTAAGCATCCCGAAGTGGAAGAGGGCAAAGACAACTCCGGTCACACCTAGTTTCAAGTCCTCTGATTGTGGCTGCCTTTCTTGCAGGGATTCATTGGGACCCGCTGGGAAGCCGTCGCTTGGCCCTTCTCATTCCCTGTGGAGAGTTCTCCTTTGCACCCGATTTGCCCGCAAGAACTTTGGGGTTTTTTTTGTGACCCAATCCTCGCCGGCAATACTACGGGCAAGAACCAGCCACACCTATCCCGCTTCAGGGATAAGACCCCTGATAATAAGGCCAAGGCCATATTTCGGGGGTCAAAAGAAAATAAAACCCTTTCTTATTTTTGGGGAAACATGGTAGTTTTCAGCACAGAGAGAGGAAACCTGTGAATGTAGGGTCACATTTAATTCTCAGCATAATGTTATGCAGATCTTGAAAACGAGACTATTTTCTATGGAGGTCATTTTTTTCCTGAGCTGTGAGATCCTTCATAACTCAAACCATTGTACAATTAAGATCTACTGTATAGGACAGTGATGGGTAACCTTTTTGCCGTCGCATGCCAAAAGCGGGGGGAGCAGGGGGGGTTGTGTGCGTGTGTGCCCATACCCATAATTCAATGCGCCCCGCCCCCCTGCACATGTGTGCGTGCTTGACCTCCCATGCACTCCCCCTGCTTTTGGCACGCGATGGCATGGTGGGCCCAGTGGGCCTGTTTTTCGCCCTCCCCAGACTCAAGAGGCTTTCTAGGAGCCCGAGAAGGGTGAAAACGGCCCGTTTGCCAACTTCTGATGGGTCCGGAAGGCCCAAAAATCAGATGCGTGTGCCAGAGCTGAGCTAAGGCAACACTTGTGTACCTACCAATATGGCTCTGCATGCCACCTGTGGCACGCGTGCCATAGGTTCGCCATCACGAGTATAGGATGTGACTGTGACTGCATTATACAAAGGCAAGATGGAAATTAACATTTCTGTCATCTCCTTATGAATTCTCTTCCCTTCAGAAATATATTAGAAGAATTCAAAATTAAAGCTTTTAGATAGTGTTGTAGATCCAGAACCAATCATGATTCCCAGGAAAGTCATATAGCATATGAGGCAGTATGGACAGAGCAAGCGAGGTCAGACTGATGAAAGCAGTGTCACTACATAACAACACAAACCCAACTCTTTTTCTATGTGTACACAATATCACATAAACATCCAAAAGAGGTAGAGCTTGTACTGTGATACTGTTTCCATAATTTTAATGAAAGTAATAAGATTCCACAGATATCACTGCATTTATGCTACAAGTATAGATTTACTTCATATATGTCTAATTAATGAGGGTTTAAAGAATCCTTAGTATGCTCATAATGCCTCTCTTGAAATCTTTAGGCATTCTGACAAAGACAGCTCTTGGGGTTTTCTTAGGAGAAGGAAAGACTATTTGAAATAATTTAATTCTGACAGTATTAATAGTAGTGAAGATCAGCTACACAAGATTTCCTATTTTTGATAACTTCTAGATGTATTAAGATTACAACTTCCAGAAATTCCAGCCAGGCCATGTGGGATGAGAATTCTGGAAGTTGCATTCCCTAATATACCTAGACGATGCCAAAATATGAATTACTGTCATATAATCAACAGCATGTATTAATTCATTATTGAATTAATACTTGTCACCTTTTTGGTATATTCATTATAGGCTTAACATTTTAATAAGTAAATATCAGAAGCTCAATTCTTGATGCTGGTGTATTTGCAGAAGCAGCAGAAGCCATTCAGACAATGTATACAGCATAATTGGTAATGAGCATTACTGGTAAAATTAGGGAATAATGTCTGACCTTCAAGCTTGCAGCTACATTCTTCTTTACAACAGAAGTTCACTGATCTATAACAAACCCAAGTTATTGATCGGGAATACACTATCTGTTCTGAATTGTAACATTTCTCAGAGTTATTTGATAATTTACACTTCCTTGAGACATTGAGATGAATGACTACAAAGCAGCCATTTCCCCATCATCTGTGTAGATGCCCGTGTCTTTACAACGTTGACTATTTGCTTCTTATTTAAAATGAACACATGCAGACATCCCCATTGTCCTGCTCTCCTTCCCCTACATCTAAGTCCTTGTGGGAAGCAAATGACCTCATCTAGCTTAACATGGCCATGCATCTTTGACTGTATGTTAGAGACAAATGTCATCTATATATGGCAGCTACTCATGTATCTTTTTTGGCTGGCATTATTAATGTTTCTTATTACTGGTCCTGGGTGTTGGCTAATGTGATGGCCACAGCTTTGAAAGCAAGTAGCAGAGATCACAGCCAAGCATTAGCTTTACAGCAAGGCAGCTGTAGAACCTCTGCTATAATATCAAAGAAATATATCTCTCCCAATGTGTTTCCATTGCTCATGAACAGCAGGTGAAGGTAATACAGAAGTTCTGCTGATTCGAAGAGGGAAAAGGGCAGCTAGCAATAAATTCATGTATCTCAGTAGTAATAACAGAAAGCAGGCACTTAGCCAAAGTTGAAATACAAATGTGGTGAGAACAACAACCTTATCAGAGAGTATTATCTTCTGGGCAATGTGGCACTCTATGATCTACATGGAGATTTTAAAGGTTTAAGTGACACCCAAAAATTTTTTTATATATTGCTCTCCCTTCAAAACAATAATAAAGTAATTATTTATAATAAATATTATGATATAAAAATAAAATAAATATTATTTATACTGTAAACATTTAGTTAAATTAATAATGTTTATTATTAGCAATAGTCAATAAGTATACCGCATACAATTATTTGTACAATATTTAAAACTCATACAACTTTATTAAGTTGTATGCTTGTGTATATCTGAATGTATATGAGGATATCCTGATGAGGATACTTTATACTGGTGAGATCTAATTGAGTGTGGTGCAATTGATTTGAGTTCTCAGTACTAATGCTCACCATATACAACCATCCTTTAAGTGTATTTCCGTAGGCTTTCATTATCAAGGATTTCCCCCCCAAAACTAATTCCACTACATCATTTCTCCCCCCCACACACACTTTTCCTGCTTAGTAATTTAATGCTAAAATATAAAAGTAATAAAACAATAGTTAATTAGCTGACAATTCATTAAATGTTGGTTCTGGAGTTTTATCATTTTAATGTTCTTAATCTATAACATTTGATAGATAATGTTAAACAGCTTTTATTTTTAGAGGAGAAACAGCATAGGAATCCTAAAAACAGATGCACGTAGATACACTTTTATTTACTAATATTGTGATCTGGAGCAACATTTATCCTGTAAAGGCTTAGTCAACATAGGTCTTTTAAACCACCAACGATAGCATAAGAACCATCCTTATTTCTCCAGGGTGATACATATTTAAGAGGGTCTTCTCATTTTTAGATATAATCATTATTATTTAGTTGAGGGGGGGGATGATCTTTCAGATATTGGGATCCTGAGCCTTTTAGACCTTTATGGATCTCAAACCTAATACCTTGAACAGGACTATCCTAGTATCTCATAGGAAGTCAGTACAGAGATTTAACAAACTGCTATACCATCACCTTTAGCTGCTTTAAAATCTCACAGCCCCGCATTTACTGCAGTTTCTAGACCAGGGGTATCGAAATCAAGGGTGCTTAGATCTGGCCCATGGGGCCGCCCTGGAAACAGTCAAGGACCAGCCTGTGGTGCCACTGCCAGCAAAAATGGAGGCCCTCCCGAGTTCCGTTTTCACTGGCAGAGGGTTGCAGGAAGCTATCACAGCCGAAAACGGAGCTCGGGAGCCTGTTTTCGCTGGTAGATGTGCTTGGGCTGCCATAGGCGCCCCCCAAACAAGTGATGTCGAGCTAGCCACACCCCCTGGCCACACACCCCCAGCCCCCCCAAGGTCAAACACAACCCTGATGCAGCTCTCAATGAAATCGAGTTTGACACCCCTATTCTAGATAGTCTTCTACAAGACTTCCATTTACCGCATATAACAGCAATCCATATGTTACAGGTAGCACTCAAGTTATGATCTTAATGGAGCCTGCCCATTATGATCTTTAAGTTGCAATTGTGAATGATGTACTAAATGTTTGTTTGTCTTAAACAAATTAAAAAAAACTTTTTTAAAAAAATGTTGCAATTGTGACCGATCCTATTTTACTTTTTTTTTTTTTTTGCAGTAGTTGTTAAGTGAACACAGTGGTTGTAAATGGATGCAGCAGTCTTTGAGGAAACACCACGGTCATTAACCGAGCATATTGGTCTCTTTGGCATGGTTTTCCTGAAAACCAGAAGTACTATGTTTCAGCAAAACCCTCATAAAATGTGGTCATGTGACTGTGGGACACTGCAAATGACTGTAAATAAGACCTAGTTTTGCCAAGCGCCCGAAATTTAGTCATTGATTGTAGGGATGGGGGAGGGAGCATGACTGTCAGAATTTCAGATCCGGATCATAAATCCACTTTTTCAGATAAGTTGTAACTTTGAATGGTTGTTGTCTCTTTGTCTATTTATCTACCTCATCCATTTCTGTTTAAAAAAAATCAAATATCACATAGGTTTTTCCTATAAATTCATATGATCAAAAGAAATATCTTACAATGGCTTTAGGTTCTCTTCCCATTATTCCCACTGATACTGTGTTTCCCAGAAAATAAGACCCTGTCTTAAATTTTTTTGAACCCTGAAATAAGCGCTTGGCCTTATTGCCATGCGCTCAAAAGCCCGATTGGGCTTATTATCAGGGAATGTCTTATTTTGGGGGAAACAAGGCATTTAAAATAATTTATTAGAAATCTAGCCTCCCTTTTTCTTTGCATCTTCTATTTGATAAAAATACATGTTTAAAACTATTAAATTATTTTTCAAAAGTATATTATCATGAAACTCTTCAATATACAACAAAGCTATTGTATACAACAGATGCTACTGATAAAACACAACTTAGTCTCATTTAGTCCTCATTTAGGACTAAGATAGAAGTTTAGAAAGTTGGTGGAAAGATACTGCATTTTCTGCTAGTGGGAGATGCGATTCAGTGATTTTATGTTTAAGTTTCTCCATAATAGAATGCACTTGGTACACTGAGAAAATATAATAGTGTCTCCTATGGTGTCATTTAATATCAAAATTGCCGATACAAATTCCACTTAGCAATAGCACTTAGATTTATATAATGCTTTGCAGTGCTTCACAGTCCTCTGTAAGTGGTTTACAAAGTCAGCATGTGGCACAGAAACATGACGTTGTAAGAACACTTTGCTCTAGGGCAGTATGGAAAATTGGGTCTCCAGGAGCAACAAAGAGGTGTGTAGTAACTACAGCATATAACAAAACGTATAAGGGCACAATAGGTTTCCATAGACTGGAGTTTATTTTGAACCATTAAAGCCATTGCTATAAGGAATGTGACTTCTCCAAGGTACAACAAGAGACTTTCATTGTGAGAGGCTAGTATAGTTATTTTTTTGCTTGTTTCACATGTTCCAATATACACATCAACTGGGAATGTCAATGCTCAAACTATTTTAGACAGATTAACAGGGCAGTCATTTGGATCATCCTCTGTGCTTACAGAAAATCTTCCAGGTGATAGGTATGCCAACAGCATTGTTTAATCCAAGACCCATAAACTAAAGGAAGCAGCAGTTGCCTTGGGCGCAAGGAGCCATGTAAATACTATTTTAATTCTTTTATATAATCAGATGCCTCCACATGATTTGTTGGCCTCTTTTGATTCTACCCTGTGGCAAAAGACAAGCCCTCTACCGCTCTTTAATGTCTTCCCACCTGCTTTGTGAACATAAACTGAACATGTGTGATTTCACACAGCTTAATTCATGCAGTAAACTACACTGCCTCTGCTTTATAACTGGCACTTAGCACCGGGCTTTTGGCTGCAAAAATGAAAGCAGATGTACCACTGTTAAAAGAATAGAGATGCTGTCACTCCCTTCCATTTGTTTTACTGAAGTGCTGCTACTGTCTTGTCTTTAGAGTTCAGCTGTTTGAATCTGGAGGATGACCAGAAATTAATCAAAGAACCAAGCATCTTAATCTGGCTCACCATTTTCTCTGTTAGGATTCACAATGCTGCTGAGAATTAAGGCAAATTTTAAGAAGAATCTTTCTCTCTGCAGCTAGGTTTCTCTCACGGCTGTAGCTGAACAAGACCACATGAGGGGGCATCAGTAAGAATTCAAATAATGCAAGACAAGCCTTGGTAGTACAGTGGTTTAATGCACCCTGTTATTAACACAGCTGCCTGCAATTTCTGCAGGTTCGAATCTTACCAGGCTCAAGGTTGACTCAGCCTTCCATCCTTTCTAAGGTAGGTTAAATGAGGACCCAGTTTGTGGGGGCAATAAGTTGATTTTGTATAAATATACAAAAGTATGAAGGCTATTGCTTAACGCATTGTAAGCCGCCCTGAGTCTCCGGAGAAGGGCAGCATATAAATCAAATTAAAATAAAAAAAATAAAATAAAAAGACTCACCCTAGAATCTCAGAATTGGGCGACATTTCCTCCAAAATTATGACATTATGTTTTTTCTCTCTCAAAGGAGTTTTACTCAGATCTTGTTAAACCCCATTTATCCTCAGTGGGAAAGTATATAGCAATCAGAATCTAACAAATTAATCTCCATGAATGATTGAAAGAGACTTCCAAATGGCCTGATACTTGTCTCCAGTTCTTAATACAAGTTGAAAGTTCTCTCACAAGTTGAAAGTTCTCTCACAAGTTGAAAGAAATCTTAGGGATCGATTCTATGTGCTCTAGGCTGCAATTTTATATAATTTGTACTTATAGATAGTCCTTAACTTACAACAGTTCATTTACTGACTGTTCAATGTTACAATGGCACTGAAAAAAGTTATTTATAATTATTTTTCACACTTATGGCCTTTTTAGCATCCCCATGATCATGTGATCAAAATTCAGATGCTTGGCAACTCATTCATATTTATGACGGTTGCTGTGCCCAAGGTCATGTGATTACCTTTTGCAGCCTTCTGACAAACAAAGTCAATGGGGAAGCCATATTCACTTAACAACTGTGTTACTAGCTTATCAACTGCAGTGATTCACTTAACAACTGTAGCAAGCAAGGTTGTAAAATGGGGCAAAAGTCACTTAACAAATGTCTCAATTAACAACAGAAATTCTGGGCACAATTGTGGTCATAAGTCAAGGACTACCTGTACTTAGGAGGAAGCCTCATTGAAAAGTTATATGCCTCTGAAAATAGACACCGGATTGCACTGCTATTTCATGAACTAGCAAATAATCAACTGCATTCAAAATATTTGTTAATTGAAAAAATGTTCTAAAGAGAAAAGTTGTTTTGTCTTTAAAAATGAAATATCTTTGAAGAGGCATCTCATTAATTGTTTTGTAGCATTTGTAGAATGCTTCTTTTAAGAAAACACTGATGCAGATATCTTTCCTCCCCCTAAAAAGTACTTGTACAAATATCATTAAACATTATTAAATATGTTAAATATTGTTTGATTTATTGAAGGCGCATTTTCTGTTAGATATGTTCGAGGATCGTGCCCAATAATTCCAACAAGCAGTTCTGATTTAAATCGTTTATTGTTTATTGACTGGACATCTAATCAATACAGGTACATCTCCGGAACTGGAGCAGGACCGCATGGCTGACCCTTAAGTACCCCCTGGGCGTGGCTAAGGTAAGGAGGGGCTATTGGGTTAGGGTGTACCTTGTGGGCTGGCCTGTCCAGCCCCCCTACCTCTAGCTCTGGGTCAGAGGCAAGGCATTTATTCCTGACAAAACCCCCTCTAAATGCCTGGCCGGGATATTCCTGAGTGGTGTACACTTGAGGCGTTATTTTTAGGAGGACACCTAATTTTGATGTGAGGTATGTGTGTTGCTTGTTTTGCAATGGCTTTGTTAGAATGTCCGCTGTTTGCTCCTCTGTGTCACAATGTATAACCCTTATGAATCCTATGTTTGCGAACTGCCTAACATGTTTATATTTTATGTCAATGTGTCTTGACCTTTGGCCAACCGCTTCAGCCTTTGATATTTCCATAGCTGCCTTATTGTCTTCATGCATAGTGATGGGGTAGTTTGGTTCGGCCCATATGTCCGTGAGCAGGTCGTCAAACCAGATCAAGTTATTGGTGGCCTTGGACAAACAAATATATTCGGCTTCTGTGGTAGATGTGGCTACCAGATCCTGTTTCCCTGTGTACCAATGCACTGGGCTGTTGTTGAGGAAGAACACGTAACCTGAGGTGCTCCTCCTACTTTTCACATCCCCAGCCCAGTCAGCATCTGCGTAGCACGTGAGCGTGGGAGTTGTGGCGTTCTCGGGTTCTAGTGACAGGCAGGCGTCAGAACTGTGTTTTAGGTATCTCAGTACCCTTTTTATGGCTTCCCAATGGTACACGGTGGGTTTCCCTACGTGTCTAGACAGCAGGTTGACAGGTAGGGCGATATCTGGCCTGGTCCAGTTTGCAATGTACAATAGGGAACCTATGGTGGATCTGTACAGCGTGTTGTCTTTGAATGGTTCAGCCTCATTGTGCATGTCCTTCAAAAAGTCTGGTTGCATTGGTGTTTCACACCCCTTGGCATCTGTCATATTGCACTTATGTACCAGTTCCAAAATTTTATCTTTCTGTGACAGTTGGAAACCTTTGTCTGTTTTTGTGATTTGCACCCCTAGGTACTTGTCTACCTTACCCAAAATCTTCAGGGAGAAATGCTTTCCTAGTTCATTGGCAAAGTCACTGCATTTGCTGGTCTGATTACCGATATATAGTATATCGTCCACGTATATTAAGACATACTCGAGGGAATCACCTGACTTCTTGGTGAAGAAGCAGTTGTCGGCTGAGGTGGCTGCAAAACCCATGGATTTCAATGTCTTAGACAAACACTCGTACCAGCGTTTCCCTGATTGCTTGAGCCCATACAAGCTTCGGTTTAGAATCCATGTTTCTCCCTTCCTAGTTGTTTGACTGGGGGGTGCTCTTACATAAATCTCTTTGTCAAGCTCAGCGTGCAGGTAGGCGGTTTGTACGTCGAATTGGTGTACCTCCAGCCCTAGTAGTGATGCAATGACTAACGCACATTTTACGCTTTCGGCCCTGACTGTGGGGGAGTATGTTTCTGTGTAATCATCAGGGTATCTTTGAGCAAACCCCTGCGCTACCAGTCTAGCCTTGTAGAGAGTTTTGTTTTCCTCTAGTGTCTTGATTTTGTAGACCCATCTGGTGCCTATTGTCGTTTTTCCTGCTGGGACTTCAGAGGGAGTGTATACGTTTAGTTCCCTCAGGCTATCCATTTCCTTCTCCATGGCCTGCTCCCATTTTGCCCTTTCCTCATCTGGTAATTTTAGCACATCTTCATATGTGTTGGGGGTTAGTTGGTTAGTGTGGAT
Source organism: Arizona elegans (assembly GCA_022577455.1). Lineage (NCBI taxonomy): Eukaryota > Metazoa > Chordata > Lepidosauria > Squamata > Colubridae > Arizona > Arizona elegans. The sequence continues at coordinate 237,756,049 of JAKOOJ010000001.1, read as the reverse complement.
AGATAATACGTAATCCCCTAACCTCTGTGGCACCTTGCCCCTGTTTGCTCTGATTGGCCTGTCAGGGGGCGTCTCTGTGTCGTGCATGTACCTGGCTTCTTTCTCAGAGAGTGAGTCCACTTTGATGTGTGGGTGGTTCTCCTTCCACTCCTTCACTAGTATTTCCTGCCTCTTGTTTTTGATTCTTTCCTGTTCTGTACTCTTTCCTGTATTAGGTGTTACTCCCCTTTGCGTGTTCCCCGGTCCGTCCTTGCTAAGGGACACCTCGTTGAGGTGTATCTTGGACCAGTTGGCATTTTCGTGAAAAACTGCTGTTCGAGAGATTACGAAGTTGTTGTTGCTGTCTATGAACCTATATCCCTTTGTTCCTGGTTTATATCCCATGAACCTCAGCCTTCGGGATACCCTGTCCCCCTTTTGCCTCAATTGCCTGGGAATGTGTACATCTGCTGTGACCCCGAATATGTGTAAATGCGATACTTGTGGCTTCCTTTGGTACATTAACTCATATGGAGTTTTGTTTAGTACGCTGGACCATAACCTGTTCAGAGTATAGTTTGAATAAATAAGTGCTTTCGACCAGAAGTGTTGTCCCAAGCCTGCATCCTCTAATGCGCACTTCATCATGGTCTGCAGCATTCCGTTTTTTCGTTCCGCCACTCCGTTTTGGAAGGCCGAAAATGGGGAAGACGTGTAGTGGACTACCCCACGTGCCTTTAGCCATTGCGAGAAGTCGCTCGATAAAAATTCAGACCCCCGGTCTGTCATTATTTGCCTGATTTTGGTATTGTGTTGTGTCTCTACCCTTGCGTAGAATTCCTTGAATTTTTGGAATACTTCGCTCTTTTGTTTTAGTGTGTACACAAAGCCATAGCGGCTGAAATCATCCACTATGGTCAGGAAGTACCTTTTCCTGTATTTAATGGAGGGCCTTAGTGGTCCCACTAGATCCATATGTATGAGTTGAAAGGTTGAGTCTGTAGTGTGTACTGACTTTTTGGGCCTAGGTTTGGTTTTTAATTTGGAGCTCTTACAAACGGAACACTCGAGATAGTTCTCACAATTCTTTATTTTTACACCTTCAGAGCACTCCATCATCTTCTGCACCACGGGGAAGCTAATGTGTCCTAGCTTTCTGTGTAATAGGTGAGCGCAATTGTCGTGTATGGGCTTCCCTATCGCTGGCCTTTCTTTTCTGGTTGCCTCCTGCTCACTTGTTTCATTGTTGTCGTGTGTGTGGCTAACCCCCTCTATTTCCCTACTTGTGTTATCGGGGCTGGCCTTATGGTGGTTGTTTACTCTGGGTTGTTTGTCCCAGACTGAGTGGTAGAAGGGAAGTTCTCCGCTGATTACTATTTTCCCTACGTTTTTGCCCCCTCTAGTTACCTGCACCTTTCCTCCCTTGAAGGTGACTTCAACATTGTTGTCCTTGCTTAACTTTAGTGTAGCGAGGATGTTATAGGGTATATTGGGTACCAGTAACACTCCTTGTACCTCCCCTATCCCCGGCACGTGTGCATTGCCCTTGCCTGTTACTTGCACGTTATTCTGGTTAGCCACCTTTATTATGAAACTCTCCTCTGTGAATGATGTTAGTAGATTACGGTCATACGTGGTATGGTTTGTGGCTCCTGAATCCAGCAGCCATGTACCTTCCATCCTGTCCTGGTTTGTGTGTTGCCCCTGGTCTCCTATGCCATACAGAGAACCCGTTTGACTTTCCCTGGAGCTGTCCCTGTGGTTTCTCCTGTCCCTGGGGCTAGGTGAATCCCTACGTCTGTGCCTGTCCTCAGGTGAGTGTCTGCTTGTGTATCTCGTCCTTGATTCTGATCTGTCCCTCCTACGTTGCCTGTCCCTGTCCCCTGTGTTCCTAGGGCAGTCCCTTTTGTAGTGGTTCCTTGACCCACACAAGTAACATTCTGCGTTGCTGTGGTTCCTGCTCTGTGGCTCGACCTTCTTACTGGGCCTTTGCTCCCTGCGGCTTAGTGAGCGATCTTTTCTGATGCTATCCTCAGCTATTAGTTTGCTTGTTAGTAACTCTAGTGAGAGCTTTCCTGTCCCTAGGTTGTCTATTTGCGTAATGAAGGTGTCCCAGCTGGGGTCCAGGGAGTTCACAATGATACTTATCATGGTCCTTTCGCTTATGACCTCCCCACTTTGTGTTAGCTGGGCTCTGGTGGCGTTTAGGGATAATAGATGTTCACTCATTGGGATCCCTGCTTTGTGTTTGGTGGCATAGCATTCCCTGGATAGCCTGGTGGTGCTTGCCACGCTCTGGCAGTAAAATAGTTTGTGCATCCTCTGTATTACTTCTAGAGCAGTCAGATGATGCCTGATGCTGGGGTAAATACTGGGGGTGATACTAGCTATAACAATGCAGTATGCTTTATGATGGGTACAATCTAGCTCAAAGGTCCAGGGCTTTTTGGGGGGATCAGTGACTATGGATAGTAGGTCTTCTTTGAGTAGGGTGACCTGGAGCTGTTGGTTCCAGTCCAGGAAATTCTCCCCATCTAGCCTTAGTTTGGGGAAGTCACTTGGCAAAGCCCCTGAGTTATAGTTTAAGTTACTCACATTATGTCGCTGTCCATGGTTCCTCACGTAAGGGAACTCACAATAAGGTAGGGGAACGACTGTGGCGAGTCTGAACTGACTTGTCTCTGTGTGCATGCGTCGGTGTAGCTCTATGTCTTCTTCCGTTTCTCCTGCAGGGGCGCATTGTGCGTGCGCGAAGTTCATTTCTTCCCAGCCGCCGTGGAGTGAGGAGCTTGTCCCCGTAGCTCCCTGGTATAGGCCCCAATCCTCCGGATGGGCCTTCAGTTCCTCCTTGGTCGGCCTTGCTCGTCGGGGATCGTCGTGGTTCGTCGTCTGGAGCCTCGGGAAGCGGTGAGGATCGTCGTCGAGGGTCTGGAGTCCGGTTGGGGCCGCGGATGGTCCTGGATGGCCCGGCCTCGTGCGGGTGTCGCCTCCGGGCGTCGGGCTGAGTCCCCTGCCCGCCGATGGACGTCCCCTGCCGGTGGATGGCCCCGCGGGCCATGGGTCTGGTCCAGTTCGTAGGTCCGGTGAGTAGTCCCATCGCCTCCGGTGTTCCGTTTTTAAGGGGAGGCTTCTTGGGGGCCCTGGGTGGCTCTGGATCCACGCGGCGGTGATCGGTCCCTCGGGATGGGTGTCGGTGTCGGGCCTCCTCGCGTTAGGGTCCCCTTTGCGCTTGGGCCTGGCACCGGAGTGCGTGTCCGGTAGCTTCATCTTGTCCCCCAGGGCCGCGGCGATCAATTCGATTGCCTTGCTGAGTTCGGGCTCGGTGGGCGAGCCTGTGGCTTTGGGCCTTGGGTTTCCTCTTTGTTTGTGGCATTCTTGGGGGGTTACCTTGGGGTAGGCCCCGATTCCCGCCATGAGATTTAAATCTCGGGAATCTATTGGTGGGTGGTCGGCCATTTTTGATGATGCCGCCTCCCAAGATGGCCGCCGTGAAAAAGGCGTGAAAACCCCTTCGGCTCCCTTGGCGGGTTTTTGGTGGGGGGTTCTCTCCCTTACCGCTTCTCCGCCGCTGTATTCGGATTCATCCTCATCTTCCTCACTCGCTGCTTCGCAGCCTTCGATTAGGCTCCGTAGTTCCGCGATGAGGTCGGTGTTGCTTTGCGATGAATCTATCAGGTCCAGGAGTTTTCCTTTTAGGTCGTGCGTTTCCCCTTTTGGGGTCTCGTGTTCGTCCCACTCCTCTCCGCGTCTGGCAGGGGTGCGTGGGTGGTGGAGTAGGCCACTTGCTTCAGATGCCTCTCCTCGGGTGGCTTCGGGTTGGGCAGGTCGTTCTGCCATCTCCTTGGTGAACGCTCTGGTGTTCATCCTTTCCGTCTTGGTCCTTTGCATGCTTGTGGAATGTTTGGGTTGGGCTGCCGAACCATCCTCTGCTACCATTTTGTTAGATATGTTCGAGGATCGTGCCCAATAATTCCAACAAGCAGTTCTGATTTAAATCGTTTATTGTTTATTGACTGGACATCTAATCAATACAGGTACATCTCCGGAACTGGAGCAGGACCGCATGGCTGACCCTTAAGTACCCCCTGGGCGTGGCTAAGGTAAGGAGGGGCTATTGGGTTAGGGTGTCCCTTGTGGGCTGGCCTGTCCAGCCCCCCTACCTCTAGCTCTGGGTCAGAGGCAAGGCATTTATTCCTGACATTTTCATTGTTCTTTACCGATTAATCCAAGCATGTACTGAACAAATTATGAAATTGTGTGCATGTCCACTATGATCTAAGAAGATATAGGTACTTTCCTCATTGTACATGCAGTTTTAATATTAAACACAAATTTATGACATGCAATTTCATTATTAAACACAAATAAACATTAATCATTCTTGCTGTTTCTGGTGAAACCTCAAGTGATAAGTGAGCTTAGTGTGATATATTGGTGAAAATAAAGGTTCTTTCTATATAGGAATTGGTTTCATTCAACTTGTAAGAAAGGTGTACAGAGAAAAACTGAACCCAATAGAGAGAAACATATTTGAAATGTGGAGGATCAAGGATAGAAATTTGGTGTCCTGGAAGTTGCCTTTTAGAATCAGAGATTCTGTTCAATCTCTACACATAAGGAATGGGTCTAGTAAAGAGATCCCTGGCCAACTTAAAAACTGATTTTTTTAAAACTTGGCTTAAAATAAACAAAATAAAACAAGTGCTTTTAAAAATAGACAGCTGTCGATGAGGCAATTGGACTAGAGAGGGGGAGTCTATGGAAAAGAGTGGCATTTGCAAAGACAGAACTTCTTTCATATCATCCAGCCGGTGGTGGTGACAGAGCCATCTGTCCTGTCTTTTTGCCCTTCCCTGTCTGCCATCAATTTCCCACGATGTCTCCAAGTGACAGCTCTCTCTCATAGTGGCCAAACTTGGAAACAAGGTATACGTCAGGGAGGAAAATACGAGTAAACCAAACCATGAGTGAAGAACGTAAAAGGAGCACCAGATGAGATCATAGGCAAAAAGTGAACTAGTCACTAGAGGGTCTTTTTGAGTAGGGAGTCAAACATTAAAATACTGTTGCATTTTAATATGAACTTAAAGGAATACTGTTGCAAGTCCTCCATGGCAAGTATTTTTGAAGCAGCTGCAGATGTAAAAAAAAAAAAAGGGAGGGGGGAGATTTTTCTTGTGAAGAAAAATCCATACCTTGCAAATTTACACAAAGTCCATCTGCTACTATTAATCCTAAATTTCCTTTCTTGTTTAGAAAAGAATAACTTAATAATTGGCAGGAGTAGCTTGTTGCATGTCTATAGAACCCTTACTAGTATCTTTGAATTAAGGCCCAAAAATCAAGATCACAATTCTTGATGATTTCTATAAATAAGATGATTTTGTCATCAGCTCTGGTGTTGTGTTGAGTTACGTTAATGAATATCATATTGAGGATGAAATCACTAAGGAAGACTCCCAGAAAATATACTTTTGCTGTTCTTTTTAAATCTTTGATTAACTTTATTCTGTTGAAGAGACATTTAACAAATCTGGATGGATTTTTGGACTCTATTGTTTTTAATAATAGCAAAATGTTATTTTCCTTGTTTTCTATTTGCTATTATTAAAAACAATAGAGTCCAAGAGTCTATCCAGATTTGTTAAATGTCTCTTTAGAAGACTAATATTTATCCCTTAATTACAGTACGATTTAAAGGCTGATATCCATATGATGCATAAACAATCATGATCATTATATACCTAATCTACATTGTCCAGTTTCAGTGCGATATATGCAACTGATTTATCTATGGATAGGTACTACTGAACTTTTTCTATAAAACAGTTTAACATCTGGATATTTCATTGAATTCCTTCTTACATATTTTACATTTGTATATCTTTCAGTAATGCTTTCACAATTTGTTTTTGTCATACCTTGGGCACTATGGAGAATAAATCCATATCTTCTTCACTGAAATAGCCCTTCAAGCATTGGAAGACTACTATCATGACTCTTCTAAACCTTATTTTCTTTAGGCTAAATATGCACTTTCCTACAAGCTATACCTCATAGGATTTAACCTAAAGGCTCTCATTATCTCTTCTCTGCAATCTTTCCAGTTCCTCAGTATCCTTCTTGTATTGTAATCAAAACCGGATATTTTGATCTTATGCTCCTGATACATGGTTTTGTGTTTATATGAGAGAGTCGTAATAAGCTCATTTTTTAAAAAAATTAGACCACCTTCTTACTGTATTAATAGTTTCTCTTCATTAAACCACACATTATCATAGTTTCATGGCTCTGCATTTGCTCTACCCACCTTTATGTAGTGTTACATTATTTTGTTTTTCATTTTCTCCTATGAAAAATGATTAGTGAAGAAGCTTTCTATGACATGGCCCCAGTAATACCAGATAAGTGCCAAATATTTTGCAAAACTCTGGGGACTTCTAAACATGAGTATGCCTTTCCTATGACTCAATGCCTAGGTAGTCACTACTGAACAAGTATGAATTTCCTGCACTCACAGCCCAACGTTATGCAGAAGAACTTGGATTTCAGCCAGTGTAGTCTCATACCAATTAATGGGATTAAACATATAAATCTGAGTAGCACAGCTTGACATTGGCCTATTTTTTATTCTGGTAAGTACTGTACACATTCTTGTGAAGCTTTCAGAAGAACTAAAACATCTCATCCACTTTCCGATAGGGAACTTTTTCTTTCTATGACTGAGTCTTCAGAACAGCCAGGAAATCCTAAACTTCCATAGCACTTAAAAAAACACATCAACTTTTGAACAATATAGTCACTAATGACCCTAACAGTATCTTCTTAAAACAACTTTAAGACATATTCTTCTGTTTGGAAGATTGTCTTAAACTTCACAAAGGAATAAAAATGTACTCATATGATTCAAAGTTCTGATGTAGATCGCAACAAAAGATTGGATAGGTTGAATAAGGAAATGCTTTCTAAAAATAAGACTTGAAATAGGTTTCAGAAGTGGTCAGAAAGGGTGTGAAAACTCACAACAGAAATTCTTTTAGGGAATAGGGGCAACCTCTTCATGGCTTTTATAATTTGATTGGTGTAGTGTCACTGAAAGTCAACAGCAAAGGACAAAAATGTAAATAATAGGCTCTGCATTTGACATTAACAAGAAAACCAAAGCAGTAGATATGGAATCTTTCTGCAATTAAAAATTGGAAAGAAAGAAAGAAAAAACTTTAATTCCCATATCCTTTTTTTTTTACAAAAATCCATCCCTTCCAGTTTACAAAACTTCATGACGCAAGTGCAATCTCCCTCCCATCCCCAATCACAGAAAAACAAAACAATGAACAATTTCCCTCTCCCGCTTCTACAAAACTACCCACCCTTATTTTAAAATTATGTAATGGAGTCTCTAGTAGTTTATAATAGTTGCTGAAGTGATCCAAATTACTAATTGAACATGTCACGTGTCATAAACTAACTCTTCCATTCAGATATCAGTGTTACGATGACTGAAGTGCATTCATGCTTATTTTTAGTGGCAATATTTACTAGTACTTAAAATACTATCTGGGCATATACCGAAGAGTCTGCTGCATCGACTGGATCCTTGGACCCAGCCTGAGTGGGATCCAAGGGCACTTTTATCAATGAGATCAGATTATAGACACCTTCACTAATGTGCCTCTTATCAGAAACAGCCAGAAGGGGTGTGGGGAGGGAAAATGCACAAATGTAAACCTAAAAGAGGATCTTCATCACTCGCATACTCCACGTGTTTCAACATAAACCAATCCTGAGCACTTAGTCATGGCAGAAGGGAGAGCCAACACTGAGGCCTGCTTCTTGTTGTCTTATCTTTTAACAAGATGGCAGGTCTCCATGGTATTAATTAATCAATTGTTTTCACCATTCTGAGCATGAGCAAAAAAATCCCTCTCTTTTTTTACCTAGGCTTCTGTTTATTGACTAAGTGTGCCAAGCCACTGGGTTAAATGAAAATTTACCCTGCAGAAATCATGCATGGCATCCCTCATAACAAGCTGCAGGAACTCTCTGAAGCATTGCTGTTATGCTGTGTGGAATCTTGGGAATGTTCAGCTTAACTCACCAGGCCTTTAAAATCATCCATAGCAAAATAGGACAGTCAAAAGCCAAGTGCCAATAGAAGAGAATATTTGTAGCTCAGGGATGAACTGTGGGGGTCCTTGATGATGTCTGACCTTGGTTGCAAAGCCAAGAATTGTAGAAATGGTTTCTTCTCATACTAACTTTTGTCCATTTAGGAGATTCTGAGCAAAACTACTGGTGGTTGGACAGTCGTACAAAGCTGTCATGTATTGAAAATACAAACAGACCAATATATCAAATGGTCCATGAGAATAAAAATGTTCTTGCCTGCTGTCCAAAAGAGCACAAAATAGTTTCCAGGTGTGCCTAATTAGAGAGGACCTTCTTCCAGGGGCTGTCATGGAGAAGAAAGGTTCCCAGGTAATCATGCTTCAACATGGAAAAGATGACTTTAGGATACAATTAATTAATACTATTTAGGAAGAGGCATTCCAGATACAGCGTGGTTTCAAGCCATAGTAGTTTCACAGGTCTTGCATAGCTTTTTACTAGTGAATATCAACACCTCTACTATAACTGAAAATGAACTGTGAGTCATCAAAGATAATGTAAAACTGAACATTATTCTTTTAGATCTACAACAGATCCTTTAACTTTTTAGATTCAACACTAACAATTTCCCCTTTATAATGACAAATGCAGTCGGATCATTACCAGGAAAAAAAAATCTATCAGTCCTTCAGAAGAAAAATAACACACAGCATTTATGAATCTATGAGCAGTTTTGACTTGGTTTCCAAGTTTAACCAAGCTTAAGACTTCGTCATGATAGAGTATTTTATTTATGAAAGTCTTGATATGAAGACAGGTTTCTGAAAGGCATTGTAAAGAAAATGCTCTTCAGAATTAGGTAATCAAAGTTTTTGGAGAAAAAAATTACAAATAGCAGATGGACCAGGTTAAAAGCTTTAATGATCCAAGAGTTTTATTCATTAATGATTAGTGATTTTCATGTAGCAGCTTTTATTATTTAAGGCACCTTCTCTGGTTTGCTCCATTTTTTCTATTCTCAAGAATGAAAGCTTGCCCCAGCTGTTTACCAGATGTTAATATTAAATTATCAAAGCAGTTTCTATATAATTACCAAATCTGGATTAAGATAGCTTTTAAAGGTTTAATCAATTTCAGGTACCATTCTTAAGGGCCATCTTAAATGTCCCATATTACCTTCCAATTTCTGTTCTTCTCTTTGAGACCGAACAATGCAACTTCAAAACTGAAGTTATGATTTAAGACATACACATCTAGCCAATCTAATAATTTCCTTTTTGTTTAACGTTTTTTGTCACATACATTTTAAGATTGTGGTGCTATAGCTTTGAGTAAATTTGTCTTTTTCTTCTCTTATTAATGACCAACATACCAAAATACACATCAAATAATTAAAAAAAAATGGGTGTTTTTTGGTCCCTTTCTGCTTTTTTGGTAATGAACCTCTTGATCTCTTTCATGTATATGTGGTCTTATTTTGGTTATGTACGTAACCACTTTGAGAGTAACTGTGCACATTCACTTCAAAGGGAGCCAAACACATGGTCCCAATCCCTGTATTGTGTGACTTTCACACAAATAAAGCCTATATAAATGACTAAAAGTCGATTCTTTTGATAAAAGTGCAAAGTGGTTTCCATGCATATGAGGTGAACTTGTGCAGCAGCAACACTGAAGAACATCCAGTGTAACATTTTAACGGGTAATCCATCAAAAACTCCAGCAAATGGAACTAATGGGGACAGACAGAGTTCTGAAATATAAGCTTGAAAAGGTCTCCAAGGAAAGGTATTGGTTCCACTCGGTGCTCTTAAGCTTTACTTTCCAGAAATCTCAATTAAAAGGAAAAAGAAGGGAAAACAAAGCAAAGAAGAACAGTTTCATCCACATGGTCCTCCACATCATTCTAACTTACTGACATGAATGTGACTAAGCTGATTTAAATGGAGTTCAGTGAAATGTTTGCATCACAATTTAAAGGGCCATACTAACCACTTAAAAACAATGCTGGATAGTTACTACTAATATAGCTACTGGAGTGAGCATTTCCGTATATTCCTTTCTGTTAAAAGAGTTTGACCGCGAACAGTTCCTAAAAAATAAGCTATAAAAACATTACACTTATAGCGGATCACTTATTTTTATGCCATTCCACGTCTTTACTAAATACACAAATGTAGTCTCTCCTCCCCATCCCCCATTGTGTTCTAAAAAAGATATAGGAGACTGGGATAAAAGGATTCAGTGTCATGAAGTTCCAGAGCTATCTATAGCTCCTCTAACATGAATTAATTTATGTAGCCTATACTAGTTACTCGCTGCTTTGATGTTCTACCATTGTATCTTCATCTGGATTCTGAAAAATACAAAGCTTACCAAACATGCAATAATCTTCTTGTTACAGTAAAAATTAGAGCATTTTAGCCACCTGAAATAATTCTTCATAAAGTAACGGATAGTATTCCACATTAGATGGAGATACAAATCCAAGAAGATTTGGCGATACATCCGTGGTTCCTAGAAAATGTGGGAGCTGGAAATCAATGGAAAGATATAATACTGTGGGTTTTTTCCCCTTATAATAATTTCTCCCTATTTGGAATTCTTTCATGTACATCCATAGTAAAGTAAGGAAACCATATATACATATACAATTTATTTCTATTAGAAGAGAAAAAATAACATTTCAGGAAATGTATTCTTCTCAAACCTAATTCAAGTATTCATAACAATTTAAATACTGCTAATAAAGTGTTTAATATATAAAATTGTACTAAATGGCATATTTTTGAAATGTAGAGATCAATTTCTATTATAAAATATTTTTCCTAGAACATTTTCAGAGTAAAAAAGTTTCCAAAAATGTGTATGAAAAAAATTGAGGTTTTCTTTTTTCATTCAGAAATAAGGCACTCTCTTATAATAATATTTTAGTTGGCTTAATAAAGATGTTAATCCAAGAAATTTTGGATTGCTTTTCATGGCCAATATTATCACTTTTTATAGTCAGTATGAATACTCCCTGGTGCTATTTTTTAATAAAAATGTTCCCTTCTTTTACATTAAATACTACACCTAGTTAGAGTTGGCCAGACCTCTATGTTTTATGGTAGTAAGCCACAAAGCTTGCTGCATGATTTTAGGTGAATTGCTGTCTTTCAGACCAATCCATTTCACAGATTTGCTATTGACCTATTTGAATATAGCATATATCCCAGTGGTGAAATCTCAAATTTGTTACTACAAGTTCTGTGGGCGTGGCTTGGTGGTGGTGGGGTAATGTGACTGGGTGGGCGTGGCCAATTTTTTTTTTACTTTCAAAACCATTTTATACATGTAAAACTATGTAAAAAAAATGCTTTCAAAAGGCTCTGACGATCCCAGCTGAGTTGCCTGATCGTCAGAGGGTTTTTAAAAAACCCTCTGCCGATCAGGCAACTCAGCTGGGATCGTCAGAGCTTGGATCATCAGAGCCATTTAAAAGAAAAAAACTTTTTTACTTTTAAATGGCTCTGACGATCCAAGCTGAGTTGTCTGATTGGCAGGCAACTCAGCTGGAATCATCAGAGCTTGGCTGGTCAGAGCCATTTAAAAGGGAAAAAAGGCTCTGATAATTGCGGGGCTCAGCTGGGCATGGGGGGCGGGAGCAGGGACTTTTGCTACCGGTTCTCTGAACTGCCCGCCGCCATCGCTACCTACTCGCCATCGCTGGTCCAAACCGGGAGCATTTCACCCCTGATATATCCCAGTGGTGAAATCTGAACCAGTTTGCTATCGGTTCGCTGGCCGCACATGCACAGTACATACCAAAAGAAGGCTTGGGAAGGTAAGTAGAACAGCTGGGGGGGTGGGGGAAATCAGCTGAGGTGCATGATCTTGGGAACCTTTCTAAAAACTCTTTAAAGCATTTTTTACTACCAGTTCTCCAGAACTGGTAATTAAAAATGCTTTAAATTTTTTTTTAAAAAAAATTCCGATGAATGCGTGTCGCTCAGCGGATCGTCAGAACTTTTTTTTTTTTTTTTTTACTTTTTAAGCATTTTTACTACCAGTTCCCTGAAACCTTTTAAAAAACTTTTTAAAAGCATTGTTTACTACCTATTTGCCCAAACCGGTAGTAAAAAATGCGTTAAAACAGTAAAAAAAGAGAGGTTCCAACGATCGCGTGCCACAGCTGTGATTGTTGGAACCTTTTTTAAAAATCTTTTTAAAGCATTTTTTTTACTATTGGTTCCGGAGAATGATCACGTGTTGCTCAGCTGATCTCTGGAACTTTTTTTTTTTACTTTTTTTACTACCAGTTCGACGAATCAGTAGCATTTTTTTACTACCGGTTCAGGCGAATTGGCCCAAACCGATAGCATTTCACTCCTGATATACCCATATTTTTCGGAGTATAAGACGCTCCAGACTATAAGACCCACCTAGCTTTTTGGGGAAGAAAATTCAGCCTCTGCCTCCCAGCATCCATCCAGTATTCATCTGGCCTGTTCACTGCTGCCCATTCCCTGCTGCCCATTTGGCGTGGCCTGCTTGCCATGGCCCATTTGGCACGGCCTACTTGCCGCGGCCTGTTCACCACCACCTATTCGCCGCCGCCCATTTGCTGTGGCCTGTTTGCCGTTGCCACGTCCCATTTGGTGCAACCCATTTGCCACAGCCTGTTTGCTGCTGCGGCCTATTTGGCATGGCCTGTTTGCTGCTGCCAATTCGCTGCTGCCACGGCCCAATCAGCACGGCCTGTTCACCGCTGCAGCCCATTCTAGAACAGCTGATTGGCTCTGCACCAACCCACCACCCCCGCTGCAATATTCGCTGTATAAAATGCATCAAAAGTTTCACCCACTTTTGGGGGGGGAGTGCATCTTATAGTCCATAAGACTCACTTCCCCCCCAAAAGTGGGTGGAAACGGTGCCGGTCCTTTGGTGAATAGCAGGTGGGCCGTGGCGGCGGATCCTTTTACAGTACTGAACCCCGCATCTTCTGTCTTCGTCATTGCCCTTCTTCTGTCTCTTTTCTGCAGTGCAGGAGTCAATAGTCCTATTGAGTAGAATTGTGGTCTTATCTTTCATGCTTTTGACCACAAAAGGCATTTTGTTCATGTGTAATGAAATAAGAATGTTTTGAAATAGGGAAATGCAATACATTAATATAACTACAAAGAACTGCAAATGTTATGGAACAGAGATTAAGGAAGACTACTGTCTGATTAAATTCCATATGGATTTAGTCAATTTGTTTCTTTATTTTACTTCCAGTAATGAGATTCTAAAGCCATTCTGCAAGGGTCAGATTTATCATATTCTTCCCACCCAGATGTATGAAAATGGTAACCTAAAAATATGGCAAAATATACAATTGTTATAGTTTTAGGGACTTACTATGCAGTTGTAAACTAATTAACTCAGAAGTAAGTTTCACTGGGACTATGCCAAGAAAAGCCTATATAGGACTATGATTTTGGATTGTGATCTTATATGTGTGTTTCTTTTAGTATAATTAAAATACCTGTTCTTAGTTGCCTATCAGAATGTTTCTGTTAATTATGAAGTGGGGATTCATTCCTAACCCATAGGTTATTTCATTATAATTATTTTTTAACAAGATGCAGTGTCTGATTCACATAAAATACTAATCCAATGATGGGCAACCTTTGTCAATTTGGGGAATCTTTTCTGCATTATTGTAGAGAGTGAGGAAGATAACCTTGACAGAAAAAGCCCAGATCCATTATGAAAGTGAAGTGGAGAAAAACATGGCTTCAGTCCAAAACAAGCAAGAAGTATGAATAAGTGGCTCAGGCAGACACTTTACTAATTTACATGGCTATAAAAAGGAAAGGAGACGTAGCACAATTGGACTTGCAAGATTCTGTTATTATAGCCACACTCAATAAAAGTAATATTAGTTTACCTGTGGAGTTGATTTTTGGTCTGGTCTTGTGGGGTTGACAGTTATTTTTGACTTCTAAAGACCACAAGGAAAATGCCCATAACATATTCATAGAATTGTAAAGTGGTGTGGTAGCCTAGATGTGGAGCTCTTGCCTCACAATCAGGAGGCTGTGAGTTCGATCCTAGGTAGAGGCAGATATTTCTGTCTCTGGGCACGATGAGAATATATCTGCTGAATATAGCTCCACACTGGTGACAGGAAGGGCATCTGGCCAGTAAACATTCAGCTCCATTCAGTTGCCCAGACTGCACCCCACAAGAGATTATGGGGTCATTAAAAGATGATGATATTCATAGAATTGTAGAATCACAGAGGTGGGTTATGGTTCAATCTCCCCACATTATGTAAGATCCAGTAGAATAGATGTCCCCAACCCTTGGAAGGTGGACTGGCACAGCACGTCAGAAACTGGGCCACACAAACAAGCGAAGTCCCAACCGCGGGATGCAGGCAGCACACGAAACAATGGCCCCTCTCGTCTGTGGAAAAACCTCACTCCACAGAACCGGTCCCTGGTGCCCAGAAGGTTGGGCATTAGAACATCTGAAAGATGACCATCCAGCCTCTGTTGAAAGAACTCTAGTGATTAATAAATTCAAATTAAGAAATTCTTTCTGAAGTCTAGTGTCTCTGAACCTGCTTCACTGTGATTTTAACCCATTAATTATGATTGTGCTTTATGGGAAATAAGAGGGTGAGTTTATTTTCTTTTCTGTATGACAATTCTTCAGATACTTCAAGACTACTGTCACATGCCTCTTTAGTTGTACTTTCTGTTGGCTAAAAATATGCAGACTTTTTAAACCATTCTTCATAAGGTTGATTTTCAGACCCTTCACCATCTTGGAAATCCTCCTCCAAATATGCCACAATTTTCCATTGTCCTATTTAAACAGTGGTACCTAAAATTGGGCACAATACTCCAAGAGGGGCATGTCCAGGGCAGAGTAGAGTAGAATAATTACTTACTATATTCTGGATCCTATGTTTTTCTAAATGTACCCCATGATACCATTTGCCTTTTTAATGACTACATCAATTACTGGCTTGTGCTTGACAATGACACCCAATTCTTGTTCACTATTTTCAAACCAAATTTCCTCAATGTTATACACATGCTTTCCATGTTCTCCTGCCAAATTCCATCCTATTTATTTCAGTCTAGTGCTTAAACCTGTTGAGAATTGCCTGAATGTTTTCTCTTACATTAAATATTCCTAGCCATTTTGTGTCATTTTTAGGCTTCATAAGTATCCTCTCAACTCCTCCATCCAAATCATTGATTAAAAACATTGAGCAGCAAAAGGCCCAAGACAGCAAGTGTGGCATTTTTGTTTGATATTTCACTCCAAGACGTAATAGAGCCACTAATGAGTAGTCTTTAAGTGCAGTTATTCAGCCAATTGTGAATCTAGCTCAGCAGTCCCCAACCTTTTGGACACCAGGGACCGGTTCCATGAAGAAAGGTTTTTCTGGGTACTGGAGGAGGCATGGTTTTGCATGCTGCCTGTATACCGCAGATGGGGCTTCACTTGTTTGCATGGCCCAGTTGTTTGCATGCTACGGACCAGTGCCGGTCCACAGACTAGGGGTTGGGGATCTCTTGTCTAGCTAACAGTGGTGTCATTTAACTATTCCATTTTGCGAAGGAGGATATCAGGAAACACTCTATTGAAGACTTGGCTGAAGTCCAGATACGCTATGTCTATGGCTTCCCTCAATCTACTAAACTAGTAACTCTATCAGAGAAGATTATGAGATTAATCTGGCACAATTTGTTCACAACCAACACATGCTGCCTTCGGTTAATTGTAGCATGCCTATCCAATGGTTTACAAACATTCTGCTTGATGATCCATGTCCAGGCTCATAGTCTAAAAAGGCTACTGTCTCTGACATCCCTTTAATCCCCTAGCTGCCTAACAGAAAGTCCCTACTGCCACTGCATAGTCTTTTGTCATTCTACTTGGGAATTATGAGACTTTAGGTTTAGATCTGGAGAGCACAAGGATAGAGAAGGCTGATCTAGCCCTCTTGTCACTTATAAACCCATTTCAAGTGAATCGAACCATATTGTATGCCTGGACTCCATGATCATCAGCAATGTTACTACATTAATTTATGACCACAATTGAGCTAAAAATTTCTGCTGTTAAGTGAAACATTTGTTAAGTGAGTTTTGCCCCATTTTACAACCTTTCCTGCCACATTTGTTGAGTGTATCACTGCCATTGATAAATTAGTAACCTGGGTGTTAAGTGAATCTGTCTTCCCCACTGACTTTGTTTGTGAAAAGGTTGGTGACGCAGCAGACTAAAGTGCTGTTAAGTAACACCAGCTGCCTGCAATTACTGCAAGTTCAAATCTCACCAGGCTCAAGGTTGACTCAGCCTTCCATCCTTTCGAGGTAGGTAAAATGAGGACCCGGTTTATGAGGGCAATAAGCTGACTTTGTATAAAAAAGAACACCGCTTGTGGGGGGGGGGCAAAGCCCTACTAATCAGGTATATACAAAAGTATGAAGGCTATTGCTTAACGCATTGTAAGCCGCCCTGAGTCTCTGGAGAAGGGCGGCATATAAATCTAACCAATAAATAAATAAATAAATAAATAAATAAATAAATAAATAAATAACGTGACCTTGGGACACAGCAACGGTCATAACTATGAATCAGCTGCCAAGCATCTGAATTTTGATCACATGACCATGGGGATGCTGCAAAGGTTGCCAGTGTAAAAATTGTTCACCGGTCACTTTTTTTCAGTGCCATTGTAATGGTGAATGGTCACTAAATGAACTGTTGTAAGTCAAGGACTACCTGTATAATAATAAAAAAGGATCTCCCCCCAAGACTTAATTCTTTATATTATTCCATGCTTGGGGCCTTGAGGATGCTCTGAATTACGGAAAAGAAGGCCGTATTTTACAACACTATAACAGTCTATATATACATATATCATACACTTAGTTTCCAGTTTGTGTTACCAACTGTCCGCTCATCCCAAGATGGCTGTGTGGGGGATACTTAGTTGGCCCCCTGCTGATTTGTCTCTCTGTTTTCTTCTCAGCTGTCCCATCCAGAAGCCACAGTTCTAAAGTTACAGGACAGTTTCTAACTTTGTGCCTGTCCCAAGGCATCAGGACAGGGGCACATGATTTGTAATTTATGAGGACACCCATAGAGCTGTCACTTTCAAGGCAGGTGTTAAGAAACTGGCAGACAGCCTGAGCAAAGAAAAAGTCTGACCTCACCCTGGAATAATGGTGGGTAACATGGTCACAGGACAGAAAGTATTGACATCAGTGGACTTTTAAAAATAAAGCACTAAGTCATTCAGCAAGGCTAGGGACCTTTGCAGAAGATGCCTTTCCCACATGGGTAATTTGCATATAAACTTTGGGTTTATAGACTGGTCATTTTTAAAGAGAAGTAAAGCCGATAGAGTAGAATGATATTGCTGCCTTCGCCACACATTCAATATTATTTCTTTCCTTGACTTAGATAAACGGGTTTTGAGCATTTCCTGAAAGCTATAAAACATTGGACAACTACAGTGCAAGAGGTGATACGGAATTAGGAGCCTTTCTGTAGAATAATGAGCATCTTTTTTCCTTCCACCATTAATATTTTCAAAATCTCTGTCCAACCACGCTATAGAAATTGTAGAAATATTATTCACCCCCTCTATCCCCAGATTTTTTCCCTTTATTATCATAGTAATAGTAAAGATGTGGAAGAACCTTCCCATCCTTGCCCCAAGGCAATGGAATGGCCATCCTAAGAAAATACATACTTCAAAGAGTTAATATGATGAACTGAGGTTCCTTAGTGGGATTGTAATAAATAACAGTAACAGAGTTGGAATGGACCTTGGAGGTCATCTAGTCCAACCCCCTGCTCACACAGGAGACCTGTACTAGGGATTTGACCTGCCAAACTGCCAACCTTTCTGATTGACAAGCTCAGTGTCTTAGCCACTAAGCCACCTAGTCAGGGATAATGCACTTTCATTTTTCCTTTATGATGTATAGGCAGTCCTCGACTTACAACAGTTCATTTAGTAACCATTTGAAGTTACAACAGCACTTTAAAAAGTGACTTATGTCCGTTTCATAGTTTCAAAATTTGGATGCTTGGCAACTGACTCATATTTATGACGGTTGCAGTGTCATGGGGTCATGAAATCACTTTTTGCGACCTTCTGACAATCAATGTCAATGGGGAAACCAGATCCACTTAACAACCATGTTGCTAACTTAACAACTTCAGTGATTCACTTAACAACTGTGACAAGAAAGGCTGGGGCAAAACTCACTTAACAAATGTTTCACTTAGCAACAGAAATTTTGGGATCAATTGTGGTCGAGGACTATCTATAATTTTAAGCATTTATACAGGAGCATAAAACACTCCTTTCCATTATATTGACTTGTTATGTTAGTAATTGTCATAAAATGTGTTTATGATGGACTAAAACTATGGGGAATATAATGGGCAAACACTACAGAGATGAACTTGAGATTGAATTAGTCGAGGTGAAACATTCTACATCTCAAGACAAATTAGGATCTGTACAAAACGGTGCCTCTTCACAAGGTCTCTTTCAATCCTTCCATTTAATGATTCCCTGACTCTGGAACTTTAGAGAACTGCAAAAGAGTATTCCTCCAAAACAAACAAACGAACGAACGAACGAACAACAAGTAACTTTTGATTCTTTGGAAAATAATAGAATGGAGCAGAGACAAAGAGAGAGGATTAGAACTGGTGATAGACAGGAACCCTAACAAATGAAAGGTATCTGAGAAATTATGCCATTAGGAACATCCTGGTAACAACACCTTGCATCTTTTTATTCCTTACGTCTGCCTTATTTTCAGCAGCCTTTGCTGCCTAACTCTGAACTGTATTTAATCTGAATCTGTAAATAGTTCTTTAATGTTAATTCTACAATGATTTGATCTTTCAGTATTTATTTTATTCTTACAGAATTAATTATTTAAAAGAAGCATTATCCTTATTACATCTCCAACAAAATGCTGTCATCGACAATCCTTTTCTATAGGGATGTAATGGATTCCAATAAATTCTAAATACCTTTGGTTGTATAAATCATACTTTCATCCATTACATTGTGATATAGAAGTTAAAACACTCTCCCATTGTTTAGGCAATTTAAAAACTTCTAATTCTTTCTTCTAGCCGTTTCTTAGTATCTATATATCAAATTGATTTATTAATAACCAATATATGTAGAAACTAATATTTTTTAAAAAAAGTTTTAAAGGGTTTAACAAGTTACTCTAGTATCTCAGGTATCTTAGAAGCTGAAAAAAAACCATATTTAACAAGTTTTCGGAGAAAGTACTGAACAATGTAAATATGATTGTATGACAAAAGCTAAAAATTTCAGTTGATAATATTCTTTTGACTTGCATATCTAGTCTTGGAATCTGACAACTGGACAATGTAAATGGATTCTCCATGCTTACTATAACCAAAAGACTAATATTGTAGCATTGGAAAAATAAATGTATGACTCCATTCGTTCAATGAATTGAGGGCCTGATTGTATTTGCCACCTATGGGCGGATTGCACATAGACATAGACTTTGTGTGAACAAATTTAATGAAATATGGGACTAATTTATACACAATACACTGTGTTAAAATTATAGGCACAAATGTATTAGAAATTTATGTGTATTTGAATAATAATTGCATAACCTTTAACCCTGATAGCATCAACACTTGAAATTTTGAAATTCTGTATTTTTTAATAGCAGTTATGCAAAATCTTAAGCACAACTGCTTTGTCTATCTTATAGAAAATGTTACATTGTTTTATAAATCTGTTTTGTCTTCTCTTTGTTAATTGTTCTACAATACCAAACTATGGTTGAATGTTCAAGGAAAAGGGTCAGGCAAAACATTTCCTCGCAGCTAACATTGTGTTGTATAAGTAAGTTGTGATCTTTGTTTATAATACACAAAGACAGAGAACTCCCAAAATACAAGGTCTGATCCAAAGAATGATTCTCCAATATGACACCAGCTAAACAAAGATTAGTGCTGGCCTTGAGTAGACTAAAGTGATGTTCCTTCAGTTAAAAGGATAAGGTGTCATTGCTTTAGGGAAAACTATGCGTTATTTTTCACACTGGGAGTATTGACTTCTGCTTTTACCTGTTATTAAAACCATTGCAATAAAGAAACCAACATTCACACTTTTAAAGAAGACATCTCTAGAAATATGTTTTAATTAAATGAATGAATAAAAAAAAATACTACCTCTGTAATTGGGACGGATAAAAGTTTGTAGGCTAAAATTGCAATTTTTAAAACAATTACTTTGTCCTCCAAAAGTGCAGAGATGACTTACCCAGTTTTGCTGTATTCTCTTGCAATAGCTTTTCTACTCCACTCACTGAATTATTCCTCTAGTATCTTTAACTGATACTGCTAACATTCAGATTGATGACAATTACAGCCAAGAATTTTGGGGGACCTCAATATAGAAATATTATGTTATCTTAATAATGCTGCAGGTTTAATTGAATGTTACAATATTCCTCAATCCACATTAATCAAAACATACATCAAGGAAACTTTTAATATTTTATGCAAAACTGTTTTTACAAAAATGTATATGACTATGTAATACTTTGCAGGAAATTTGATTTACAAAGTGCAAGTGTTCAGTGGCAGGTATAGCTTGATCTACCTTATTGAATTTCCCTTTCTGTACATTGAAGTATGCTACACTTCAATTGGAAATAATGAGTTTAAATGCTAACCCCTTGAATAATCAGACCAAATTCTACCTAAATCAGTTTTCACAAACTAGATGCTCTCCAGATGTGTTGAGCAACAAACAGCAGCATATGCAGGATCTCATTGCATTCATCAGATTAGTGAAAACAATGTTGTAGCATCAATGCTACCCCTTTGGGGAATGCATGTGGTATCACAACTCATGTAGAAAAAGGGGAAGGCTGGTTTGCAATGCTACAACATTGCTTTCATCAGTACAGGTAGTCCTCAGTTTACAACCATTCATTTAGTGGCCATTCAAAGTTACAACGGCACTGAAAAAAGTGACTTATGACCAGTAGTGGGTTTTAATTTTGGTTGCTACCGGTTTGCTTGCGGGCGTGCACGCGTTCACACACACGCACAGAAATGTCCGGGCAAGTGGGTGGAGCCTCCCGTTGCCACCACTACCGGTTCGCCCGATCCATGGCGAACCGGTAGCAACCCACCACTGCTTGTGACCATTTTTCACACTTACCACCATATTATTGCAGCATCTCCATAGTCACATGATCAAAATTCAGATGCTTGGCAACTGACTCATATTTATGTGATGATTATCACATTGCAGTGTCTTATTTATTGGTTTGATTTATATGCCGCCCTTTTCCGGAGAGTAAGGGTGGCTTACAATGCGTTAAGCAATAGCCTTCATACTTTTGTATATACCTGCTTAGTAGGGCTTTTGCCCCCCCCCAAAGCGGTGTTCTTTTTTATACAAAGTCAGCTTATTGCCTCCACAAACTGGGTCCTCATTTTACCTACCTCGAAAGGATGGAAGGCTGAGTCAACCTTGAGCCTGGTGAAATTTGAACTTGCAGTAATTGCAGACAGTTGGTGTTACTTAACAGTGCTTTAGTCTGCTGCGCTACCAAGGCTCTTGGTAGCGCAGGGGTCATGTAGTCTACCAAGACTTGGTAGTCTTGGGGTCATGTTATCATCTTTTGTAACCTTCTGACAAGCAAAGTCAATGGGGAAGCCAAATTCACTTAATAGCAAGGTTATTAACCAATGCAGTGATTAACTTAATCACTATGCCAAGAAAGGTTATAAAATGGGGCAAAAGTTGCTTAACTGCCTTGCTTGGCAATAGAAAGTTTTTGGGCTCAATTGTGGTCCTCAAGTTGAGGACTACCTGTAGGAATCTCCCCCCACCCCTTTCTTGCTACTGACTGTGTCAAATTATTGGTAATGCTGTCCAAAGAGCCTCGTCTGTGTCACTGTTTCCCACAGTAACCAACCACATATTACTGGGGAGCTCAGAAGTTGAAGTAGTACACAGAACTACTACTGATTGCATCAGACAAAACTGAACTAAAACTGGTCGTCACTTGTGATTTTTCAGCATCTGTTCTAATGCCTATTTTTAATGAAAACAATTGAATAGTCATTGAAAGGTAGATGCAAATGGTATCTATGGAGATTCTCAATCATCCAGGTCATGGTTGCCCCAAAGGTACTTTTTTTCCCAAGTGGCAACTGGACTTTCTGGTTTTTCTTTGAAGATGTTTCGCTTCTCAAACGTCTTCAAAAAAACCCCCAGAAAGTCCAGTTGCCTCTTGAAAAGCACCTTTGAAACATGCAAGTGGTAGTTTATCAAGTGATTTTCACCCCTCCACAATTAATTTACTTTCCTGGGTCATCTAAGATGTAAAGGAGATGTTCCAACTTCCAATTCATGCAGGTAACTAGCGTAGTGATACCCCAAAATAAGATATCCCCTGATAATAAGCCCAATTGGGCTTTTGAATGCAAGACAGAGTCTTATTTTCAGGGAAACACTGTATTTTTACAAGCTCCCTATTGTAATTTGGCTCTTAGTGACAAATTGTACTAAAATCTTGCTGCAGTCAACACTTATTAATATATTGGTTTATGTAGCTCTAACTATATAAGCTATACTTATCTATTTTGAGTAATGACTTGACCATTTATATATCTATCGTACTATAAGAGTGTGCAGATTTGTTCTTTTAGAGCAAGTAGTTGCTAGCCAATAAGTTTACCCACTAAACAGTTGCAAAAGACACCTGTGTCACTTGCCCTCTATCCCTTGCAATGTCCAGAGGTTCTCAAATTGATGTAGGAACATCATCCCAAAGCTACAAGGGGATAGCTATATTCTAAGAGAATAAAGGAGATATATATATATATATATATATATATATATATATATATATATATATGTAGGTCTTTGGTTATTCGGGTCTTCTCCCACGTAAAATTGGAAGTGTCTTGGTGACGTTTCGACGAAGTCTCATTCGTCATCTTCAGGCTGGTGTTCTCGGCTTCGTGCTTCCAGGAGCAATGTGAGATCGCTCCTGGAAGCACGAAGCCGAGAACACCAGCCTGAAGATGACGAATGAGACTTCATCGAAACGTCGCCAAGACACTTCCAATTTTACGTGGGAGAAGACCCAAATAACCAAAGACCTACATACAAACACCCGCGAAAACCTGAGAATATATATATATATATATATATATATATATATATATATATATATATGAATACATACATACATACACATATTCATATATATATATATGAATGGCTGCAAAGCCTGCATGCTTGATTTGTAAAACTCCTTAAGCCACTATATTCAACTGGTTTCACA
This sequence comes from Arizona elegans, assembly GCA_022577455.1. NCBI lineage: Eukaryota > Metazoa > Chordata > Lepidosauria > Squamata > Colubridae > Arizona > Arizona elegans. The sequence goes on along the minus strand of JAKOOJ010000001.1, from coordinate 237,732,572 downwards.
TCAACACTTTGCCTGGAGGTAGTGTTGACACAAAAGCATTTAAATGCTTTAAAACGTATGTTTTTCTCTCTCTTTTTTTTAACCCCACCTTTCATCCCTTTTCAAGGTTTGTTGAATTGCTTTAAGTATACTGAGCTCAAACTCAGTGTCTTTTGAAGTTATTTTGGCTTTTCTCAGTCAGTTCTGTAAAAAGCCTTGTTTATACTAAGTACATTCCAACCTCGAGAGGTGTTCAGTTCCCAATGTATAGAAAATCCTCCACCCTAATACTAATGCTGCTACCTTATACTTCCTATTGCATTGTTCCTTCCCCACCTCTTCCTTACTAAAGGAAACATAGAGGTGACCTTTAAAAGCCAATTTCCCCATCGGGTTAAAAGCCATTCCTTTATCACTTTTTCAACTCCTCCGGGTTGTCAGTTTTAACTCGGTAAACACTTGCTTACTCCAAGAATAATTACTCAATAACTTTTATCACAAAGCTATCAACAGTGATACATTTGCAAACTGAAAGAAATACGCAACCCTTTGAGACCCCAAATTTGCTCTTTGTCCTGAATTCTGCAGTGAGAAAACACACGTCTTACTGACAAATTGTGCTAAAGTAGAGAACACACTGAACAATTTGTTTTGCAGTTTTTACAATACGTTGCCGTTTGACGTATATTTGCTTTGTTGTTGTTTATTTCCTACTTGTGATGCAGTTAAAAAAAACCACCAGGAACCAATCCCACAATACTAATAAAATAATACCATACTGGATTAATCTTTCTTTTGGGTGGTAAAGTGGATAGCCTTCTATTAGAAGAGCAATGAAGTCTTCATCATCATCCAAGCTGGTGTTTACTGCCACTTTCATAGTGGCAGCTGCACAGGAAACCTACGGTCTGGATGGGACAGAGAACAGCCTGGTGGTCATATATCCTTTCTGGATCACATCTGCACATTTTAATATTGCTGGGGTTCTCTCAGAGGCGAACCAAGCTTTTGCCTTTCTCAGCTGCCTCTTTGCATGCGTATGCCATTATTCCCTCGTTCAATTAACTGCTAAGGAGACTGAAAACTATGTGCCCATAGTGGGAAATGAGTCCATCTTTATTTGCAGCTTATTCAGAACCTTTGAAAATACTTTGAAATAGCCATTAATTAGGAGGGAATATCTAAATTTGAAATTCAAAGGGCATCAAGCAAGCTAAATAAAAGACTGTGGAAGACTTGTGGTCCATATAGATCTTTGAGCTCCATTTAGCTTGGCAAACAATGAAGCTATAGCTAACCTGGAAAGAATCTTGATAATATATCCAGGTGCAAAAAAAAAAAAAAGCTATAGGCAAATTATTCATGAAAACAGAGACTGATTTTAAATATTCCCCATCAGACTTTGTTTTTTACATGATAGAAGCTTACAAAAGGTACCTTTTCAGAATTTGTGTGGATTAAATTTTATGGGACTGGAAGAAAATGGAAAGAAATAAGATGCCTTATGAGATAATAAAACTTTTGTCCCAGTTGTCTGAAATGGCTTAGAATCAAGAAGTTATTTTGCTGAAAGTCAACTGGGAAGCCAAATTTAAGGATAGAAATCTTAAAATTTGAAATTGTCAGTTTCAAAAAAAAAATTTTGGAGGTGGCACAAGACTGATGGAGAAGAGTCAAGCATATAAGAATCAAAGAATTAAAAAACTTCAGAAAACAAAAACTGCAACAGAAACACAGAAAGCTAAAATATTTTTACAGTACGGTTACCTTAGCCAACACTGGTCTTAGAATTGCACCACGAATGAAACAATGCTTGCCTGTTTAACAATACAATATAGACAATATAGAACAAGAACCATTTTATATGACCTGCTGTAGCCTACATTATATAAAGTAGCTTTTCCTAGATGATGCTGCAACAAGAAGGTGATGTTAGAAGAAGTTTATAGAAAAGCAAACGTAATTATTATGCAACTATATTAAATCCTGAGATTTGATGGCATTGCTATCCCATACCAATTTAGTGCAAGATATAAACAGGTAGTTCTCAATTTATGACTAGCCACTTAGCACCTGAAAGAAGCTACGACCTAGTTCTGAAGTTCTGACTGGTCCCCCATGGTCATGTGACCTCACCATGGGTGTTCAGGCCACATTTACACTGTTTGTAGCATCCCATGACTGCATTTTAACATGGTTATCATTGTACCAAACTGTAAGTTTTGGTTTCCAGAAAAACCGTGCCATAATGAACAGTGGATTCACTTAATGACAGTGGCATTCATTTTTATGACCACTGCATTCGCTTAATGATCACTGCAAAAAGATTGTAAAATCAACCTGATTGAAACCATCATGATATGTACAAATGTAATGGGCAGGCTCCAGTGGTGGGATTCAGCCAGTTCGCACCACTTTGGGAGAACCGGTTGTTAACTTTCTGAGCAGTTTGGCAAACTGGTTGTTGGAATAAATCATTAGGGCAGAGAACCAGTTGTTAAATTCCTTGAATCCCACCACTGGCAGGTTCCATTACAATTGCATGTTGTGGGCTACCTGTAATTATGTATTAGGCTTACAATTGATATTTTCGCTTATTACTAAAGGCAGCTAACACAGAAGTCTCTCCTAATTTCAGTCTAGCAACAAATGTATGAGATAAGATGGGCTGACAAAAAAGGGATTGGTCCAAAATCAGTTCTATGGGAAGATATGGCAGAAGCTGGGCGGTGGGCGGCTCTCAGGGATCAGGGCACAATGTACCAGTCTCATCTTCTGGCTCCCATTTCCTGGTCAGCAGCCTGCTTCTGAATGCCAGGTCAGCCTGTACTTCCCTCATCTGTGACTTAATCATAGATGAGAGAGGTCACCTGGTGAGTTTTATCAAGACTGACTGGGTCTGAAGGAGGGGTTTCCTCTTCTCAGAAATGTGTCCAACTGGTTTTAGGTTGTGGCATCAGCTGAGACTCCAGGGCAGGGATAGGGATGCGGCAGTTATCATCTAGAAATCTCTTATGGCTTTCAAAGGCACAGCTCCACCGGTTGCTGTTAAATTGGATTCTATGGATCAGTTGGGACTATTGCTATTTTACCAGTTTCTCTGCTGTGTAGCAACCTCCCTGCTTGAGCCCTTGATGCTTTCTTAGGGTTGGGACTGGAAGCCTCATGTTTACGGGCCTGGAAGATTTCATTTTTCTCTGGGAAATGCAGTCTGAGTGGCTCAGAAATACATAGTCATCATGAGAGCCAGGGACCTGATTTGAATAAATAAATACATTCTCAAGTGGTCATGTCACTGAAATGGTAACAAATGAAGAGGGAGACAAAATGTAGTCTATCTGTCAAGTGCCGGGGAAATCAGGAGATTCAGGCAGTTCAAATGAGTATAAAGTATAAAGATTTATTTCAAGCCTAAGCTTTCTACAAAAATCTGAGCTACTAACGGTCAAGGGAAATGAGCAGGAATAAGAAGGCATTCAAGGTTGGCTGGACTTAGATCTCCTGTGGGTGCACAGGGACTCGTGATTTATGATGCATTTTACCCCTCCCTCAGGCTCAGCCTGGTCCTCTCTTATACTATCTATGTATGTATTAATGTATGTATTAAATATTTTATCTATCACAATCATCTATATTTGACTATTGAGTATTGAGTATAGTGCCATTCTCCAGCCTGGTGCCCTGCTGAAGATTTGGATTCCAGCTCCCATAATTCCCAATCAGGATAGCCAAATGTGTCAAGATACTGCATAAAGGTTAATGCCTAATGAAAGAGTTTGGGTAACAGAAGAATCTGTAGCAGTGGTGTTCTACACACATACATGCATGCATGTTTTAAAAAATGAATTAATCTGTTGTTAGAGAATCTCTTCCTTCTTTTATCCTGCCAGATGTGGAGATCAGTGAAGGCCAATTTTGTCTTTCTTTTAATGCAGCATAAACAGTAGCCATTGTGGGGAAGCTGCTTTTCATCTTCTTTTCATTTAAAAGGTTTCGGCAAAGGAATAAAATAGAAGGGAACATGGCAAATAGAACACAAAAGGAGAATCTCAATCAGGAGAACCAGCCGACTCTTCTCTAAGCAGTTTCCAAGCAACTTTAATGGAAGGCCAGCCAAAAACAAGATAAAAGGAGGTGGAAGCAATACATTATTTTTGACAATAAAATGACTATGAATGCTCCAGTTACTGGGATATAGACTAACTAGCATAAGCACTTACTTATGTATTTCTGTGAATACCAATGAAAATTCCATCTGTAAGGGACAATCAAATTTGAGTGAGCATGTTAATTCTAACAGTACACGTGCGTAACCATTCAGTGTCAGAAGCTTTTACTGAACATGAGTCGGTAACCTGGATGTTTCTTAATCGCTTTTCCAATATCTTATAGATTTGTTATCTGGTTATTTCACAGGTGAGAAAGATAACTGAATAGCATGTAATTACCAGTGGCTATTGTGTTCACTAGACTGAATTAGCAGCTTGTAAGAAAGACCCATACAGATTAAATGATTTTTTTTAAACCATGCAATCCATGTACAAGTACCAATACAATGAAATCACTATGATTTAAGCTCTTTTATTCGCATATAAATTCAATACATTATTGAGGTATAAAAACCATTCATCCAACCATTTACTGTACGAACTGACAATAAAGATGAAGCAACAACCCAGATTTCATTTCTTTATTATAACAATTACCGGTATTTAATCTCATTTTTTCCATGGCGCTCCAAATAGATGGGCTTGCATGATGGGGGGGAGGGAGGATGTCGTTCAAAACTTCTGCATAAGAGTTGTGTCTTCAGATCACACCTGCGGGCATGACACTTGATTCTGAGTAAAAAAAAAAGGGAGACTATATTTATTCCTATATTTATTTTATTTATTTATTTTATTAAATTTTTATACCGTCCTTCTCCTGCTCTCCTTCTCTCAGGGTGGTGCACAGCCTAGAATAAAAAACATCCCAATACAAAATTTTAAATTTTAAAAGAATTAAACAAATTTTGGCCCAAAATTTAAAACCTCCTGACTAAAATCCATTTACAATTAAAAATATCTAGGGGGGGGGGTTTACGCCAGCCCAGCTTGATGAAATAGAAAAATTTTGAGGGCATGGCGAAAAGCACGGAGATCTGGTATCCTACGTATCTCCGGGGGCAGGTCGTTCCAGAGGGCAGGTGCTGCCACAGAGAAGGCTCTGACCCTGGGGGTCGCCAGGCAACACTGCCTGGCTGATGGCACCCTGAGGAGTCCCTCTCTGTGGGAGCAAACTGGCCGGTGGGAGGCTATCGGCGGCAGAAGGCAGTCCCATAACTACCCAGGCCTTATCATCCTGAACCACATCCCACACTATTTTCTAGGATCTGCCCATCCTAATGAGTAGCTCTCTCTCCCTCTCCCTCTCCCTCTCCCTCTCCCTCTCTCTCTCTCTCTCTCTCTGTGTGTGTGTGTGTGTGTATGTGTGATTTTTTTTTTTTTACTTCCGATAACTGCCCAGACAAATCCCTGCAAATTTCTTAGCAAGGTTTTTCAGGAGTGGTTTGCTATTGCCACCTTCTTAGGGCTGAGGAGGAGTGAATAGCCAAGGTCACCCAACTGCCTAAGATAGGATTAGAATTCAGTGATTACCCGCTTTTAACCTAGTGCCTTGGCTATTACATCAAACTGGCTCTTTAGGAGATAGGGGGTCTGTAATGAGTAGAAGCATCAATAAATGGGGACGTGGACAGGATTCTGGGTAGGATTAGTGCTGCCACATGTTTATTGGACCCGTGTCCCTCCTGGTTGGTACTGGCCTCCCGGGAGGTTACACGAAGCTGGCTCCAGGGGATTATAAATGCTTCTTTGAGTGAGGGTACCTTTCCTGCCATCTTGAAAGAGGCGGTGGTGAGGCCCCTCCTCAAGAAGCCATCACTGGACCCGGCTATATGAGCTAACTACTGTCCAGTCTCCAACCTTCGCTTTGTGGTGAAGGTTGTTGAGAGTGTGGTGGCACGAAAACCTTGCTAAGAAATTTGCAGGGATTTGTCTGGGCAGTTATCGGAAGTAAAAAAAAAAATCACACACACACACACACACACACACACACACAGAGAGAGAGGGAGGGGAGAGGGAGCTTCCCTGGTACCTGGATGAAGCTATCTATCTGGACCTGTACCAGTCGGGCTTCAGGCAGGGGTACAGCATGGAAACGGCATTGGTCGCATTGGTGGATGATCTCTGGAGGGCTCGGGACAGGGGTTGCTCCTCTGTCCTAGTCCTATTAGATCTCTCAGTGGCTTTTGATACCATCGACCATGGTATCATGCTGCAGCGGTTGAGGGGGTTAGGAATAGGGGGCACTGTGCTACGGTGGTTCTCCTCCTTCCTCTCCGACCGTTCGCAGTTTGTGTTGGCAGGGGGGCAGAGATCGACCTCGAGGCGCCTCGCATGGGGGGGTGCCACAAGGGTCGGTCCTCTTGCCCCTTCTGTTCAACATTTATGTGAAGCCACTGGGTGAGATCATCCGTGGTTTTGGGGTGAGAGTCCATCAGTACGCTGATGACACTCAGTTGTACATCTCCACCCCAGACCACCCCAATGATGCCCTTGATGTGATGTCCCACTGCCTGGAGGCCATACGGGTCTGGATGGGGAGAAATAGGCTCAGACTCAACCCTTCCAAGATCAAGTGGCTGTGGCTTCCGGCGTGCCAATATAGTCAGCTGGTGCCATCGCTGACTATTGGGGGTGAATCTTTACCCCCCACAGTAAGGGCTCGCAATCTGGGTGTCCTCCTGGATGCACAGCTGTCTTTAGAAGAACATATGGTGGCCGTGGCCAGGGGAGCTTTCTATCAGGTTTGCCTGATCCGCCAGTTGCGGCCCTTTTTGGACTGGGACGCCTTATGCACGGTCACTCACACCCTTGTCATCTCCGGGTGCAATTCAAGATGTTGATTCTCACCTTTAAAGAGCTCCATGGCTTAGGACCTGGATACCTTAGAGACCGACTTCTACCACCAGTAGCCTCCCACCGGCCAATTCGCTCCCACAGAGAGGGACTCCTCAGGGTGCCGTCGGCCAAGTTATGTCAGCCGGCGACACCCAGGGGAAGGACCTTCTCTGTGGGAGCTCCTGCCCTGTGGAACGAACTGCCCCCGAAAATACCCAAGATATCCGACCTCCGTGTGTTTCGCTGTGCCCTTAAGACCTTGCTGTTCCACCAGGCAGGGCTATCGATGTAAATGATTTTAAATTGGGTGTTTTAAATTTTAGGTTTTAAATTCAGGCCGAAATTGTTTAATACTTTTAACTATTTTAAACTGTTGTTTGTATCTTGTGTTTTTAATTGGCTGTACACCACCCCGAGTCCTTCGGGAGAAGGGCGGTATATAACTTAAATTATAAATAAATAAATAAATAAATAAATAAATAAATAAATAAATAAATAAATAAATAACAGGCAGCACACAGTGTGAACGGAATTATATTCATTAGTACAATGGTCCACATGTTTTGGCTAAAAGTCATATTCAGAATTCTGAGAACACATCCTGGAGACCTGCACTCAGCAGCTGCCATGGCATGAAATATCTTTTTATAAAAAAGTTGTTTTGATTAACCAAGATGCTAAGATATTTACTGCAATTGTAGCAAATATATTGAATAATTTTGTAGATAAATATATAAACCACAATCAAGTAGGTTTTGTTAAAGGGCGTTACATGTGTGATTTAGTTAGAAGAGTATTAAATGTTATTGATATTGATGAGAATAATGGTGATAAGATAGGTATTCTTGCCTTGGATATTTTTAAAGCTTTGACTCTATACAATGGGATACTATAAAAGAAATGATTTATGCATTAGGATTTGGTAATAAATTTATTCATATTATTTCTAAATTGTACCAGAGGGGTATGGCAAGAGTGAAGGTAAATGGTATATTTACACAAGATATAAATTTGGAAGCAGGGACGAGACAGGGTTGTCCCCTGTCTCTGACCCTATTCTTATTAGCAATGGAAATTTTAACAACTTTGATTGAAGAGGATTCAGAATTAATAGGTTATAAAGGCATCAAAGTTAATTTATATGCAGATGACACTCTTGTCATTTTAAATAATATTACAAATGATATAAAAAGAGTTCAAATACATTTGGAAGAATTTGAAGATATGACTGGTTTGAAAGTAAATTGGGCAAAATCAGAATTATTAATGGAAATTGATAGGGAAAACAAATTAGAAAAATTACAAAATCAATTTGGAATTAGGATAAAGGATAATTTAAGATATTTAGGCATTATACTTTCACTTAAAATTAAAAATTTAAAGAAACTAAATTATGACATAGTAATAAACGAAATTGAAGAGAAAATTGGGAAATATAAAAAACTAGTTATCTTGGTTTGGTAGAGTATGTAAAATGATGTTACTTCCTAAATTTAACTTTTTATTCGAGATGCTTCCGATTTTTTTAACTGAGAAGGACATTGAAGTATATAAAAAAAATTAGATAAATTTTGTAATGGGGATAAAAAATCAAGATTGATTAAGAAAATGTGGTATCAGAACCAAAAACAAGGTTTTTGGTTTAGGAATATCAAAATTATTAAATTATTATAGAGCATTTAATATAAGAACAATAGTAAAAATTTTAAAAGGAGATGTTGAACTTTGGGGTAGTTTGGAAATGAAGGAAATAAAGAAGTTTTGTTACGAATGGTTTTTGGAAAATTTTAAAGGTAAGGTTAAAATTTGTAATTATTGGTTGAATAGTTTGACTAAAAATTGGGACAGAGTAGCAAAAAAATTAATACCAGACGTATTGTATTTAGGTAAACTGAAATGAAATTAAATAGTAACAGGGAGAGGATTATAATAGAAGAGAAAGTGGAAACAATTAGTGAATGGTTGAAATTTACAGAAAATGAAATGAGGAAAGAGGAAATTTATGGAAAATTAAACATTAATTGATTCGAAAGAATTCAAATGAATAAATGGAATAGGAAATGTAAAGAAAGGAATGATGAGAGTAGAAAGGAAACGGAATTTGAAAACTTGACATCTCGAATAATAAAAGATGAAATTGGGCCAAAGGGATTAGTTAGCAAAATTTATAAAATTATTAACTTTGATAATAATTCACAAATGGTAATGAAAGAGAATTGGGCAAAAGAACTGGGTACTGAAATTTCTAATCAAAATTGGAATATGAACTGGGTTAGCAGAATAATGAGGACATTATCAATAAGGATTAAAGAACATAATTACAAAGTTATTTGGAAGTGGTATCAGACCCCAATAAGACTTTTTCAAATGGATAATAAAGTGGATAAAATGTGTTGGAGATGTAAAGTGGAACTTGGGACATATGTTCATATGTGGTGTAAATGTAATAGGGTTGAACTTTTTTGCTTTAAGATAGAAAATGAAATATTTGAAATGATTAAGAAGAGGGTCAAATTGAAATCGGAAACCATATTATTATTAATATTGAATGAAACAACATTAACAATTGGAGAAAGAGAATTGGTGAGGATTTTGGTTATAATGGGGAGAACTATAATTGCTAGATATTGGAAATTAAATGTTGACTTAAAATTAGAAGAATGGTATAATGAAACATGGAAATTTGCATTAAATGATAAATTGACTTGTGATATTAAAATTAGAAGTGGTATATACAAAGAAAATGTTTTTTGGAACACTTGGCAACCATTTGTGGACTTTGCACTTGGGAGATTGGATGAATCGGCGCCAGTACCTTATCAAAGAGATTTTTGAAAGAATTGAAGACTTTAATTTCCTAAAACTTCCTTTCCATTTGTATAGCACGTTGGGGGGAAAATTTTTTTCTTTCTTTACTATTTATTTTTGTATTGGTTTTTCTTTCTGTTACTCTTTAACAATAAAAATACAATAAAGACTAAAAAAAAAGTTGTTTTGGTGGACATGGATGATCACAACAATAATATTATAATAAGACAGATAAGGATGTTTTTCTCCCACCCCTCTAGTTCTGTCCTGTATATTTCTGTTCAAATTTACTTGTGTCTTTTACTGGACACTTCCAAATAAAACATCTGGACACTTCCAAATAAAGCATCTGGACACTTCCAAATAAAGCATAGGTGTTTTCTTCAAATCCTGTCTGTCCTATTTGAACCCCTGACACAGGCTGGCATTTACACACAGCATATGTGTGTGTGTGTGTGTGTGTGTGTATATATATATATATATATATATATATATATATATATATATATATATATATATATATATATATATATATATATATATATATATATATGGTCTTTGGTTATTCAGGTTTTCTCCTGCGTAAAATTGGAAGTGTCTTGGTGATGTTTCGACGAAGTCTCATTTGTCATTTTCAGGCTGGTGTTTTCGGCTTTGTGCTTCTAGGACCAATGTGTGATCGCAGCTGTTTCTTCCTTTTAACTGCCAGTGGGGGTGTGAACTGATTGGTTGGGGGCTTGGCTGTGCTCTGATTGGATGGGGGGTTGGCTGTGCTCTGATTGGATGGGTGTGTGTTCTGTTTGGGTGGGGGCTTGGCTGTGCTTGGGTTAGTCTGAGTGGCAGAGGGATTTGAGCTGGTGAGCTGCATTGCTGTTGTTTGGCTTCACGTTCGTGGTCATGCCACATTTCATGGTGGGTGTCAGTTTGCTTCATGTATGGATTGGAGGAGTTTAAAGTGGCTAATGATGCAGCTGTGGTCTGGCTTCTGGTTTGTGGTTGTGCCTCATCATCGGTGTGGGTTTGAGTTTGCTTTTTCCGTGCATGTGTGGTGGTGACATCCTGTGTGGTTTTCGTGAGTGTGGGTCTGGTGTCATTCTTTGTGTTAGGGACTCATTTGTCAATAAGGGCGGTTTTCCAAATGGCTGGTAGGCGGGAGGTATCATCTCGTTTATTCATACTGTGTGGGCGTTTTTCTATCTTGATGGCTTCTCTGATTATTCTGTTGTTAAGGTGTTCAGTTTTGGCAATAGTTCTGGTCTTTTTAAAATCAATTTCATGTCCTGTGGCTTTAAGGTGTTGGACCAGGGAAGAAGTTGGTTCCTCTTTTCTGACTGAGTTCTTGTGTTCTTCAATGCGTGCACTTATTCTTCTGTTGGTTTGTCCAATGTATGTGGTGGGGCAGGCGGTGCATGGGATTTCATATACTCCTTGATTTTCTAACTCAATTTTGTCTTTGGGGTTTCTTAGGATGGTGGATATTTTTCAGTTTGTGCAGAATGCTGTCTTGATGTTGTGTTTGTGGAGGATCTTGCTGATTCTGTCTGTGGTGCCTTTTATGTATGGGAGGAGGGCTTTGCCGTTTTCTTGTTCTCTGTCTTGGATTTTAGTGGGGGTTTCTTTTTGGATTAGGTTGGTAATCTTATTTCTTTGGAATCTGTTGGATGTTAGTATGTTAGTGAGAGTGTGTAGTTCGGCTTTTAGGTGTTGTTCGTCAGCTAAGCGTTTTGTTCTGGAGATGAGTGTCTTGGCTACGGAGTTGATCTGTGCTGGGTGGTGGTGTGAGAATGTGTGCAGATAGCGGTTTGTGTGTGTTTTCTTCTGGTAGATGGTGTGTCCTAGGGAGCCATTGGATTTCTTGTAGATTAAGACATCCAGGAAGGGAAGTTGGTTGTTAGCTTCTGTTTCCATGGTGAACTGTATTTTGGGGTGTAGGCTGTTAAGGTGTGTGAGAAAGTTGTCCAGTTTTTCTTTCCCATGTGACCAGATTATGAAGGTGTTGTCTACATATCTGAGCCAGAGTTTGGGTTTGTGATTAGATTTTCTAGAGCTTGGGTTTCATATATATATATATAAAATATATTTTACTGATAAAGAAATAAAGGGAGACTGGTATAGATCTATTTCAAGCTTCTTAGCTCTCATCAGCCAGCCTTACACTTACTTGGATTCAAATGTGGGCTGCCTGCATGTTAGGCAGTTGTACTAACCACTGAGCCACAGGTTCTCCTCCCTTCATCAGCCTGAGCCAGGGGAAAGATTAACTGTTTTACCGAGACACCAACATGTGGGAGAGAGCATTCTGCTCTCTTTTATATATATAGTGGTTAAGACACTGAGTTTGTTGATCAAAATGTCGGTAGTTCAGTGGTTTGAATCCCTAGTGCTGCGTAACGGGGTGAGCTCCTGTTACTTGTCCCAGCTTCTGCCAACCTAGCAATTCGAAAGCATGTAAAAAATGCAAGTAGAAAAACAGGGACCACCTTTGGTGGGAAGGTAACAGCGTTCCGTGCCACTTTGGCATTGAGTCGTGCTGGTCACATGACCACAGAGACGTCTTCGGACAGCGCTGGTTCTTTGGCTTTGAAACAGTGATGAGCACCACCCAGTGGTGAAATGTAAAATTTGTTACTACTGATTCTGTGGGCGTGGCTTGGTGGTGGTGGGGTAATATGACTGACTGGGCGTGGCCAACTTTTTTTTTTTTACTTTTAAAACCATTTTTTCTACAACCTCTTTGGCTAAAGAGGTTGTAAAAAAATGCTTTTAAAAGCCTCTGATGATCCCAGCTGAGTTGCCTGATCGGCAGAGGCTTTCTTTTTTTTTTTTTAAAGCCTCTGACGATCCCAGCTAAGTTGCCTGATCGGCAGAGGCTTTCTTTTTTTTTTTAAAGCCTCTGACGATCCCAGCTGACTTGCCTGATCGGCAGAAGCTTTTTTTTTTTTAAAGCCTCTGATGATCCTAGCTGAGCCGCGCGATCATCAGAGGCTTTTTATTTATTTTTAAAAGCATTTTTTCAGTCAAAGAGGTTGTAGAAAAAATGCTTTTAAAAATTAAAAAAAAATGCCTTGGATGATTGCGTGCCTCAACTGGAAAATGGGAGTGTGGGGGCAGGGATTTTTGCTACCGGTTCTCCGAACCACCCACCTCCATCGCTACCAGATCGGGTGATCCGGTCCGCATTTCACCCCTGGCACCACCCCCTATAGTCGGGAACGACTAGCACATATGTGCAAGGGGAACCTTTACCTTAAACCATTATTTAGGAGGCAGTTTTGAAGCTAATACTGTGGATGAACCAGTATTGAATTAGGATTGGGGAGACCTAGATCAAATGCATATTCAGCCATCAAGCCTATTTGGGGGGGCGGGGTCTTTGGAATAGTCAGTATTTTCCAATTTAATTTATATTATAAAGAGAGGCCTTGAGCTCCTTGGTGAAAAAGCAGAGAGGGAGAGAATGAATAATGAATAATATGAAAATATAATAAGCACATTTTCATTCAGATTTCTTGTTTATTTCAGTTAATAAATATGGACTATAGCTTCAATGCAGCGTGTATGCGTGTGTGCATGAGAGAGAGAGAGTGTGTGTGAGAGAGAGATGGTTCTCATATTGATAAGTAGTCTAGTAGTCGTTTTCAAAACAACAGGTGCTGACTGCCTTGCTTTCACAAAAGAGACAAGCATTTTTTTCTGTACAGTGAAAATGTGTAAGAAGATAAATCAGAATCATGTTGATTGAAATGGCCTATATAAAGGTTTCTCATCTGAATGTAAAATACCTGATGGAACTCTACCTTGGTATCCTTAAAATGCTTTTACAGCAGATCCAGCAGTGACAGTCATGGGCTTCAAAATGGCAAAAGAAGTCCTGGGCATGCATTTGAAATCATCTAGTTACATCTGCCACTTTAAAACCAGTGACTGCCACTGTAGATTCACCAATATTCTAATATGTATATATTTAAACAGCTTTAAAACTTAGGGGCATATTTCTAATTTCCTCCACCACTGTTAAGAAGAGAACTTTGAATCTAGGATGGATTCTTTTCACAGCAGCTGTAAAAATATCTAGTGTCTGATCACTTAGGAAATTGGTTTGTTCTTCATTAAATATTAGATTCATCCAAGGATTAAAGGAGACCCAGAAGCTGGCTATAGTTTTCCCCCCTCTAATCACCTACTGCCTTCTCATGAACTCATGAAGATTGTGAGAAAAACACTCCAAGCAAGATGTTCTTAGAGCAGCAAAATTTACTCAACTTATTTACTTAAATCAGAGCTGGAATGTTATCGAATGAAAATTAAACCAGTAGTCATACCCTAATCTTGGCAAATTTTAAGTCCATCATCTGTTTTCAGTTTGCTTTATTTCCCCTTGAGAAATATCTATGTCCTATAAAGATCTATTAAAAAGTGGCATTAAACAACTGAACACTATCAGACAGCAGGCAGACTATGGGACACCTTGCATTTACATTGTGGAGGCTCAGGTCCTAAAATTTACCTGGAAAATCTTTGACAACAAGCAATATAAAAATCCCAGAGCAAAGCAACGAGAGACTTGGAGACACAAGAAAGAAGATGTGGAAATACTGTGAACCAGTTCAAATAAGTAAGGTTAGAAGTGGAGGAAAGCATCGCTGAAAAGCAACTGATTAAGATAAAAGATTCTTCCAAGTCCATTTCTCCTCTGTTTTACTTTCCAGAAAACTAAGGAGAGCTGTTTCTGAGACACTTCCATGTCCCTTTTCTTCTGTGGGCTGAGATACCTTTTCCATGATAGTCATCAAGTCAGGGGTAAAATCCAGCAGGTTCAGACAGGTTCTGGAGAACCGGTAGCGGAAATTTTGAGTAGTTCAGAGAACCGGCAAATACTACCTCTGGCTGGCCCCAGGAATGGGGAGTGAATGGAGATTTTGCCATATCCTTCCCCTGGAGTGGGGTGGGAATGAAGGTTTTGCAGTATCCTTCCCCTGCCACGCCCACCAAGCCATGCCCACCAAACCACACCACGCTCACCAAGCCACGGCCACAAAACCAGTAGTAAAAAAAATTGGATTTCACCACTGCATCAAGTCTACGGTTCTTTCTCTTGTCTCTCACACATGACATTGCTTTTATATTTAAAGAAAGTCAGATTCTGGTTAAACCTAATAATGAAATACTAATATGCGAACAAACACATAAAACTTAATAATGAAAAAAAGCGTGACTGCAATCTGATATAGAGTTGTCTGCTCATGATTTAACTTTGCGGTCCTTACCAATGGCTATATAGATAAAAACTGTAAAACACCACACAGTCCTGAACGTTGTTCAGCTAACTAAAATTCACCCTTTCTGCTTATAACTAGAAGTTCAAATAATTTTGCAACTATTCTTTACATTATAATGTTTTGCATGAAAGACTTCTGAACAAAGGAAAGGCGAAAGAAACTCAAGTTACTGCTCCATTGTTTCTCTCATTCTGTGAAGATGTCATCAGACCCTGTGCTTTTAGCTGCTACCACTGGAGAGGTATTTGAGCCATCCTCTTCTTTTCTTCATTTTTTGTTTGTTGTATAAGTAGAAAAGAAGAAGTGATAGGAAAACATCAAGGAGTAATGCATAGTAAAACTTAAATATCCTGATTCATTTTTCAGAAGGAGGTAATTAGAAATCATGCCTCAACAGATAATATTATCCATTCTGGCCTATAAGAAGTCCTTTAGTTGTGCTTCCAATCACCTCCCTCTGTTGTATTAACAGAGAGCCACACCTGTTAAACTTTTACTGTCATGCAATGGTAGAGACAACAATTAATACTAGAAGCACAGTGTCAGATGGTAACCTTGGCATTAGATTACATTGCATATTAATGGAAGAATTTATTACCATACACTCTCAGCCAGCTGTTAGGCAATCAGAGAACATTGCTGAGTTTTTTGGTTTTGGTTCTTTTTTCTTTTTTAGTCCCTTGACAGGGTAGTTTTCCATTCACAATATATTCATATAATATGAAAATACCGATATATCTGAATGCCTTGTAAGGAAGGCCTTCAGATGGTGTTTTTTTTTTCTGCTAAAAATGTGGGAAGACCTTTAAAAAATGTAATTCTAGCAGAGAGGGAAAAATCATTCTCTTCATGTACTTAGTTTTATATATGGTTGAGCATTTAAAATGAGATAAATACTTTCAATCCATCTATCAGTTAAAATATAATTCCAAGTGCTATTTAAGCATTTAAAAAAAATTATTTTGCTGTATTTTTATTTTTATTTTTATTTTTTTGCAAAATACATATCAACCACCAGAAGTTGCTTTAGAGGCTGCTGGTGATATAAAAACAAACAAATCAATACATGAAATGAAAACTAACACTCAGATTCTCTTACAAGTCTTTAAATTTTGAAATAATGAATTGGGCATTAAACCTGATGGCTGTCATTTGAATTCTTTCTGGCATGTAATTCCGTTTAATTCTTGTTCGGAACAGGGATTTGACCATGAAGAATTGAATATGAAGATAATTCGTTGGCATTACAGTCTGCTAAAATTACCCAGTATCAATTGCTGCCTTTCTAGATTAGGTTGGCAGGGGGAGTAAACAAATTGGTATACAACTGTCTAAGATGATAATGCAAAGTAGTAGGGCTTTGGGTTAATATCTTAAGAAACGAGAAAATTATCCAATAATCCCTCATGATAAATTTTGTAGTTGGTTTATT
The DNA here is from genome assembly GCA_022577455.1 of Arizona elegans. NCBI lineage: Eukaryota > Metazoa > Chordata > Lepidosauria > Squamata > Colubridae > Arizona > Arizona elegans. The sequence continues at coordinate 237,716,130 of JAKOOJ010000001.1, read as the reverse complement.
GTCTGTGTTTCCTTGTACATCTGGATGGATGCAGCTTAAGAAACAGTTTAAGAAACTGTTTCAGTTCTTATTGTTAGCTGGTAGATTTGTTATTGTGAAATATCAGACAACAAAATGTACCTTTCATTGAATCAATGATGTTTCAAAGGTAGGAAATTGCTTTGGGCAGAAAGTTAAAGCAACAAGAAATCCTTGGAAAATATTACAATAAAGGATAAATTCAGTCAGATATTTATTAGCTATTTTACTATGTAATTCTTTTCCCCAATTAATTATTTTTGTCTATACAAATGTCATTTTGAAGAGAAATGCTGGATGTGATTGGTTTACAATCAATAGTGGGATTCAGCAGGAGAACTAGTTGTTAACTTTCTGAGCAGTTTGGTGAACTGGTTGTTGGAAGAAATCATTAGGGCAGAGAACCAGTTGTTAAATTACTTGAATCCCACCACTGCTTACAATGTTTCTATTTTTCATTAATTTTTAAAGACTACATATCTATGCAGGCGTGTAAATCAGTTTTTGATTCCCGAGGATTGCCTGCACTAATTCCTAATCCCTGCATTTTGGGGGGGCAAGATTTTTGTCATTGCGTCTTCCTAGGGCTGAGAGAAAGTGATTGGCCCAGGTCACCCAGCTGGTTTTGTGCCTAAGACAGGATTAGAACTCAGTCTTAACCACTACACTGAACTGGCTCTCTCTGTATATATACACATGGTTGTTTTAATTTTTTAAAATATATTTTTAAAAATATTACAATTTGAAAAAAATAAAAAGCAATACAAATTACAGGAAAAAAATAAAAATAGAAAGTGCAGAAAAGAAAAAAACTAGAAGGAAAAAAAGAAAAATATAAAGAATTAACATCCCACTTCATCATAACACAAACCTATCCACATCTCTAAAAATACAACAAATGCTCTTTGCTTCCCATAATTCATCTTTTAGCTATGAACCAAATACTAAAATCTCATTATTCATTCTCAGTCAGCAAAAGTTCCATTAAGGGCAACTACAGATAATTAGAAATCTATTTTAGCCTTGGTCATATAAGCCAATCCTATATTCCTTTCCTGTTTTAACAATCTTGGCTTTTAATCCCTTCAAATAATGTCATAAACTTAATTTCTTTTGATCTTCTTTTTGTCTCCTCTCAGCAAATCTTTCAAAACTTTAATAGATTTCTTTTGTAAACCCAATAAAGGAAAATTATTCAAATCTCTCTTCTGATTTGATAGTTTTATGTCCTCTTTGAGTATCAAGACAGCAACCAGTTTCATTTGTGTATTGTAAGCCTGCCTCAGGAAACATAACTAGATGAACTAATTCTACTTTGTTGTAAGACTATATTAAAAGAATCTTGTAAATCTGAAAAAAAACAAACTTCCCACTGCCACTTTTAACTGCTTGTTCAATTAGGGCATTATTCTGAAGCTTCTTTATTTGGCTGATAAGCCAGTGGGCTCCTGACTCTTTTGTTCTCTTCTCCATGTTCTCCAAGATCATCCACATATTCCATTAGATATATCCAATATATCAACTTGTTCTTGTTCCATAACATTCTTGTAATTTATCAATTTAAATCCACATCGAAATTAATTTCAATTTTATCTGGTATAGCACATTCCTCTTCTGAGCTCATAGTTTAGTTATCTCCATTAAAATATCCATTGTTAAAAGTGTTCTCTTTATCTACTTTTAGGTGTGGAAAAACAGATCATGTTTTAGGTTATTATTTACGCAGAAGTATTGATAATTTAAAGGGTTTCACAACGCTTAAGCACCATTTTACATGTCTGTATGTGTGTGTATAAATAGAAATAGTAAACTGGCATACTATTTTAAATGACTACATTTATAGTTGCACAATACACTGAGGAATTCTGCATGTACAACAATTCCTTCAGGTAGAACACCACTTGCATTACTTCTGTTCTGTTATATATGAGCTATGGTGGCGCAGTTGTTAGAATCCAGTACTGCAAGCTATTTCTGCTGATTGCTGGCTGCCTTCAGTTCGGCAGTTCGAGTCTCACTGGCTCAAGGTTGACTCAGCCCTCCATCCTTCCGAGGTAAGTAAAATGAGGACCCAGATTGTTGGGGTCAATAGGCTAACTCTGTTAACCGCTTAGAGAGAGCTGTAAAGCACTGTGAAGCAGCATATAAGTCTAAGTGCTATTGCTATATCTGATATCACATTAATCTGTGTGTAACAATGGAACATAGTAACCAGAGAGATAAATATGGCATGAGAAATGCATGCTGTTTTATTTTATCAAGATTGCTGGATGAGATTCATTAAATCCCTGTTGTTCTACATAATGTTTCTTCATTTTTTAGTATTTCATATTTTGCCATGTTTTTCAAAATCTCTGAGGAACAGGGGATTGTAGCAATCATTGTGTATTTGTGCAGTTCTGAGAGATACATAACTGCCCAAGGTAGAGCTACATCAATGTTGGGTTCCAACTGGCTTTACTACCGGTTCTCTTCATGCACGTGCTTTGCACGTGATTGTCACCGTTACCGGCTCGGCCAAACCAGGCTGAACCGGGAGGAACCCACCACTGAGCTACATGGACAAAACATACATCCCATTCTTCAGCATGATGCTATTTTATCCCAAAAAATATTTCTTAATCTTGTCTACCTTTTATTACATTCCTCATATTCTCCCTTTCTTTTACTCTCCTTTCCTAATTAGTAGAGGTCTAAAATCTTACAATATAACCTTAGAAGTGTTCCTTATCAGGGATATGTGCAGGGCATAGTTTAAAAAACAAACAAACACACACATATACACAGACACGATACTGACCAATTGCAATAGTGCAACTGAAGTTTTGAACAACATCAGTGGAGCTTTGGTTATACCACTGTGGCAACTATCTTAGTCTTTTTGACCACACTTTGCAGATACTTCTGTTTGTCAGGAAAATATAAAGAAATGACCATACCTTGTTCAAATGCTATAATACAATATTTTAAAAACACTGCTAGGCAGACTAACTACATGGTTTAACTTTTGTAAATTTCACATTCCTCTTCGGAGTTGCAGAGTAAATGGATCTATTATCATTTCCAAGCCAGATGTTTTAGTTTATTGAGCCTGTTTGATCCCTGCACCTGTTTAAGGCCAGCAGTTGTTGGATTAGCATAAGGGCTGGTGGTTCTTTTTTTAAAAAAAAATTAACTGGACAACTGTTCCTGAGTAAGAGAGGGGTGTGAAAATAAGCAGCCTTTTTGGTATAAAGACTCGCCTGTTTGTGACACAAGGCAGGACACATCATTGACAGTGCAAAACAGCCATGCAAATGTTAACTCTCTATGCTCAACTGCTGGAATCTGTCTTACAAAGGAACAATCACAGAGGTTGCCAAAGAATGGAAGAAAAAGTGGTGGCAGTGATGGGGGCAGGAGGAGACATGTTATCCCCATCCATCTGTGAGACAGCCGTGCAGTTAATCGGAATAATGAATTGTTTCTGGTGGATTATGACGATTAGGATAGGAAGAATTGGCTCCTGGCCTCTCTAGAGAAATTCATCATGTATCTTAAAGAGAAGCAATCACTTTTCAGCAATGATCCAATTAAAGTAAAGCCCTTATGCGCAGAGCAACTTTTAAAAAACAAATTCACCAGAACTATGGACTTCCTGACATTCTTGTTAATCATGGATTTCATTGAAAACCAATTCGGGCCTGCATGATTTGCCAACCAGAACCTGAGAGAATCTCTGGGGCTCCCTTAATGATCACTCCAGCAGAGTTGGGAGACATGTCCATCTGGGTTCAGTTCCAAGTGGGGACAAAGACACTGGAAACATGGTGGATGTTTGGAAAGATGGTTTAATGGTGGACAGGACCACATGATTTTGAGGTCCTGGGTAAAAAGGGCACATGGGTGAGAGAGAGAGAGAGAGAGAGCTTTTGGCTTTGAATTTGAGCTTGTATTCTGATTGGTTGTCAAATTCCCATGGGGCCATGCAGTGGTAACTTTGTAGGTTGTCCCAAGCTTGGTTGAATCTTGCTGGGTGATGATGTAATGAAAGGGCTTTGGGCAATTCCTACTATGGCTCTGCCTGAAGGAGGTAGATCTTTGTTATGTAGAATAGACTGGCCCAGACCTTAATGGCCCATTGACAAAGGTGGGGGTGGCTGAGTTTCTGCCTCCATTTTAGGAGAAATATTCTGCCCTTTTAATATTTCCCAAAATATCTCATTTTCCTAGGAGAGGGGTGGGCACTAATTTCCTACAACCTTTATTAGGAGTCCCCAATCTCCGGCTGTGGTCCACTACCGGGCCTTGAGTCATTTCGAAATTGGGCCTCAGAAGTGGAGGGTGAGCATGCGCAGGCATCCCCTCTTGTGTAAATGGAGCTGCACATGCACATCTGCCTGCCGCTCACACAGAACCAACCCCTCTCACCCCCCCCCCAACCGATCTTCAAAGCCAGAAAGGTTAGGGAACTCTGAGCTGTATAATACCTGACCAAACCATGAATGAGATAAAAATCAGCAGTGAAATTCGGCTGGAACTATCTGGCTCGCATGAACAGGTAGCGCCGCCAGTGGGAGGCTCCACTCACCCTCCAGGACATCATTATGTCCCATTTTTGACCCTCTGTGCATGTGTAGAAGGCTCTTCCCGAACCGGTAGCAAAGGTAAGTGGATGTCACCGCTGATAAAAATGTGTGGTAAAATGTATAATTGCTTATATTTAGTTGGTTAATTTGGTATTAATTCCAGGCAGCTCAAAATCTCCCACCCCCCTTTGAGTTGGTGTTGACTCCAAATTTCCATGACAAGATATTTTATTTATTTATTTTATTTTTTAAATTTTTTTATTGAAAATTATTAAAAATTACAGAAAAAAATATAGCAATATGGATAGAATTGCAGAGAGTAATATAATACCTATAGAGTTTTAAAGCATCAAATTTCTCCTAGAGATAGTACAAAACTCCATTAAACCAAATCATCAAAAAAAGAAAAGATTATCCAGAAGAAAGAATTCTCAACTGCCATGCAATGCTCCTATAAATATTTACCCACATTCACACTAAGATTAATATTTTACATTCTTCTTAAGATTTCTTTTTTTGCAGCCAAGCATACCACCTGTCCCAACTCCTATATAACCCCGATTCTTGTCTATCTCACAAAAGTCCGGTAAGCTTGTCTGCTTCTGCACAGTCCGTGATCTTTGCGGTTAACCTCCGATGGAATATTTTTGGATTTCCATTCTTGCGCAAATGAGATCCTGGCTGCAATGATGATGTGGAGAGCGAGATACCAATTAGATTTGTTTAAGTTCTGTGGTTTCATACCTAGTAAAAACCTTTCCGGGTTCAATTCTATCCTACATCCTATGATTTCTAAAATCCATTTTTGAATTCTAGCCCAATATTCTTTTGCTCGGGGACAGGTCCACCAGCTATGAAAATAAGTTCCCATAGCGGCGTTGCATTTCCAACAAATCGGAGAGGACAAGATTTTTTAGAAGTAGTTTGCTATTGTCTCCTTCTAGGGTTGAGAAAAAGTGATTGCCCAAAGTCATCCAGACCAGATGGCCTTGTGCCTAAAATGGGACTAGAATTTAGAATTTAGCCTTAACCACCACACCAAACTATCTTTCACAAAACAAAACAAAACAAAACAAAACAACAAAACACCAGCCATTAACAGCCATATATTCTCTTCATCCAAAAAGTTTTTTTTAAAAAATCAACACTTCCAGGAAAAAATATTTGGGTTTAACATACCAGTGCATACATAAGTGATGTACAGTATATGAGTAAATTTTTACAATATAGGCAAAAACCTCAAATGTAAAATGGTTTGTGTAAAGTGTTTAATGGTTTAACTCATTGTCCAGAGATTAAGTTGGAAAACGTCTGAAATTTCAGGTTCTATATATATGCTTCAATTTTCTTTAAAGCGTAGGTAATTAAGAGCTATCAGTAGATAAAAGAGGAAGCTAATCTTGCTTCCTTCTCAAATAGTTTAGCCTTTCTTTTCCCCCCCCAAGAATGAAAGATGCACTGATAGTTGTCATTTGGTTGTGCCTTCATGGAGGGGGCAGAGATGCCATTCAAAAACCATCTTTCTCTTTTGGCTAGGATTTAGTTTGACATCTCTCCAGTAGAGTTACAGAATGTCCTTGTAAGTCATGAAGAGCAATTGACACCTGGAGACGGAAATCTTTCAAGCTTTTGCCTCCCTTGGTTTTTGTGCCTTCTAATCCTTCAGTCAAAGAAGTAGGTGGGCTCCGTACAAATAAATAGCCTGAAACAAAAACGTTTATTTCAGGAAGAATGCAGAGAAAGATGTTTAATGCACTCCTGTTGGCGGCTTAACTTTCACCCACATTTGAGATATTCCCTGCTTCACTGACATTTTCCACCCAGTGTACTTAAACACAAGGAAATGTGGATTGTAAATTGTAGTTTATTAATATGTAGTATTGTAGAGGCATTTTTTAAAATCAGGGAGCAAATATTATCTGGACAGCAAGTTGTAACTGAAGTCAAACTCTGAGATAAACAGTGGGATTAAAACAGTTCATTGTTTAGGCTCGGGGTATAAGATTTAATGTATGTCAAAAGGTGGGTGTGATTGTTGCAAGCAGATGTTTTTAAAACAGTGGTCAGATAGGTATATTCTGTCCTGGGAATCTGATTCCAGGATTAACTGGCATTTCCTGTAAAAGTGTACCCTTGGTAGCAAATCCAGATTTATGGCTGAATAAGGTGTGAAACAAGTTAGGAACAGATGCCTCTACCCACTCCCCACCAATTTAAGCTAAATGGAATTGTTCTGGACCATATAGTCAGCAATTATTCCTAATACATGGCATTTGGTGCCTATCTCCCTACCCACCCAGCCCCCAAACATTTTTTGTAGCATGTCAAAAAACACAAGACCATTTTTAAAATTATTTCTGGTTTAGGAGGGCTTGAAATTTATTGAAATTTTTCAACTGTAATGCTCTTTTAAAAAAAGCCATGGCAAGGAACTCTAATTTGTTTTAAAAATAAATAAATGGAAGGGCTATCTGCTTTGAAATAATTATAATGCATACACTTATTTCTCCATTCAGACCTCCAGTGTATGCCATTACACCAATTGGATGTTTTAATCTGTGTTTCGGCCAAAATATTTAATAATTTTAAGGGATTTTTAAAATATTTGTATTATCTGTATTTTATCTTGGCTGTTCACCACCCTGAGTCCTTCGGGAGTAGGGCGGTATAGAAATTTGATTAATAAATAAATAAATAAATAAATTAGTTTTGATTATAAATGAAACTTTTGGTAAATTAGTAAATGTTACAATTTCCCTTATTTGGGGAAATGGACCAAACGGTGGTGGGTAAAGATAATTTTGCTTCATTGTCTGTTATGACTCCAATCAGGCAATCTAAATGCACCTCTGCATGCATTTTTAATAAAAAGCAAACCAAATATTTGCCTCTTTCAGATGAATGACAGCCACATTTCTGGAAGAGAACAATAAAGAATATGCATACACCATGGTAGCCCAGCTGAAATGCTGTTTATGGAACTTGACAAATGTTGTAATATTAATACATCCTATAGGACAATGCTATTCCATAATATAAGGAATGCATTTCTAAACTAAAAGACTGATGAGCTCTAGATATATATTTATTCATGGTAGCTTGAACCATCATTATAGATTATTTGTAGAGTTAAAACAGACCCCAGACTTGAAGCAGTCCTCCAGAGAGACTGTCATACCTAGAAGCTGTCTGAAGGAGAGGCCTCTGACTGTTGGTTATGAAACTGTTTTCCTCCAGCAGCTGGTTTTTAAAACCATGTGTCAGAAACAGAACAGTGTTTCAGTCCATAGATTTTTCTTGTTGGATTGGATGCAAACACATGTGATATGAAATGCTGGGAAAGAATTCTTGCACAGCTTTCTCAAAATGGATTGGATTCATATAGGAAGGTATTAGAAAAATATGTCAACTTGTTTGCTCTTTATAAACCAGCTTGAGACTTTCAGCTGAACATTATATAAGGAATTTACGGTCCTCACTCTTAATGTTCCTAGTAGAAGGCTCATTCCCACCAAGGGAGTTCAGTTCAGTTCAATTCAATTCAGCTCAGTTCCTGTGAACCTATCATTACTTTTGTTGTTTGCGGAAGTGTCATGCTGGGTTTGATGTTATTGTTGCATACCTCTTCCCAGTGGTGGGATTCAAGGAATTTAACAACCAGTTCTCTGCCCTAATGATTTCCATGTGACGGTGGGCCAGCTCCTACGCACCCGCATACAGAACAAATTTGCACGAGCAGCAGGCAGGCACGCATGCATACATGCACTCAACTCAACTTCTACACGTTGAACTGCACACACATGCTTGCTTTTTATGCAAGTTGAGCTGTGTTCACACGGGTGCCCCGGCCCACCACTCATATGGCCCAGTTCCCTTCTCCCTCCTCCTCCCAGGGTGCCAAGAGCAAAGGTTGGGGACTGCTGCTCAAAATTTCCAAAACAAAGGTTTATATTATTATACTTTGAGCATGCCAAATTGATGTAATTTGATTTGATCTATCTTCATAATGTTTCTGGTGTAACACGAGAGGCTAAAACCTGAGCATAAGGAATTGCTAAAAAATAGTCATAAATATGTGATCGGCTTAGTTTAGCATGGCATTTTCAACCTTCATTACCACTGGCTTTCCAAATTTCAGGCAAGAATTTGTCCTACTTGATTTTATCCATATAAGATGAAACTCAATAGTTCAGCAAATAAAAGGAAAAGGGAAAGGTTTTCTCCTTTCCAGTTGTGCCCAATTCTAGGAGGTGATGCTCATCTCTATTTCTTAGCTGCAGGAGCCAGTGTTGTCTGAAGACATGGTCATGTGCCAGCATATATACACAGAACACTACACTATACACTGAGGTGCACAGAACACTGTTATCTTCCCACTGAAGTGTGGTACATATTTATCTACTTACATTTGCATGCTCTTGAACTTCTAGGCAAGTGAGCTAGGACAAGTAACTCATCCCGTCACACAGTTCAAGTCTTGAACCCAGGCTGTCAGCTTTCCAGCTGATAAGCTCAATGTCTTTAAATGCTCAGCCATTGTGTCTCCAATAAATAAAAGATAAACTAAGACCTTCTGCTGTCCTTATAGCACAGTTCAGTTATGTTTTGTATTTTCTTTTTGATAACAGATTTAATTCACTATTGGACTTAAATAGGTAATTCCATTTTATTTTATTACTTTATTAATGAAACTGAAATTAACAATGAAGAATTCTTCAATAAAATTGGCAGCAGGGATGAAAAAAAAAAGAGCAGGGAAAAAACCCACATATCTTGGCATCCCTGTCAGAGGATGTAGTTTAGGGGGAAAAAAAAGAGTTTCACAGCAAAGTAATGGAATTCACAGTGGCATCTAACAAAATATTTCTACAGTGTTTAACGAAGACTTACTAAGCACACTGCAGTTGTCTTGGATGTATTAAGACCAGAAAATGCATGCTTGACAATTATCCTGATTTGGCCAGGATGACCATGGTTAAAATAGAGCTCATGCTTCCAAAATTTTGCCAACAGCAGCAACAACAAAATCCTATATTTTTATGGCAGGGAAGTAAAGAGCCTGTAGTACAGTGGACTAAGCACTGTTATTAACATCTGCTGCTTGCAATTACTGCAAGTTCAAATCTCACCAGGCTCAAGGTTGACTCAGCCTTCCATCCTTTCAAAGGTAGGTGAAATGAGGACCCAGATTGTGGAGGCAATAAACTGACTTTGTATAAATATACAAAAGTATGAAAGCTATTGCTTAATGCATTGTAAGCCACCCTGAGTTTCCGGAGAAGGGCAGCATATAAATTAAAGCAAAAAAAAAGTAAGAAGTGTATAAACAAGAATGGGGTGTTTTTTTGCAAAACATGTTTTTGCAATTTCCTATGGTGGCATTCATGATGTAAAAAAACATATCAATACAGTGGCAAAACAAGAGTCTGTAATTTTCTTATTTTGCTGAGGTCCTGATGTACTTCGTATTTTACAGTATAGCGTACTTGGCCATTTCACCAGAAAACCCTTTTTAATGAAGTAGTAGGCAGCTTGCACTGAGTGAGAAGAGTTATGCTGCTTTCAGTTTGTGATTACGATTTACAGACTGCCTTACATCTTGGCTATTATTTTTTTAAAATGAATTCATTTGTACACAAACTGTTCAAACATAACTTGTCATATTTCATTTACATTTTTTCACTGCTCAAACCTATACCCAGTAACTCATACTAAATGAACATCATTTCCCCCAACATCTTAAACATTTCATTTGTACGAAAAATTATAACTGGGTCAGTATTTGGCAAATATTTGGCCTGGTATTACTCTTAATTATTCCCTTTTAGAAAAAGTATGACTCACGCATAATTGGATGTAGATTTTTCATCCTGTTCCATTAAGTACGCTTGCATAAGTGATAAAATGGACATTATAATTCCACTATCCCTAACTTATTGTTCACATTGACAGAGAAATGTTTCAGTTCAATGCTTTACATTTGCAGTACATGACGTCCCCAAGTTACAAACCTCTGGCTTATGAACAACCACTAGATACAAATGGACTGGTTGCAGTACTCAAAATGGTGGACAAAGACAGTTGTATGCTGCCAAGAAGAATCCTGATGCTACAGGCAGGGAGGCTCAATGGCATCTCTCTTGTGGGTCAGCATGCATGCCAGCTATTTTCAGAGTAATGTTTGATTAAATAACTTGTTCCAATTTAGATAAAAAATAAGCTTAAACACAGATTTAGGAATGAAAATTGTTCTAAATTGCTGCAGAGAATTGCTGTATTTCACAATGTATGGACGTTTACTATGCATCTTCATTCTCACAATAATTTTTGGAAAGATGCTATTCACCTTATTTTTAACTTTTGAGCTTTTCTTTGCTTGTTATAAAGATGCTGCAGTAATTCTTGGAGTGGAGTCAGGGTGACCAAATGGACCTTGAGCTTTTACTGGCTGGATGTCCTTCCTGACACCTATACAGAGTTCACAGCAGACAAGTATTCATTGCAGCCAGAGAGAGTAACATTTGCCGCTGCCTAGGATCGAAATCTCAACCTCCTGATTGTGAGGCAAGAGCTCCACCTCTAGGCCACCACACCACTCCAAAATGGGACATTAAATAAATAAATGAATAAAGTCATCTTTAAATTTGCTTTTTTCCCCTCAAGATGCAACTAGACATTCTTGTTTTTCTTTGAAGATGTTTCACTTCTCATTCAAGAAGCTTCTTCAGCTCTGACTGGATGGTAGGGAATGGCAGGATTTATACTCCTTGCAGACAGGTGGTCATTTGCATTCTTTTAGCGATTCGCAGAGGCCACCTGGAAGTTTATCTGTATCATCAAAGTCACCTGAGTGGTGCAAATGGGGGTGGAGCCTTCTTGGAACTGTTGAAAGGATTGTGTTGTAGACAGGTGATAGATGATGTCATATCCCTCCCTCTCTGTTGAGAGAGGGCTGTTCAGTTTTGATATAGATGGCTTCTTTGATCCCTCTTTCAAACCAGCGGTCCTCCCTGTCCAAATTGTGGACTTTACTGTCTTCGAAAGAGTGGCCTTTGTCTTTTTTTAAATGCAGATGGACTGCTGAAACTAGTCCTAATGGGTTTGTTCTCCTATGTTGTGCCATGCGTTTATGAAGTGGTTGTTTTGTTTCCCCAATATACAGATCTTCACATGGCTCACTGCATTGTACTACATATACCACGTTACTCAGTTTGTGTCTGGGTGTTTTATCCTTGGAGCGGACTGCCCTAATGTATTCTTAGTGTAAGGAGAGAATAAAATTATTTTAATATTGATTCTCAAAAGTATACCATGACATTGGTTTATTTCATGCTATCACATTTCCCTTTTGAGAAAAGCTGCTTTATGAAAAATATCTCAAAGCACTCCTGAATGTACTGAAATTATTTTGAACAATGCTTTCATTAGTGGAAATATTAATGTTTCTTAAAGGAAGGGTGGATTTTTTTTTAAACTTGGAATTTTTGCAGTAAAATATAGCAGCTATACAATTCCATCTACACATACTAATGAGTGATTAGCAATCTCTCTGTATTTAGTTGGGTTGTGGTAAAAAAAAATGTATCTAGAATCAGGACACCTGTAAGATGTAATTTAGAATTGTACTCCAGGATGGCTGGAGTTTACATGCATCAAATGAGTAGAAAGACATTCCACTACTGCTGTATCAAGACATTCTATATTCTCAAATGAGAAAATGCTTATTAGTATAGTATATTAGTTATTATGATTAATGAACCCATTCCAGTAAACACTCAAGGCAAGAAAACCAAATCAGGCAGAAGGCCTATAGAATAATTTGATCTGTATCCGTGGGATAGGATGAAGTGACTACACGTCGGAACTTAACTTGGTGCCAGTTTTTTGTTTCAAATGCTTAGGGTTTTCACCATTTTTGTCTGGCTTTTACATTGTTTTAATTCTTGATTGGGAGTTGCCCAGAGTTTGGTATAAGTTGGGTGGCCATATACATATTTTAAATAAGAGAAATGAATGAATGAGTAAATGAATGCTAAAATGTGCAACAATAGAAAGGGATGTTATATTATTGCTGCATTCAGTTACCCTAGTAGTTCCATCCATAAAAGCATGTGTGATCATTTGCCCCTTCCCAAGAGGACTCTCACCTTCACTCCAGGTGATTTTTTAGAAAACCTGGCCACTGGTTTAAATTATGTAGAAAATGCTCTTTCCTTTCTTCAGAAGAGAGGAACAGATGCAAGGATACAGCAGGCTGGTGGGTAAACAGCATCTCTGATTCCCCCCCCACCTCCAGATCTTTTTACTCTGTTCTGTGTCTCCCTCAATGCCATTCTTAAGCCCGCAATTGTTTACAGAGTATCTTTAAATTTTATAGGAAGCAGTTAATTTTATGTATGAAAGAAAGATCAATTTAAATAATAGGAAAAAAGGCAAGTAAATGTGAAAGCGTGTTTGCTACATGGAAAGGCTCAGATTTGTAATAGTGTTCTTGGGAACCTTTTCTCTTGTATAACAACACAAGATGTGTATTTTGGACAATGCATTTCGAGCAAAATATAGAGTGATTCAGAGCCAAGGTAAAGGGGTCTTATGTCAGAGTGAGCTTTATTAGTAGCTAGATCTCTACTGTCATGGTTTAATTAATTCCTTCCATTGAGAAAGAGATGCTATTCATGTTTAAGTGTATTCATATAGCAAGTGCTCCAGTTGGAGGTATTCAGCATGTTCTGTGGGAAAGCACAGAATAAGATCTGTACAACTCTTTGTGACAAGGACCACAATTTCTAGAAGACAGGAGAGCCATGAACCTGATCTGCCCTTGTGTATTTAATTATTGTCAAACTCAATAGTCCAATTCACTATACTGTGCACATGGAGAGTATTATTGTATTGATGAATCATTAGATGGGGTTGAACTTAGAATCACAGAATCGTTGAGGAGAAAGTATCTTTTGAAGAGATGGGGGTGGGGTGGGGAGACATCTAGCCCAAATCACAGCTCACTGCCAGAATCAAGCAACAGATCTAGTTATATCTGGATGAGTTTAACCAGGTTTGTTGTTGTTGTTGTTTTATTTTTCAGAAGTAATAAAGGTATTGATCAACATTTAGACCGTTTTGTCTTATTAGTCTTCTATGTGTACTTCGTTGTTGTCAAAGACAAACAGTACAAAGACAGATATCCACATAAGAGCATTCAAAAGGTGCTGGCTGAAGGTTTCTCAGACTAAGATGTATATCATAGCAGAAGGAACTGGAAGGAAATGCACATGTATGTCCCGGTCGGGGGATACATTTGCATTTATATCTCAATTCTTGAGGAGCAATTGGAAGCAAGTCTATTGTCTTGGAGAACAAAAAATAATGCAGAATACTACAAATATCTGCAGCAGGAAGCCTTGATGTGGAGAAAAAAAGCTTCCATGTGGGTTGGAACCCTAAACATGCATATTGTCAGCTGCAGGGAGAAAACTATGCTGTGCTTGTGGAGGCTTGTCTTGGATGACATCTGTGTGAATGTCCAAAGGGGACCAATGCACAGGATGTTCTTAAGGAAAAGAATCCTAAAATCTTAGCAAAATAAGCATAAAGATTAAAACCACCATGTTTACGCAATAGCAATTCTCATGATTTTTCAAATTCACATATACATTTACTGGCTTTTTCTTTTTTTAAAAAAAGTACCTAAAGTATTGTGTAGCTCTCTGTGAGAGTTCAGAACATTATTCATGTAGAGATTTCTATAATACCGTACTCCTGTTAGTGAGATCATATTCCCAACATTGATAACAGGAAGTTAAAACTGGAATAAAACAATTTGTCAGGAGATCATTTCCTACACTCATAACAAAAAAAGAAAGAATTATAGGCAGTCCAGTTTAGAACATTTGTAGCCTTGCACTCTTTAAGGTATAATCATCTTCTCAGTTATTCCAGATGGTTGTGATAGGATAATGATGGCTAATCTTTTTGCGGTCACGTGCCAAAAGTGCACACGTGCGCACACGACAGTGTGTGTGTGCGTGCCTGCACCCATAATGCAATGCATGCACAAACTCCCATGCACCGTCCCTCTGCGCATGCATGTGTGACCCCCCCTCACCGCAGTCCGTTTTGGGCCTAGTAGGCCTCCCTGCAGTCTCCTGAAACCAAAAACGGGCCATGGCGGGGGGGAGGGGTCAAGTGCTTTTTTGGTCCCAGGAGGCTAAAAATGGGGCCCCGGGAGGGCGTACTGCACCCCTTGCACCCTCTCTGCCCTCACGCATGTGCCCATGACCCCCCCAGGCATGCATGTGCATCTCCCGCATGCGCCCTGCCCCCCGCACATACGCAGCAGAGACCCAAAAGTCAGCTGCCTGGCAGGAGGTGTGAGTGCATGCGGGGTGGAGCTGAGCTGGCTGACAGCTCGCGTGCCCTCAGAGAGGGCTCTGCATGCCACCTATGGCATGTATGCCATAGGTTCACCATCATGGTGACAGGAGAATCAAAATTGAATCTCCTTGACGATTGAGCTCAACACGAACACATTATCAATATATCCTAAATAGATAGTGGCTAACCAAACAACTGGTCTCTTAAATATGATTTTTGAAAACATATTGTTATCGTCATGCCACCTGCCACCCCCTGCTAGCTTTTAGCTCATTGGATGTTCCTATATTCTCTGTTTTCTTTACATATTTTCATACAAAGCATTGGGTTCCCTACATCCCTCTTCTCTTTTATAAGAATTTTTCTATGGCCCACTTGCATCCCATATATTCATTAAAAAAGGTAAAGTGGGACAAGTGCCTGGAGATGCCATGAAAGGTATCCATGCATATATTTGTGCTCTTGAGTGCTACTTCGGTGGGCGGGTAGCCTAAAGTATTTTAAATCTTGAGTAGTGAGTTACCTTTCATTGTATGGAGGCTGTGTCATAAAATGAATGAGGCCACAAGTTGTTGTTTTTTCTAGAGTTTTTTTGTCTATGCCAGTGGAGAGTTTTGAAAGTTTTCTGTTTTTAAAACTATTAGCCTACTTTAGGCTGCATGATGCTATCATTTTGCTATGTTTCTCACCTAAAAAAAAACAAATAAAAAGCAAAACAAAAACTCATGTAGTGGGTTTTTTTTTTTTTTTTTTTTTTTGCATTTATGGCTGGAATAAAACTCTGAGGGATTGGGATCAGATCTGAGAGTATCCTGTACATACATATAAGCCAGGGATGGGTTCTACTTACCTTTACGGTTTGCATTGCACCCATGTGCGCTCTTCTGCGCATGCGCAGATCACCTATGATGACGTCAGGGTCAGTGGGTGGAGCCTCCCGCCAGTTTTACTACCGGTTCTTGTGAACCAGTCAGAACTGGGGGCAATCCACCACTGATATTATCCAAATATATAATATCTCTATCCCTTGTCTCAATTTGGCTGGGGTAACCATGTTTTTTGCTGGTGGGTGGTGGTGATGGGTCATTCCACTAAGAAATTCATTCCTGGGAAATTCCTGGATTCTAGTGCATGGTGTGAGAGCAATTCTTAGCTAGTATCCCAAGTATCTTCTTGTCCACCAGCCCTAGCAACAATCTTGTCCTCTAGCTCTGAGCTCTGGCATATAATTTAAAGACTGAAATGTCTTACTTCTGTCACTCTATCCACAATTAGTGGTTTAATTTTTATAATCAAGCTGAGGAATTCATAGTCCCTGTTAGGGTGTGCGTAAAAAGTATTCGTAGCTTGTGCAACGAGCAGAGCAGAAACACACAGGGAAGGAGATAAACGTGCGGCTCGTGTGAGAAAAAATAGTTTATCTACAAGTAACAAGCAGTCTCGGTGTAAGTAAAACAGTCCAAGGTCATAAACAGTAATATCAGTCCAGTAAGTATCTTCCCTTACCAAAGCAAACAGACTTTAGTAACTCTTGGTATACAGTACCATATAATAGACTCAGTAAGCAACAGGATACGAACAGGTATCACTCAGGAAGAACTAGGAAGAACCAGGAAGATCCAGAAAAATCCAGGAAGAACGCTTCTCTGTGCTGCCTATTTATGCACTGCAGCCTAATTACAGGGTTCAGCAAACCCTGATTACGTGGCTCAGTTGTTTCTTAAAGAAACAGATATATTGCCTGACCAACAAGTTAGGAGTAAGCTGCAAGCTGAACCTAACATTCTCCCCATTGGGCAGGACAATATACACAATAGATACAAAAACAAAAACACACATCCAAATCATACATTGTACAGTAGTATCAGGTACATTTCAGATTCTTAATCCAAATCTTTCACAACAATTGGTGTGTTTAATGGCACCTTGCGCTTTAGTAAAGTTATCGGCAATATTGTCCTCCGATGCGCAATATTCCAATGTAATCATGTTATCCTTAACACATTGCCGAACATTCAGATAACGTATATCAGTGTATTTAGTCCTTGTCTTTACAGCAAGATTCGTTGCCATTTTAATGGCTGCCTGGTTATCTTCATAACCTGTAATAGGATAGTCCATTTTGAATCCAATATCTTCCATCAACTGTTTATAATAAATCAGTTCAGTACATGTAAGTGATAGACAAGAAAACTCCGCTTCCATGGTAGACAAACTGATGTGTTTCTGGCGAATTGATCTCCATCCAATCAGGCAGTTATCCAACATGATTGCAATTCCAGATGTAGAAGTTCTGTCAAAACTGGCATCAGCATATGCCTTTAACATCATATTGGCATTTGGTTCAAAATACATAGCAAAATGCAGAGTTCTTTTAAGATACTTAAGAACACGTTTTGCAGCCTGCCAGTGCCTATCAGTAGGCTCTGAACTATATTGTGCTAGTTGATTAACACTAAAAGCTATATCAGGCCGTGTCCAGTTGCTCAAATATGACAAACTGCCTATTAATGATTGATACAGTTCTTTACTGAACTGTGGACTCTGCAAACTATCCTGTTGGAATTCCTGTGCCATAGGAGTCTTGGCAGGTTTACATAATTCCATCCCATATTTTTTTAACAATTTGCAGATCTTATTAGCTTGTGATATTTTAAATCCTCTAGATGTTTTCAGGATATCCAGCCCTAGATAATGCCGTATATGTCCTAGATTTCTAAGTTTAAATTTTGTTTGCAACTGACCAATAATCTCTCTGGCCTCAGCGTCAGTTCTGGTAATTATGGCAATGTCGTCTGTAAAGAGTAACAAGAATGAAACACATCCATCCTGTTCTTTTTTAAACAGACATTTATCTGCTACGCCCTCATAGAACCCAATGTTATGTAATTCCTGCACTATACATTGGTTCCACTCGTAACCTGATTGCCTTAAACCATATAGGCTTTTTTGTAGCCTCCAACACTCAGTTCTATCCTGTGTATCATAACCAGGAGGTTTCTTCATATATATTGTATGCCTCAACGGAGCGTTCAAATAAGCTGTCTCGACATCTATATGAGTAATAGAGCATTTATTTCTAGCTGCCCAAACAAGCATCGTTCTCAAAGTGCTCGCTCGTAAACTTGGAGCAAAAACCTCATCATAGTCTCTATCGGTCTGTGAGAACCCTTGTGCAACAAGCCGAGCTTTATGGGTTACTACCCCATCTACACTTTTCTTTACCTTATAGACCCACCTACAGCCTATAAGTTTCTCATTTGGTGGTATTCTTACCACTTCATAGACACCAAGCCTCTTCAATGAATCAATTTCTCTATCCATTGCCTCTTGCCAGGCTTTTTGCTCCTTTTCTGGATATAATGTTATATCCTGATAACTGGATGGTTCGATATCTACTTGGCAAACTACTGTGGCTTTATAGCGATCTGGTGGATGCCGGTCCCTGAAAGATCATCTAGGCATAACAGGACTCACATTAGGTATATTGGGTTCATCCTCCCCTAACCCTAATTCCTGTTCCTGTTCTTCAACCTTAATAGATGGTTTATCATCCATCTCAGATGAACTATCATCAGGAATATGGTCTATCTTAACATCAATATCTGTAAAACCATAGTCTGCTTTTTCTAACCTGTCCCAGCCTTCATGTTCTAGGAATTTAGCACTAGCGCTACACAAAACTTTTGTTGTTCCTTTTTCCCAGAACCTATAGGACCTATGGTTAGCCTCATAACCAACAAAAATCATTTTCTTTGCTCTCTGTTGGTCCTTCCTTCTCTGACTAACCGGTATATGCACCCAGGCTGGTGCACCAAAAGTATGTATGTAACTTAAATCAGGCTTCCTGCCGTGCCATAAAGTAAAAGGAATTTTTCCTGTAGAGGAGTGCACCACATTATTTAAAATATGATTGGCACATAGTATTGCTTCTCCCCACAATTTATCAG
Source organism: Arizona elegans (assembly GCA_022577455.1). Classification (NCBI taxonomy): domain Eukaryota; kingdom Metazoa; phylum Chordata; class Lepidosauria; order Squamata; family Colubridae; genus Arizona; species Arizona elegans. Next base: position 237,697,220 of record JAKOOJ010000001.1, on the reverse strand, counting down.
GTAAACAAGCATCAGCCAGCATAGTCCTAGTCATAGCTTGTAGGGTCTGGCCTCTTCGTTCAATATATGCATTATGTTCTGGCCGAAAAGGGGCAGAACATTTATGCTGTATCCCAGCATCCTTCAAAAACTTAGCCAACTGATGGTTAGTTCCATTGTCAGTAACAATGCATTTCACCTTAAACTTCTGCTTCCGTTCTACAAAACGAAGCCAATTTGTGATACACTGGAACGTATCACTTTTGGACTTCATAAGGTAGCAAAAACCATATCTGGTAAAGTGATCAACTATACTCAAAATATAGCATGCTCCCCCTAAACTGGGTTTCTTTGGCCCTATTAAGTCTAAAAAGACTACCTCCAAAGGTTTAGTTGTTTTAAACCCATTGCAGCGGTTTGCAGGTGTAACTTTACTTTTATGCTGGTTACAAGTATTACAGTTTAGGTATTTGCTGCAAGCCCTTAAATTAATGCCTTTAGACTGCTTAACAGTCAAATGCAACAACCTGAAATTCAGATGACCAAGCCTTCTATGTAATAAATGTACGCATTCATCATGAGGCTTTACATTTCTAAATTTAGCTTTTGACTGAACTAACAGTAATGACTTATCCCTAATAACAAACAAGTCGTTTTCTAATTCTGCAGTAACTACAGTGCCTTCACATTCCAGCAAACATTTGTTGTTTTTAAAAGTTACTGTAAACCCAGAATGTAGTAATGACTTTACAGATAAAAGGTTATATTTCAAACTAGGGATATAAAGCATGGGTAAAGGGTGCTTACTAATAGAACATTTAACAAGTCCCTCCCCAGCTACAGTCACATTCCAGCCATTAGCTAATTTGACCTTTTTAGTACTTTTCTTCATATTTAGAAACAGTTTTCTGTTTTTTGTTATTGATTGAGAGGCACCGCTATCAATCACCCACCAATCATCTCTTATATTATTAGATGAACTGGTTGCTAAATTACACCCTTTCCTGGGTTTAGCAGAGTTTCTAGCAGACACTTTCTTATTATTACAATATTTTGCAATGTGCCCCTTAGCCCCACATGCATAACAGCGTTTAACAATATTGACATTCTCATATACAGCTTCCACATTTGGTTGCTGTTGCATCCTTAACTGGTCTCATTCTTGCCTACGTTTGGCCTCATCCAGTAACCTACCAGTTATACTGGCCAATGTTAGTTCATCTCTAGACAATACTTCTAATGATGAAACAAAAGAGTCATAACTGTCATCCAACGATGAAAGAATAATATAAGTGCTGCAGTTCAGTAAACACAAGGTCTTTCTCCTGTAGCTCCTGGAAAAGCCCTGTCATGGAGTCCAGGTGAGTCATCATGTCTCCTCCTTTCTGAAGATGTAAGCGAAATAATTTCCGTGTCAGGTAGATATGGACACCCACAGAGTCACGAACGTAGAGCTTCTTTAGCTTTGTCCAACACCTCGCAGCAGACTCTTCGCCCCGGAAATGGACAAGTTGCTGGTCTCCCAGTGTCAGGCCAATGATGCATAAAGCACGCTCGTTGTCCCTGTGAAACTTCACTATCTTTTTGGCATCTTCTTCATCAGCAGCATTCAATGCAGTTATGTCCGGTGGATTATTAACCATGTCCCACAGGCCTTCTTTTCGCAAAAGTAGACAGCATTTTGTGGACCAGGTAACATAGTTTGTTCCACCCAACCGGGTTATAGTAGAATAACTTGTACCTTGCTCAAAAGCTATCATCTTGACTACTACACCCACCGCCTGCACTTCTCACTTCCACAAAAACAAATTAAAGAGCCCTGGAACGTTCTGGGCCCATAACCAATGTTAGGGTGTGTGTAAAAAGTATTTGTTGCTTGTGCAACGAGCAGAGCAGAAACACACAGGGAAGGAGATAAACGTGTGGCTCGTGTGAGAAAAAATAGTTTATCTACAAGTAACAAGCAGTCTCGGTGTAAGTAAAACAGTCCAAGGTCATAAACAGTAATATCAGTCCAGTAAGTATCTTCCCTTACCAAAGCAAACAGACTTTAGTAACTCTTGGTATACAGTACCATATAATAGACTCAGTAAGCAACAGGATACAAACAGGTATCACTCAGGAAGAACTAGGAAGAACCAGGAAGATCCAGAAAAATCCAAGAAGAACGCTTCTCTGTGCTGCCTATTTATGCACTGCAGCCTAATTACAGGGTTCAGCAAACCCTGATTACGTGGCTCAGTTGTTTCTTAAAGAAACAGATATATTGCCTGACCAACAAGTTAGGAGTAAGCTGCAAGCTGAACCTAACAGTCCCCATAAGCTCTAAACTTGTATTCTTAACTTACATGTATAGATCTTCCATTAGATCTACACTTTGGTTGGCTGTGGTTTTATATTCCTAAGTCTGTATAGGCAAATTAGTCCCTTGCTATATTATTCCTATATTCTGTTATAAATGCTACAAAGGGGAGGGAAAGGAATCCTTTCTTCTTAACAAGGAGGTAATAAAATAGCATTTCATAAGCTCTTTTATTTTCCTCAAGCCCAATGAACTTTAAATACATGTATCAAAAGAGGCCTGAGAATACTTCAACTGAAATATATATTTAAATTAAGTGGTGGAGATCCTGTACTAAGTGACCAGAAGAAAAAAAAAAGAAGCTATTTTTATTCCTCTGTTATGGAGACCAGCTTAATCTGTAGGGCCCAAAACTTCCAGTGGAATGCATTTTACAGCAATGGAATCCCAAATGGTTCAGCGATCAAAAGTGCCACAACTGATGCAATTTTAAATAATGTTTGGGAGAAATAGCTGGAGGAAAAAAAATCTCTGTTATTTACATTCTGAAAAAACATATTAAATCATACACCTTTTTTCCAAGTTATCTCCTTCCCACGCATTCTAAAAGTTCCCTTTGCTAATTGCTGTGCTATTGATGAGACCCTTCTTTCACTTTTCCTCATTGTCAGTAGGTTCCAGTATCTTATTAACATAGTTACTAATCTTCCTGCCCTTTGACTAAGCATTGTAAGTCCTATCACAGCTGTTCCGTATAAGTTTAATCTAGCTTGCTATATATATATGTGCAGATGAGACTCTCTAAATGCCAGTTTCTGCTCAGATGTTCACAGAAAGACATAGTGGCCTTGACCTTTCATGCAACTTCGTTGGGCATGAAAGATAGCAGTCCCAGGTTCCGAGCCACATAAATTTCATGCCTCTTGCATCAGCTGCTATAGCGCAGATGAGTATATTATCTCTTCCTTCTGACATCTTCATTTGGCTAAATGGCTATAGTTCCAATCGACCCATTTCCCCCACTTCAAAAATTGAAGCCGAAATCCTAAATTTCTGGATGGCACCAAATAGCCCATGACTCTAGAAAGCCAGAGGCTCTCCCCGATCTGTAAATATCCACATATTTAGAAAAATGCTATCCTACTGGAGTATTTAGCTAAAACATGCTCTTATAGTATGTAGAAAAGAATAATAACAACAAAGCAGTTCCAGGAAGGAAGTTGTAGCCTAACCTTTTGCACAAAGTATGGCTGATCAAGTTACAAGGAGGTCTTATTGTCTTTGTATTACTTCAACTCAAAGAGCAGGTGGCAGTCAAGGCTAGGAGGGCCTTTGCACAATTGAGGGTTGTGCTTCAGTTATGCCATTTTTTAGACCAACAATCCCTATTCACAATCACTCATGCCTAGTCACCTCCCATCCTGACTTTCTTGAATCTGTTTGGGAAAGTGGAACAAGAAGAGAGTCCAAGTTATGTATGTTGGATGTGTGTGTGCCTTTAAGTCAGTGTTGACTCTTGGCAACTCTCTGGAAAGTCCCTGCAGTTTCCTTGGCAAGATTTCAGAGATGGATGGGACAGCTTTAGTCCCTTGAGAGGTGGGGGGAGGGTTTTTTGGCCAATTAATCTTGATTGGCATTAATCTTAGTGCCCCTACCTCCATTTGTGACCTGCTTAAAATAATGCTGTAATTTCATAATTTCCTGAAGAAAATAACAGTCTGTGATTCTCTGTAGGCTGAAGAAGAGATCCTTGGGCACCCACATGAACTATAACCTAAGGCCGATCCTCATGATCAGTTTGCCTTAGTGTGAGTACAGTCAGTGACATTTCTTGAGCACAGGAATGCACAACACTGGCCTCTACTTTTTTTCTTTTGCTTTAATTTATATGCCGCCCTTCTCCGGAGACTCAGGGCGGCTTACAATGCGCTAAGCAATAGCCTTCATCCTTTTATATATTTATACACAGTCAGCTTATTGCCCCCACAACCTGGGTCCTCATTTCACCTACCTTAGAAAGGATGGAAGGCTGAGTCAACCTTGAGCCTTGGAGAGATTTGAACCAGCAGAAATTGCAGGCAGCTGTGTTAATAACAGGGTGCATTAAACCACTGTACCATCAAGGCTCTTTTGCTTTAATTTATATGCCGCCCTTCTCTGGTGACTCAGGGCAGCTTACAATGTGTTAAGCAATAGCCTTCATACTTTTGTATATTTATACAAAATATAAATATATTTATATATTTATACAAAGTCAGCTTATTGCCCCACAATCTGGGTCCTCATTTCACCTACCTTCCATCAGCTCACAGGGAGGGCAGTTTCTGTGTGAGAAATTGTGGGGAAATTAGGCAAAGAATGAATAGTGGACACAAGCAAGAAATAGGTGGTGGTATATTTATCTTAGAAAGGGCAACTCAGTCCAGGTAGTAAGAAACCAAAGAAAAATGGTTTGAAATCACTCAAAGGAAGATGGGAAATTCCAAGGTTTTTACCCCACATCTAGCATTAACGATACCTTACGGATGTCGGCACAATTCTTTCTTCCTCGAGCTTGCCCAGATGTCTGAGGCTTGACATTCTGCCTCTCAATGTTTTCTAATCTCTGCCAGTTTAAGCTGTGCTGTTGGTTCACTTGCTGCACTTCATTTTATTGTAGAGGGAACAGTCCTTTCCATCTGGTTATTGTGGGACTACTACTTCTTCTTCTTCTTCTTCTTCTTCCTCTTCCTCTTCTTCTTCTTCTTCTTCTTCTTCTTCTTCTTCTTCTTCTTCTTCTTCTTCTTCTTCTTCTTCTTCTTCTTCTTCTTCTTTCCTCTTCTTCCTCTTCTTCCTCTTCCTCCTCTTCCTCTTCTTCCTCTTCCTCTTCTTCTTCCTCCTCTTCTTCTTCTTCCTCTTCTTCCTCTTCTTCTTTTTCCTCTTCTTCCTCTTCCTCTTCTTCTTCTTCTTCCTCCCCCTCCTCCTCCTCTTCTGCTTTTTACAACTTGATTGATAGAACTTTGGCTTTGCAAAGATGGTGAATCTCACCAAACACCAAACATCACCAGTTTGATTGGAGCAGCACAAAAATAATCAGCCACTCTACCTTCACCTGCTTGTGAGTTCATCGAAGCCTGGCATTCCACAAGCAATTCCATCAACAGACACACTGACCTACAGCTAGCCTATGAACCCCTCAGAGTCCAAACTGCACAGCCAACTGGAGACAACACCGACCCTCAACAAACCCATGCAACGCCTCCACAGCAGTTCACCTCCCAATGACCCTGACCTGATGTAATCTCCTTATCCATCACAAGACCCATCACAAGACTCACTGATGACTCCCAGCTGACCCATCACTAGACCCTCACTTGACACACCCATACCTGAAACCCTTATAAACAGGAAGACTGACATCCCCTAAACCCCACTGAAGATGTTACGTTGCCTGGTAACAAAACATTCAGAAACCAACCCACAAGTTCAGAGAAGGAACCTTCATCCTCATAATGAAGCCCCCCCCTCTCTCTTTCTCTCTTTCTCTTTCCCCCTCTCTCTTTTCTTTTAAAGGTGAAATTGACAAGAGTTCTGCCACTTTCCTTTTCTAGCCTGAATGACAGGAACATCAGCTAAAACTCTGATTTGTTCTGCCCTGCCTTTCCTTTCCTTCCCTTCCCTTCCCTTCCCTTCCCTTCCCTTCCCTTCCCTTCCCTTCCCTTCCCTTCCCTTCCCTTCCCTTCCCTTCCAGAGAGCTGAAGAAACAGGGAAATCCAGGGACCATGGTAACATCAGGCCATTGGTGTGGCTAAAACAGGAAGGGAATGAAATCTAGAAAGAGATTTCATTTCCAACTAGTTTATTCACAGGAGACAAGCAGCTTAAGCCTGCAATGCAGAAAAGCCCTAGGTGTTGATTACCTAACTAGAAGAAGAATCTTCTGCATCATTCAACAGAAATATAAAGTACATATCACCATTTCCTTAAAATTCTAATTTGGGGCTTCATTTGTATATAAATGGCACCAACAGTGCATTTCCTCAGTGCCCGTTCACTCAATCCTACCAGTTCCAGGGTGTACAATTTGCATGTTATATAAACATTTAGAACTGCTAGCACACATATTTGGGTGCTTTTTGGCTCTATATTTTGGGCGTCCAGTCTGTAGCCTAATGAGATTTTCATTAAGATCAAAATGCAATATAATGCGTATTTGCAAAGAGCTGTTTTCAGTTTCTTAATCCCTTGAAATACCATGTTCTATGTGTTAGATGGTTTACATATTTTATGTTAATTAAAGGAGAATGGATGGAATCTGTCAACATCAGAAGAGTGTAGTGCTAAACCCCGAGCCGGTCTCAATGAAATTACTATGTGAAGCATTACTTCTTTACAGTTTTATATGTCATGTTCAGCACTATAAAATCAGTAGAAGCATGCTGATTGAGTTTCTAGTGGTAATCTTTCGCGGAAAGCTTTTAAAAAGCTAGTAAATTTCAATCAAAATGCAGACAACAGGCCATTGTAAAGATTAAAGAATAATAGAATTGTTGAGCTAGAAGAGACCACAAAGATTACTGATTTTAACCTTTTGCAATGTGCGTGAAAACCTATTAAACCATCCTCAAGAAGTTGCTGTCTAGGCTGTTCTTGAAATAAACTGTCTGTAGTGCTTGGTCTAGTGGTTAAGGCACCAATGGGAGTTCTAGTCCAACCATAGGCACAAAGCCAGCTGAGTGACCTTGGGCTAGTTACCCTCTCTCAGTCCTAGGAAGGAGGCAAAGGCAAATTACTTCTGAAAACTTTGTCAAGAAAGCTGCAGGGGTTTATTCAGACAGTTGCTAGGAGTCAAAACTGCATCAAAGGCATTCCACCACCACCACCCCTACAAAAACCAGCAAGCAACAAAGCTATCATTCTGCCAAAGAATCTTGGGTATTGTAGTTTTGGAAAGTCTCCTGGCAAAAATAATAATAATAATAATTTAACCACTTTGACTTTTTTTTTCATTATTTAAAATTGATAGGGTCTACACCGCATTTATTATTAATGTAATCTTCCCTATCTTGGTGTAAACTGCATTGATGTTATTGTTCTTTTGAACAAAGCACTCAATTTTAAATAAGATTAAGATATATTATAATGATGATTTTGATTACATATAAGATATATAAGATGTGTCCTGGTCAGCACTCTGTTCATAAAATATGTATGATGAAAAGTTAGGAGAGCCTTTTGAATGCGGAAGAAGTAGGACTTGTTCTGCCAAAGGTGAATTTGAGAAAACACGCAAGAACACAAACAAACACACTCACACATAAACACACCCTTTTCACCATGGCTATCTTCTCAGCAGTTTTCCAATTTGACAACAAAAATCCAGATCCATGTGGATCCACTAGGTCAGTGATGGCTAACCTTTTTGCCATCACGTGCCAAAAGTGGGAGGAGTGCAGGGGGGGTTGCACGCGCGTGTGCCCACACCCATAATTCAATGCGCCCTTCCCCCGCGCATATGCGACCTCCCTGTTCTCCCCCCGCTTTTGGCACATGATGGCACGATGGGCCCAGTAGGCTTTCCAGAGGCTTTCTAGGAGCCTGGGGAGGACAAAAATGGCCTTCCTCACCCCAAGCGGTCTTCCAGAGGCCGGAAATGGCCCGTTTCCCAACTAGTGGGCCCATAAGGCCCAAAAATCAGCTGGCCAGCACGTGCATGCACACTGGAGCTGAGCTAGGGCAACGCTCGCGTGCCCACAGATATAGCTCCGCGTGCCACCTGTGGCACGCATGCCATAGGTTCACCATCATGGCACTAGGTTAAAACCAACAATAATTAGAAAGGGCAAAATTTTAGAAGGCTCCCTTTTCCTCATGCTATTTCCCTTAGCCACTGAATGTAGATCTAAGCCAAGAATTAATGTCTCTGTTGCTGGAGTGTATGAAAAGGCAAACGTCATAATACATTGAATCATAGTGCCCCCCTCCCCCAGCACATACATACCTGGCCTGCACATACAGGATTGGCCAATGACGAAGGAACTATATCTAACTCTATATCCATGTATTCTGAAATGATGGTTTGCAGTTGCATAGTGATGCAAAAGAAAAGTGGTAGATTGTCTGCAATTGAAGACTAGATGTATACTTCCCCTTTATTTTTGTTCAACTCAAAGTGACATGCATAACATTCCTCGTTTTAATTTCCTCCAGTTAATAACCCTGTAAGATGGGTTGGCTGAGGGAAAGTGACTATCTCAAAGCCACCTAGTCACACTTCATTCCATGCCAAAGGGAGAGTTAGAACTCCTAGTCCCCATTTTCTAGTCCAGCAACGTAACCACTACACGAACTCGCTCTCTTTATTTATTTTAAGGTGTTGATATAGTATAATCCTGGCTATAGATGTTTCTTCTTGCAATTTCAATGCAACATTAAGCAATGAGGGAAGCTTGCAATGCCTCCAAATAGAGAATCCTAGAAAAGAGCTTTGTTAAAGCTGGAGAATTCAGTCCCTCTCATCACAATGTATGAATGACAGTCTATTATTCCAAATATAGGACACCCCAAATTGTTTATTTAAACTGACCTCTACCCCTTTTTTTTAACAGCCCTTTGCATTTTTATTTATTTTTTTGTAAATATAAGCTATTTTCCAAATGGCAGGACACCATTACTCTGGGGCAGTCCACAAGATGCTTTGTTGGATAAACAAAAAGAAAGAATCTCTTCCTGGCTTTCTTGAATGCATGACTGAGCATCACTAGGCCAAAATAAAAACAAGAGGGAATGAAATGTGGTACCTGGCAGTGGGGTTGAGAAAGGCAACATTTTCCTCAAAGGACAAAGCCAGAGGAAATGTTTTGATCCCAGGGGGGAAGGCCTTAGGGCAGGGGTGAAATTCAGCAGGTTCTGACAGGTTCTGGAAAACCAGTAGCAGAAATTTTGAGTAGTTTGGAGAACCGGTGAATACCACCTCTGGCTGGCCCCAGAGTGGGGTGGGAATGGAGATTTTGCAATATCCTTCCCCCAGGAGTGGGGAGGGAATGTGGATTTTGCAGTATTCTTCCCCTGCCATGCCCACCAAGCCACACCCACAAGCCACTGTGCCACACCACATCCACAAGCCACGCCCACAGAACCGGTAGTAAAAAAAATTGGATTTCATCACCACTCGCCTTAGGGAGTGCTCTATATTTCTATTTAAACTAATTGTGGCTTTAATGATGTAGCAGATTATTAATTAAAACTAAACTAAGTTTAGTTCACCAGTGCTGCTTTGATAGGCTCATATGAACCTTTCTATAAAAGTTCTGCAAAATGTGTTTTAGCTCTTCCAGCCTCCGAAGAAGGGTGACTTGTGCATTTTTTAGGCAGAAAGTAAATCCCTTCTTCTACTGAAACTGGAGAAGGCCAAAGGGTTAAATCATACACAACAGCAGTGTGCTCTTGGTTGCAGAATAATGCAGAAGCAAGCATAGAATACCCAGCGGCATCTTGAATCTCTCTCCCAGCAAGATGGTGTCTGTTTAATTCAGGACATCCTTAACTCAAAGCAGGACAGAAATATTTGGTTAGCTCTAACTTACGAGATCATTGTAGTCCCGCTACCCAGTCAGTAACTATTTCCCTTGTGCTGGACATTAAGAATGACTTTTCATCTTCTAATATCTATTATCATCTTCTGTTCCTTTGAATGACAGTTGCCATTTAATTCTCCCATAAATATAATCTCTAGGAACATTGCAAGATAGCATGCCAAGCAATTAACTCCAGGTTTTGTAGAATCTATTGCAGTGGTGGGATTCAGCTGGTTCTGTGCGGTTCGGGAGAACTGGCAGTGACTGTGGGAGGCTCCGCCTATCTGCCCGGATATAATGTGAGAGCACTCTGCATGCACAGAACGCGCACACGCTCACATTTTCGAACCTGTAGGGAAGGTAAGTGAATCCCACCTCTGATCTATTCATCATTTTTTTTTTAATAATCCAAGAAGTTTCATCAGTTCTGACTGGATGGTGGGAGTGGGCGGGATATAATTTTGGGCAACATTAGTAAGACTTTGAAAGTCAGTCTTACTAGTCTTACATTAGAGCTACTCAAAGTCAATAGAGCCTGTAGTTCAGAGGAAAATTTGGAAAGGTGGGGGCGGGGTGGGGAAGCTTTAAAGAACTGGGATGCAGCAGAGGCTAGTTTGTTGGACCATTTTTTTTTTATTTGATTTATATGCCGCCCTTCTCCGGAGACTCAGGGGGGTTTACAATGCGTTAAGCAATAGCCTTCATACTTTTGTATATTTTATACAAAGTCATCTTATTGCCCCCACAAACTGGGTCATCAATTTACCTACCTTAGAAAGGATGGAAGGCTGAGTCAACCTTGAGCCTGGCAGGATTCGATCTTACTTTAATTGCAGACAGCTGGTGTTAAATTACAGAGCTCTGTCTGTTGAGCTATTTTGGCCAGTTTTCACTTCTCGGCCTCCTGAGGAGTGTCTACCCTAGATTATATGTTAATATTGAAAAAAAAACAACCTATCTTTGGTGTCAGTTGGTATTTCACAAAGGGAGGAACCACTTCTCAATACTGGGCCTTGTTACTCTGGATAATGGCCAGCAGAATAAATAACAAGTCCCTTATCTGACAATGGCATATCAGGCCAGAATGGACCAACAAATTAGCCTCTGCTGCATCCCAGTTCTTTAAAGCTCTCCCCTCTCCAAATTTTCCTCTGAACTGCAGGCTCTATTGACTTTGAGTAGCTCTAAAGTCAGTCTAGTAAGACTGACTTTCAAAGTCTTACTAAAGTTGCCCAAAATTATATCCTGTCTACAGCTCTACCATCTACAATCAGGGGTGTCAAACTGGTGGCCCACATACATTTTAGAAAAAAAAACTTCTCAATCCTTGAATGAATACAAACAAATTTCTTAAAATCAATAACACCTATCCCATGCTCAACTTCCATATGTAAATTGCAATTCATTTGAGGCTCAGACAGGATTATTTTGTCTAAAATTCTGGGTAAATCAAATAATTTGGAGAACTTCATTGGTACATCTCATTCTATATGATGTATATCAATCAATTCTGGAAAAAAAAAAATAGACCAAGATCTGAGACAATATGGATAGGCAAAGCCAGCCCTGGTTACTTTAGCCTAGAAAAAAAACTGTGGTCAATCTTAAGCAGAGGATATGGATTTTTAGACATTCAGAAAGACAGACCCAAAGTATCCCATCTCTCATTCAGACTGCTCTCTACCCCTGGACCATCGGTGGGTTTCCAATATTTTTACCACTGGTTTGCCCTGCGCGCCTTCCGCGCAGGCACCCAGCCTTGAAAATGTGCCTAAATAGGACGGCATAGAGCCAGGCTGGGGGGGGGGCGAGGGGGGGCACCTGAGATTTCCACTACTGGTTCGCCTGAACCAGTATGAACCGGCTGAATACCACCTCTGCCCTGGACACTCCCCAATTATTTCTATACTGTTCAATTCTGTGCACCCCACATAGAAGGTTTTTTTTTACCTAGCCCTGATAGATGCTCTCCCCAGTAGGTTGATAGTTGGTTGATATGCCTACCTTCCATATGAAAATAGTATTTATTTTCTCAAACATAGAAACTGAGTCTGTTTTATATACAGTATCCTAGTTTGTGTGAAAATGCCCACTGTACTCACACTGGGGATCAGAGTTCACACACCCAGTCTTGAGTCTATCAATCTCCACTCATGAAGAGCAGATTGAGGTATTTTGCTATAATTTTCATTTATAACCTTGGCTCAATAAATCGAGATGTGCTATGTTCCTTCTTGCTTCAAACACTCTACTATCATCCCAGTGCTGAAGAAGCCCACCATCAAGGAACTGAATGACTACAGACCAGTTCCTCTAACATCTGTAGTTATAATCTGTAGTTATGAAAAGGCTAGTGTTAAAAAGTCTCACTTGAAAACCATCACGGATCCACTGTTAGACCCCCTGCAATTTGCTCAACAGATGATGCTGTTAATATGGCTCTGCACTACATCCTACAACATCTTGAATCGCTGAAGACCTATGCAAGGGTCCTCTTTGTAGACTTTAGTCTACAAAGTCTTTAGTTCAGCATTCAACACCATCATTCCAGACATTCTTCTAACTAAGCTAAATCAGCTAGCGGTATCTGAACACACTTGTAAATGGATCATAAGCTTCCTAACAGACAGGAAGCAGCAGGTGAAGCTAAGCAGAATCACATCAGATACCTATACAATTAGCACAGGGGCCCCACAGGTCTGGGTGCTCTTTCCAGTATGGGGTGATCTTCTCTTTTCTTTATATACCAATCTCAAACAATCCATCTGTTAAACTACTGAAGTTCACAGATGATACAACAGTGATCGGTCTCATTTGAGACAATGATGAATCTGCATACAGACGGGAGGTTGAACAACTAGCCTTGTGGTGTGACCAGAACAATCTGAAACTGAACACACTCAAAACCGTAGAAATGGTGGTGGACTTTAGGAGAAACCCTCCCATACTACCACCTCTTACAATACTAGACAGCACAGTATCAACAGTAAAGACCTTCAAATTTCTAGATTCTACCATATCTCAAGACCTAAAATGGACACCTAACATCAAAAACATTATCAAAAAAGCACAGTAAAGAATGTTCTTTCTGCGCCAACTCAGAAAGCTCAAACTGCCCAAGGAGCTGCTGATACAGTTCTACAAAGGAATTATTGAGTCTGTCATCTGTACCTATATAACTGTCTGGTTTGGTTCACAGACTTCAGAGGATGATTAGAACTGCAGAAAAAACAATTACTAGCAACCTGCCTTCCATTCAGGACCTGTATACTGCACGAGTCAAAAAGAGGGCTGTGAAAATATTTACAGACCCCTTGCATCCTGGACATAAACTGTTTCAACTCCTACCCTCAAAACAACAGTATAGAGCACTGCACACCAGAACAACTAGACACAAGGACAGTTTTTTTCCCAAACAGCATCATTCTGCTAAATAAATAATTCCCTCAACACTGTCAAACTATTTACTAAGTCTGCATTACTATTAATCTTCTTACCGTTCCTATCACCCATCTCCTCCCACTTATGACTGTGTGACTGTAACCTTGTTGCTGGTATCCTTAAGATTTATATTGACTGTTTCCTAATATGATTTGATTGCTTATTTGTTTCCTATGACTATCATTGTGTTACGATAGTTAACATATTATGATTCTTTACAAATGTATTCATTATGATTCTTGACAAATGTATCTTTTCTTTTATGTACTCCCAGAGCGTATGCATCAAAACAAATTCCTTGTGTGTCCAATCACACTTGGCCAATAAAGAATTCTATTCTATTCTATTTTAGAAACTGTTTGGCGCCTTCAATGAAATGTTAACTTTTATATACAGCATGTGTTTACTGTTACTTATGGATGTAACGTTTATATAGAACATGCACTTACTATTACTTATGGATGTATTAAATAGTATGCTGTATTTTAAATTCTGTGATATGGTCTTGGAGTGTAAATAAATAAATAAGTACCTGTTTTCTCTTCAACTAAAGATGATATATAAAGACTCTATACCAATAATGCTCAAATCTTCACACTTCAATGAAACTAACCTTTAAACTATACTTAATAAAAGTAAAACTAAAATTAGAACTGCATTCTAGTTTCCAAGGACACTTAAAATCATTTTCTTTATTGTCCTTGACAATCTTTTCAGTATAAATACTGACATTAATTAATGGTGTACTGTCAATTTTTTTTTAAAAAAAATCCATTAAGCCTTACTTACACAATGGACATTTTATTCTCCAAGCATTCTTTTCAGGATCTGTATCTATAGCAAGCTTAACTCATAGAAGCTTGGATGGCATTTACTATCTGAAGCATTCAATTGTTTGGGAAACCAATTGAATGAAAGCAAGCTCAGTGTTGCTGTAAATATATATTCTAACACTGCCCTTCTTAAGAGAGATTTTAATGTCCAGATTAGGATCTGTGTTTAATTGACGGCCTCTTCACTTAATTAATTACTAGGGGTTTTGTGACAAGAGAGATAATCCAGACAAAGGCATTTGTGTTATATACAACTATCATTATCAAAACAAAAATGAGGGTGTCATGCCCAAAGGGGGTGGGAGAATTTCTTTGCACTTTCGATGTATGTACATAATTTTCTTTTATGAATTTCAGAGGAAGAAAGACTTATTACAGTGATGCTGCTATTCAAAGGAAGGCAGGGCATTTATATTTTCAGTCTGTTATTGAGATAAACATAATGCTGCAATTCACTCTTTATTATAAGAAAACACTGGTAGAGAGAAATTCCAATGTAATTTTTAAATATGTGTGCCACAGAAGAGAAACAGAGAAAAATAACTCTGACTGTTAAAAACCTACCCATTAATTGATAGGTGGTTCAAATCCATATAGCTGACATTTGCTTTCCTTCCTATTTTCTAATAGCAATAGCACTTAGACTTATATACTACTTCACAGTGCTTTACAGCCCTCTGTAAGTGGTTTTTACAGAACCAGCATATTGCCTCCAAGAATCCGGCTTTTCATATTACCGACCTCGGAAGGATGGAAGGCTGAGTCAACCTTGAGGTGGTGAGACTCGAACTGCTGAACTGTTGGCAGCTGGCAGTCAACAGAAGTAGTCTTCAGTACTGCATTCTAACCACTGCACAACCATGCCACCAATACTACGAGACCTTATAAACTGTATAAGTCTAAGCCAGTTTTCCCAACCTGAGCTTTCCAGGGATATTGAATGCATAGCCATTGAAAACCATCAAAGTTTGTGTTCAACACCCTTGGAGGATACCACTTAGACATTTCTGTTCCTGATCAGTTTTGTTTCCCTTAATTCTCTGGCTTTTATATACTTTCATTTGCTTTATCACCTTCTCCCTCAGTTCCAATTAATCAGTGTTTCTGATTTATATGCAATCAAAAGAATAACAGATATATGTTCCAGTTTTATCCCAATATTATTTTCTCCTCGGTTTCTCTCTTACACATCATAGATCCATCCCATAACCACAAAGCTTCTTCAAATTCCCTCCAGATTATCATCAGTTCTATGTTACTTTCTTCAAGATGAGTTCTAAGATCTACATCTACTAACTAAGACAAACATCGACAAAACAATGCATTGCATCCCCAGCTTCTTGGAACTTGGCCAGTCTTTCCAGCATTCCTATTTTTCCTTCCAGGCATGAAATTAGACTCTAAGACAGGTGGGGAAAATGTCAGGAACCCCAAGCTGTAGAAGGTTTACTACAGCTCACACTGGTGTCTTTATTATCTCCTGCCTAGTTCTCTGGCACTGCTACTTTTTATCAAACTGATTCTTCATGCTCCTTTTTAGTCAATTGCACACCTGTAGCTTTATTCATTTGTATATTGATTCTGTACTCAGATGTAGCTCTCTGTTCATCCCATTCCAAACCCTTCTAGTTCACTTTAATCCCTGAAGCTGGAGAAGAAATTGGTAGAATCACTTCTGCAACCCAAGTAAGCGGGTAAGTAAGTAAGCAAGCAAGCAAGAACACAGAACAATTCATTTAAACAGACTTCACCAACAATATTCTGCATGAAGCAATTCAATTCAATTTTTAAAAATCCAACACATTTCAGTTGAAGAATTGAAATGTTGCTCAAAACTCTGAACTTTGTAAGGTCAGGTTGAATTGTACCTTCTTTGTCTTAGACGACTTCTACTCTTTCAGGTAGGCTGAAGTGCTACCTTTTTACCTGTTTACTAAAATCTCTCTATATTTTGATAACCCAATGAACCACTGAAATAATTTATATGGAACCCTTGAGGCAATATTATTTTTTAATATTACCTTACAGATAATACTGATATACATTGAACAAAATGCAACAAAGTGAATACATTGCTTTATTTTAATTAAAATCTGACTAGCCAGATGAAAACACCTTAGGCATCTTTCATATTTTGGCAGATCTTAAAAAACACGGTTGCAGACGGTTGCTATTTGGATGGAAGAAACAACCTCAGAGTTATAGGTCAAACCAGTGTTGGGCTTCTACCAGTTCGCCCCGGTTTAGGCGAACCGGTAACGGTGGCGGCGGGAGGCTCTGCCCACCCGGCTGTTTGTCATCGTGGATGCTCTGTGCATGTGCAGAACTGCCCTGCCCTGCACACTCACAGTTCCAAACCGGTAGCAAAGGTAAGTGAAACCCACTACTGGGTCAAACTATGAAGTCTAAATCCTAGATAGAAAAGTACTTGCAAGCATATCTCAGGCAAAGACTTCCCATGTCAGGGAATAAGACAAATCCTTCTGAGGATGGTTATGAAATTAATACATCCCCTTCTGGGAGAAATTCCATTCCACAGCTTCCTTATGAAAATGTTCAGCAGTATGCAGATGTTTGACATTCGTCTGTTGTCTAGGGATTCTATCATATGTGCCTGCTTTTAGGAAGTCCTGCACCATTTTCTCATTTTTGGCATTTAATTTCCAAAATTCCACTGCATGAAACTTTCATACCGATGCTCCGGTACGATCAACAAGCACAATCTTTTGGGAGCTAGAGTTCTATTACCCCTGGGGTTTTTTTCCTTATTTTTTGTATGACACAAAGGACCCGAGTTTGCATGCAGGCAATGCACTAATATGGGAAGGGGGGTGAGAGTTTATTTTCAGCTGCAAATTTTGAGTAATCAGTGTGTGTGTGTTTGTGTGTGGGTATATGTACATGTGTATGAAGTAGAGAAAGATTCTGCAAAATTCACACTATTGAAGGCTTAATAGGGTATTCCTTCACTTCCTTTTATTTACTTTTATTCATTTATTTTTATATATTTTTTTATATACTTTCATTGGATTTGGAAGCTTCCTGATTCCCAAATGATCTGGGTGGTTTATGAAGTTACAAGGAGAAAAAGACAATTAAAAAGAAGAGAATACATGTGCCCAGACAAAATTATACATTGCATTGCTACACCTATTGGGATAAGTATTGCTATATACACACATTAAAAAAAAAGAAAGCAATTTTAACTGTAATTTAAACATTGAATTTTTCAATAGGGTGATTCGAGAGTGCAGTGGAGCCTAAAAGGAAAGGAGATTTGACCTATATTTACACCAGCGATAATTTTAATATAGCTTCTGATGACAATTTACAATATCAATGAAACCCATCTTGCTTTCACTGGTTATTTCCTTATGTTGGTTATTTCCTGGCTCCCTAAATGTTAAACGTTTTGGAAAGGCAAAGAGTAAGCATCACCATTGGCAAAAAGAACGCCCTGTCCATCATTTTATGGGCCTTGACGATGGCGGAGGCCTGGAATTCCACAAGTGTAGGGTTCTTAACCTGAAATATGCAACAGGTCACTAATTCTGCATGTGAAGTCCCCCTACACGCATTGCTGGCATTTCTCTCATCAGCGGTAAATATCTGGGAAATCTGTCTGCATTTTTTGGCACTCTAAATCTTAACATCCATCTCCATTTTGGACATGATTTATGACACATTCAATTGCTATTCAATATACTATAGATTAGCCATGTCCATTTTTTTTGTTTTTTTAAAAAACTTCCTTACAAAATACAAATACTGAAAAGATGGTATCAAGCACACAGATTCCAGTGTTGGCAATATCCAGGAGGATCAGAATTACCGGAACCTCTTATCATAGATAAGGAAGGGGTATTAAAGGGGAACAGGGAAATGATAGAGTTTAGTAGAAACCAATACAAAGACTTCATGTTGCTTATCACTTCCAAAGGGTTATATTAAACCCCATTCACTTTTATCCTTAAATAAGGTTCTGGGGACATGGTGGCTCAGTGGCTAAGATGCTGAGCTTGTCAATCAGAAAGGTCGGCAGTTTGACGGTTCGAATCCCTAGTGCCGCATAACGGAGTGAGCTCCCGTTACTTGCCCCAACTTCTGCCAACCTAGCAGTTCGAAAGCATGCAAAAATGCAAGTAGAAAAATAGGGACCACCTTGATGGGAAGGTAACAGCATTCTGTGTGCCTTTGGCATTTAGTCATGCTGGCCACATGACCCTGGAGACGTCTTCAAACAGTGCTGGCTTTTCGGCTTTGAAACGGAGATGAGCACCACCCCTTAGAGTCGGGAACGATTAGCATGTATGTGCGAGGGGAACCTTTACCTTTACCTTAAGGTTCTGAGGGCAGAACCTCAGGGTAGGAGTTGAGCTCCAAGACACCTGGAGAGCATCTTGCTGGAAAGACTGGCTGAATATAACATTACACATTCAATTTTTAATTGCAGGAAATTGATGTTCCTAGAAACATTTTAGCACTTTAACCAAAACCTTTTTTAACCTCATGTACTGTACAGACAGTCCTTGACTTATGACCACAACTGAGCCCAACATTTCTGTGGTTAAGTGAGACATTTAAATGAATTTTGCTGCCTTTTACGACCTTTCTTGCCACAGTTGTTAAGCGAATCACTGCAGTTGATAAGTTAGCACGTAACATGGTTGTTAAGTGAATCTGGCTTCCCCACTGACTTTGCTTCTTAGAAAGTCACAAAAGGTGATCATGTGACCTTGGAATGGTCATAAATAGGAACCAGTTGCCAAGCATCTGGATTTTGATCACATGAACTTGGTGATGCTGCACAGGTGGTAACTGTGAAAACCGGTCATAAATCACATTTTTCAGTGCTGTTAAAACTTTGAATGATCACTAAATGAACTGTTGCAAGATGAGGACTACCTATATACCTGTGTAAATATACTGTACATTTAATGCCATTGCAGAATACCATGAAAAATTTAAAAGTATTCAAGGATAGTATTTCTTATAAAGACTGATTTTTAATATTCAAGTGTATCCACGTTTTTGTTTTTGTTTGCATTATTTCTCTTCCATTCACTGACTAGATCTCATTTCTCTTAGCTGGTGTTTTTCACTAATGTATGCAAAATGCCCAGCTCAAACCAAGTGTTAATTCTTTTCAAAAGAAGCCATATTAAGATGGAGATAAATATCAGAGTGTAATTTAAATAAGACAAGGCTGAGCCTGGGTAAGTTTTGCTTGGCATCTACTGAATGTCCTGTTGAATCTGGCAGGCCCCCATCTTAGCAGGCTCAAGGCCATCCCTGACAGCTGGTCACAAAGAGAGCCTGCCAAAAGACCATGTATGATCATCAGATGTGTTTGCTAAGGGCAAGATTCCAGGATGGGAATGTCAAAAATTGTTTCTGTCCCAAGCTTACATGCCTATGGCTCAAAGGACCATGCCTCGTTCCCTCTCTCTCCCTTGGTGAGACCATTTGAAATGACCCAATTGGTTCCATGATCAAATAAAGTTAGCAGGAGGATGTAGCAGGTGATGACGAGTAACCTGGGAAAGGATGAAGATAAAAGCTATTAACAGCTCTTTGTGTTCCACTCCCTTTTGGGATGTCCAAGCATTTGCTTTTAAAGCAGCTGAACTGGATGATCTAAACTGGTCCCACAGTTTTTATTAGCAGGGCCAATTACAGGTTGGAGAGGGAGCAGGAAATGGCCAGGTTCCTGGGCCATTGCATAATGGAGCACACCAATGGTTTGGGGTCTCCTCCATGCACAACCAGATATCGAAAGGTTGGGCCATATACTGACAGGTGGAGTTTCCTCTGACTCTTCCCTTTCCTCTAACTCTCCTCTTGCTTGAAATTGGCTTCCTGTGCTGCACATCCCATATGCAAAGACTATGAAAGAACTTTAAGAACCCTGGTGGCACAGTGGTTAGAATGCAGTATAGCAGGCAAACTCTGCCCACGGTCTGGAGTTTGATCCTGACAGGGCTTGAGGTTGACTCAGCCTTCTATCCTTTCAAGATTGGTAAAATGAGGAGCCAGACTGCCCCCGAAAGGAGACAATATGCTGACATTGTAAACCACTCAGAGAGTGCTGTAAAGGATTATGGAGCAGTATATAAATCTAAGTACTAAGTGCTATTTAATCTCTTGAATATATGTGTTGGCCACTTTCAAGAAAGAAGGCTTCCTATCTTTCAGGGACTGCACACAGTTCTAGAATGGCATGCAGGGCAAACACTCTCAAGAGTAGATGGAGGGAGAATAAAGAAGCGGAGAAGCTCAGAGGAAATTACATTAGTTTTATTTTGATTTAAATTAATTCATTAGCCAACCCACAATTTATATTCCAAGAACCAATGCATAGGACAATTTTTACTTAGGTCAGATAAAAACATGTAGGCCATACATGTTCTGCATTGTCCAAATGTGCGTTAATCACCCAGGGTTGCTTTGAATAGTGAGATGGGTGGCATATTAAATAAACAAGCAAATAACCCAACCAACCAACCAACCAACCAACCAACCAACCAACAAATAAATAGATCTCAATTCACCCTTCTCAATCTGCAGAACTCTGGGTGTCCTTGCATTCTTTTAATTCTTCATCATAATAGCTATTGATGGATTAAAGCTGGTGCTCTTGATTTGCTCCAGATTACAATTTCCAATATCCTTATTATGTGATAAGAACTGTCATTCTAAGGAAGAATAACCTGCAGATACAATTTTAGGAAAAAGAATATCATGTAAGATTAGCTTTGTATTTAGGCAAATAGTGTTAGGAATGGAAAATAAAATAATCCCTGTCAGAATGTCTGTTTGCCCCTATATAATTTCAGGATTAAAGAGAGCCTATGTACTTCAAGGAGAAAATGTACTTGCACATCATATACCTGTAGGAGAAAATGTGCATCTATGTTACAAATCACAACTTGTCACTGAAATATTAACCACCTGACCATGAACTGTGCTACCTGTTCAACAATGTGCAACAGAAAGTCACAGCACTTGAAGGAAGGAAGGAAGAAATGCAACACTGAATTAAGTCTATGGATTGGCTAAAATGGGCCTGCTAAACACTAGCATGATCCCAAGGGTGGGGGCAATGCAAGTGGGGAATCAGAAAGGTTGAAATACATTTTGAATGGATAAATATTGTGGGCCATATCAAACATTTTGTTATCTGTTCATATTAGCACTCTAAACAGCTGCCTGGTCTTAACCTTTTAAGAACCATAATGTCACGTTAGCAGAAGTATTCAGCCAATCAAATATATTGGTGTAAAAACATCACAAAAAGCAAAAATTCTACCACTGCAGTTTATAGCAATAAAATAAGAGCAGGATGTATGATTGAAAAAGCTCTCTAAACCAAAACAAACAGATGAACCAATCTACACAGAAGCCCTTTTGTTTAGGGAACTCTATTTACCAAATGAAACTACCACTTGTTGGATATCCTATAGTGCAGGCAATAGAGTAACTCCTGATTTTGTGATACCATCTTGTAAGGCTGTGCAAATCTTTAGAATGAAGCAGCACTTAAGATCCTCTTTAAAAGCTAAGGCAGATGCAGCTTTTCATTCCTTATCACCTCACAAATGCTTGCACAACTACTTGTACTCATTTTTTCTCCTAGACAAGCAAAGGCACGGTGTAGACACAACTGGTATGAAAACAACTTCTTAAGCTGCCAGGAGACATGAACCTTGTTAAAGATGTGGCTGCTTTCATGATTCCAAAACAGGCATTTAATACGGATTCCTGTCTGTTTCAAAATATCCCTTTCCAAAGAGTAGATTAGATTTAGATTTAGATTAGAATTCTTTATTGGCCAAGTGTGATTGGACACACAAGGAATTTGTCTTTGGTGCATATGCTCTCACTGTACATAAAAAGAAAAGATACATTTGTCAAGAATCATAAAGTACAACACTTAATGATAGTCATAGGGTACAAATAAGCAATCTAATCATACTAGGAAACAATCACTATAAATCATAAGAATACAAGCAACATAAGTGCTCATAAGTGGGAGGAGATGGGTGATAGGAACGATGAGAAGATTAATAGTAATGCAGACTTAATGAATAGTTTGAGGGAATTATTTGTTCAGCAGGGTGATGGCATTTGGGAAAAAACTGTTCTTGTGTCTAGATTTGTACAGCCCTACAATTAAATAAAAAACAGCCCTACAATTAAATAAAAAACAGTGCTGTATGAAGAAAATGGGGTCTACATTTAGACTGTGGGTGTCCATCTTTTTGGCTTGCCTGAGCCGCATTGAGTAAAGAGGAATTGTCTTGGGCTGCATGCAATATTGCTAACATATATTATAGTTAGTGTACAGTATATAAATATTGCTAAAAAATCATGTAGTGTTGAAAGTTTACAATCTTATAGGGCCACATGGCTAGCTGTCCAGGTCCACATGAAGCCCATGGGCTGCGGGTTGAACATGCCTGATTTAAACAGTGCTTCATGCTGAAGATATTGTACTGTGTCTCAATATTATACTTCAGTGAGAAGCATGGGGGTGAGCCAATCTGCCTTAATAGGCTGCCTCGCTTCTAGAAAAGTAGGGTCTGTGCATGGACAGGAGCAGTGGTGGTATTCAACCGGTTCTATCCGGTTCGGGAAAACTAGTAGCGGTGGTGGTAGGAGGCTCCGCCAACCCACCTGGATGTAATCACATCCCATTTTTGATGCTCTGTGCATGTGCAGAAGGTCCTGCACATGCGTGGAAATGGCATAGGTGAGTGAAGTGAGCACATGTGCTCACATTTGTGAATCAGTACTGAAGGTAAGTGAATACCACCCCTGGACAGGAGCCATTTTCCCCAAGCAAAATAAAACAGGGCAGCTGCTGTCTTCTACTGCTTAGAAGTAGGAGCAATTATCTTCCTCAAAGCACTTCAAAGGAATGCTTCAGTTGACTCTTGATTGACACGAAGTGGCCTTTTGAAACACCCAACCATTTGGTACCATATATCAAGGCATAGTATTCTAAGTGTCAGGGGAATAAGTAAAGATCACGTGTTTTATTTTTTTCTGCTTGTAATAAGAACATATTCCAAAAGCACTGTAAATCCCTATATCAGGGCACTGTTTCCATCCATAAAGGTAGTCCTCCATTTACAACTATATGTTAATAATCGTTCAAAGTTATGACAGTCTTGGAAAGAGGGACTTATTATGACCTGTCCTCAAAGTTATGGCCATTGCATCAGAGGTGGGTTTCAGCAGGTTCTGATCAGTTCTGAAGAACCGGTAGCGGAAATTTTGAGTAGTTCGGAGAACCGGTAGTAAAAATTCTGACTGGCCCCACCCCCATCTATTCTCTGCCTCCTAAGTCCCAGCTGATCGGGAGGAAATGGAGATTCTACAGTATCCTTCCCCTGGAGTGAAGTGGGAATGGAGATTTTACAGTATCCTTCCCCTGCCACGCCCACCAAGCCATGCCCAAGCCATGCCACGCACACCAAACCACTCCCACAGAACTGGTAGTAAACATTTTTTAAATCCACCACTGCATTGCATCATCCCCGCCATCATGTGACTGCAATTCGGGTGCTTGGCAACCAGCTCGCATATTCAATCATTGCAGGGTCCTGCAGTCACGTTATCACAATTTGCAATCTTCTTAGCTAACATCTGATGATTTAAAAAAAGATAGGGGGAAACTGGATTTGCTTAATGACTATGGTAAAAATAATTGTAAAATCAGATCTGGTCGTGTGATGGTTCACTTAACAACCACATTATTTAGAAATTGAAATTCTGATCCCAAATTGTGTCCATAAGTCAAGGACTGTCTGTACAGACTGCTAAAAAACAACACATAATTAGTTTCATCCTCTTTAGAATGGTGGTGTGGTGTGGTGGCATGGTAAGAATGCAGTATTGCAGGCACTCTGCTGACTGCCAGGAGTTCGATCCTCACCGGCACAAGGTTGACTCATCCTTCCATCCTTCCAAGGGCAGTAAAATGAGGATCCAGATTGTTGGGGGCAATATGCTGACTTTGTATACTGCTTAGAGAGTGTTGTAAAGCACTATGAAGCAGTATGTAAGTGTAAGTGTTATTGCTATTCAGATGTACAGAGTCACAGAAATTTTCCATTGGATTCCAGGAATTGAACTAATGAACTATTGCACGTTAGATGGTGTATACAGTACAATGCATTAGATTCAGGAGCTCTCCAGGTCCTGACATTCATTAGTGTGACAGGAAGAGATGTATAGAATCTACCTTTCAGAACAGTCTCTACAGACCATCTACAGTCTTTCAGAAATCAGAGCAGGGAATATGGAGGCTACATTAAATTATGTTCTCATTTATGAAATTTTATGTTATTCCCCCTATACCTTGTTTTAAAAATTGCTGGCATTTATATACGTTGCTTTGTGCCTGTACATCTGTTTTAGCTGGAGTCTAATATATACTCGACTAGAGACCAAAGTGTTCTAGTTTTACTTTAGTCTCTACTGAGGCTGCTATTTCAGATTTCCTTAAAAGAAAAAAAATTGCAATAGACAAACGTCCATGTTGCAAGTACATAGGAAAGCAGTTTCCCCCGCTAAAATAGAGATAATGCAGAGTTTATTCAAGATTGTGCACTTGTTTAGGAACTGTGAAAATTACTATTTATTTATTTATTTGTTTGTTTATTTATTTATTTATTTATTTATTAGTTCGATTTATATGCCGCCCTTCTCCGGAGACTCAGGGCGGCTTACAATGCATTAAGCAATAGCCTTCATACTTTTGTATATACCTGCTTAATAGGGCTTTCGGGACCCACCCAAGCGGTGTTCTTTTTTATACAAAGTCAGCTTATTGCTCCCACAAACCGGGTCCTCATTTTACCTACCTCGAAAAGATGGAAGGCTGAGTCAACCTTGAGCCTGGTGAGAATTGAACTCGCAGTAATTATTGCAGGCAGATGGCAGCTAAGTGCTACTTTAACAGCAGTTTAGTCTGCTGCGCCACCAAGGTTCATCAATTGGGGACACTATACTTCATCCAGATGAATTATGTTGGAAAGGACAGAGCAGGATCTCTGGAGACAGTAGTAATTTGCAGATGTATTTATTGCCAGGGAAAAGAGAGTTCCTTACATAATGAATAAGACAATTAGAGCCCTCATGTAAGTAACATTCATTGGGAGCAGAAATGAAATAGACAACAGTGCCATTTTTTTAATAAGACAAGTATTTATCAACTTTATTTATATCTACCATATTTTTCGAAGTATAAGACTCACCGGAGTATAAGATGCACCTTAGTTTCGGGGGAGGGAAATAAGAAAAAAGCTGATTGGCAGATGGATCGGCCTCCCAGAATACCCCCAATCAGCTGTTCCCAGAGGTGAATTTTAGCAACAGGTTCCTTGGTTGTGAGCTCTCTGCCTTGCTTTTTTTTGTTTTTTTGTTTTTCTGCCTCTGAAACTTCTGAAACTCTGTTTCAGAAAAAACTTTCTTTTCTGCCTCTGAAAGTATCCGAAACAGAGCTTCAGAAAAAAAGCCTCAGAAGCTCTGTTTGGGGGCTTCTTTTCTGAAGCTTCTTTTCTGATGCTTTTTTCAGCCTCTGAAACCTCCGTTTGAGAAGCTGGGTGGGGCTACATTCGGAGTATAAGACGCACCCAGATTTTCACCCTCTTTTTTGGGGGGTGGGGGGAAGGTGCGTCTTATACTCCAAAAAATACGGTACTTTGGTTCCAACTTTTTGTACCAACTTGAATTTCTGAACACTTTTCAAAGACCGTCTTATATAAATCACATTGCACTTAATCTAACCTGAATGTAACTACAGTGTGGATAATAACTGTGCTGAAGATAAGAGTGCATATAGCTCAGTACAACAATGGCCATCATTCTTCATTCACACAAACATTCTCAAAGGGAAAAACCTAATTTCATGGTGCTAAAGAGAAAGGTGATCTTGTTCTGCTTTTGACAATATCTGTAATGAATTTTATACTTGAAGCAGTGCTGCCATCTTGTGACACAGTGATGGGCTTTCCTTTTTTGCTTGTTTAAATAATCCTGAATGATGAGTTAAAACAATAAAGTGTCTTTAAAGTTGAGCTCAGTTCATGGGACTTCACCCATGCAAGATTTGGGGATATATCTACAACACAGTCCTTTCAACAGTTTCAAGAAGGCTCCACATCCATTTGCACCACTCAGATGATCCTTTATATTGTTATTTTTTATTATACAATTTTCTTTGTTATATATGAATAATTTCCATATTCATAATAGCGGTTTACTGTCTGGGTGCAATCTCTTTTAGATACAAATAATAAATCTTATACATACCATAATTATAACTATTATTCTCAAAATCTATTCGCCATCGTCTTCACTTATCCTTATTAAACATTTTCCATTATTTATATTCTGTTCAGTTTTGTCTATAATCAATTAATAATATCAAACATTATAAACATCAAATAAACATCACATTTATAACCATTATCCTCCAAATCTATTAATCATGTTATCTTATCTTAATTATTCAATAGTCATTATTTAGATACACACCTATTTCATCTTTGTTTACATATTCTTCTTGATTCTAAATTTCTAACTTCTGCGTCTATTTTCTAACCATTGATAGAATAGTAACCAAGTTAAAAGAGTAATATTTCCCCATTTCTAGTTTCTACCTCTGTACTGATTCTTAATAGAACAACTCCTATCTCTTATCTCTTGCCCGTTTTCGGATCTCAATTCTTATTGACTTCTTGGCTCATCTCCCATACTTGTATCTTCTTGTATTGTTCATGTTTGATCATCTGTTTCTATGGCTTCTACACTCTGTTGAATCTTCAGTGCACCTTTCAATGATCCTTTCCTCACCTTCACTATTTCATAAGCTTTGACTATCTCTTCCTTTTTACCCTTTTGTATCATTTGTGATTTTTCCTCCCCTGTCCTTTCCTCTGTTCTTTCTATTTTCTCCTCTACTTCCAGAATTTTGTGTTCATTATTCAGTGTCATTTGCAGGGATGGGCTGCTAAGGGTTCACCCAGGTTCGGGAGAACCTGTAGCTAATGTTATGGCCAGTTTGGAGAACCATCAAATCCCACCCCTGGCTGTACCCATCCACCCACCCTGCCCCTCCCCTCCCCTCCCTCCTCACCCATCCCCTCCCAGGAGTCTCCACACAGCCTGTTTTGGATGCGATGTAAGTGCAGGGCCCACACAGAGGCTCAGAGAAGGGAAAAATGGGCCTCCTGGAAGCTCCGGAGGGCCTCTGGAGCTCAGGGGAGGCAGTTTTCGCTCTCCAGAGGCTCAAGGAAAGCCTGGGGAAGGTGAAAACGCCCCTCCCAGGGGTGAAATCTTCCCGGTTTGGACCGGATCTCCCGATCCGGAGGTGGGTGGTTCAGAGAACTGGTAGCAAAAATCCCTGCCCCCCCATTGGCCAGCTGAGCCGTGCAATCATCAGAGGCTTTTTTTTTAATTTTTAAAAGCATTTTTTCTACAACCTCTTTGGCCGAAAAAATGCTTTTAAAAGTAAAAAAAAAAAGCCTCTGATGATCGTGCGGCTCAGCTGGGATCATCAGAGGCTTTTAAAAGCATTTTTTTCTACAACCTCTTCGGCTAAAGAGGTTATAGACAAAATATTTTTAAAAGGAAAAAAAGCCTCTGCCGATCAGGCAAGTCAGCTGGGATCGTCAGAGGCTTTAAAAAAAAAAGCTTCTGCTGATCAGACAAGTCAGCTGGGATCGTCAGAGGCTTTAAAAGCATTTTTTTACAACCTCTTCATCTGAAGAAGTTGTAGAAAAAATGGTTTTAAAAGTAAAAAAAAAGTTGGCCACGCCCACTCAGTCATATTACCCCCCCCCAACCAAGTCATGCCCACAGAACTGGTAGTAACAAATTTTACATTTCACCACTGTGCCCCCCTCCCCCACCCCCACCATGGTGCAGGAGACCGATCATTTGCTCTTAGTTTTCTGGTCTCACAACTGTCATGTATCAATTCCTTTATCTCCCTGTGGTTCCTTGTCATCATTTCCTGCGTACCTTGGAGCATCAATAATATTTCTTTTAATACACTTATTTTCCACTGCTGTACCATTTTGCTTTATTTTAATGAATTTAAAAATTTAAAAAATTACTCAGTGTTCTACCAAAATCCCAATGTCCCAGTTATTCATCACACCAAGAAAACCAATATTAGAACATTTCACAAAATCACACCACCACTTAAACAATCTGGGTTCAGTTAATAGTGTACTTAGAGTTTTGAGAATTTTGGGGGGAAATTTTGGAATAATGTTGCTTTTCTGTTTTTAACAGAAAACTGAAAGCAGTCAGAAAGGGCTGTGGCACAGAGGCTTTGCATATTGTGCTAAGCTTTTGTGTACTATGTGGCTTGGTGTGCCTTTGACAGCTATTCTAGGTTTTGAACTTCTTGGGTATTGGTGTTAGAACAATGAAAAGTAGGTTCATGGGTTTTTTTAGAAACTGCTTTGAGAATATTTGTATCAATGATGATACCTTAACAAGAGCTGCAAATCCAGACAATTGTAATTTAGTCACAACCATGGTTAAATTAACCTTGGTTTACAGCATGGGTGTCAAACTCAAGGCCCAGGGGCCAAATCCAGCCCAAGGGGTGCTTAGATCTGGCGCGGGGGCTGCCCTAGAAGCAAAGGCCTGGTCCGCAGTGCCTCTGCCAGCGAAAAAGGACAGGGGAGGGCCATGTGAGGGCCATGTGCAGTTCTCAGGCTCTGTTTTTGGCTGCGATGGCCTCCTGCTGCCCTCTGCCAGTGAAAGCATAGCTTGAGGGGTCCACAAGCTCTGTTTTTACTGGCAGAGGGAGATAGGAGGCTGTCACGGCTGAAAATGGAGCTTGGGAGCCCATTTTTGCTGCCAGACACCACAAAGGCCCCCAACACGAGTGACGTCAAGCTGGCCATACCTACCCTGGCCACACCCACACCGCCTCCTGAGGTCAAACACAACCCTGATGTGGTCCTCAATGAAATCGAGTTTGACACCCCTGGCTTAGAGGGACACACAAATGCAACCATAGGTGAACATTCAAATGCTTTCTCTGATCTTTGGTCTTTCTCTGATACAAGTTTGCAAAGCCCTGCTTCTGCTGCTCCCGACTTCCCCAATGCTTTGAATCAGCCAGAATTTGGCAATCTCAAAATAGAATATTTATTTTTAGCTAGTCTCTGAAAGCAACAAGCAATATGTCTTCTTTGATGGTCTTTTGTTGAGAGAAACAACATGGGGCCATTCCAAGAATTTCCAGGCAGATGGGTGGCTTGCCTCTGGTCACTAGAGGGCGCTCAAGGCTTTACTTTACTAGCTTCATCACTAAACTAGCCTATAACTTCTAATTCCTTAAAGAGGAGCTGCTGTGTTTTAGAGTAGTGGTTCTTGAAGTATGATCTGGGGACACCTGGACAAGATGCTTTTTTTGGGCGGGGGTGGGCAGGAAGTCAACTAAATAAATATTTTAAAATTTCTCAGTTTTAATTTCTCAGTAAACAGGGAGAGATATACTGTATCTCTTGGGATCCCCAATCCGATTTAAGAAAGTAAAACAGTCCTGGGAGGAAAATGTTAAGAACCACTGCTTTGGAATAATATGATTTAGCTCAGTATTTCTCAACTTTACCATCTTTAAGATGTGTAGATTTCAAGTTCCAGAATTCCCTAGATAGCATGCCAGAATTTTGGGAGTTGAAGTTCACACATCTTAAAGTTGTGAAACACTGGGCTAACTTAATAGCTTTCCTTGTTTGGGAGAATATTTTTAGTTCTTCACTGAAATACATAAATAGTTCCCTCTCAATCATTCTCAGCCCACATTTCCTCAACTCTTAGTACATATTTTACCAATTGGTAAACAGTGCAACAATGAAAGGGATGTGAAAGCTGAAGGAGAGTTGAATTTCAGTAAATGCTACATTTGGGGACTTGGGTCAATTATCATTAAAATGTGAATGTAACGGGCTTTTGTACTCATTACTAACTTGGACTTGAAAAGAAAATAATGGAGGGCATCGTAACATCTATTAAGTCAAAGAATGATAGAGTGCTTCTTGAGGTAAAACTCACCCAAAGGTTCATTAATCCCTAAGAAAAAAATGTACTTTCCTCGGACAAGTAAATAATTTTATAGCAATAGCACTTAGACTTATATACCGCTTCATAGTGCTTTACAGCCCTCTCTAAGTGGCTTATAGAGTCAACATATTGTCCCCAACAATCTGGGTCCTCATTTTTACCAACCTCTGAAGGATGGAAGGCTGAGTCAAACCTGAGCCTGGTGAGATTCGAACTGCCAAATTGCAGACAGTCAGCAGTCAACAGAAATAGCTGCAATACTGCATTCTAACCACTGTGCCACCATGGCTCTATAGCCCATGTGTTCAGGTATGAAATACTACAATGGTTCACAAGGAAAAACAAATTAGTTTGTTTTTCAAACAAACTAACTCAAGATGATCTTTAAGAGTTTCCTTTTGAAGATTCCATAGATTTCGCCTGAATGTTTATCAGATATTTATATAACTATTCATCTTTTCTTTATACAACAAATTTTTAATTAAAAATTATTGTGTTTTAATTACTGTGAGCACAAAACATACTTTATGACAAATATAGTTACATATTTTATATTCTAATATTACTACTTTAGCAGTTTAGAATCATCTAAGGATGTTGACAATATATTTTACTTTGTAGTTTATTAAATAGAATAGAATAGAATAGAATAGAATAGAATAGAATAGAATAGAATAGAATAGAATAGAATAGAATAACAGAGTTGGATAAATAAACTTTATTTATTTTCCAAAGGTTTTAATTAATAATTCCATTTCAGCCTTCTTTTGCTTTCCTGCTGCTACATCATCTATGTTTTATTTGTTGGATTAAAAATATTAATGATTGTTCATTGGCTTTCATGTTGTTCAATTATTGGGATTTTTAACATTAATAGTGGTGTGACCCAGGGGTGAAATCCGTTTACCTTCGCTACCGGTTTGCAAATGGGAACGCTCGCGCGCAACACCTCTGCGCATGCGCAGAGCGTCAAAAACAGGGCGTGATGGCATCCCGGCGGGTGATGACGTTTGCCGCCAGTGCTACCGGTTCACCCGAGCTGGATAGAACCAGCTGCATTTCACTAATGGTATGACCTCTAAGGTCCCTTCCGACTCTGTTACTGTTAGGATATCTGTTAAGTATTAGTTGTAGCAATAAGGGCTCAAGTGTAGAAGAGCCGAAGATGAGTTGCAAGAATTTTGATGATCACTAGATGGCAGCAATGATCTTCTCTTTGCTACCACCCAGTGGTTGTCTTAATTTTTTTTTTAGTACAAATTTGATAGTTTAGGACAAGTTGACTTGTGGGCATTTGAAAAAGCTCTCATCATCATGTAGTACAAATGCTCCATTAGGATGCCATGAGAGCAAGGAGAAACCTGCTTTGTAGGATGATTGGGAGGAGTTTCTCTTTTGTTTAGTGTATTGCTATTGCTATATTTACAAATAATTTGGATGAGAGGTTAGAAAAATATGCAGACGACACAATAATTGGAAGATAACTTGGAGTCATTGCTGGTCTCTAAGATTTGTTGTTTGTTTTCATACATTTAATTACCCAACTAGATAATATCATTATTATTAGTCATATAATCCCCATCAATTTTGGTGGGGGTCTGGTTTTGTTAGTTCTTTGATTAGGCTAATATGTTCTGCATGATTATTTTTCTGGTATTAACAACCAGGGTGGTGTTATTGGAGAGAATCTGTTCTGGTTTTTAAATTTTCCTTAGCCTTTTTATTGTTTTTTTTAAAAAATGATATGTAAATCTGATTTATTTCTATCCACCATTTCACAGGTGTCAAACTCAATTGTGTCATTTATTTATTTATTTATTTATTATTGAATTTCTATACCGCCCTTCTCCCTGAGGACTCAGGGCGGTGTACAGCCAGAATTAAAAAGACATGCAAGACAAATATTAAAAAACAATTAAAAGATATATAAATTTGGCCCAATTAAAACTCATTACCAATTAAAACGTTTAAAACATTTAAAACAGTTAAAAATTTCATCTTAAGCCAGCCCGGCTTGTTTAAATAAATGGGTTTTAAGGGCACGACGGAAGGCACTGAGGTCCTGGATTCTCCTTATCTCTGCGGGGAGCTGATTCCAGAGGATAGGTGCCCCCACAGAGAAGGCTCTCCCCCTGGGGGCCACCAGCCTACACTGTTTGGCTGATGGCACCCCGAGGAGGCCCTCTCTGTGGGATGTCATGTGACATATTGCAACATTTTTTGCCTTTGCGGAGGCAGGATGGCCGTGGCCTGCACATGATGCATCCAGCTCCCGGGCTGCCAGTTTGACACCCCTGCATCATTTCAATATGATGTCTACAGATGACTGATTTGTCTGAATGCCAAACTTCCAGGAATTCCCAAGGATTTTTGAATTTATTCCTAGAATGCTCACAATTTCTCAGTTGAAACTGTAGTTGAGTCTGTCCTGTCCAGTTGAAACTGTAGTTGAGTTTTGTTGTGAAATTTAGGAGTTTTCATCATATCTTTTGATTGCTAATTAGTGTTCATGGATGCACTCTGCTGGTCTTCTGCACGGCTGTTACAGGCTTATGCTGTGTGTTGTACATGACTCATGCTGATGATGTTACCTAATTGGGTAATGAAACATCTGCATGCATGCAAGCAAGCTTAAAGAACACCAAGGACTCCACATTTGAACCCTGGACTACAGTGGTGGGTTCTTCCCAGTTCAGCCCGGTTCGCGCAAACTGGTAGCAGTGACGCTATTATGTCACTGAACCGGTTCTCTTTCTTCGGGAGTTGGGCCGTCCCGCCCGCCCCTGCGTTATTCTGACCTTGTATTTCTGCTGTTTTCGCCCAGCTGAGAGGTGCGGCAGAGTGGATTGCCGCACCTCAGCTGGGCAGATTTGCAACGCGCTTGCACGAAGCGCTCGTTTGGTGTGCCTACGAGTGAACTGAGCATGCGCATGGCAATTGCGCGCAAAGCGCGTGACCGAAGAGGCAATCGCACGCAAAGCACACACACAAAGAGAACTGGTAGTAAAGCCGGTTAGAACCCACCCCTGCTGGACTTTATGTATTCTCTTCTATTAAATCATGAGATAGTAAACATTTTAAAGGTGACAATTAAGCTTTAAAAGAATGTACAGTAGATAAACTGGAACTATGGACAGGAACCAGAAAAATAAACCTCAACATGGAAAAAACCTAAGAATTAGTGCAAGGTCAGAAGATGTGGAGAAACTTGCCCATAAAATCTCCAAGAGTTGGACATGACTGAATGCATCATCATCATCATCATCATCATCATCATCATCATCATCACATCTCGGCAGAAAAAATTAAACATAAAAACAGGAAGGGGGGGCATGCTGGGGGTCTTGGTAAATCACAGACTGAATATGTATCAGCATTGTGTTGCAACTGCGTTTTTTTTTTAAGAAAAGCAAAAGCAATCTTAAACTGGATTAACAGAAGAGATTTAATAGTTTTCTTCAAGTTTCTAAAGTCACATACAATAATGCAGAAGATTTTTTTTTATGCCTTCATATCATTCTTGACACCTGGAGAGTGCCTAGATTAGTCCCTGCAATTTTTTTGGAAAGATTTCAGGTATGGTTTTCCATTGCCTGCCTCTCAGGGCTGAAACTGAGTGTCTCGTCCAAGATCACCCAGCTGGCTTTGTGCCTTAGGTGAGATTACACTCATGGTTTTCCAGTTTCTAACTTCATGCCTTTGCTATAGTACACCAAATTAGCATGCAGAAGATAAGATAGATTTATTTCAAGTTGTTCCAGAAAACAAGACAAGGAACAATGAGTAAAGGTCCAGGTTTCAGTTGGACATAAAGAGATTCCTAATAGAAAGAGGTAATCAACTATGGAATAGCTTCCTTGGGAGGTAATAGACTTTGCTGCTGGTGATTAAATAGAAGCTGGATGGTCATCTGTCATGGATGCTGTTGGAGTGGATTCCTGTACTGGATAAGGGATGAGATTAGATCATTTCCATGATTTCTTCTATCCTTTCCATTCTACTGTACAATTCTATAGTCTAATAAAAATAACCCTCAGATGCCTTACTATAGACCTGCCCCAGCAGGGTCCCTAGGAAAGAAAGACCCTCGACTCCATTTTATTGAAGTGATAGGTTCTTTTACTAAAGATTGATGGCTGCAGTAAAGGCAGGCTAGAACTAAGTTTCCCTTGCAAATGTTTACAAACTTTCCCTCTTCATGCCAGCTCTCTCCCCTTGACCAGTTTGTCTTCAGTCAATGGTGAGCTGTATGGTTGTTTTGAGAACTTTCTGTATGTTTGGAGCAATCCATTCTCAAACTTCTCAAGCTTCCATTCTCAGGCTTCATGGCCTTGAAGACTGGCACAGGCTGGTTTCTTGCGCCTCATGTGTCTGTCAAGCAGTCACCTGCTCCTCCCTATTTCCCACCTATGCCCCATACATGTTTATTGCCCACTAGCTCTCCCCCTCCCCCTAAAGATGGCAGGATGCCAGCGAGGCACCAAGCCAAAGATGGCAGAGCTGACTCTCATTGTCTTTCATATAGGAGAAATCATCAACTAATTATTGACAGCAATCCAGAGCCAGGAACAGGAAGTCAGGACCAAAGAAAAATTTTGTTCAGAAGACTAGCCAAGAAATAGGAAAGAGAGGGGTTTCTTGAGCCAGGTTTCAGGAGGCAGAACACCTCATTACATTAATTGCCCCAGAAAAGGAGTAGCTAGCATGGAAGGAGTCAATCTGGAATAAGATGTATTGTTTTAATTCCTTCAAGGAACAGTCAGTAGACTTCATCACGAAGTAGCTTCAGAACAGTATTATTGATCTTAGAAAGAACATTTTCATACCTAGCTCTTTTTTCTCACCAGTGAAGAATTTTTATCTCATGTGATAATAAAGATTTAATAGAAAATTGATGCTTCTGCTCTGTGATGATTTAAAGCACTAATGTAAAAGTTCACAGGACAGCTGGCAATATCTCTTTTTTTAAAAAAAAAAAAAGAAGAAGGAGAGTGATAATGGCCCAATTGACATCTGCTTAATGTCCTCCAAGCAATTCTCCACATCCTACTGTTGCTAGTACATTTCCCCCAGCGGCTCTTCTCAATCTTCTCGACAAAGACATTTGGAGAGGAAAGGAAACATTAAAGAGCCCAACATGTTTAATTTAAAAACAGATATACTCTTGCATATTGGCTATAAGAAAGGGCATTTGTGAAAATAATGCTTTATTGCAGGCTTCAATATTTTTGTTGCCAGCATTAGTGGAAAACTTTGCAAAGCTGAGGCTTTTAAAATAAAGTTATGGACTCTTTACTGCCATGTCTCACTGCATTTAGACAATTTTAATAGTTTAAAAATGTCAGCAGGTCATGGTTTACTTTGAAATAAATATCTGTTGGCTTACAATGACAGTACCAATAACTCCTTCCGTGCAAGGCTAAATGTAACCCAGAACACTCCTCCATCAAGACATATTGTACTCTAATGTAATTTTCTAATTTTCTAAACTAAATTGCCATCCCATAAAACATACAGCCTGAGCATCCATTCCCCAAACTCTCTATTGAAATGTGACAGCAAATCACCCATCTTCTTCATTGACTTTCCAGAATTTATGCAGAAGTTCAATGACCCCCTATTTTTCCAGTCCTAATTTTTTGTCCCCAAAAGATAAAAATAAATTAGCCTCTGCCTTGGGGATGTCATTAGGTCAAAGATATGTCTTCTGAAGCCATGATCAAATGCAAATAACCACAATCTGTCTTTCCATGACACCTGTCACTTCCCAAGATTTCAGTATTATTCCCAGAATCCACTGAAACGTTGCCACTGAATCAGTGGTGGGTTGTTCCCGGTTCTGTCCGGTTCTTCTGAACCAGTAGTAAAAGCGGCAGGAGGCTCCACCCACCTGCCCAGACATCAAAATGGAGCAGCTGTGCATGTGCAGAAGTTTCTGCGCATGCACCCTTTGTGAACATGTAGTAGAGGTAAGTAGAACCCATCCCTGCACTAAATTATAGTTTTTAATGTGACAGGAGTGTAAAACTATTAATAAGGAGAGAATAATCATACTAGTATTGCATTTGCATGGATTTTAAACTAAATTAAACCTAGTTTTGTACTACTAATAGTTTCAGTTGCCTCCTCCTGTTTTTTGAAATGCAGTGTCCAGCACTGATACATTACTTCTATAGTGTGACTTACACTTCATTGTGGCCACATTGTACCATTGTGGAAATGTTAAAGTATTCAAGGTAGTATATAGGTGTCTGAAAGAGTTTTTATTAAGTATTTAATGTTAAATACAAAGAGGAACATTTAGCAGGGAAAATTTAATTGGACAAAGTCAGAAAGAATCTTCAGTATCATGGAAACAGATTCTCAAGACTACTCCCAAGACCTTCCAGGAATCTTATAGGATCCATTCCAGATTTTATGAGTTGCCAACTCCTGCATGAACCAATCTAAGGAGAGATTAATTTATAGCTGCCCAACTCCAATAAAGTTCATATAGATAAGTTTCACTTAGCCTACACAATTATAATTTGAATTTGAATCAAGCCTTGCATTAAAAAAAAATCAAACATATTTTTTTGTTTATGGTAATTCTGTCCTGTTTTGTTGGCTAATGTAGTCTAAAAGGGATTATACAGGCAAACCCAAAGTAATTCTTCAGATTATATTCTTGATTAGTTTTTCTATCTTGAATGGCATGTGCCAGTGCATCTGATCATTTCAATCATAATTTGAAGGAGGTCTGTTCTACACGAGGGCTGCTTTCTTGTCCTAGTTAGGAATAAATCCTCATTATTCTGTATTCCTAAGAAGAGATACTCTGCATTATCCAATTACCCAGAAATGCAGGTTAAAATGTCCTACAAGGCTTTTAAAAAAAATTCTTTCAAAGGAGAAAGGCACACCTTGAATATAACAGATGGTTTAAATATGGTGATTACAAAATCCTGAAGTTAAAATAGTTTAATTACAAAGTCAATACAGTCCTAAGCCTTTAGCATAAAAACAACAGACGGGCTAGTGCAAATGGTCAGGCAATCTTTAACCAGAACTTTACATTAGCTAGTTCAAGATAGTTTTTCTGAAGATCAACGGTTTTCCCCCAATTTCTCTTTGTTAACCATACTTTTTAGATTCTAGTTAACATGGTTAACACAAATGAAGTGTGTCTGACCTAAAGCACCTTCTGAGGACTGTATTCAGTTATTGTACAGAAAGACTATTATTAGATTCGATGATGGAAGAGACGGACACAGCTCTTTCAGGGACAACAGCTCTTTATTAGTAGACCAGTACAACCCAACAACTTACTTGTCTGGCAGTGTCCCCTTTTATAGAGGGCTGCCAGATAGCTTAACCAATGAGCTTCACGTATTTTCCCACCGTTTTGGAGGACCTGAGTGAAGCCTATAGCTCACTCCTTATATGGTACATAACAACTATCTTCTCAGATAGCATTTTTATCAGTAGATCTTTCCACTTCCTATTTATACATACATCTCTAATTGTGTGTTGTTTTTAAAAGCAGCCCATTGTAATGTCTGAAAAGTTTTATTGCCCAGAAAAAAAGGGACTAACTTTTCTACTTCAGTTGCAGATTGCTTGAGATCCTCTCTGAAACGTCTCTTAATGAGGTTTTTTTAAAAACTTACTTTCTATGGTTGGGAATGCCATGGGTGACCACTTCTACTTTTTTTATTTTTAATTACTCAATTTCCCACCACCCTACAATAAACTCCACCCCGCCCACCCCCACTCAGCTGCCTACTTTTCCCAATCAGGGGGGAAAAAATACAAAGAATTCTTCCTGATTTTTCTTTCTATTGGCTTTACAAAGAATGTGAGTAGCAAAAGAGACCTAAGACAACTGGAAAAATAATGATACAGTTGAAGAGAAGACTTTGATCTGCATCTATTGGCTGTCTCAGAACTAAGTCAACCCTCACCTTGAGCTTTTCATTCAAATTCTCTTCTCCTTCAGAAGCCTTCACAAACAAAGATTCTTCCACCAAAGAGCTGTCAGTAAAAAAACAAATAAGGCAGGAGTGCTTTTGGCAACCCAGCCTTAAATTGTTTGATTCCTCCAGTCCTCTCCCCCCCAATAAAGTTGCCAAAGATCCAAATTTTCATGAAAGAATAATGAGCATAGATGTGGGCTGCTTTGATGTTGCATTTGTCTGTTGTTTTGATCCAAGTCTCTTCGACATCTGCCATTAGCCAGGTAGAAAATAAAACCCTACAAATAGGTGATTTTTTAAACATCAAGATCGCTTTCTCTTTAAACCTCAGAAGAAAGATCCCACGACCTGCCTGCAGCATATAATTGAAGCTATGGAAAGGTTGGCTTTTTTCCTTAAATACTTACCCCCTCCCCTAAATACTGAGGGAATGATGATATAGATCGGGGTGTCAAACTCGCGGCATCGGGGCGGCATCAAGTGACGTATTAGGACTTTCCCCCCTTCTCTATACCGGGCGTGGGCATGGCCAACGTGTGACGCATCTGGCCTGCAGGCCGTGAGTTTGACAGCCCTGATATAGATTGTCCCAAAAGTGCTTTTTCAAAGGCAATTGGACTTTCTGGAAAAAGCACCTTTGGGACAACCATGACCTACCTGTATGATGGAGAATCTCCATAGGTGATATAGATTGCACAGCTAGCAAAGTTTTCTCTTTATCATGCTCCATTGTCAGGCACCAAAACAGCTAAAGTACAGATAAAACCAGGCAAATCAGATAAGACTAAGGATGCTGACACATGGGTGATAACCCAATTGTTCTTCCCACTAATGTCCAAGCAGCCATGCACAATGCAGAGATTTTGGCTTTGATCTCCTCCTCTGCCACTTGTTTGGCTTTTGAGGTCCAGGAGTTCTTTTGGACAAGATCAGATAAAAACACGGGGCTTAAGACAGTCAGGATTTGCATGAGCAGAAACACAGGTCTTAATCAGACATTCTAGATGGTTGTGCTTGTTCAGGGAGACACACAGAGCTGATTATAGCCTGGCTGCTTCATGCTCTTAGCCACTTCAGAAATGCAGACAAACTGACAATATTTTTCAGTTAGAGGAAAGGCGAGGAGTGGTGTTTTTAACAATTTGTCACTTGAATAAATTCCACAGTTCCTGATAAATCCTTTGTCCCCGTGGGGCTGCCAGTTTGGATTTCTGTAAGAAGAAGGGAGGGAAATAGTTAGTAAATTCATACACCTGCTTTGTATAAAAAACACAAAGCTCAGCATATTTTTAAGAGGATTTTTAGCGGCTGTATGTATAGTTCAAGATTTGTACAGGTGTTTTTAGAAATTGGTGTTGTGCAGTTGGAGGCCAGCCAGAGTCATTGTGAATGAGTGGATGATAAATACTACTAATAAATTAATATGGACAACATTGAAATAAAGAATGGATGGGGGAAGTCTTTCTGTTTTTCCACAGCAGATATCTCTTTGTCTTGATTATCCCCATAGATATTGTAATAGCTTAGTCTCATAAAAGTGTCTGCGGCAGTTTATCCTTTTTCAGGACAAATAAATATATTTTGTGCTCAAGCCTTTCAGTTCTTCTTCAACATCAGGAGAAATTCCATTTGATATGTAGATAATGGCAGGTAGCTTTTTTTTTTCAATTACTGAGAGTTAGTGGAAGAATCAGGAAAAATTTTACAAAGCTTTCCGCTGTAGAAGTGTAGCTGGGCAAAACTGTGATGGCATTTACACTGTACCTAATGTGGTAGCTGCAGGCTGATTGAGGAAAGGAAAGGCTTCATCCATAGCTGTCAGTTCTTGAAGGTAGGCTAGACTAGGAACTGAAGGAACAAATTCTAAAGCTATTTTTATTATACTATGTTACAGTAACAGGATCTTGCAAATCTGAATACTCTTTCCCCCTCCCTCTCTTTTTCTTCATGAAAACAAGGGAGGGTCAAATATGAGGTGTTTTCTCAAATTACATTTCTGCTTTGGACTCAATTTTTTAAAAATCTAACTATTGTCTTGGTTGTAGCCCTCCCTCCTGTTTCTCTTTATTCTCTTTTTATGGCAATAGCAATAGCAATAGCACTTAGACTTATATACTGCTTCACAGTGCTTTTACAGCCCTCTCTAAGCGGTTTACAGAGTAAGCATATTGTCCCCAACAATCTGGCTCCTCATTTTACCGACCTCAGAAGGATGGAAGGCTGAGTCAATCTTGAGCCGGTGAGAATCAAATGCCGAACTGCTGGCAGCCAGCAGTCAGCAGAAGTAGCCTGCAATACTGCACTCTAACTACTGTGCTACCACAGCTCAGTACTATATATAGCATTTGCTTCTTACAATTTCCAGTCTCATCATTGCTTTATAGTAGAGTGATAGAAATTAAGGGAACTCCTATATAAGTTTCATTTAAAAGGGATGTCCTATTGTTTTTCTGTATAAACTTTTTGCAGTTTGGCAATTGTTTTTCTAAATTTGTACAGATATATGCATTTGCTGTCTTTTTTTCCCCCTGTCTTTCTCTGTTCCAGCCTTAGTAGCAAGCATCATATTTGTATTCCAGCAGATAGGCAGAATTGTATCTGAGCTTGAGACTTTAAACATTTTTTAAATGATCTTCTAAAATCCATACATAAATATTCCCTTATCTAACTATAACCAAATATATCTAATGGCAGATATATTCAATATATCAGCAATATTCTATATGCTAAGCCAGTGGTTCTCAACCTGGGGGTCGCGACCCCTTTGGGGGTCGAACGGCCATTTCACAGGGGTCGCCAAAGCCCTCTCTCCCCCCCCCATGCGTTCACTCACCCTCACCCTCTGCCTCTGTTGGATCGCCCGGTCGCCGTTTGTTTACCCTGCCCACTCCCAATCTATTGCTGCCTCCGGAGTCCCAGCTAGTGGCTAGAGGGAAAAAAAACTTTAAATTCTTGCCACGGGGCTTCAAAGAGCTAGCTGCAAAGAGGTAAATTCCTGGAGCAATTTTTTTCCCCCTAGCTATGCTGAAAAGCGAAATTGAAACTAAAGAAGGGTCTTTGTTGCAACGTGACAAAATGAGGCAGAGAGATTTCTTTTTCTTTTTCCTCACCAAAAAAGGTAAGTGCAAAACTGCAAACAATGGGAAATTTAGGGCAAGAGGAGGTTCAAGATTTTAAAACACAAAAGAAAAAAAGCTCTATTTAACTAGGGAATTGTAATAATTGAGATACTATTAATTGTATATTGTGTTGAAAGCAGAAATGGTTGTGGTTTGGAGGAATATATGGGGGAAATTATTTGGTTTATTATTATTGGTAAATATAATTAATTGATTTGTAAGAAATTGGATTGCATGGAAATAATTGGAATATTCATGTTCATATTAATATACAAAAAAGATAGTTATATAACTAATTGATTTATATTAAAATGTTGAATTTGTATTAAACAACTGTATTACATAATTAACCAATGTGAGGATGGATATAAAAATAGATGACAATGCGAAGGGGTATAATATAGAATAGAAGGGAAAAATTGAATTTGATTAAGATTAGAGATGAGGATGAAGGGTAATATTGGTTTTTTAAAAAAATAGATGAGGAATAAATATGGTAAAAAGGAAATATAGAAAATGTAAATTTAATTGAAATGACTAAATACTGTGTTGGAAGAAATATCCTTCTGGGTTCTTCTCCAAGTGGAGAAAAAGACACTGGAAACATGGAAACTGCTTGGAAAGATGGTTTAATGGTGGACAGGATCACATGGCTTGATGGGGCCCATTGTGTTAGTTTCTGTTGCTATTGTGTTGCAAATGTCCTTTGACAAAGGACTGACTTTCTGCCTCTGGCCCATTAACAAAGGGTGGGGGGCAGGAAGGTGGGAGCTGCTTTGTCTGTAAAATATGCTTCTCCATTTCTCATCCAGGGAAATATAATATTCTGCCTTTTTAATATTTCCCAAAATATTTCATTCTTCTAGGAAAGGGGTGGGTGCTAACCTCCTACAACTGTTTAAATTTGTGAACCGGCCAAATACTCTGTTCAAAGAAAATACGTTGTATGTTTGTATGTGTGTTTCTAATTATTGCTATTTATTCCTATTTGTTCTCTTTTATTCTTTAAAGTTTAACAATTCATTCTTTATCTTAATATCTTCATATTTGTTTGGGGTTGGCTTTCTTCCCTTTCATTTTTTTTATTGTACAGCAATCTTTCTCCTCAAACCTACCACCTCTGTCTTTTCTTTCTTACTTACTTTCTCTTCCCCCCCTCTTCTTCTCCCTACTTCCTCTTTCTCCTTCTCCTCCTCTCTTCCTCCCTCTCTTACCTTCACTCCTCCTCTAATTTTCCTTCCCTTCCTTCATCCCTCTCTATTGCTGTATCCTTTTATGCATATGGACTACTCAGAGGGCTGAAAAAGTTATTTTTGACTGGTCCTCGCACTTTTGACCAGTCCTCGAACTTACGACTGTCCTCACAATTTATGTTTTTGCCCTATCTTGTCACCATGGTGAAGAGAAGCAGTTGTGAAATGAGTGACACAGTTGTTAAGAATGGTACAATGGGCATAAATGATGACCAGTCATAACTGCGAAGACCGGTCAAAAGTGCGAGGACCTGTCAGAAATGACTTTTTTCAGCCCTCTGAGTAGTCCCTATACACATAGCCATGGCCATCCGGTCACATTACCAGCTAGCCACGCCCACCCAGTCACATGACCTCCAAGCCACATCCACAAAATAAGCCACGCCCACAGAACCGCTAGTAAAAAAAAATTAGAACCCACCCCTGGTTGGGGGTCACCACAACATGAGGAACTGTATTAAAGGGTCGCAGCATTAGGAAGGTTGAGAACCACTGTGCTAAGCAAATGTTATAATGGCTGCATATTAAGAGCCAGTTTGGTATAGTGGTTAAGATGTTAGCCTAGAAACCAGGACACTGTGAGTTCTAGTTTCAGTTTAGGCATGAAAAAACCCAGCTTATCGGTCACTTTCTTTCAGCTCAACTCATTTCACAGAGTTGTTGTTGTGGAGAAAATAGGAGAAGGATTGATATCTTCCCTGCCTTGACTGACATATAAAGTAATAAAGGCAGAATAAAAATATAAAACAGAGATAAATTTGCAACACTGTTGCTTAGATTAGTTGTAGAAATTCTAGAATGATAACCCATTGATTC
Organism: Arizona elegans; assembly: GCA_022577455.1. Taxonomy (NCBI): domain Eukaryota; kingdom Metazoa; phylum Chordata; class Lepidosauria; order Squamata; family Colubridae; genus Arizona; species Arizona elegans. Next base: position 237,653,868 of record JAKOOJ010000001.1, on the reverse strand, counting down.
AATTGAGGAAGCATTCCTGAATCTGGGAAGCAGCAATCAAATTATAGAGGTTGGACTCTAGAACAAAATAACTCTTTGCAAGTGAATAGGACAGCAACTTTTGAAGCAGGAAAAACTTTATTTTGAAACTGGTGTAGGAATATGCACCATGAAATTGCTTTTGTAGCAAGCGAGAAGTATCTATAGCAGTGATTGTATCATGCGCACACGCGTGCTGACACCCATAATGCAATGCCCCCCTCAGGCCCCGACCCCGCGCATGTGCGTGTGACCTTCCCGCACCCCCCTGCACATGCGTGCACAACCCCAATTTTGGTGCTAGCAGGCCTCCCTGAAGCCTCCTGGAACCAAAAATGGGGCATGGGGGGTGCTGCACCCCCCCGCCCCCAACACATGTGTGTGCAACCCCTGGCAGAGATCCAAAAATTAGCTGGCTGGCGGGAAGCGTGCGGACATGAGCTGTGGAGCTGACCTGGGCGTTGGTGAACCTATGCCACTCATGCCATAGGTTCACCATCACGGGTCTATACATTGTTCATTCAAGCCAGTCCAAAATTGTGATGGGGTAATTGGCAGTGCTCTTTTGTATACTTTCTTGAATTGCTTAGTGATTGGGTGGCTTTAGAAATAAAATGAATATATTTTCTTAAAAAAGAAAAATCCATTGAGGAATTCTTTTCTGGATTCTCTTTGGGAGAGGACATCCCCCACCTAGATCAACTAATTTTAAATCCAGTCTTTTCCAACTTAACCCTCTGAAATTTGGTTCAGTTCAGTTTTCAGAGAGTTATCCTACTGATAAGGGCCCTTATACATATTTTTTCCCAAATTTATGTTGGATTGGAAGACGTCAAAATGATACTAACATAAAACAGAATCAATGTACCTTTTGCATTTCTATTTCATAGGTATTTATTTCTATACAGTTGCTTGGCCACTATTCTGCACATATGAGTGTTGTGTTACTTTTCCCTTTTTTACCTTCTGATCCAATGAGGGGGTGAGCTAAAACCCTGATACAATGGGAGAAATTCTCTATTAACTTGCTTCTCGTGCAAAGATATACAGCACACAATGAATACAAAAAAGCTCTCAAAATCAATCTCTTTTTAAAAGCAGAATTTAACTATGTATCTGTCTTTTCTATAGCAACCAGAGCACAAGGGCAGTCTGAACATGTGGCCTTTTATTTGATCAAGGATAATAATCAACTAAGCTGAGAGGACAGGAAGCAGATCTCCTTATGCCAATAGTTTAGTAGAATAAGTCCTTCTGGTATATTCAGTTGTCTCTTGCAGGGTTATTCTAAAATACTATTGTATTTGTGAAATACCCTGCATTTTATATGCTTAATATATAACAGTTTATAAAATAATATTATATATCCTAATGTCTTTATTTTGGATTAAATAGGAACTATATTTTGCTCTATGCTTCTTCTGAGATTTAATCTTTGTTGTGTCAGTTCTATATTTGATAACTGGTAAATATCTCATCTCATATCTGGATGTTGAGCACATTGTGGAACCTGAAATGTATTCATAAAAAGCTAAGAATGAGTATAAATATGTTTCTAATATATTTTGTGCATCCTTGTAATTTTGCAATTTCTTAGATATGGTAAATGTTCCAGACATAGAAGCAAGCTCAGTATGCAAAGTTGGTATTTCCTTTATCATGTGAAAGAGAGGCTGAACCAATCAGAGAATGGCAAAAGGACAAATGAGGTTGTGACTCAATTACCAGTAATACTTGAAATGAGATTTTTAATCCATAAGATTAGACAATATAAATTTCATTTTGGGGATTTGAAAAACTGGCCTTGTAAACATTTCTGTAGGAGGTAGAACACATAGATTTGACAACCTGGCAAACAGAATCGCAAATTCTGCAACTCAAATAAATAAAAAGAACATATGTCTATTAACTAGGGCTTTTTTGATTTTATAAAATTGAAAGTATATACAAGACAAAAAAAGCACTGCTTTTAATAAATAGAGAGAAGTGGATTTTGAAAAAAACAGTTCACAAGTATATTCCTTCTACTTGTTCAGAGGTTGGGGAATATGGATTGGGTGCTAAAGCAAATAAGACTCATGAGGTTTAAAATTTTGAAAAAAGAAAAAAAAACAACAACTTGCCATTGAATATTCTGTATGACAATATCCACAGCAATGCAAGTCCATTGGCATACAATCATCTTGCAGAGTGCTTAGAAATACTAGAAAAACCCTAACCCTTCATAGAAATCTGAGAAATTCCTAAATTCTGCCATAAAATTATTTTATATAGACAGAAACAAAAGTTCCATTCGAAAACTGAGTTTGATTGTCAAATTCACTCATAATGCAGAGGGGGAGGAGGAAGGGAGGGGAGGGAGGGAGAGAGTGGGAGACACACACACACACACACACAGAGAGAGAGAGAGAGAGAGAGAGAGAGAGAGAGAGAGAGAGAGAGAGAGAGAGAGAGAGAGATTCCACATATCTTCTCCTGGGTATAAATTGACCCATTTATATATTGAATTTTTAAGGCTCTGCTGAACTCATGGCAGTTCTACAAGTAAGAAGACTGTAACACATTAAAAACACATTTATAAACAAAAAGATATACATGAAACCTTCCACAGGTAAATATTCATAATGATAATTTTGTGGTGTGTTAAGTAATAATAAGATGACTTTATTGTACAAACTTGGGTTTTACTGTTAGGTAAGAGTAAGTTGTAGTGCTAATGTCAAATTAATGAAGCTGCTACCCTGAAATTTTGGCACTTTTTTTTAAAAAAATGTGTGTCTTTACAACAATAAGAGTGTTGGGTAAATAATAGTGGAGAGCTGTTGATACCAAAATCATATCTTCTATTCCAAAATCCATTCAAAGCAATGTCCTATGAAGTATCCAGAGAGAAATTCAATCTGTTTTGAATCTTTTTGACTAAGGTATCCTGGCTAAGAGAGGAAGTGAAACATCCTGACCAAGAGAGGAAGTGAAAAGGGGCAAAATGTGGGTAATATATGGGGTAACAATAAAATGAAATCATGAAATCACAGTGAAGCACACGTATTTTGATTAGAAGGCCGATCTAACAAGGAAAGTTCTAAAAACTAGCAGATAGGGAGAACTACGGTTGCCATGTCCATAAACAACCATAGATCGCAAAATATTAGAATAATGTAACATAAAATAAAGTACACATAGGTAGTTACCCAGGATCCTTACATCATCACATCATCATCATACATCATCATCATTATTACTATTATTATGCCTAATAATACATAATACATAATATTAATTATGTAATTAATTAATTAATTATTACTATAGTTTTCTTAGCAATATTTTTTTGGAAATGGTTTGCCACTCTCCTCTCCTTAAGGCATGATACTTGGAGAACTATTCAATGAAACAGGGTAATTCAGATAGGATGGGAAGAAGGGTAATGGTTGTTAGTTTGGGAGCAAAATCACAAAATATGCTTTGTCGTAGTATTGTGAAATGATTTTGGATAGGCTTTCTTAGTTTGGTGGCTTCAAAATCTGCCAAACGACGTCCTAAATCCTTCTCAGGCAGGTTAAAGTTGTTTAATATTCCTGTCCATCTAAAATTGATTTTATATTCCTGTCCATCCGGATGGTGCTGGGCTGGGAAAAACTCACCAAATGTTTCATGAAAGTGCATCTATGTTTCTAAGTCTGGGGTAGATACCGCTGTCAGGTGCACCTGTGCCATCCAAAGAGTTTCCAGAATGTAGGTTGCGTATCAAAGAGAGAAGAAAACAAAATTGTGATGAGAGAAAGAGAAATTACTGGTTTTGCTGGAAGAATGAAACACTGTTTAATTACTGTTTTAAACTGCAATGAGGGGAAAGAGGAAAGACAGACATTCTCTAAATGTGCATTTAAACCCAGTCAGCAATAAGAAGAGACACATTTTAAAAAAAAACACTTTGCAAGTATATTCTCATTTACATATAAGAAATAATTTGCACTCGGACTCAGAAGTAGCCCAATATTATTTAACTGTAAAAACTTTCTGGATGCTCTTCAAAAACAAATTTGTAAAACTTTCCTGATGAAAAAAGTTGTTAGGCGGAGGAAGTAAGTGAGAACTAAAAATCAGGTTCCTCCAGCAGCAGTTCCCATGAAGACAATATTAATTGGTGGTAAGGATGACACCATCTCATTGTTAGCTTGTCCAGAAGAGTCCATTGGTTCCTGAGAAGGGCACTGACGAGAATGGCCATACATGCATTCAGAGGAACTTGTAGGCAGAGCAGGCAGCATTTCTGAAGCTACAAAGAAAATGACAAGTTATTCTTTGTGGTGCTTCTAAAAATGAAAAAAAGGAAAAGATTTCAGAGCTTTAAATACATTCTAGTAAGATCACCCTCCAATCTGGATTTCATTTCTTAAACCTGATATGTCAAGATTTACATTAATTATGCACTGAATTGGGGAATGTAATCTAATACAGATAGTCCACAACTTGCAATCACGATTGAGCCCAAAATTTCTGTTAAGTGAGACATTTGTTAAGTGAGTTTTGCCCCATTTTACAGCCTTTCTAGGCAGAATTAAGTGAATCTGGCTTCCCCATTGACTTTGCTTCTAAACAGATTGCAGAAGGTGATCATGTGACTTTGGGACACAATGCAATGGTCATAAGTATGAGTCAATTGCCAAGCGTCTGAATTTTGATACACATGTTCATGGGAATACTGCAAAGGTTATAACTGTGAAAAATGGTCATAAGTCCCTTTTTTCAGTGCCGTTGTAACTTTGAATGGTCATTAAATGAACTGTTGTAAGTTGAGGACTACCTGTAACAATTTTAGTAATTCCCAAGTCAGCTGCTTTGGGTTTTTTTTTTTTTTTTTTTTGAAACAGGAAAATGTGTTTGTGTGTAATCATCTCAGAGAGTACAAATAAGCAAAGGGACCATCGTTATGTGTCACTAACTTTCCTGGTGTGAGTCCGTGTATAAAAGTATTGTTTCTTTGTTCTGCAGCCACCACTAAACTCTTTTTTGGCTTTAGAAATTCTTTAGGTTGCTACTACTGGGTGAAACATAGAGAAGATTTAACATAGCAAAGGGACTTAAAACAGAACAAGTATATCTTATTGAATATCATTTTAAGGAGGCTTTTAAGCAGATTCACATACTTTTATTGTATATCCTGCCAATACCAATCTTCAGCATAATTTATTCTTCTTAGGTACCTATTTTTTAGTTACAACTGCCAAAACATCTTAGGGGGCTATTTACATGAGCAAGGTTCAAACTGCTTGACACAATGGTCAGATATGGGAGATTCCATTCTATACCCTACAAAGGACATCTCTGCATTTGCGCAGCGACAGAGATAGAAGACCTGGCTCACATCCTATTTGATTGTTGTCTGTATAAGAGGGTGAGAGACAGATACCTTGGTCTGTATTCCAAACGAATGACCCATTGGGATCCCCACATCAAAACAACTTACCTTATGTGAGGCCAGAATCTGAAAATAACATTTAACACTGCACAATACTTAAGCAAAATGGTTCGGTTGAGATTTGTGGGACTGATTGGGGTAGATTGTAGGGGTGATAACAAAATAGAATTTTATCATATTTTATTTATCTCTCTATTAAATCATTGTATTTTATTCCAATTTCATTTTAAACTATTTTATTCCAATTTCATTTTAAATCGTATTTTATTCCAATTTCATTTGAAATTGTTTTTATCAGATTTTAGTAATAATTTGTGTCTGGAACTCTGCGCTTTGATATGACCCAAGGGCTAATCAATCAAGTAAACTAAAACTAAACTGAATACCCTTAGCCTTTTTATTCTTCATCTTAATAGTTAAGGAATTATTAGGTATCTTTGGCTACTGTGTGGAGTTGGTTAACCAACTCAGTTCATCTGCCTTTCACATTCATCCTAGGCACAGATTCAAAAGAAGAGGGCATCCATGCCACACCAATCCTTTTTAGTTTTACTTACTTATAGAGTTCTGGCCAGCGATTGAGGCATCTGGATAATAAGATGTTCCCTGTTTCCTTCCTGTATCTTCTAGGATACAAAGTGAATCATGAATGTCACTGTATGGAGGCAACGGGCGAATGCTGCTTACGCTGCTGATGACAGAAACATGCTGATCTACCAATGACTCAAATCTGTGGGAATCTGAATAGTTTGTATTATTTCCATAGAACCCTGTTAACAGGAGGTTGACAATCAGTGAGTAAACATCTAGAACAACAGACAATATTGTATAAGTACATACACTGTAAATCTTAGGTTTTTTTAAAAAAATAAAGCTTAAATTATTAAATCCGTTTAATTTTTTTTAAAAAAATAAAGAAGTTAAACTTTCATGTTGCATGTGTCCCTATGTTGCTATAAATATGGGACAGATGCTCTTCCAGCTAAAGATGTAATCATTCTTATATTTATATAATACTTATGTTTCTTACATTTGTAGATAAGGTATATTATATAAATGTTTTATATTTATATATGTACATGTATACCATAACCTAATCTAATCTACTCTAATCTAATCTAATAGATAATATTCTTATATTTTGATATTAGAAGAAATGAGGATTTACAGAATTCAGATAATTAGGTTTTCTAGCAGAAAGGAATTGCCATGATGTATCATTTGGAAAAGATTTTAATTACTGCATCCATCGTATCAATCAGGAGATATTTGGCAACAATTGAAACCTTAAATATTAAAGTCATGGCTAACAAAATCAAGTTTTTAATCCACTTCATGCAGTGGATGTAAAGTTGGAAAACAGAAGATACAAAAACCAACCACACTGATGGATGCTGACTGTGGATGCAATTCTTCAGGAAGACCCAGGATGGGATAGATTATTTTAGATGCTCTCATGAAACAGTTTTTCTGGCTTAACTATGTGTACATCTTAATAGTATTAGAATGATCAACTACACGGCAAAGTATTGCGAATGTGATTATTACAAACAATAAACTGAAATATTCACTATCAAATGTGATGAATACATACTCTACTACAGGTAATCCTTGTTTAATAACTACTCATTCAGCAACCATTTAACATTGTCATGGTGCTGATTGACGAGGACTTAATTTCATAGTTGTGACTATTGCAACATCCTGCAGAACTACTGTTATCTGCTGGCTAGATTTTCACACAAACCCCTGAGATGGATCCATGAACTCTTATTATCTTCTCAACTTTTATCATATCTCTGTGTTAATTGCTCACTAAATGGGTGAGTTTAAAAATATGTGTGCATGCTGACACAAAGTTAAGATCCACATCAGGGGTGGGTTCTAAATTTTTTTACTACCGGTTCTGTGGGTGTGGCTTATTTTGTGGGCGTGGTTTGATGGTCATGTGACAATTCTTTAGGATTTAGCAGAGGTCTGGTCTACCAAACTTTTAACTGCTTGCAGAGCTGTACCAGTCTACCCATTTGTTTTTGGAGGCACCGGTCTACTCATTTGTTTTTGGAGGACCGGTCTACCAGGCACCGGTCTACCCATTTGTTTTTGGGGGCATCGGTCTACTCATTTGTTTTGGGAGGCACTGGTCTACCACCACACTGTCTTTTAACACTGATCAGCTGTAGGGTGGCCCTTTGAAGCCCCGTGGCAAGAGTTTAAACAGTTTTTTTTTCCTTCTAGCCGATCAACTGGGGCTCGGGAGGCAGCGAATAGATTGGGGGCGGGGCCAAATAAAAGGTAAGAGTAACGTGGTGACAGGTAGCTCCCGAACAAAGAGAACTGGTTCGGTGATGTCATATCGTCACCGCTGCCCGCTCGGTGGAACCGGGCCGAACCGGGAGGAACCCACCACTGATCCACATGTGAACTAGTCCAAGGACTACAAGGACACTAGACTAAATTGTAGAGCAAAGACAATAAAGTAAAATTCTGAAAAGGATCAATACCATTAGAAGCAGCTGTGGAATATGATGATCCTTGACAAGAACTTGCTGTGGTGTTGTTCACAAAACTACAACTCCCATTGTTCAAAAATTGCATACAATGTGTGTCCTGTGCGGCTGAAGAGGCTCCATAGAGAGGAAGGGAACGGGCACTATATGAAGACACAGCACAGCTGCTATTGAAGTAGTCCCGGGAGAAACGTTGCTGCTCATTGGCTGCTGGACAAAGGCTAGATTCTGCCCTCTGGGGACAGGATCCCGAAGGTGGATGAGTCTGGGCCCTGAACATGGCTGGGTAACTGGCACCAGCTCCATAGAAGTTCTGATTCGTTTGTGGCACCGTCTGGTAGAGGTATTCAGAATAAGAAGAGCAGTGCGAGTGTGCAGATAATGACGGGCCTACACTGGATGGTCTGGCAGCCATTGGTCCCTGGTTGATAACACTTCCTCGGCTGACCATGGCTGGAGAAATGGGTGGAGTAATAAGGTGGGCAGTGCTCTGAGAGAGGTCGGTCTGACCTGAGAAAACAAACATATATATATATATTTTTACAGCCAGGCAGTAAGCAATAGTCATGGGTGTCCAAGTGTTCTTCTTCTGCAATGCCTTTTGGCAACTTAAAAAAGAGCAAGCATCTCCTTTGTTTCCTACCTGTGGGTTGCATATTCTCATTGTCTCCTGCAGGGCATGGGTTCAGACTGGACGATAAGCTACTATGATGACCGGATGATAAAGAGAAATAGGTTTGCTCCATCAGGCATTCGTTTTTCACTGAGGCATCACTAGCAATTGGAGCAGCCTTGTTGCGGTTTGCTAGGAAACAAGAACTGGGGGATGCTGTAAAGGTGGCTTTGCTGGCATCTGAGAAAATAACAAAGGTTTAGTTGTATGAAACATAGACCAGGAAACAAGAAAGAATTCCATCGTCTGCATCTGCAGCATACCATGCCAAAGGGCTGATTTGTGCATGGCGATCACTGTGCAAACGCTGCCATTACATACTCGCATCTTGACATATTTCACAAAGGATGTAAGTTGCAACAATTTGCATGGTGATATTGTCATGCAGGATTCATTCTTTACTTTCCCTTGGAAAATAAAATATTCCCTAAATATTGGATACCCACGCAGGCAGATACGATATTTGGCATCAATAATACTGGATGCAGTGGTGGATTGCTACCGATTCATCCCGGATTGGGCGAACTGGCAGCGGGAGCAGCAGGAGGCTCCGCCCACTCACCCAGACACTTCTGCACATGTGCAGAAGCGTTGAGTGTGCGTGCACCCACGAGCAGACCAGTAGCTTTGAAGACACTCCTATTCCAGCAGGCCGGCCTGGCCTAATTTTCTCCCCTTCTTTTAAATTTTTAAATTGAAATTTTAAATTTGTTTTAAATTATTGGGAATTTTAATTGTCTTGGGCAAAATTATTTAATTTGGTTTTAATTATGTTTTTTAACTTTTGTAGTTATGTGTTTTATTTTGTGCCTGTTCACCGCCCTAAGTCCTTCGGGAGTAGGGCGGTATACAAATTTAATAAAATGAAAATGAAAAATAAAATAGCAATGGGTTTTGAAATCTGCCCCTGACTGGATGGATAAGGCAGCCTTCCTTAATTTACAGCCCTCCAGATGTCTTGACTTGCAAAGGATGGAAGCTGATACCTGAGCAGCACTAATTTAGTGAAGGCTGTTTTAGGAGACTGTACTGTATTAATTCTATTGTAATTTAGAAAGTAGTGACAGTGACTTTCACCTAAAGAAATATGCCATATAAACCATATAGAATAGAAATGCATCCAGGTCATTTTAGGAATGAGACTAAGTGATTACCATAATAACAGATCTGTTAAACAGTGTCAATTATTAAGATGCTGTATATGTTTAAACATTGCAATAACAAAGATTGTAATGAAGATGCCATTTAATAGATGATTAGCACAGATATCAAGTCTAGAATGTATTGCAGATTGTACTTCTAGCTATTAGAAAATGCTATTTCTTTTTAAGAAAGGGCTTTAAAAATCCTTTGAAAAATAAAGGAATAAACTAGTTTTATTTTGTAGGTTTTTAAGAAGAGATTGGACAACCATTTGTCTGAAATAGTATACGGATTCCTGCCTGAGCAGGGGATTGGACTAGAAAACCTTCAAAGTCCCTTCCAACTCTGTTATTCTGTTCTGTTCTGTACTTTTTAAGTATTTTTCTTCAACAATCTGCATTGGACATTTATTAGCTTCAATCACATTGATATGTAAAATGCTGATTCTGGTCTCTTAATTATGTAATAGTTTGGGCCAAATACTAAAACATACAGAATTTGAAAGCATTTTCTTTAGGTTATTATATGAAAAATAAATTTTCCTCCCTTGCATGAAACGAAGTCAAAACTTCATTTGAAGGAATAATAAAAGCTTTTGTAGCGATTTATTGAAGAGGAGAAATTCATTGGAGTTTGGATAATTTGGATTTTAACATTTTAATTACATCTAAATAATAATAGTACAATCCAAAAATATTGATTCAACAGTGCCTGCCATTGAATTTAGACAGATTTACTTTGTAAAAATATTTTGAATATTATTAAATGCTCACATGAATTTAGAATGAATTGTCTAGAAATGTAAAGAAATAAGCATAACAGTGTTACATATGAGACAATTATCCCTCTATAGACCAACATGTAAGTGTATCCAAATATTCACTCAATTTAGGCATCTGTCCACCTAACATTAGACAAACACCCCATTGGACTTCACATCCCTAAAGATTGCAAACTGCCAATTCCAGTTACCTAGATTCTTCATATATTTGTCCAATAAATTCTGAAGTTCTTGTTCTTTATCATTGTGGAATTGGGTCTCCATCGCAAGCAGGATGTATTCATCTAAAAGCATGCGGATGAGATGAAATGAACCTGCCACAGGAAGAAAAGTGAAGAGATGGTGCATAACCTTATCTTGCTGACCATCTCTCAACACTGCACAAGGAGCAAGTGAAACAAACAAATAATTGCTGGACTTTCAGTGACCTACTAAGACAACAAAGCACGGTGCTTAACTCCTTACCCTAATCTTGCTTGATGCTGGCCCACCTCACTCAAGATATTTACTGTCCTGCAAGTTATTTGACCATCGATGACATCAAAGTACGACACTGATGAAAGTGAGACATGCTTTATACTTGAACAGAGCTACATTAGAACATGATAACACTGAATCCATGCAGGGATATGGTTTTGCTGCATTTTCCTAATGTCAAACAACTAAAAAGAAACTGACAGAATCTTGATGGCCTATTTGTAATGTATAAGGAACTCTAAAGGAATAATGTTGTTATACATACGGCAGAATATCGTCTTCTCTATTAAACATCTAGTGTTTGCATAACTCTCCCACCCAACAATCATATCTATTGTGAGAATCAGGTCTCTTTTCATAAAAAGATGAAGATTTGGATGGCATGGGGATGAATTCATGTTCTGTTTATGACAGAGAAGTCATACTTATCCCTGCCACACGATAAACCACTTCTATGAATGAAGATGTGACAAGAAAGTATGTGATTCAAAGGAAGAAGAAAATAAATATGCATGGGAATCAATAGCTATTTTTACAGGGAATGCACATCTATTATTATTATTATTATTATTATTATTATTATTATTATTATTATTCTTTTAGGAGCTGCAGGTTGCATAGTTGTTGATGTCATTGGACTTTTTAATTTTGTAGGACTTGAGGAATGGATTTACAGGAAAAAGGTGTCTTAAGACTTCAAATAAGTTTATACACCTATTTTAAAGAATAAAGATTTTTAAAAGGTAGGGAAACCATGTGGCTTCCAACTCCTTTACCATCGGCAATCAAAGGAAAGGCTGTATTCTTTTTTCTGGTTAACAAACCAATGTTTTGTTTTTCAGCCCTCTCTTCTTGTGCACCAGTATATTTTTGTGTAGATATGTGCACTGGGAAACAAAGGGAAAGTTGCATATAATCTATAGGAATGTTTCTCAGTCTTAGCAACTTTAAGATGTTTTGACTTCAGTTCAAAGGTGGAGTGATGGAGGAGAATGCTGAAATTAGCTAAAATAAACTATGCTGGAAATTAGCAAAATAATAATTGGAGGTATAGAGGAGAATACATTGAAGAATAATTATTAATAAGGGGTGAAAAAGAAAATGTTGGGCAATAATTAAAATGAAATGAAAAACTTTGAGATGTCTGTGTAAAAGTTTAAGATTAAAAGATTGGATGAATTGGGTCTAGAAAATGAGAAAAATAGAAAGAAATTTTGATTAATAAATTGAAATAAAAATTGAGCTGTATATATTTGGAAATTAAGATTCGTGGTGATAAAATTGTAAGGTAAATATATAGATTAACAGATTAGACTGTTTTTGTGTTTAATGTTGATGTTAAAAGGAGCAATGGAGAAAAATTTAGACAGAGCGGTATTGAATTTTGATTTATCATTGAATTTATAATTGAATATAAAAATGAGCTTTGTTTTAGTAGGAAATTAAGATGTATGATAAGATAATAGAAAGACTTAAATTATGTCTTGTTGTTGGAATTTATGTTAAAAATATCTGTCTTCATTTGTAAAACTAGTCTCCCTATTTGTGACAGGACTAAGACTTCGTTCTTGGGTGGGGGGAGGGAAAATTATGTTTATGTTTGAAAAAATAAAAAAAAATTACCAAAAAAAAAAAAAAAGATGTATTGACTTCAGTTCCCAGATTCCAGCCATTTGAAATCTAGATAATCTTAAAATTGCTAAGATTGAGATACACTGGCCTATAAGGTCATATGATGCAAAGGGAGGGACGAAAGGAGCTTAGAATGGAAATATTCCCAACAATTTGAGGGCTGTCCAACTTCTTCTCCCATTTGGATGCAGGGGAAAGATTTTCCAGAATGTTTTTTCTACAGACCCCATCAGACACAGTCCATTTTTAACTTAATCCTTTTTCTTTTTCTTCTTTTTTTTTGCCAGCTTCTTGACAGTTTACTGCTCACACAGTCCTGATCCTGTTTATAGGATTTCTTTCCAACATTATGTTTGGAAAGAATAAAAAGAATAACTTTTAGATGTTTCTGTGCTTGACACTGTGGCTGCCTCTAATTAAACTACTTATGCCAGCCTGATAGCCATTTGGAATTTATGATAAAAGTAAAGGTAAAAGTTCCCCTCGCACATATGTGCTAGTTGTTCCCGACTCTAGGGGGCAGTGTTCATCTCCGTTTCAAAGCTGAAGAGTCAGCGCTGTCCGGAGACATCTCCATGGTCATGTGGCCGGCATGATTAAATGCCAAAGGTGCACAGAACGCTGTTATCTTCCCACCAAAGGTGGTCCCTATTTTTCTACTTGCATTTTTACGTGCTTTTGAACTGCTAGGTTGGCAGAAGCTGGGACAAGTAACGGGAGCTCACCCTGTTATGTGGCAGTAGGATTCGAACTGCTGAATTGCCGACCTTTCGACCAGCAAGCTCAGTGTCGTAGCCACTGAGCCACTGCTTCCCATAGACATTTATGATACTTTATCTAATTATGCCACTGTATCAGAAACACAGGAATTGAGACATGGTGTGAAATAATTTCCTTTGAATGCAAGCACAGATCACTTATTGAATGAAAGAGATTTACTTTACTCTTCTGGAGGTGGCATGCACTGCTTTAAAACTATTTTTATTTTTTTGTTTTTCCTGAAAAAAAAAAAAGAGGTTTAACAGAACTTTGTTGAAGCTGAAAGGTGATACTACTAACTTATCAGAAGAGAGCCTGTCCTCTGACTTAATAAGAGTAGAATCATCATCTGGAATATTCCTTAAACAAATAAAAGAATTGGAGAAAAATCAAATACCAAAACTGGATGCATTGTTCAAAGTGAGATTATGCATTACTCGAGCTCCAAAGAAACTCCACTTGAGAAGGAAGTCTTGGGCTCTCTTCTTTAGAGACCGACCATTCTGCTTGCTTGCCTAAAAGGAGAAAACACTGTTTTTGAATCTTTTATATTTTAGAACAGAGCAGATTCCACATTCCTGTCATTGCGTTAACATTTCCTGAGATCAGTTCCAGTGGTGGGATTCAAATTTTTTACTACCGGTTCTGTGGGCGTGGCTTGGTGGGCGTGGCATGGCATGGCTTGGTGGGCATGGCAGGGGAAGGATACTGTAAGATCTCCATTCCCAACCCAGTCCAGGGGAAGGATACTGTAAAATCTCCATTCCCTCCCCACTCCAGGGGAAGGTTACTGCAAAATCCCCATTTCCTCCCAATCAGCTGGGACTCAAGAGACAGAGAATAGATGGGGCCAGGGCCAGTCAGAGGTGGTATTTACCGGTTCTCTGAACTACTCAAAATTTCCACTACCGGTTCTCCAGAACTTGCTGAATACCTCCTCTGATCAGTTCACTTGTCTTTTTCCCATGATGGCCTCCCTAGAAAACCACATACTGACTAATGAAAAATAGTGTGTTTGCATAAAGAGATATTCACACCAAATTCATATCCACCTCCCTCCATGAATAGGCTATTTAGGAGTGGGAGTGAAACACTTTTACCTCAATGATGCGAAAACAGTGTACCACTGGGCTTATTTAAAAAACCAAAAGCTCAGAGAAAAGTAAATAGCTCAGGGAAAGAAAAACAGCAGTGACAACTAGGTGGTACAGAGAAGCCCTGAGTCTTCAAGCCAATGGATACCTATAGAATGTATTAAGTAATCAGGAATTTGAAACTAAATTTCCTACCCCAAAGGAGTCCTCAAAATATGTTAAAACCCAAAATATGGGTTTTTAAATTTTATAATTGGTTAGATAAGAGGAAGAATGCCAAAAACAAGGGATAACGAATGTCTGGAAATGTATATATCAATGTATATTAATATATCAATGTATATTGAACTTGTGAATGTAATATTGGTTTATTAAATACATGCATAGTTGGTTAGGAAGTAAAATACTGTATACTTGATATATAATGAAGTAGGAGATATATAAATTTGTATATAGAGCAAGGAATAGATTACTTATTAACTTGATTTTGACGTAAATGTTAGAAACCAGAGATGTTGAGCCCATTGTTTTACTTTTAAAACTAATAAAATAATAGTAATAATAATAATAAATATGGGTTGGGATCTTATTGAGTTCACAAGCAATTTAGAGGAGTTGCTTTTAAAACACTTTATTAATTTATTTTTATTTATTTTATTCAATTTATATCCCGCCCTTCTCCAAGTGGACTCAGGGCGGTGCACAGCCAGAACTAAAACACATATCAATACAAAATTTAAAATTATTAAAAGAATTAAATAACTGTGGCCCAAAAATTTAAAACATTGAGAACTAAAACCCCTTTGACAATTTAAAAAGCTAAAAACTAAAAAAAAAAAAGGGGGGGGTTCACGCCAGCCCTGCTTGATGGAAAAGAAAAGTTTTCAGGGCATGGCGAAAAACCCGGAGATCCAATATCCTTCGTATCTCCGGAAGCAAATCGTTCCAGAGGGCAGGAGCTGCCACAGAGAAGGCCCTCCCCCTGGGGGTCGCCAGCTGACATTGCCTGGCTGATGGCACCCTGAGGAGTCCCTCTCTATGGGAGCGCACTGGTTGGTGGGAGGCTATCGGCGGCAGAAGGCGGTCCCGCAAATACCCAGGTCCCATGCCATGGAGCGCTTTAAAGGTGGTGACCAACACCTTGAAGCGCACCCGGAAGACCACTGGAAGCCAATGCAGCTCATGCAGGAGAGGTGTCACATGGGAGCGGCCCCTCGCTCCCATAATCCCCCGTGCGGCCGCATTCTGCACCAGTTGGAGCCTCCGGGTGCTCCTCAAGGGGAGCCCCATGTACTTTGCCTCAGGCATAATAAGAGAGCTGTGACTTTTTGAGTAATGTAATGTTAAATAAATGGATTGGTTTTCTGCCTGCTTCCTTTTGTTAGCAATGGAACAACAACTTGATGAATCAAACAATAGGGTTATTATTTCTGTTATATAACTTTATTTTGTTTAATACCTCTTGTAAATATCTGTGTGTCTCCAGCAGCTCTGTCACAGGGTACATGATAGTATATTTGGAATGTCTATATGTGTTCAAGAAATTCAATATTTTAATCTGGTATTTTGCATTTCAAACCCTTTGCAATGGACGGTAAGAAAAAAAAAGCTTAAAATGACCACAAGAAGTACTGATAAAGGTTGGCAGTCTACTTGTTATAAAGAGCAAATGCTGATAAAAAAAAAATGTGGAACAAGAAATGAGAGTGGTTGCTTCAAAATGAAATGAGATATAAGGAATTATCCAAAAGTAAGCAAACCCATTTTTCTCTCCCATTAATAAATGGGGCTTTGTATTTGATTTTTTTAAAAAAATTCAATATGTGTAGAATCTACCTTTTCTGGCTAGAAAATTTCTATGACGATCTTTCATACTCTCTGACAAGGAAGAAAAAAACATGGAATTTACTGGCATGGAGTTCAGGGATATAAATTCAGGAGTCAGAAACTGCATTCTCAACTATGAATTATACCTTGGGGAAAGAATAGGGAGCTGATATTTAATTAAACAATGGAAGTTCAAAATCTTTTGTGGGAAGAATATACAAAGACTAAGTGAATACTACCGTGGACTTGTGAGCTTTGCTGGCTGGAGAATTCTGAGAGTTGAAGTCCACAAGTCTTAAAGTTGCCAAGATTGGAGACCCCTGCTCTAGAGCAGCTTTTCCCAACCTGATGCCCTTCATCTGTATCAGAGAAAAGCTCCCAGAATTCTCAGTCACATTCTAAGCCAGCCCATCTGGAAAATACCAGGTTGAGGAAGGACATTCTGAGGCTTCCATAGTTTAAAACTCTAACTTGGAATCAGCCAGTTGACAAGAAGGTAGAAAGAAGAGGCTGGGTTTTTCCCTTCTGAAGCATCTGAAGGTACATCTACCAGTTGTATGATCCTGCACCTCAGGTTTGCATTGCAACCCATTACACCTCACTATATAACATGCACATATTGATTATTTCAATATCAACCATTAGAGAAAGGCCTGATCAGGATCAGGACATAAGTGGGTGTGAAGTTTTTCAAATGATTGCTCTATATCCTTTGAAAATTCCTACCACCACTTGCTATTAATGAAGGATGAAAGACTGAATTGGTATCATAGAAGTATGGATACTTTAACAATATACTTTCTTAGAATAATTGCATTGTGAATATGCTATATCTACTTGTTAAATTTTACTCTTCTACCTCTTCTATTATCTTCCTAGATTTAACATTAAATGGAAACTCAAAATTGGATAGGAGAGCCAATAGGTTTAGGTTATTCAGTATGGCTTGGTACTAAATTGTTGTTATTGTTAGTTGTGAAGTCGTGTCTGACCCATCGCGATCCCATGGAGAACTTTCCTCCAGGCCTTCCTGTCCTCTACCATACCCTGGAGACCATTTAAGCTCATGCCAACCGCTTCAGTGTCTCCATTCAGCCACCTCATTCTCTTCCGTCCCCTTCTTCTTTTGCCCTCAATCATTCCCAGCATTAGTTTATTACTAAATATAAACAGTTAATCAAGTATCATACAGCTGAAGATTAAATCAGTGAATAGTCTGATTGCAGATATATTAAAAAGATAGCAGTGATCATGACAAGGCTTCCATTGGTTTATCTGACAGAGTGCATGTATTAGAGATTCTCTTTTAGATCTCCAATCAATCTGGTAGGACTAAAGACAGACCCTTCCAATTGTAGGCTCATCTTCTCTACCCCAAAGTTTGTATGCAATGTCCCACTCATCTCGGGGGACATAAATGGATCTTAAATCTTTATTTGATTAAAGTGCTGTGTTGAGTTTTAAACTCCTTCAAACTACTGGTTTATAAAAAATGTTTTTGCACTTGTAAATATGTTTTGTGTGTAACCCAAAACCCTTCGTAAAAATAGTTTATAAGCCATTTATGACCGGGTTTTACCCTGAAAAGCAGTATATACCCATTTCACGTGGTTAAATAGGATCAAACAGTGCTCACATGCTCATTTTGGATAATCCTCTCGCACTGAGTAAGACATCAGAGTTCAGCTGTTTGTGGTGAAGTTATAAAGTGCCACTTTCGCAAACAGCAAATAAAAGAAGCCATTTGGTATGATGGAGAGGCCCTATTCTTTTTCACCAAACAGAAGGCGGAGGGCAATGGAAGGATTATGTGCTCTGTAAATCATTACCCCTTACTCTCTAATCTTGATTCATATAGTAAATTGTTCAGTACTTTTTTCCCAGATGTGGCTGGAAAACACTGAATATTGTACATGTTTATTCTAGAACAATGTTCCATAACAGATATTAATTGATGGGCAATTTTCCTCCACTGCTTTTTAAAATAATGGATATTTAAAGTTTAACTAAGCAAACCTGGGAATATAATTTTATTATCTGATTATTATTTTTTGGTAGAATGATAGAAGTTGTGTGAAAGTAGCAATTATTTTATGAATGGGATATGACAGACAGTGCCGCTTCTTCCCACACTGTTACATCTCTGTCCATCATCCTTTAGCCTCTCTATATGCTTTATAAGAAAAAGTTCAATAAGAAGAATTAAATATTCATTCCATTGATACATGGGAAATGAGATAGGCTACAGGTTGCTAAAGGAGAAAGCATAGGCACTTGTAGTTCCTTTGTAAGTAATATAAATGCAAGATTAATTTACATTTGTTCTCTTTTTTCTCCAACTCAAAAGGATAAATAGTTTTATATATATATATATATATATATATATATATATATATATATATATATATATATATATATATATATATATATATATATATATATATAGCTAAATGAATTGATATACATCTGAATCACTATGGAAATACACCCTTGCTATCACAGCAATAAAGGAAATCTGAACATTCATGTTTAATTTGGGGACCAAGGATGCTTTTCATCTTTAGGTAGCATTCTTAGGGCTACTCTTTATAAAGTGGGGGGCACCAGGCCAGAAGAAAAAAAATACATGAGGCCCGGTCCAAAAATCCTAGGCTTGATTTAAATGACTTTAAATGTAAAATTACTATTAAACTAATCCAAATACTGCTAATATGATGTACTTAATATTTTTCCCCATTCTGTAAAAATTACAAAGTGGTGGAAATTTTGGGAGATGTTCTGAAATCAGGCTTTGGAGGATTTTATGAAGGCCTGGAAATTGCAGCTATTCACAATTGGATAAAAAAGATTTCGTAAGAAGAAAGAATGTTGATCCAAAAGGCAAGACCTAGAAAATCAGATTATAAACAAGCACCATTGGAAGCCATTTATTTTCAGTTTTAATCTTACCTTAATAACTCTTTGCTCAATGACAGTATCCAGCCATTCAATAAACGATTCTACAGTAGCATTCTTCTTTAAGAGGTCCTTCAATTCTTGGAACACTGTAATAGAGTCATCTACTATGTAAAAAGGAAAATATGTGATTGTGTTCTACTCTGAACAGGAGAGGAAGCCACTCACCCGTCATTATTAGTTTTGTAGCATGTAAAGGAAAGAAAAAGGGAGAATTAGAGCAATGAAGGAAAAACAAGAAGAGAGAAAATATGGGAGATTTCTTGAGTTCATCAAACTGACTGCTGGGCTTATTTCCTAGGGAAATTTTATGTGATTAGGAAGGTTTTGCATTTATTCAAAATTGAGAGTTCTATCTATCAATCAAGCCAGTTCTGTTGTATATTCAAATTTTGTATCATAGAACTTGTTCGGATTACTGTATGCATTTCCTTTTACAAAAACATTTTGTCCCACTATACATACTCATAGCATTCTTCTTTGGAGAGCTCATGCATGAAAGACTGAGTTCTCAGTTAATGGGATTATATTGTCTCTATTGCACATATCAAAATTCAGATCCTAGCTGCCTGTTGCACACAGATGCATGTTAACCAAACCAAAAAGCCAATGAGTGAGGGAAATTATAGCAGAGAGATGGCAGAGTAGAAGAAAATTAAGCTTTTTTTACCCTTCCAATGTTATGCTTACTCATCTCATCAGAATGGAGAAAAAGAGCTACTAAGATTTATCTGTCAGGATTTGGATATAATATGTAGCTAAGCCTTAAGGAATATGGGTGCATATATTATCATTACAATTATATTTGCCATTTAATATTATTATGGCTAATAAAGAACTAATTCAAGAACTTGCAGGGTATGCCATGGGATGGATACAGAAACTTTGATGTCCCATCAACCATCACTATCTATAAAGATAAGAGAGGGAATTTAGAGAATCCAAAATGCCAAGAATCTTTCTTTACTGAACAGTCAAGAAAACAAAGAACACCACACTGGGTACAAAAATTGGAAAGTAATTTGTAATCTGAATTTTGTTTTACTAGTTTTTAATCTAATAAGTTTTTAGAAGCTATACTTATTTAAGAAAAATCAAGCCACATTAAATATTTCCTAAGCAAATAACTAAATTATTGAAATCAGTCTAAGTTTAATGTCCTGAGTCAATGATGTTTTATAGCTACTGTACTTTGGTATACTTAAAACATATTTAACAAAAAACCCTATGTCCTATTGGTGAAACTGCTTTAATTATCATTACAGGAAAGCACAATTCCTCCTTCAATCTATGGTTCTCCATGGAGAACCTTCTCAAAATCAGGTCTGAAGATTGGCAAATTTTTCAGAGCATTTGAAATTGACATAGAGGAGCAAAAAGCCCTATTGTGTGAATAAGGTTACATTTGCATGTTCTTCAGTTCATGCAAACCAGTAGCAATATAATTATATCTGTCTTGACGTAGTGGGATTAAGCAATGTTTGAACCTCTATGTATTAATTAACTTTGCCTATCTCACAGCAGTGAGAAATTTATTTAATCAGTTTTTTTTAAAAAAGGAAGAACAAAAAAAGTAATCTCGTTCAATTAAATAAGGAAACAAAAAAAGGAATCCAACAAAAACATTTGAAATCTTCCTTATGTGATGAATTATTTTCGGGTCACACACAAAATGAGAGAGTACAGCCAGATCTTAATAAAAATATAAAGAAATAATCACTGGAGAAATATACACGTTGATAAGTTATTTCACAATATATGTGTATGAAGTAGCTATGCAGAAGAGGAAAGGAAGGAAGAACGGACTAAGATTTCAAATAACAAACACAAGAATTGATTACAGGCAGTCCTCGATTGACAAGTCTGTTTAGTGACCATTCGAAGTTACAGCGGCACTGAAAAAAAAGTGACTTATGACTGTTTTTCAGATTTAGAACCATTGCAGCATCCCCATGGTCACATGATCAAACTTCAGATGCTTAGCAACTTGATATATTCATGACAGTTGCAGTGTCCTGGGGCAGGGGTGGATTCTACTTACCTTTACTACCAGTTCACAACGGGGCCATGTGCGCGCGCTCTTCTATGCATGAGCAGAAGCTTCTGCACATGCACAGAAGCATTTTGATGACGTTGGGGTAGGTGGGCGGAGCCTTCCGCCGGTTTTACTACCGGTTCTATAGAACTGGTGCAAACCGGGAACAGCCCACCACTGTCCTGGGGTCATGGGATCCCATTTTGCGACGTTCTGACAAGCAAAGTCAGTGGGGAAGCCAGATTCACTAAACAACTGTGTTACTAATTTAACACCAGCAACGATTCACTTAACAACTGTGGCAAGAAAGGTCATAAAATGGGGCAAAATTCACTTAACAAATGACCCTTAGTAACAGAAACTTTTGGGCTCAATTGTGGTCATAAGTTGTATATACTTTCCAATGGATATGTCCTGTTTTATGAATTTTAATATTTTAACACTTTTGGGCTACTTTTTAATCCAAATGTTAAATAATGGGAAATTTTAGGGTCAAAGAGAGTTCCTTGTGGAAAAGTTGATCTAAAGCTGCTTATGCCATTGAATTGAATTGGGAATCTCCTGTGTTCAGGGAATTTCGGTAGTCAATTGAATATTTCTGTAGAGAAGTCCATGTTGACATATGTGTGAAGCCAGCTTTGTTTTAAATTGGCTTCTAATGCAAAACAGAATCATATCATATATAGGGAGCGTAAGATAAGTTCAAGCGTGCATTTCAGTTTTACAGAATAGAACAGGGGTGTCAAAGTCAATTTCATTTAGGGCCGCATCAGGGTTGTGTTTAACTTTGGAGGGCCAGGGTGGGTGTGGCCAGCTCAATGTCAGTTGTGTTGGGGGAACCTGTAGTGGCCCAAGCATCCTGCAAGCAAAAATGGGCTCCTGAGCTCTGTTTTCAGCTGTGATGGCCTCCTGCAACACTCTGCCAGGGAAAACAGAGCTCGGGAGGGCCGCATACGGCTCTCCCAAGCTCTGTTTTTGCTGGCAGAGGCACCACGGACTAGTCCTGCCCATTTCCAGGGCAGCCCTGCAGTTCTAAGCACCCCATGGGCCGGATCCAGTCCCCGGGCCTTGAGTTTGACACCCCTGAAATAGAATGAAAATCCTAGGATAGGTTGAGAAACACAATCCTTTCAGATGTAAGCAGAAGCTTACATTCAGTGTAGCCCTCCGCCTCAGAGTCCAGACTCCCTGAAATTGTGAGAAGTGCCTGAGATCCAATGCCATACAGATCAACCTTTTCAAT
Organism: Arizona elegans; assembly: GCA_022577455.1. NCBI lineage: Eukaryota > Metazoa > Chordata > Lepidosauria > Squamata > Colubridae > Arizona > Arizona elegans. Next base: position 237,631,299 of record JAKOOJ010000001.1, on the reverse strand, counting down.
ATCAGTAACCATGGCGTTCACTATATGTTGATCAAAGAGAGCAGGTCGTGCAATCTGTGAAGACAAAATAGAGGAAAAATCCTGAATGTCTGTTGATGGCGTAGGAGTGGCATAGCACAGCTACATTTTCAAAATTATTCATGATCAAATATGATTATTTTGCTACTTAAATATTAATATTATGCAATGTAATTTAATGGAATTAATAACTTGCTAAAATTGTTATCAGATCGGTAACTAAATTTTAGCTGCCTCAACAGCAAATACAGGGAGTCCTCGACTTACGACCACAACTGTGCCCAAAATTTCTGTTGCTAAGTGAGTGAATTTTGCCCCATTTTACGATCTTTCTTGCCATGGTTGTTATGTGAATCACTGTAGTTGTCAAGTTAGTGACCTAGTTGTTAAGTGACTCTAACTTCTCCATTGATTTTGCTCGTCAGAAGATTTGCAAAAGGTAATCACATGATCCCAGGATACTGTGACCGTCGTAAATATAAGTCGGTTGCCAAGCATCTGAATTTTGATCGCATGACCGTGGGGATACTACAATGATCATAAGTGTGAAAAATGGCCATAAGTCACTTTTTTCCGTGCCATTGTAACTTTAATTGGTCACTAAACGAACTGTTGTAAATCGAGGATTATCCATACGGGAGCCAGTTTGGTGTAATAGTTAAGGCCGCAGTGGCACAGTACTGCAGGCTACTTTTGCTGACCGCTGGCTGCCTGCAGTTTGGAAGTTCGATTCTTACCAGGCTCAAGGTTGACGGTAAAAAATGAGGACCCAAATTGCTGGGGGCAATATGCTGACTCTAAAGCACGGTGAAGCAGTATATAAGTCTAAGTGCTATTGCTACTGTTATTATTAAGCGACCAGGCTAGAAACCAGGCGATTGTGTGTTCTACTCTGCCTTACGTAAGAAGCTATCTGGGTGACTTTGAGTCAGTCACTCCCTCTCTGCTTTAGGAAGGAGGCAAGAGAATTAAGGAGAAAGTTCCTAACAGTGAGGACAACCAGTGGAACAGCTTGCCTTCAGAAGCTGTGGGTGGGTCATCCCTGGAGATTTTATTTATTTATGTATTTATTTATTATATTTCTATACCACCTTTCTCCCGTAGGACTCAAAGCGGTGTACAGTCAAGAAAAATATAGACACACAAACATCATAAAATTGCTAATTAAAATTATTACTTAGTTTGGTCAATTAAATAAAACCCAGAATTAGATAACATTTAAAAAAAAAAATCATTCACATGCTCATATGTTTAGCCCCGCCTGTTGAAACATCAGGGTCTTGAGGGCACGATGGAAAGCACGGAGATCAGGGATATTCCGTATCTCCGGGGGCAGTTCATTCCAAAGGGTTGGAGCCCTCACAGAGAAGGCCCTCCCCCTGGGAGTCGCCAGTCGGCATAATTTGACTGATGGCACTCTGAGTAGTCCCTCCCTGTGAGAACGAACTGGTCGGTGGGAGGCTATTGGTGGCAAAAGACGGTCTCGTAGGTACCCAGGTCCTAAGCCATGGAGTGCTTTAAAGGTGATAACTAACACCTTGAATTAAAAAAGAGATGGGACAGCCACTTGTTGAAATGGGATAGGATCAGGGGTGGTATTCACTTACCTTCACTATTGGTTCGCAAATGTGAACATGCACAGAGCGTCAAAAACGGGACGTGATGACGTCTGGGCGGGTGGACGGAGGTTCCAGCAGCTGCCACTACTGGTTCACCAAACCCAATAGAACTGGCTGAATACCACCACTGGATAGGATCTCCTGCTCGAGCATGGGGTTGGACTAGAACAGCGGTCACCATGGAACACTGGTGGTCAGCGAGAAAATTTTGGTGGTCCGCAGAAAAATTATTTGCATTTTTTATATTGCACTAAATCAGGAGTCCTCAAACTACAGCCCCTGGGACAGATATGTACAATGAATGTTTGTGTTGCTGCAGAGAGTCTCCCCCTTCGTTTTTTGTTTTTGTGTGTGTGGGGGGGGGGGTCGGAGGGGGACAGAAATTCCGACTTGGGTCTGCTTCAGCCTCCTGGTGCAGGGCTATGGCCAAAGGCTGGAGGGATGTGCCGCTGGTGGCAAAGAGCCAGAGGGCCTTGTTCCAGGGGGACTGCATCATGGCCTGGAACTGGCTGGCCATCTCAGCCTGCTGAGCCTCCAAGTGCCGGTACCTGGCCTTGCACTCCCACAGGTCTTCCTTCTGCTTGGAAAGGCTATGTAGTCCTCAGTGAGGTACTTCTACTGAGCCTCGTTCTCGGTCAGATACAATTTGAACTGAGCTGTTTTTCCAACTCTTTCTCATGGTGGCTGCTTAGCTCCAACAACTTCTTCTTGTTGTGGCCCTAAGGAGCCCGGGTGGGGAGGTGAGGAGTGGCTGAGAGGGGAGGGGTGAGTAGAGGCTGACGAGGTGCCTCTCGATGTGACATTGAGGTGGCCATGCCCACTCAGTCACATGACCACTTAGCCACGCCCACCCAGCCGGTCATTGGGCAGATCATATTAGTGGTTCACGGGATTTAAAATTATGAATTTAGTGGTCCCTGAGGTCTGAAAGGTTGGTGACCCCTGGACTAGAAGACCTCCAAGGTCCCTTCCAGTTTTATTCTGATTCTGATTCAGGGACATGTACAGGGGTGAAATGCTACCAGTTTGCACCAGTTCGGGCGAAGCGATAGCGGCGGCAGCACATGGTTTGGTGAACTGGTAGCGGCGGCAGCACAAAGCTCCGCCCACCCACCCAGATGTCATTACTTCCTGGTTAAAACCTGTTTTTGACCCTCTACGCATGCGCATAAGGCTTTGTGCATGCGCAGTGGGTCCAAAATTGCACATGATGCGCACACACGGAGCACACACTTCCGAACCAGTAGGGAAGGTAAGTAGATTTCACCCCTGGACATGTATCTCTCTCTCTCCTCTTATTTAAAAAAAGCCTACTTTGCAGTACATATGCAGCGTACTTTCATTGCATTTCTAGTAGTAATTTCTGCACATACTTGAGTACATACAGTACATCCTGAATTTACAAAATACCGTAAATGCTGTGCCCTTCATTACTTTAGCTCTACCTGGGCTAAGTGCAAAAAGGAGGTCTGACGCTTCAGGGAAGATACAAATCTCCGTCCAATCGGTAATTTCTTTGCTGCAAGTTCTTCTGGTAGATTTTCTAATGCAGAAATAATCCAGTGTTCCCAGTTTTTAGCAAAATTTCTTATGTCAGCCAATATTCTGAAATAAAAATAAAGAGTTTGGAATCTAGCCCTACAGAATGACATGGGTATGTTCATGTTATATGATTAAAAAAATATTAACAGCTTCGTCCAGAAAAGTGATGGCTCAACACAAATCAGACTTTACAGTCTGAATTTAATAGGAAAATTACATGGCTAAAACCAGAAAACTAGATGTACAATAAGACAGGGAACAAGGATTTCCACTTATGGCATACATCCAGTGGTGGGTTACCCCCATTCAGACCGGTTCGCAAGAACTGGTAGTAAAACTGACGTGAGGCCCCACCCACCGCCCCGGATGTCATCATCAGCAATCTGTGCATGCACAGAAGGTTCTGCACATGTGCAGAAGCAAGGAGCACGTGGACGCGATCCCATTGCGAACCGGTAGTAAAGGTAAGTAGAACCCACCCTGCATACATCATTATAACAAGTTGTGCCAATGCCATTGTACCAACTTTAATTTCCACTGTCTGACTTATCCCAGAATTACAGCAATAGATTTTGACTGGATAAGTAGGCTATTACCACTTCAATCCCTTCCAATCTAAACCTTTGAAGTATAATAACCTTATAATACTTAATTCTACAACAGAACTTTAAAAAATAGAGGCAGAAAGTATCATCTTCCTAATAAAACAGGGTTCAAATGAGGGTAAACTATTGGACCATTGTAGCTGGCTCATGATAAGAAGTAGATTGGTACTCCTAACACAACAGAACTATTGCTTATCTATCTGCTGCTACCGGTATGTGCAACCTATGTAGGGAAGCAAGGGAAATTTTGAAGAAACTCTGATATGTGGATGGTGGGATTTCAACAACAGATAGCCTTTATAGGTGCCCATTTAGAATAGTTTTTAGTAAAGAAAAATGGACTCAAGCTTCACAAATTAACATGAACTTCTGGGGAACTGAAGTCTAAATGAAAATAAGAGGTTTATTAAGTACAACTATTAATTCTTTCGTAGTCCACTTTGAACTTTGATGATTTTGAATTGTCATCAAATAAGTGCCAATCTCACACAAACTTATCAATAAATATTTCTCTACTACACATAATGGTCAAAACATTGTTGTCAAGTTAAATAATGAACCTGTTCTTGCAGACATTTCATTATCAAATTAAGTAGCATCATCAATGCTAGGTGCAAGAATAAGAGATGTACCTTAATTTATTTTCTAAAAGTCAGAAATAAAAAACCAATCTTAACTATAAAAAAAATAATAATCCATATTTTGGAAAACAAAGCCCTTTTCTCCAGTGAATGGCATTCTTAAAAGGATTTCTTCCATATATAACTGCCCAGGTTCAGGTAGCAGTTTCTGAGATAGTTAGGCTTATACCATTTATACCGAAGATCTGATATTTGCTGTATTTAAAAAAAACAAAAAATATTATTCTGATTTCAACTATCATAATGTTGATTTTATGTTTTCAACAAGTTTACCTACAGCGCTACCTACCCTTCTGGCATTTCTTGCATAGTTGCGGGGATGAGTACATCTATAAGGACCTTGAATACAGAAGGAGGAAAATTAATATCAATGCTATATAATATAATGCTATCAAGTGCATGGAATCAGGCTAACAGGCCTTGCTATTACTTTGTTGCAAATACAAAAAATCACTGCATTGCAAATAAGAATGTATTAATTGATGACTCTTCTTGTGTTATCATACACATGACTTTTTGCTCAGTACAGGATCTGGCAAAGATACACTATGTGCTAGTTGTTCCCAACTCTAGGGGGCGGTGTTCATCTCCGCTTCAAAGCCGAAGAGCCAACGCTGTCTGAAGACATCTCCATGGTCATGTGAACAGCATAACTAAATGCCAAAGGCACACAGAACGCTGTTACCTTCCCACCAAAGGTGGTCCCTATTTTTCTACTTGCATTTTTTACATGCTTTTGAACTGCTAGTTGGCAGAAGCTGGGACAAGTAACGGGAGTTCACCCCGTTATGCGGCAGTAGGGATTCAAACTGCTGAACTGCCGACCTTTCGATCGACAAGCTCAGTGTCTTAGCCAATGAGCCATCGCGTCCCTTAAAGATACAGTATTTAGCTGAATTCTTCACTTCCCTGCTCATACTGGCTCATAGATGGTAGACTGCATGGTGTTCCCTCAATAACACGAAGCCCTTGGTAGAAGTGCATGTATGTACATGTATGGGATAGAGCAGCAAACTGTCAGATATAAGTTCCAAATTGGTCTTGAGCTGCTGGAAATAGTAAGGTATGTTGTGACCTATTAGGAGGCCATCTACTAGCCCAAGTTATCTATTACAAGAGGCTCTTCCTGTCAGGAAAATTGACATGCATCCAAATGGGTACAGTTTAAAGAATCAATTGTCTTCCTGAATCATTTCAAAGAACTTGGGGAAAATTATCAACACAACAAAATGCTGGGAATGCTTTCCTCGTTAACTATTTATTAAACCAGAGGTGGCTTCAAATGCATCTTGGGCAGTTTTCATCACTTTCTTCAGTGGCATGTGGAGACATAGATGAGGCCAGGGCAAAAACAAAACTGGATTTAATAAAAACACTGTATGCTTTATTTTATTTTTTTCTGTATGATTATTGTCTCATTATTTAATAATTCCTCCCACAGCTACACTAAATCAAACAATTTAGCTGTGACATTATTATAATGTATGTGCTGCCATACAAAAATGTACATATTATAGATGGCTTATAAATAGCGAATTAAAACCAGCACATGTTAGAAAAAGTTCCATATACAAATAAATGTACTTCTTTTTTGCTTTTGAAAAACAAGCATAGGACATTTTATGGATTTATATAACGTGTGAAGGCATCTATCACTGAATGTACCAGATACAGACACTGACCTAAAAATCCCTAACAATGTGCCTATTTCCTATATATAGGATCTTGTCTGTTTCTTTATTTGATTCTGTCTGCTGTCTGAAGCTATCAGTGGTGTCTGCAGCAAATCATGATTACACAATTAAAGACGGTTGCATATTTTCCTGCCTGCCCTCCTTGCCTAACCTATTGAAGCAGTCCAGGCTAACTTTTCCATATCAGTAAGAATCTGGTTTGCAAAGAAACATCTGTCATTGTGACAGAAGGCAACAGACCTTATAGAGTATTGAGTCGCAAACACAGAAGATGTCAAGGATAATTGCATTTTCAAGCAGGGGAAGAAGATGCTCTGGCATTCCTTGCCAGAAATGTAGTAGGAAATGTTGAATCTAGGAAGGAGACATAAGAGAGCAAATATGAGTGAGATTTCTGGCCACGCTCCTCATATTAGGAACAGATTAGCATAGATCTATAGATCTTACCTCTTCAAAGTTTCCATTAATGGCATTGTCAAGGACACATTGACAGTGAGTTTTGTACATCATGATAAGGGTATCCACCTATTTTAGGAATTAAAAATTAAAACAATGTAACATTAAACAAAATCTTTGTATCTCCTTCAGGAATACCTTCTGTAACATTTTGCGTTTGGAAGGGAGGATAGATTGCAGATGATTGAAAATTAAAAGAATAATGATTAACTTAGTCATAGAAAGACCATTAATCTATTTCTAGCTATAACACTTTGACACTTTGATAGGATAGGACTTTAAACAATCGAATTCATTGTCCCAATCTTGCTTATCCATACTTTAAGCAACATCCTTCCTCAGAGGAGTTCCAACTTAACTAGGACACTTTCCATTGTTATCTAGTTATTGCCAAATAACTACTGTTCCACTTTTTGCTTATGGAATTCAGTCTTCATAAAACAGAGGACTACAAATGTTGCCATTTGTCGACATTCAGTTTCTTTCCCAGGATTGTGACCAATCAAATCTCCTTTTTGGATAAGGACGTTTGATGTAGACTAGGGGTGTCAAACTGCTGGCCCACGGGCTGTATGCATCACACACAGGCCACGCCCACCCCATCATCTTGATGATTATTGTCAACAGCATTTCTTTCATGATAAATGTGTCTATGCAGATTAGATAATAATAATAAGTAACAGAGTTGGAAGGGATCTTGGAGGTCATCTAGTCCCTGCTCACGCAAGAGACCTATACTAGGGATTCGAACCACTGAACTGCTGACCTTTCTGATTGACAAGCTCAGCGTCTTAGCCACTGAGCTACCCAGTTAGGCATCTAATTTAAAAATTAGGTGTGTACTTTATATGAGATGCATACTTAGACTGCCCTAACATGGGTATTACACTGTATTTGGAAATTAAATCTAATCAGTGTATGTATTTTTGTTACTTAAACTTATCATGCATATCACCTAGAGAATTATATTTGTAAAACAAGAATAAAACACTCTGCGTTACTTTCAGTGGGATATGAGCAGAATAAAGGTCTTGAAAAGCCACACCTAAGATACATTCCAATATGATACAGATTTTCTTAAACAGAAAAGTGGCTACATTTTAGGGACCTTCCTTCAGATGGAAGATACTGGAAGATGCCTTTAATGGTTCATGTACTCTATGTCCTGGTGACCAAGCTTACTAATGAATATGTTTTCCTCCAATAGTACGTATTATAGAGATGATTCAAGTGCTCTTATTCCTCAAGCCATTCCTCAAAAGGATACCAGACTGTTCTACTACCCACTTATTATTTCTACACACTAATTCTTTCATTATTTACAAGTAGTGTGCGGTGACGCATAAAATAAGGCAGGATGAGATTGCCAGTAAGCACTGATTCAGCTTATTCAATATTTCTATTTTCAGCATAGTTCCTATATTTGGATTTCCTATTTAAAGACTATATTATGATTTTATTAACTTTTTAAATGAAATATTGTATTAATAATTTAACTGGTTATGTATTATTTTATGGTTAAGGTTAGAACCATCAGATTGTTTTAAGTTAGTTCTGTAGAGGTTTTTTTAGTGTTTTACAGATATTAGACTTTCAATACAAATTTCATCCTTTTATATGTTGTGTTTATAGGTGTTTGTGTGTGAGTGTATATTATTCTATTATTCAAAAGCATATGCATATACTTTTGAATAATAGACATTTATTTATATGCAATACAATAAAAGGAGTATTTTATAGTAAATATATTTTATGTATATACGTAAAGTTATCAATTTACTGACCTTTGTATTATTCTTCTATATTTTATACTGGTCAAGACTGAAATAATATGGATTTAACACAATATCTATATATCTATAGTTTTCTCTCTCTGTGTGTGTATATGTATGTGTATACAGGAACATACTCCCTGTATGTTCATAATCATAGGATTATAGACATTTTGACTCTTATTTGGTTCAATAATTATAAGATATTATTATCTGAAATTGATTTAACAGTCATCTACATTTTTCCCCACAAAGAAATACAAGAAATCAGCCACATTAAGAGCACTATTTAAGAGTCACAGTGATGAAATTAAATACAGAAGTGCTAACTTGTGTTCATTGACCAAAAGAAAAAAAGTAGAAAAATCCACTTTGTAATTTGCCTCAAATAATTTGCTTCTGCCTTATCAGTGTTAAATTAGTCCGTTGGTATTTCGAATGGACAGGACCCTTAACTATTTCTTTGTTTTGCCTTTGTCAGTACAAATCCCTCTGTTTGTAAAATATTAGGCAAGTTAATATGTAAATAATTCAACCACTGTTCCAATGGAAAACCCTTTAAAGGGCGATAGTAAAGTTTTGTTCCCTCTATAAATCAGTCAAGTCTGTTTGATTACAAACATTTGTAGCTGTTTCATATCACTACAGTGAATCATTTGAGAGCAGAGGTGAAATAAAAACTGCAAATTTAGAAGTCAGTTTAGTATGCAAACACTTCACATTTTACCTTGTCTTTAGAGATACATTGGTCCAACACAAGGTGCTGAGCACTGGGGAATTCTGGAAGAAGAGTCCCAGTTTTGGAGCTTAAAGAATACTTCCGTGTAAAACCACCCTAAAATATATGAAATAACTTTACAAATGCATGGTTATAATATAATGATAATCTTATTGAACTGTTTAGAAATAATCAGATTGCTCAATATCACATGCATTCATGCAGTTGAACTCTTTATTATTATTATTCCCTCTGTAAGAATATCAGGCCTTCTCCTGCATTCATCCGAAGATGTTCCTCAGAACAAGAATCCAACAGGAATTTCAGCAGATATGTGACACACATATATATATTGACACTGCTAGGTTTGCAGAGACCTTGGAGAAGTTAATTCAGATTGACCAATTGGGCATTTTTGCTGGATAACCCGACTTCTTTCTTTTCTCCTTCATAATTGAAATGACTTCTTTCTTTTCTCCTTCATAATTGAAATGCAGTTACGATAATTAGAAATGCTTTCAAGAATAAACAGATCCTATCCATAAACCCTTTCTGCCCTACATTTTTCTATCGGCAACAAAGGCCAGAAAGACAAAAGGAGAGCACAAGAAAAGATACAAAATCTGAAATACATTTTAAAACAGTTTCATATATGCTATTTTATCTCCTTTAAGTGTTCTTTTAAAGACTCATCATCCAGCCTTTAACATCTTCTTCTTATTCTCTGCATTATTCCCATCATATTGTAGGATCGGCAGATCTAGCCTTTAACATTTATGTATAATATTTTAATTGCTCTATTAATACATAACTTGAAACAATTTAAATAAATGTTTCCATCAAAAGAAATTCTAATGTTTATATGCATTATAATATCAATAAGAGTTGCATAATGGATTCAGCTTTCAAGATGTCATTTTAAAAAAAGAAGAAGAGACGAGAAAAGAGAAGGGCAAAAAATAGAACAGGTATCTGGTTGAGTGCAGAAATGCAAAATCTAGGAGTCAGAAAACAAATCAAACAAACAAAATTCCTACCTACAGTACATTCCCCAATAAGAGAATCCCAATAAAATCTCCATTTAGTTTTTGGGTCCTTAGCAGACATTCCCGTATATGCTTGGGCATTGCCAAGTTTGAGAAGTCCATCAAATGAGATGTTTATTTTGAAGATCGAGTCATTTCTGGCTTTCTTGTTTTTAACATATGGAGGCATCCTTCCCTGCCCCCAACAAAGAGGGCAACTCAGATGATAAGTGACAGCCTGACTTTAGTTCCTGGAATTCTTACGTAGTACTTTCAAGTCACATGGTAGAGGATCCACTTTCTAGCTGAACCAAACAATGGAAACAGCAGGTTTTTTTTTTTTAATTTATACATTTGGCTAGAACTGTGGATATTTTCAGATTTTTCTTTAAAAACATTAGCAAAGAAATGGAATGGAAATTACTGATGGACCTTGGTAAAGATCATCAAACCGAGTTCTCAACAACTTTATTAGAATGTTTCCCAGGGGTGAAATGCTTCCTGTTCAGACCGGATCGCCCGATTCAATAGCGATGGCGGCGGGTGGTTCGGAGAACCGGTAGCAAAAACCCTGCGCGCCCCCCCCCATGTCCAGCTGAGCCGCGCAATCATCAGAGGCTGTTTTTTTTACTTTTAAAAGCATTTTTTCTACAACCTCTTCAGCCAAAATGCTTTTAAAAGTTAAAAAAAAAAAACTAGTTAAAAAACCTCTTCGGCTGAAGAGATTGTAGGAAAAAAAATGCTTTTAAAAGCCTCTGACAATCCCAGCTGAATTGTCTGATCATCAGAGGCTTTTAAAAGTAAAAAAATAAATAAAGTTGGCCATGCCCACCCAGTCACATGCCCACCAAGCCATGCCCACAGAACCGGAAGTAACAAATTTTATATTTCACCATTGGTGTTTCCTATTTCAGATCTCATAATTTATACCATTAATCCAAGAAGATAAAAATATGAATAGTGTAAGACAAAGTCATAATTTATTTCATCAAATTATTCTTTACAAGCATATACAGTATCTTGTACATATAGCTTCTGGATTTATTTCAGTTGAACATTATTACATATAGGCAATCTCACACCTAACATCTATTTAAGATTGGCACTCTGTCTTTGGATTGTGGCCAGTCTCACAATCCAGAAAACGTTTCAAATTAACAATTTAGGTACACTTCTTTTTTATATTAAAGAAACGAAGATTATCCAAGCTATAACTAGCCCGAACATCAGGCTACTCAAACACAGATAAGGAGCTAATGAACGAAGTGATGTGTAGTTCCCATTGTATGTTGACATAAACATTAGGTCATTTAAAAGCTGTCATGAGTCAATATGGCTTCATTTGAACAATTACCTATTAGTATGTGGTGATTTTTTTTTAAAAAAAAAGATAAGACCAATCTGAAAATATTATTTTCCAAGTATATGATAAAATACACTCTGGGAAATTAAAGAGATGGAAAATAAAATAAAAGGGCAGGAGCACTGTGACAGCAAAGCTATAATTAATACATTCACATATACAGAAGCTCGTGTTTCAGTTTCATGTTTGATTCTTTTGACAAGTAACTTTTCCTTTGAAAACATGATAATGTGAGACTAAGTGGTGATAATACAGTCAGCCCCCTTATTCGCATTGTCTTTTGATGGAGTCTGTCAGCATAGTATTTTTCAAAATCAGGGGAATTTTTATATTTTTTAATCCTTAGTCTATTGATTAAATATTTCTTTAAAATAGGGGTGTCAAACTCAAGGCCTGTGGGCCGGATTTGGCCCAAGGGGTGCTTAGACCTGGCCCATGGGCCTGCCCTGGAAACTGAAAAGGACTGGCCCACGGTGCCTCTGCCAGTGAAAACGGAGCTCGAGAGGGCTCCGTTTTTGTTGGCAGAGGGCTGCAGGAGGCAGTCACGGCTGAAAATGGAGCCTCAATGAGTGACATTACCTGGCCATGCCAGTGGTGGGTTGCTACCAGTTCGCCCTGAAGCGGGCGATCCAGTAGCGGCGGTGGCAGGAGGCTCCACCCACCCGCCCGGACACATCTGTGCATGTGCAGAAGCATTGTGTGGGTACGCAAGCATGAGCATGATCGAACTGGTAACAAACTAAACTGAAACCCGCTACTGGGCCATGCCCACCTTGGCTACCTCCCCAGCCCCCTGAGATCAAACACAACCCTGATGCAGCCCTCAATGAAGTTTGACAATCCCTGCTCTAAAAGAAGCTCAAATATTTAATTAATACAAGTAAGGTTAGTTTCATTGGCTTATATTAAAGTATCTTGAGCTTAGATTAAAATATTTTGATCCAGAAGTCATATGTAGACTGCACAGCCATTTTGTGAGCAGTGCAGAGGGCAGCAAATGGGGAACAATCCATAATTCTTTGGCAAACAAACATAACTCCTGCTCAGACAGCAAACCATTACATGCACCTCCCAACATGAACAGTAGTTATACTTGGGTACTCTATGAATCATAACCATATTTCACAAAAAAAGTGAAAAATGGAAGAAAAATCTTGATCCTGTACTTTTCCTTTTTATTCTCTCACTCTTTCATTTCTTTCAGAATTTTCAAACTCTAGGTGTTCACACATAGTGGCTGGATTATGGGAGTTGAAATCCGATCCAGTCAGAAAATAGCTGGCTGGAGAAAGTTGCATTTAACCATTCCTACTGGTATCTCTAGTCAGCATGAGTTTCTCTTTGAGCTTTTTTTTTTTCCCCCTTTAATTTATATGCCGCCCTTCTCAGGGCGGCTTACAACGTGTTAAGCAATAGCCTTCATACTTTTGTATATTTATACAAAATCAGCTTATTGCCCCCACAATCTGGGTCCTCATTTCACCTACCTTTGAAAGGATGGAAGGCTGAGTCAACCTTGAGCTGGTGAGATTTGAACTTGCAGTAATTGCAAGCAGCAGATGTTAATAACAGTGCTTTAGTCCACTGTACTACAGGCTCTTAAAAGGAGCTTAAAAACTTTCCATCTATATAAAGAAGTGGTCTGGATGTATGGACTGTGCAAGTGGGAAAAAGCTAAACACAATGGCAAAGCACTGTTTGGCAAGGGGAAGGACACCAATTCAATCCCATATATCACAAATCAGGGTGAGAAAAAAAAAATGTCTAAATAAACCACTGGTTTCCCTCAGGCAGCTTCCTCAATTATTCTGTATCTCAATTAACTGTAAACGTATGTGGAACTTTTACAGTTGAATAACCAGAGATTTATATTTGTCAAGTTTATCTCATCACTGCACATTTAAAACATCAAATAGCAAAGTTGAGGATACTCACCTCATTCTTCAATTTGCTTCCAGAAAACCTTAGAAAACCAAAATGTTTTACTTATATTTCAGAATAGAATGCTAGATTAATGTTTATTATGATGATAGAACAGCATCAAATACCACATTGTAAGGAACAATAGTAAAGGTAAAAAATTTCCAGTCATTAGTGTTTAATTCCAGGGCATGGTGTTTGTCTCCATTTCTTGGCTGAAGGAGCCAGTATAGTCCAAAGATAATTTCTGTGGTCATGTGGCCAGCATGGCTATAGGCCAAAAGAACACAGAATGCCTTCCCACTTGAAGTGGTACCCATTAATCTACTTGCATTTGCATGTTTTTGAACTGCTAGGTTGGCAGTATCTCTGCAAATATCTATAGGAATAGTTAATTTTTCTAGTAAATCTGGAATCTATAAACACACTTCAAATCTATGTTGGAAATTTGGACAACAAGAATGGTCATGCTGACTAAAAACGTTTATGGACATTTTGCTTGAAAGAGAAAAATATGACTTATGGTTTTGATGATTAGACAGGATAGATTATATTTATTTATTTATTTGTTTGTTCAACTTGTATGCCATCTTTCTCCGAAGACTCAAGGCGGCTTACAATGCATTTAAAAACCATATATAAAAACATTAAACATTAAAACATTAAAAACAATTAAAACCCATTCACACCATTCATGGCCGGATCTCGCCAGATTGCAACAGCGAGATCAATGGCCCCAGGCCTGCCAGAAAAGCCAGGTCTTCACCGCTTTTCAGAAGGCCAGTAGGGTGGGGATGGTCCAGATCTCAGGAGGTAACTGGTTCCAGAGAGCTGGAGCAGCCACAGAGAAGGCCCTCCCCCATGGGCCCGCCAGCTGGCATTGTTTAGCTGACTTATAGAGAGTCATGTGTGATGTTAGAGAAAGAGCTCAATTTATAATTGCACTTATAACAACTGTAGAGAAGATTGGAAGACACTTTGTTGTATCTTTTGCTTCCTTTTCCATTTTTTTCTTTTATTTTTTCATACTGTCTTGCATTTTTGGCTCTCGTTGATTTTTTTTCTGTTCTTTTTCTTTTTCTTTTTTGTTGCTCCTAATTCTTTATGAGTTTGTATTTGTTTTTACCTTTGTTTTAAATTTTTTAATGCAATTCTTTAGAAAAAAAGGAATAGGTAATTTTAGACAATGAGGTCCCCCCCCACTTTTGAACCTTTAATAAAATCTATTTTGTTTGCAAGATGGCATAATTAGAACTATTAGAAAAAAAAATCTTACAGCATTAGCAGGCTTGTGGCAGAATCAATTTAATTCAAGCCTAGAAAATAATTCTGTCCTCTGTTTCACAATTGTAATATGTTGTGGTTTTACTACAATACATACAACTAAGCATTGGTATGATATTTATCTTTTTAAAAATATACGTACATACCAGGGGTGGGTTCTAAAATTTTTTACTACCGGTTCTGTGGGCGTGGCTTATTTTGTGGACATGGTTGGATGGTCATGTGACAATTCTTTAGGATTTAGCAGAGGTACTGGTCTACCAGCCTTTTAACTGCTTGCAGAGCTGTACCGGTCTACCCATTTGTTTTTGGAGTCACTGGTCTACCAATTTGTTTTTGGAGCGCTTTGGTCTGCCACCACTCTGCCTTTTAACACTGATCAGCTGTAGGAGGCCCTTTGAAGCCCTGCGGCAAGAGTTTAAACAGTTTTTTTTCCTTCTAGCCAATCAGCTGGGACTCGGGAGACAGCAAATAGATTAGGGGCGGGGTCAAATAAAAGGTAAGAATAACGCAGGGGGTGGTTGGGATGGCCCAGCTCCCGAACAAAGAGAACCGGTTCGGTGATGTCATATTGTCACCGCTACTGGCTCGGCTGAACCGGGCCGAACCGGGAGGAACCCACCACTGATACATACCAAGGATCTGCTTTTTTTCAATGATATTTGGTTGTAAAAGTGATGAGAAGTAAAACCATTTTCATCAGGCAGAAGATGTATGGAAATGTCTATTTTTCTTTATATAGAATGTGCACACTGGTAAGCATCAACCCTTTAATAAGGAAAGCATTGCTACAACCTAATCTTATGAAGATTTGAGAATCTGCACAAAAATGGTTTGTTCCAGATCAAATAAGCAAATCAATTTTTTAAATTGCTTCACGTGCTAGTTTCTTGCCTGCAATATGCTGTTTTGCATAGAACATTTTATATCATTATATGTGACTTCAAAAAAGCAGAATCATTTAGACATCACCAAGTAACAGGCAGTTCATGTGATAAAGATTGAAATGATAAACATTAATGTGAAGACTGGTCGTAACTGATTCATCTTTGTTCATCATCTAACATTTTATTGATTACATTTTTGAAAACTTTTTTTTAAAAAAACATACCTTGTTAAACCTTTACCAGAATACACAGAATGATAATATGCACTGCTTTCTTTGATGCCAATTCCATAATAGTGATATCTGTAGAGGGGGAAAGGGGGTATTAACAAAGATACATGAATCATGTGCCTGATGGATGGTGCCAAGAGCTCATTTTATTTCTGTTTATATTTGTGTGTGTGCGTTGCTCTCTTACCATAAGGAAGGCTGAGCGTCAAAGAATTGAGGCCTTTGAACTATGGTGCTGGAGGAGACTCCTGTGAGTCCCTTGGACTACAAGGCAATCAATCAAACCAGTCAGTCCTAGAAGAGATCAACCCTGACTGCTCTTTAGAAGGCCGGATCCTGAAGATGAAACTCAAATACTTTGGCCACCTAATGAGAAGGAAGGATGCACTGGAGAAGAGCTTAATGCTGGGAACAATTGAGGGCAAAAGAAATAGGGAATGGCAGAGAATGAGGTCGCTGGAAGGAGTCACTGAAGCAGTAGGCGTGAACTTAAATGATCTCCAGGGAATGGTAAAGGACAGGAAGGCCTGGAAGAAAGTTGTCCATAGGGTTGCGATGGGTTGGACATGACTGAGCAACTAACAACAACAACAACTTGGTCTCTTTCCCCAAACACACATACAGATAGTCCTCGATTTACAACCATAATTGAGCCCAAAATTTCAATTAAGCTAAAAGTTGTTAAGTGAACTTTGCCCCATTTTATGACCTTTCTTGCCACCTTTGTTAAGTGAACCACTGCAGTTGTTGAGTTAGTAACACGGTTGTTAAGTGAATTTGGCCTCTCCGTTGACTTTGCTTGTCAGAAGGTCGCAAAAGAAGATCAAATGACCCAGGGATAGACTGCGCCCATAAATATGAACCAGTTGCCAAGCATCTGAATTTTGATCATGTGACCATGGAAATGCTCCAATGATTGTAAGTGTGAAAAATGGTCATAAGTCATTTTTTTAGTGTCGTAACTTTGAACAATCACTGCATATTTATATGTGTGTGTGTATGTGTGTGTTTATATATATATATATATATATATATATATATATATATATATATATATATACATACAATATATATATATATATATATGTTTGTGTGTGTGTGTGTGTGTGTGTGCATGCCAATGGCATTCTGCAGAGATGTCATGTATCACATCAAAGACACACATATGTACGCACATGCATACAGCAACAGATTTATGATGAATTTGGAAAAAGCAACAGAGCTAAAGGCAGAAAAAGGTAGGCTGGATCTGTTTAATTTGTATTAGCTTGGAAAGAAATAAGAGCAGTGATGCTCATTGTTAGCTTTCTCATTAAAACTTCCAGGAAGAAATCAGCCAGGCTGATTTTTCTCACCCTCCTTTTCCATGTGCACGAACATCTGTCCCTGTGCTGCAAGCAAACCTGACTAGAGCATATGCCAACACAAATGATAGCTGATAAGGCAATGATATGATTAAGCTGCTCAGGGACTTGCAATAACTCGTTATCGCAAGGCCAGCTGCCATATCAGTTTTATTAACCCACTAAATCACTTTTAATAAATAAGATAATGCCTTTCAGAAAAGGTGGAAGGAAGTTAAGATTTAACGTTGATCAAAGTCTACCCCTCCCCCCCCCCAAAAAAAATTAAACTGAAACATGAATTCACAGTCCCAAGGGGTCTACAGGTAGTCCTTGGTTTACAACAGTTCATTTAGTGATCATTGGAAATTACAACATCATTGAAAAAAGTGACTTATGACCATTTTTTCACATTTATAACAGTTGCAGCATCCCCATGATTTACATTCAGATGCTTGACAACTGGTTCATACTTATGATGGCCGTAGTTCTATCCCTGGGTCATTTGATCCCCTTTTATGACCTTCTGATAAGCAAAGTCAACGGAAAGGCCAAATTCACTTAACAACCCTGTTGCTAATTTAACAACTGCAGTGGTTCACTTAACAAATGTGGCAAGAAAAATTGTAAAATGGGGCAAAACTCACAGTAACAAATTTCTCACTTAGCAACATAAACTTTGGGCTCAATGATGGTTGTAAGTCAAGAACTACCCTGTTTCCCCTAAAATAAGACATCCCCTGATAATAAGCCCAATTGGGCTTTTGAGTGCATGCGCTAAAATAAGCCCCCCCTCACGAAAATAAGCCCTCCCCGAAAATATTTAAACACATGCGCAGCTAGTCCCCGCCATTTCCTCAGGTTAAGGTTAGGGAGACAGAGCTGGAAATCAGGTAAGATGGCAAGAGGAGCCCTATCTTGCTCTATGCACCCCAAGGTAATAAGACATCCCTGAAAATAAGGCCAAGCACTTATTTCGGGGTTCAAAAAATATAAGACAGGGTCTTATTTTCAGGGAAACATGGTACCTGTATTCTGTGACCCATACACATATTACCTTCAAAGGAAGACCCTGCAATACTGCTGAAGTTAGCTCTCACTCAGACTAAATCTAGGCTGAATTTATTTCTCTCATTAATTCCCACTAAGTTTATATGCATCCAACTGTCCCTGGATTGTCATAATCATTGCATATGATCCTTGCTGACTCCTCTTTTTCCTTCATTTCAATTTCATTTTAATGGTACACTTGACTTAAACATTATTTGCTGTTCTCTACTGCTGATCTATAATGCTTTTGCATTACTGTTCTACTCATTATAATTCTTTATTTTCTTCTTCACTCTTCTCTTGCCCGAGTCCCTTGTTTTTCTCCTCATACCACACCTTGTTTGCTGCTATGATAGTAAGAACTACGGCAGCAACTAAAGGCAATGGATCTGATAATAGCAGTGGCACACTCTACTGAATGTCACCTGTCATCTCTATGAAGGAATTTTCTCTGAAACTCCAGAAAACACTTGACAATAATTTATAACAATTATAGGTTAGAAGAGAGCCTTTTTTTTTTTTACAGTAGTTAAAGCACCAGGCAAAAAAAGCAGGAGACCATGATATGATTATTTTGTGTGTTACTTTAAATATTTATGTTATGAAATGTAGTAAATAAAATTAACACAAGTTGTTAAAAATGCTATGAGATTGGTAACTAAATTTTAGTTGCTCCAAGAGCAAATATGTAAGCCAGTTTAGTGTGGTGTTTAGGGCATCAGGCTAGAAACTGAGAAACCATAAATTTTAATCTCACTTTAGATACAAATCCAGCTGGGTGACCTTTGGCCAGTCACTCTCTCTCAACCCTAGGAAGCGTGCAATGGCAAGCCACTTCTGAAAAACTTTGCCCAGAAAACTGCAGGGACTAATCAAAGCAGTCTCTGAGAATCAGACACAATTGAACAGGGGAAAAAAAACAAGATATTTTTGTGGGGAAAAAAAATCGGCTGTCCCTGATGCACAAAAGATAGCCAGCTACAGAATGCAAATGAAAAATCTGGGAAATGCCCTGTCTTCTCAAAGATACAGGAAATGCCAGGCATTCGTTCTGGTTTAACTCAAGTCTCACATCTTCTTCCTTCGGCTCAAAAGAGAATTCCTCCAAGTTAGCAATCATTAAACACACTACCAATGTAATAAATTCCTCTATCATTATAAGGCTTCTATTGTGGGTAGGAAATGAGCACCTTCAGTTCCTGCAGGTATTGTTTGACTCCAACCCCTATCAGCCAAAGTGTATGTACTTTTGGCCTAATCCAACTTGTCTTTCCAAAACCTATTATGCTAGATAGCAAGAGACTAAGGTTTTTGCACTCACTCAGTATCTAAGATGCCGGTTTCTTAAATGATCAAATTACCTTATTAGAATCACAATCACTAATATTCAATAAAGAAATGATGAATAATATCATTATAAATATATATTATATAAATTATATATTATATAAATATAATAATAATAAAATGGTGCATAAGCGCACCAGTGTGCCTACCGTCCCTGTCCTAATGTTTCCTTTTATATTTATCCATTTCATGTATTCATAATCATGTTTATACTTATATCTGTTACCTAATGCATGCTTAACAAAATAAATGAATGAATGAATAAATGAATGAATGAGCAAAAATTACACATTCCCTCCTCCCCAGAAAAGTATTCATACACTATCCCTGAAGCTCTCTCTCTCTCTCTCTCTCTCTCTTTTTTTTTTTTTCCTTTCTTCATTTTTTCACTACCCATTTGCTGACAAATGAACTTCTTTCCATATCCATTCAATTCAAACAATTTCATGACCAGGAAATTCACATAAGAATTTCCATCATTTAAAGTCTTCTCCTTTTTTTTTCCTCATAAGAAAAGGGGGTAAGGGTGGGGAAGACTACATTGGCAATATTTTAAATAAAAATATACAGCCAGTTTGGTATAGCGGTTAAGACACTAGGCTAGAAATGGAGAGATTCTGAGTTCTTGTTGTGCCTTAGGCAAAAAGCTGGGTGACCTTAAACCAGTCACTCTCTCTCTGCCCTAGGAAGCAATGGCAAATCTCTTCTGAAATCTTGCCAAGAAAATTGCAAGGACTTGTCCAGGCTGTTGCTAAAGTCAACATTGATTGGAAAGTGCACAATAAACAAACAAAAATATAATGAGAACTTCTCTACAGTACTATGTCATTTGGGGTGCTATTCCA